>OX578283.1:17930926-19130926 GCA_951217055.1 Gerris lacustris
ACCTTCAAAGTCAAAAAGTACCAGGAAAAGGCTGATAAATATTTCAAATTCTATTCAGTCACCATGTCATTGCTACACTAAGATGGGAAATTTTCATTCCTATGTGTTCCTTTGAAGATTTATATCATCAAAATATTGAATGTCAAAACTAACATAACAGTTCTAAATAACATGTTATTGGAGAATAACAGTTCATCAGATAACAGGTTATTGAAAAATACCTTTTATTGTATAACAGTTCATATTATAACAGATCAGATCCTCTGTTATTTTTTTAACAGAACGGATCAATAACATCTGATGTAATTAGTTGCAATGAAATGTTATAATATGTTATATTATAAAACTTCACTACTGTTATTGTTTGGGTTATTGTTATTCTTGCTGTTCAATTCTCTGCCCTGTTTCTGTTATTTTCTTTTAAGTTTAAATTTAAATAATTCCATTATAAATGGCAAAGATTTTGCTGTTGTAGGGTAGAGCTCTGATCTAACTTGGAACCCTGTTCCAATTTCTTATCACCTTGGTTTTGGTCCTTACCTTAGGACTATCTGTGTAGCCTTAGCATTAAGCGGTAACTCCTCATTGCCTTGAAGTTCAAGAATCAAAGTTTGATGAGGCCGCCTTTCTGCGTTCTTAAGATACGCTCTATCTCCAGTTCTGATTTTTCTCTAACAACTTTTATTATATTTATATTATACTTCTCTACAGGACATCATACCACCACTTCTAATTTTGACTAATTCAATTACATAATGTTATTAACTTTTTGATTTTTATTGAGTCTTATAAGTCTTCTGTTTATTTTAGTAAAGAAATGTTTAATTATATAACTTCTTTGTTACACAACTCTTTAGTTTTTTGGTGGTTTTCTTGTCGATCTTCGGGATCAAAAGCTTCCCCCCCCCCCTTCTCACAACGACTAATAGCTGTTACTCAAATAACATATTATTATTGTAGACCCCAATATAAGAAGAGTAATAACATGTTTCCGCCAAATAACTTTTATTACCAACCTCTACTTTTTGACGGGATTTTTAAGTTTTTTAGTTTGAAAATATCAACAATAGCTTTGTCATAATTTTAAGTGTAAAATTAAAATGACTGATTAACTCTTTTATTGCTAAGGTTAGGACAAAAGATGTGAGCTAGGCATGCTGACAGCACTGTGCCAGTCAGTGGACGAGGAACTTAAAAAATATTTGAAATTTAGGCAGGCTGATGAGTATGGCACTTTCTGACAAACATATCTCGTCTTAATATCATCGCAGCATATCACCACTAAATAAGTTAACTTGTTCATAGTAGTAAAAATATTACCATGAAGTTATCAGATTTTCTTTTATTTTCTTTCACAAGGCTGTTGCAGTGTACTCTACAATAAACTATTAAACATTATTATATACGACAAATTATATATTTACCCTGAAACCCCATGAAATTTCTTGTTCTGTTGTTATTTCATATAGTGTTCTTATTTTTCCTCTCTGCTATTTTAGTTTATGAAAATATTGACATGAATTAAATAACTCTGATTCATTCAGTGAACTTAACAAAATTACTACATACCTTTTCTAAACAGTCTAAGTATAATTATCTGTGAACCAATGTTATATCATTTTGTATTATGTTTTTTGTAGTGTAATAGGCTATTGAGGTGGTGTCCCAGCCCAGATTGTTCAAATGCCATTAAGGTGCAATACGTCGATGCTAGGCCAGTTATCTGCAAATGTCTTCACAAGTTCTGTTTTGCCTGCGGTGAAAATTGGCACGATCCTGTTAAATGTCACCTTCTGAAAAAATGGATTAAAAAATGCGATGACGATTCAGAAACATCCAATTGGATTGCAGCGAACACCAAAGTAAATATACTTTTTTATTTGTGATTATATCTTTACACTTATGTTTTTTTTTTTAAATATAATGTGCATAATATGTATTTTGTGTAAGAACTTTATTAAATTATGCTAATTTTTGTTTAGGAATGTCCAAAGTGTAACGTTACTATAGAGAAAGATGGAGGCTGTAATCATATGGTCTGCAAGAATCAAAACTGTAAAGCAGATTTCTGCTGGGTCTGTCTTGGTCCCTGGGAACCACATGGCTCATCTTGGTAATATTCAATTATCTTTTTACTTTTGTGTGTTTTACAATCTTGTGCTTTTTATTTTCCTAAATAAGCTTGGTCTGAGTCTGATAAAAAATCATTGATGTGCAACTCCCTTCCCTTTCAAAAATCTTTATTCTGCTTTTATGAAACTATCTATAAGATATTTTTGGAACGAAGTTCCTTATGGCATGTTACGGTATCAGCCAGTAAGTGATTCCGACAAAAATTACCATCACGAAATCGACCAATGACGATAATTTGAGTAAAAGATGGCTGATTTAGTTGAAATTTGTACACATGTTCATTTGACTAATGTCCCAGACGAGTTCGTTGGACGTTAGCCGCACACAATGCTCGCATAAACGTAAGCTTTAAATGTATAATTAGACTTTTAGGAAGGGAAAAAATTCTAACTTCATCTATTCAATCAGACAAACAATTTTTTAATTACAATTTTTTAGTAAAACCAAGAGCGACACTGCCATGAAGTGTTAAAGATCTCTTAATTTATTAAAGCTGACCTACTCGTTTAAATTAGATAAAAAAAATGTTTTTACCGATATCATAGGTTCTAACACAACAATTTTAATAAAACTTCATACACATCGTCTATAGTACAATTGAAACAGGCATGTAAAATTTCAACCTGATACAAGTAGAAGTTTTTGTGAAAAAATGGATTAAAAAATGCGATGACGATTCAGAAACATCCAAGTAAAGTACAACATCCAAGTAGTAAAGTGATATATTTTTATAATATTTTTAATGTAGTATGCCGGGGCTAGAGGGTTAGAGAACAGTCCTATTCCCTCACAACTCTATACTACAATCATCCTCTTTAACTATCAACTCATCATGATTAAATATTTTCTCAATACTCTATACATATTTATTGCAAGATGCTTGCTTCAATAATAAAAAAAATACACGATCACTTATTCATTTCTGGTATTTGAAATGATCCCCCGTCCTGTAGAAAACTAATGCTGTTTATCAGGGCATGCAACCACAATATATATATATATATATTATATATATATATATATATATATATATATATATATATATATATATATATATATTATATAAGCCAATATAATATTTTTGACTATAATGAATATGATAATATTTTAACTATAATGAATTTGTTTTCTTAATAGGTATAATTGTAATCGATACGATGAGGAGGAGGCTAAAGCAGCTCGAGATGCTCAGGAAAGGTCCAGAGCAGCGCTACAACGGTACCTGTTCTACTGCAATCGCTATATGAATCACATGCAATCGCTCAAATTTGAACATAAACTGTACGCTTCTGTCAAGGAGAAAATGGAAGAAATGCAACAGCACAATATGTCATGGATTGAGGTAATGCTTCTATGCTTAATTATTGTATTTTTCTCAATTTAAATTATTTTAAACCTTTATTAAATTATAGCTTGTTCAATCATAAATTATTATAAGTTTAATAGAGTATTTTTAAAAATTTATTAATAGTTGTTTTTACTTCTTACTTGTTAATCTTAACTAAAATGTTCTTAAATTTACTTGTTGACAGGTTCAGTTCCTTAGGAGAGCGGTAGATATACTATGCCAGTGTCGACAAACATTGATGTACACATATGTATTCGCTTATTACCTTAGAAAGAATAATCAGTCAGTTTTGTTCGAGGTAATTATTAGGTTTTCTGTTTAATTAAGTCTCTAATCAATCATTTGAATGCTTGACTCGGACTTAGTTTTGATTAGTATTTTAGAGAATCCAAAATGCCTTTAAAATTACACTGATAACATGTATCATACATAATTGATTTGTTTTAGGACAATCAAAAAGATTTGGAAGGGGCGACGGAAACCCTTTCTGAATATTTAGAAAGAGATATTACCTCTGAAAATTTAGCCGATATTAAACAGAAAGTTCAAGATAAATATAGGTAAGTAAAAAGTTGTTTTATCGCCAATTGTAACTAAAGTGGAAGGTTTTCTGATAAATATTTTTACAAAATAGTTCCAATTAACACTGGTGCCGTCCCATGTTTTTTTCTATACGAGGAAGTTATCTGTGTTGTCATGGACTTTTTTAATTTCCTGACATTATCCTATAGATTTAACATATAACATTTTGATAAATGAAATGATGTGCTGGAAATGGTGTATTCTTTTGGACATATCTACTCTAAATTGTAAGATTTAGTAACGCATTAATCTTTATAGTGTGCCTGGGCTGACTTCTGGTGTGGTTTTGTTGTTTTCCAATTTTAACTCAAAATGTATAGCATATTCTGATAGGGTAAATTCATACTTCTTCAGTACATATTCTTATAAGGGTGCAGTGTTTATTTTTATACATAATATACAATGTATATTATTTTTTGTGATTCAATTGGAATAATCTTTATTTTAATTTTATGTTAAAAAATAATTATTATTAACAACGGGAGACAGACAGAGAAAAATAGACTCCAACGCCGGGACTCGAGCCATAGGCCTATGAATACTACCAAAAACTTAAAAATTGATTGTACTAGATACAGGTACTAATTGGGTACTTTATAATTATAAGCGTTATTTCTCGGTCTAGTTCTATTATTGTAAATGTCGATTCCTAGATTTGTGGAAAAATTGAAAGCTTAATTCGGGACTAGGTATCGTTAACGACAGGAAATTATTCTCCAGTGTAGCTTAGTTGGCTAGAGCTTCTATACTGGAAATATAGGAGGCCCGTGGTTCGAATCCCGGCGCTGAAGTCCATTTTTCTCTGTCTGTCTCCCATTGTTAATAATAATTATAATTTGATTTAAATTAAAATTTAAACTTTCCGTAGTATGAATACTACCAAAAACTTAAAATTGAATTTAATTTTATGTTTGCTGTTTTTTTTTTGTTTTTTTTATATATGCAAATATGTCTAAGAGCTAATGGGTTTCATTGACAAATTTTAAGGAAGTATTAAGCTAATTTTATTATGTAATAATATTACTTAACAAATAATTATTTAGATTTATTTTCTATTTAATCATTTCTTTTTTTTAATCATTCTTACGTTCATATTGTATTAATCTCATTTATTTTTTTTAAATTTATTTAAGTAATAAACAGCCAATGATATTTGGGTTTTTTATATTTTTTGGTAACTAATACTTTTCTTATTATATTTCAGGTATTGTGATAGTCGGAGAAAAGTCCTTTTGGAGCACGTTCACGAAGGATACGAAAAAGATTGGTGGGAGTACACGGAATAATCTTCGGCAAATATTGAAAAATTTATAAACAAGCGGAAAATTATTAAACAAAAATAACTCTAATTAAAAAAAAAAAATAATAATGAGAGAAAACAAAGTAAAACTCTTTAAACGTTTGAATTTTAAAAAATAAGAAAAAACAAATTTGGGGGAAAAAATTGAACGTTTGAAAACTCGTGTGATAAGTAGTTTAGAAAAATCGCTACTCCTTTGTAAATTAATTATCTAATTAAGTATTACACAAAAAAAAAAAAAAAATCAATATCTAGCTAGAATTATGTGCCCCATCCTCTCCCTGCTTACTTGTACAGAAAAACAAATATATAAATATAGATATATATATGAATCCAAATTTATTTATACCATATAAATAAAATAACTATAGTTCAATTACTTTTGAACACTTGTATAATTGCTCTATTTTATATGTGTAATATATATGGAAGAAATAATTACCTTTTTTTTCTTTTTTGTGGTTTAAAAACTACTATTTAAAACGAATATAATTTTCAATGAAACTTAATTGATTTGCCAACAATTTATAATATACCTAAATATTCTGTTTTTGTCCTTTTAAAGTTATTGGTCTTCCAAACTTTGATATTTTAGTAGTTCTTTGAATGTTTTACGTTTGAAATTTCATTACATATGTAAATTTCATTACTTGAAAACTATTATTTTCAGGAAGCCATTTGCTCTTGGATTATAAGGTATCTCTTATAATAGATTAAAGTCCTTTATCCTGTTCAAATTAAATTTGCAGACCATAATGTGTATGTGTAAAGACACCTCAATGTTCTTCCTTTTTAACAAATTATCTATTAAGATAGTGTTGAATAAAGTTACATATTGATTTAATAATACCCATTGGCCTACCTAGTATTACTACCATAGGACTACCTAATAGTACTACCATAGGACTCTACCTAGTAGTACTACCATAGGACTACCTAGTAGTACTGCCATAGGACTAACTATCTAGTAGTACTACCATAGGACTAACTATCTAGTAGTACTACCATGGGACTACCTATTAGTACTACCATAGGACTACCTAGTAGTACTACCATAGGACTACCTAGTAGTACTACCATAGGACTACCTAGTAGTACTGCCATAGGACTAACTATCTAGTTGTACTTCCATGGGACTACCTATTAGTACTACCATAGGACTACCTAGTAGTACTACCATAGGACTACCTAGTAGTACTACCATAGGACTACCTAGTAGTACTGCCATAGGACTAACTATCTAGTTGTACTTCCATGGGACTACCTATTAGTACTACCATAGGACTACCTAGTAGTACTACCATAGGACTACCTAGAAGTACTACCATAGGACTACCTAGAAGTACTACCATAGGACTACCTAGTAGTACTACCATAGGACTACTTGTAGTCTGGAGATGCACACTAATATCAAGATTAACAAGAAATTGACGGAGGAAAGCTAACGTGATACCTCCTTTGTCTGCTAATAGGAAGAAAATTGAGGGTATTGTGTCCATATACTTAATATTACTAAGATTTTCTTTAAGGAAAAATACATTTTTTTTTTTTTTTTTTATTAATAACCTCATTGCAGCAAAACAAGTTAATAAAAGTTAAATTTGACAGCTGTTGTAATGATCCAACGTGACTAAGTATCAAACAAATTTTCCAAAATAGTAGCACCCCGCAGCTTTTAATTACTGATATCTAAGTAACGACTAATTCCCTTCATTGATCTCTTAATACTGGTTTTACTGTATAAACTTGTTGAATGGTGGTTATCACCTCGTTTGTGTGATACTGAACCTTAACCCTTTCATTGCTAAGGTTTTAACTCGTAAAAAAAAACGAAAAAAGAAGCTTGCCTCGTAACTGTACCATTTTTTTCTTTTCTATTGCTCACGGCTTTGAAAATATACAAAATTACTCAAAGAAAAATTGCATATCCTCCCTGAAACTATCTTCCTCATCAAAATATCTCGTTTATACCCATGTTTAGAAATAAATTAACTAATCCATAGCAGTGAAAGAGTTACTTTTTCTTACCATAAGTTTATCTTTTTTTTTTATTTATTTTTTTATTTAATTTCTCAGAGGAAATATTTAAATACACATGTATGTTTTCTTGTTTTCTATGAGAAAATAATATTTATTATTAAATCACTTTTTTGTGATTATAAAACTGATTTTTTTTGTTTTGGCAAATGTATATATATTTATATATATATATATATATATATATATATATATATATATATATATATATATATATATATATATATATATATATAAATGTTTATTGAACCTACTAGGTTAAGTCCTTTAAAATATAGATTAAAAAAAAAATTGCAACATCCAAGCTAATTTTGTAGTATTTTAGGTTTGTATGTTGTAGCATCGGAAATTAAATTAGCCATGGCAAATGTAACTGTTAATTTGCCACATTTATGAAAAGATTTGTTTTAAAAGCTTATTTTATGATTGCCTTAACTTGTCTATTATCTTTTTTTCTTGTGAGTAACTCATTAACTTGTTAAGGCAAAGATGTGATGTAATCTCTTTAATGCCTTATCATTAAATTTTGATCAGGGGAAAAAATTGATCTGATCTATTTTTGAGGTGGAAAAAGTTATGTTCCATTGAAAAAAGAAATTTCTTGTTATACATTTATGACTAAGCTGAGATTCGATTTAAATCTATGTTTCCTTATTATTTTATTTTTTATTTTTTTTAGCTTTATGCACAGTTTTTGGTCCAATGTTTAGAGCAGTGTATATGATTTATGTTAAACCAAATGTTTTATTTAGGCCTTTTTTTTTTTTACTTGCCCACCTTTTTCTTTTTTTCTGTATGTTTAATATTAATATAGACTGCAATTGGAATTAAATAAATTAATATTCTATTTTCTCATCATAAGGTACAAGTTATGGAAACGAAAATTTTAATTTATTTTATCAAATATTTTTATTAAGAGTATGTTTAACCCAATTTATAGTTCTTTAAGTTAATTGCTTCACACTACCTTAACTCTCCTGGCTAATGAAATAAAAATAAAGTCATTTTTTGAGATCAGGTACTCCAGTGTTAGTGATAGGTTTTAATAAAAATTATATTTCTTGAATGTAGTCGACTGTGAAATTTTCCACTATTTCTAACTTAGCAGTTTAACAATTTTGTAAAAAATATGAATTGTTTTTCTGGGACAAAAATATAGCAGAGGTCAAAATATTTTTACTAAACCAACTCTGATTACATTAGTTAAGTATTATTTAGCAATGCTGGAGCTACAGCTACTGCTGTTGCTTGTATAAGTTAACTTAACCCATTCAACTTGTCTTCCAATTAAGGAACGTACCTCTGTGGCGGAATTAAATATTGAGACTACACGATTTAAAAGTGAATCTTTTTTAAAAAAAGAAAAATGTTATTGGGATCCTCTGCGGATACAAACGCCTTGTAACAGGGTTCTGCCCGAGGCACAAGGAAAAGAGAAGTGGAGTGGCAGAAGTATGCTTGGATCCATTTGAGATACAATTTCCTACAGTCTTAGCGCTGCATTGAACCAAAGCGGAACCAAACGTCTTCTTTGGGTTAATGGGACGGACCTTTGTTTACTGCTCTTTTCACCCTTCAGCATGCTATATTCATTACAATTTTCAAATTTGATCTCTTTAAATGTGTGAATGAAAATTTCATTTGGCACCTTGAACACACTTTAATCTTGTATTTGAAGTTTTAAATTTCAATATAATTTTTTTTAAATTATTCTCTTTATGGCCCCATAGGGTTTTTTTTATATTATATTTATGATCAGTGTGACAATTATCACAAACTATAACAAAATTAAAATTTTATTTTTAAGTGTCGATATAAAGGTCTGAGTAATATTTAGCATTATTATTTTCTTTAAAACTTTTGTTGATAACATTTTTTTATAAATTATTTCTACAACTTTTTTTTTAAGATATCTCCTCAGCCCTGGCTTTAAAAAAAATATTGCACTTAAACTAACACTTAAGTTCATTTTTTTGTTTTGTTAACCCATACATATTTTTCATTAGAAATGGACGTTGGTTTGATATTCAAGGATTTTGTTTTATTTACATTTTCCACAAAGTTTTATTAATTTGGTTTAATGTATTAAAGATTGATCTAGAAACACTGCTTAATTTACCTTCTTTCTTTTTTTTATTTTATAAATTTCCAAACGAGCAGACAATAAAAACTTATTATTTCATATAAATTTTATACGTTCTACCTAGCTTGTTTTATTTTTATCTCTTAATTTTTTTTTTTTTTTTTTTTTTTTTTTTTTTTTTTTTGAGGTAACGGATTAATTTTTAATTGTTTAATAAAGACTGTTATAAACTTTTTATTATTAGAAGTTTTTTTTTTAATGTTTATAGCTAACAACTTTAGATATATATTTATAAATTCATAATCCGAATTTCAGCTTTTTCATAAATGATCTAATGAGATTTTGTCTAATATATTTAGGTTTTTTTTACAGGTTATATTTAATTTTTTGACAGTTTGATTAATTTTCTTGTATTTAATTTCTCGCACAACATTTCGCCTCACTTAACAGAATAATTTCATTAGTTCAGTCAAATTAATATATTGGAATTTCCGTTTGTTAGTTTTAATGTCATTGGCCTAATATGAATGCCTAGTGTGTTTTCTGGAGCAAATTTTACTGTCTGAATATTTAGAAATGTCAATTGCTTAAAGCAAAATAGAAATTAAAAATAATTTACAAGTTTAAATTTTAAGATATTTTATTTTATAAGGCCTATGATATTTTAAATTAAACACTTACCACTGTGTTTTGTGCCAAGACTAACTCACTTTTTGCTTACATTTTTTTTTATATCAGTTATAAATTAGATAATATGTATGCCAAAGATGTAAAAAATAAAATATAATTTAAAGGCTATACTTTAAATTATTTTATTGGACTTATTATGATAAACATTTTAATCTTAAACTAACCATTTTAAATTATTGATAAACTTTTTTACTACGCATCAATTTTGATATTGCTTAAATTTGCTCTGTAAAAATAATCACTTTTATTTGCATGTGGTATTGTTTTTTGTTTTTTTTTTTAACCAAATTTGTTAGTATTTTCTTTTTCAATACAAAGGTGGGTTCAGTTATAGGTGATTAAGTGTAAATTTATTAAATATAGTTAGGAAATAAATTCGTACAACCTCTAAGAAACTTTCAGAATAAGACCTATCGTTTTAAATTATTAAAGAGTTTTACTTACTTGAAGCTACGTGGCTTGGTGAGTCGCCATGTAGAACAGAATGGACTGTTCGTCTAGCAACTCGCTAGGTAACTCGCCTAGTAACCAAGTGCGCGGTGTGGCCGGTCTTGTATGTTCTAGAAGGTTGGTTCACATGGATTACACGCCTGGCGACTCACCAAGCCACTAGGCTCCAAACGAGGTAGCTCCGGTGTGGCCGCAGCCTTAGAGATTCTTAATTTAAATGAATAGAAAACATTTTTAAATTCAGGTTACCTTAAAAAATATTTTTAAAAATTTAATAGGAACCATCCTAGAGGGTTCTATCATAAGATATTTGTCATCCAACACTAACTTCGTTTTTTTTTAAATAATAATTATTTTAATACCCTAATATTCAAAATCAATCACACCATGATTTTCATTGCATCTCTCCTTACAACCATTTTGTGAAAAAAAAAAAAACTTAATAAAAATAAGAACTAATTTATCATTTGTGGCAGGTTTTTTTGCAAACAAACTCATAAATATTTTGACTCATAAGATGTATTGTTCAGCCTTTAAAATATTGAGATTTTAATGTTTTAGTTTATTCAACAAAACAAATTTACTTGAAAGGTGAAGCCATTTTTAAGAGATTTACGAATTTCAATTCAATATTCCGGCAATCTATTGGTAGACTTTTCCAATAAAACATTTTTGTCAAATTAATTCCTTTATTCTACACACTATAATCCTATTATTGTTTTGACTGAACTATTTGCTTATTTAGAAAAAAAAAAAAATAATAAATACATATGTATATTATTCTAATTTTTCCCTTTATTTCTTATTACGAAACTTGTAAATATTATAAATAGAATTATGTTATATATAAATGTTATTTAAAAAAAAAAAAAATTATTATAAAACAAAATTGTTGTAGCTGGTTTAAAAATTTAGTTGAATTTTTTTTTTTTTTCTGTTGATTTATTATTTTTGTCTTTCACTTATGAACTTTTTATTTGACCTTGTTCATTATTTTTATTATTATTATTATTTTATAATTTCATTTTAATAATTCCTGTATATTGTCGTACATAGGAAATAGTCGAGATAAAATATTAATAAAAACGGATTTAATAAAATGAAATAAAAAATAAATAATTAAAATAAACAACAAAAAACGTCTTAGGTTACCTTTTACATTTTTACCTTATTACTTTATTGAAAGAAAAAAAAAAAAGAAAAAGTACCTCGAAAGGAATTCGTAAATACAACATTTAAAAAGGTTCTTTTTTATTTTTTTTTTTTAATTCATAATCCTTATTCCTTTTACAAATTATAATGGAAGTATTTATGTTTTTGGTTTCTGCATTATATAACTGTTCTGCATATTCATAACCAGTTAATAATTAACCACTCGCTTCACACACTACTAATTCTGTTTTGGTGGTAAGCCACAGTTTTTAATTCTACTCTACTTTTGATAATAAGCAAAGAGGTCTATAGGGTCATGAGTGACAAATAGAATCTTGATCAGCTCATCAATCCCTACAAAATTTTCAACTTTCCTTTTTAGGGATTCGTAGATCCTCCTCAAAACCCTTTTGGTAGTGTGATGTGTGCCAGTCAGTCCCTACGAGCTTTAGTTCATAATATCTTCTATCTTCCAAAACCGTTAAACCTCGAGGGTTGAAATTTAAAACACTGATGCAACTTTTTAACCAACTCATAAGAAATATATAGAGAAGTTAAAGATTTAATACGAATGCGTACTTCGCAAGAAGTGGTAAGGTCAAATATTTGTAATTCGTGAGTGGGGTATTAAATGAAAGCTACTTAGTTGATTACAAATATATATATAATTTTTTGAACATTGCATTTTTTTTATTGGTTATAAGAATTGAAATATACCCCAAAAAAAGACACCCCCCCCCCCCCTCCCAATTATCCTATAACAGCTAGCCCTTAACTTTTGAAATAATTCATGCTTATACCTTATAATGGGCCGATGAAAATTTCAGGAAAACATTTAATTTACCTTGTCGATATTACTGATATAAAATATTGTGATCGGACCAGGGATCCCTCTTGGTTTTTGGGTTCTTTCATCCAAATTCGTTTCTTTTTATTTGTAACTTCATTGGTGAAGTAGGGGAAATAAAATATAAAAAAAATCATAAGATAACGTATGTATTTGTTTGATAACCTACGAAACCCTAAAATGTACTTAGATACGTCCATCCAGCGCTGGCTATAGGGGCGGGCGAGCTGGGCAATGGCACGGGGCTCCGAACTCAGGGGGGTGCCATCGTTAAAGAATGTTTTTTTTGCCAAAAATGAGAAAATATGAAGAGTATGTCAGTGTGAGACAGTACCTCAAATAAAATGAATTTTCAAAGTCCCTACTCATCAGCAACTGTCATACAGCTTTTTGTTACTCTATCCTACAATAATGTCTCTTATCCTTTTAACTTATTATTGAAGAGCCCTCTGTACAGAATATTTATGCATCAGCGGAGGTAGTAAGTGATGAAATAAGCCTAACTGATCTTATTATTGTCTAGGAAGGTCCATCTTATGCGGATATAGGATCTTGTGGCCTTTAATGACAATTACTTTTAGGGTTGTTATAGTAGCAAAATGGCCCAGAAGTAGTGGTTGAGCCGTGATTCCAGGTTTCCGCAGGATACCGCAAACAAAAATCGTCACATTTCGGTCTTTCACTGAACTAGAGTTTTTCCTAACAAAGAAACTATTGGCAGAAGATGACTTCAGTATTCCAATTTATCAGATTGCGTATTCTGTTTTTGTTGCAAACTTTTGAACCGTCTCCTAAGTCAAAATTAGGTAGCTAAGGATTTAAGAAGTAGCAATACATATTACTAAAGGGATCACTTTATTTTATTTCGGAAGAATTTATTTCAGGCTGGGATTGATGCTATACTGTAACTGCATATAAATAAGGAATACTCACTCTGGAAGTCTGTGCTTGTCAATATAGCTATTTCCATGTATTGAGAAAAAAAAAAACAATTTAGCTTTTCGTGATCCTCAGACTGTTGAGATTCTGTAAACAATAGACATTTTTGGGGTTTAGTCGAGCTTTTAGGTAAGTTCGATCAAGTTATGAGCGAATATTTGTGTCGAGTACGATCCAAAGAAACTCATGATCATTTATGGAGGAAAAATATGATTAGATTAGCCAACACGGTGAAAAACTTAAATCGGTTATACGTGAATGATTTATAAGAAATCTTTTCCCATAAATAGCCCCATAAGTAATCTCAAAACGCCATTAGCTCTTCAAGCCCTGCAAAATTAGCCAATTTCGTCACTTTTTGGCCATTACTCTCTCTTGGCTATAACGTATGAAAGTTGGGAAAATATTTAAAAAAGAAAGAAAAATCGGTCCGAGACAACTCTAACAAACTTTCTCATATACGAGTTCATAATTTATTTAGCCCGGTGTTTTCCATTTATTAGTTTTCGATTTTTCCCTAGGTACATTTAATTATCATTGTTCTCCAAAATAATAGCTTCAGAATGAAAATTGCCGAATCCGAAGTCAAAATGTCTCCTATACATACAGTTTTCCCAGAAAATGCGGTAAAGTTCGGAAAAATGGTGTTTTGGAGGGTTTTCGACCCAATTTTTCCAAAACCAAAAGTTGTAATAAAAAAAATTATTAGGCGTTTTAATATCTTCAAACCATGGAGAACACGAATCTAAGTCAAGAAAATCTGCTGACCTTACTTTTTTTTAAGAAAATTGAAAAATACGAAAAAAAACTATTTTTCCTCATATTGAGTCTTTGTATTTCTATTGCTTTTTCAGTTATATAACAAATGTTTTGTGACTTTTTTTGATTTTTATTGACATTATTCTAGATCAAAATTAATGTGACCGAGGGGGTAGGGTGCACAAGTAACATTTAGGGGGGGGGGGATTTTATTTTAGCATATATTTAATTGAAAAAAGTATACAAGTTGTGGTTTTGCCCAATTTTTTTGTTATATTGTGACTCTCCTCTTCTTTATTCTTCTAGAATAATGTCAGAAAAAAGTCACAAAACATTTGTTATATAACTGAAAAAGCAATAGAAATACAAAGACTCAATATGAGGAAAAATAGTTTTTTCCGAAAATCGATTTTTTTTATTTTTCAATTTTCTTAAATAAGGTAAGGTCAGCAGATTTTTTTGAATTTAGATTCGTGTTTTTCATGGTTTGAAGATATTAAACGCCCAATAAATATTTTTGGGCGAAAAATTTGGTCGAAAACTTCCAAAAACACAATTTTTGCGAACTTTAGGCGCATTTTTCGGGAAAACTATACGTATAGGAGAAATTTTGACTTCAGATTCGGATACAGCAACCTCGAAAACATTAGGTTCAGATAAAATTTTCTTGGAGCCCGAAAGTTGGTTGAATTTTGAAGAACATTGTTATTAACTTCTCTAATAACTTCTCCTTGGCGGCAGCGCTGTTTCTACTGAAAAAAATTAGCAAATTAATAGAGAAAAAATCGGTCCGAGCCAATTCAAATTTTCTCATGTACGAGTTCATAATTACTTATCTCAGTGTATTTATTTGAATTCGTATGTATATTTAATTATTATTAAAAATTTCATCAAAATTTATCATAAAAATAACTTCTCCTGGGCGGGGTATCGAATCCGGGCTCTCTCCGTCCGTGTTTTAAGTTATTTTCTCAGGAACTATATTTTTTCCGGGAAAACACCTTATATCTTAGATTCGTATTTAAATGAACTACGTTTTAGAATTTTTTAAATCAAAATCGTCTGAACCGTTTTCGAGAAAAAATTGTTTTCCCTTTTTTTCTGAGTTTTTGGGAGGTAGCGCCCCTAAATTTGGAGCGAAAATTCATTTCTCGTTTTCGCCTCGGGGTATGAGTTTTCTGAGCATATATGCCAAATTTCGTCAAAATCGGCCCAGTAGTTTAGGCTCCAGGCTGCACAGACGACAGACAGACATTTTTTGAAAACCACTTTTTTGGACTCAGGGGACCTCAAAACGTGTAAATCCATCAAAATCGAATTTTCGCGCCATCACAATACTTTCTCTTTATATGAGAAAGTAAAAATCGGTCTGAGACAACTCACACAAACTTTTTTATATACGAGTTCTTAATTACTTAGCCCAGTGTTTTCCATTTATTTTCCGTAGGTATATTTAATTATTATTGAATATTTTATCATAATGTATCATAAAAATAACTTCTCCCGGGCGGGGAATCGAACCCGGCCCCTCTCCGTCCGCATTTATAGCTATTTTCCCGGGAAAACGGCTTATATCGTAAGAATGGGGGGGTAGCGCCCCCAAATTTGGAGCTAAAATTTTTTTTCTCGCCTCTTCTTTATTTCGCCTCGGGTATGATTTGTCAGAATATGTATGCCGAACTTCGTCAAAATCGGCCTTGTATGGTTTAGGCTCCAGGCGTGTGCACAGACAGGCGAAAGATAGACATCATTAAAAACCACTTATTTGGACTCAGGGGACGTCAAAACGTGTAAACCCAACAAAATCGAATTTTTGCGCCATCACAATACTTTCTCTTTATATGGGATAGTAAAAATTGAGGAGCTTTGGTTGATTCTCGAGAGCTAGCCGAAATATTAAAAGCCAATTTTGAAGCGAAACAGAAGAAGAATAAAAAGTAAATTGTTCGCTTATGAATTAGCAGATGACCGCTGACCCAAATGTTTCAGAGTAAAATACTATTTTGCAATATTTGATGCGGCAATTAGCTCTGTGCAAGAACGATGCCAGTTTAATGAAATTATTTGATATTCTATACAGAATAAGTGACCTCAAGATGAAAACTTGCAGAACTCATGGATTTGTTTATCAAGTTGGATACTGCTCTAACCCACTAGCCCTGGAGAAGCCTCATCTTTCCTAAAGGACATTGCCGTGACAGCTTTCTGTTCTGAACTTTCAGGGATATAAGTAATCAAATACAAAAATATTCAAAATCTGAATACGTGCTGAAATATCTGTGCCAAAGCAAGTTAGAAAATGGTTTTCCAAATTTGTTCGTTGTTCATTGTATCCTTTTACGAAGAACTGAAGAAGGGGGGGGGGGGAGCATTTTTCAATTCTCGCCTAGGGCGGCAAAATACCTAGAAACGGCCCTGCTTGGCGGGGAATCGATCTCGGCCTCTCTCCGTCCGCGTTTAAAGCCATTTTCTCAGGAACTAGATTTTTCCCGAGAAAACGGCTTATATCGTTAGATTCGTATTTAAATGGACTACATTTTCAAAAATTTTTTAATGTAAGTCATGGGAACCGTTTTCGAGAAATAATTTTTTTCAGTTTTGGAGGGTAACGCCTCCAAATTTGGATCTAAAATTAATTTCTTGATTTCGCATCGGGGTATGATTTTTCTATACATGTATAATTTTATGACAAAAGAAAATGACTGAGTATTGTGTATAAGTGTGAGAGTTATGCGTCGTTTAGGAACTGCTTTACAATTACCTTAGAATTATTTGAGGGAGACGTAACAGAGAAAAATACCTTCCGCGGCCAGGCTTGAAACCTGAACCTTTGGATGTCGCATCCAAAGCATTAACCATTAACCAATTATGCTATGCTGGAAAAGGATTTTTCCTCTGTCCGAAACGATTGACTTGTTCCTATTTTTAGAGTTTCGTAGGTCCTTCTCAGTGATACAGTGAAGCGGTAACGCCGTTAGCACACTGGTTTTCTGCAGTAAAAAATGCCACTACACCACCGGTCCTTCACGGTTGATTGCGCTAAAATATCATGAAACAAATTTGTCCCTTGGATTTACTTCAATATCAAATGAAGATACCTTTACCTCAGTGTGCCATCTGCAGAGAACGGCAATCGAATGGAGCCATGGTTCCAATTAAAAAATCTAAACAAAATAAGCAGCATCTAAGTTAAATAGTAGTCTAAGTTCAATCAAGTATTTATTTAACCTTTTAATTTGTGTTTGTATAAAAATCACGGTAATTTAGTCCAGGCAAATTAGTAAAAAAAACAGCAAAAAAAAAAAATTTATAAAGTTTAGAAACTTTGTGAAAACACTTTTAAGGGGTGTAGCAGTAAGAAACAGTAAAGTTCCCCCCTCTTGAGAGGGCGCGTCCCCCCCTCCTTAAAGTCCAAAATTTACTTATTTTTCACTTTTTAGGTCCTATGCATGTTTGAAGTGGGACATACCGTTTTCGAGATATTGAAGTTAGATAGAGATAAAACGTATTTTTGCGAACCAAGATATCTAAAAAACGACACATCCGATTTTAATGAAATTAGGATGGTAGGTTATACTTAGCCTACTGTTGATCCCATATAAGTTTCATTTTGCGCCCATTATTTTATCCTCCACATGCGCACAAACATACATATATTTACACCTATATCTTCAAAAGTACTCAACTGATTATTATGAAATTTGGATAGTTTGTCGAAAGTAGCCCGCAGATAGTTTAATTAATTAATTAATTTCAACCGTCTGCGCGCATTAGAATTTCTAAATTGGTTCCCTTTCTGTCTGTCTGTTGATTAATTTTTTGTTTGTCTGTTATGGATTAAAGTATCAATTTATCAAAATATAAAGAGCGCAGACGGTTGAAATTAATTTGGGGATATCTGCGGGCTACTTTCGACAAACCATCCAAATTTCATAATAATCAGTTGAGTACTTTTGAAGCTATAGGTGTAAATAAATGTATGTTTGTGCGCATGTGGAGGATAAAATAATGGTCACAGAAGGTTGAAACTTATATGAGATCAACAATGGGCTAAGTATAACCTACCATCTCAATTTCATTAAAATCGGATTTCATTAGATATCTTGGTTCGCAAAAATACGTTTTATCTCGATCCAACTACAATATCTCGAAAACGGTATGTCCCACTTCAAACATGCATAGGACCTTTTTTGTGCAGAATTATGTGAGGCATAATTTTGGTAAAAACGCTTCTCTTCAAAAAATAATTCGTTTTGCGTAAAAAGTGAAAAATAAGAAAATTTTGGACTTTAAGGAGGGGGGAGGGGGGACGCGCCCTCTCAAGAGGGGGGAACTTTACTGTTTCTTACTACTACACCCCTTAAAAGTGTTTTCACAAAGTTTCAATACTTTATAAATTATTTCCTCTATTATTCCTTATTTTCCTGGACTAATTGTTTCTGATGGGTATAAGCCAAAATATAGAGTAAAAAGTGATTTCTAGACATGTCATTTTCATAAATTTCTCTCTGGACCACCTGGTAAGTGGGGGGACCCAGAAGACCTATCTACGTGGGGCGCAGTATGGCTCTCGGCAGCCTTGCATAAAGTAATAGGTGTACCTCGGCTATTGGCTATTTTTTGTATTGTGCCGCGGGCTAAAAACGTTTTGGGAAACACAGACTTCCCAATCTTCTTTTTGTAAATATACCCCCCCCCCCCCCTCCCCTAATATTTTATTGATTTTTGGGGCCTTCAGCCTAATTTTTTTATTGTCATATAGAGCTGGATGGGGAAATAAAAAAATGTTATTTGATAATATAATAGCGTATATCTTAATAATCTAGGAAACCCTAAAAAGTTCTTGAATGCATCCCTATGATTTTTATTGAGTATAAGGTTATATTCTGCACGCTACCCGCAAAATTCGTTCATTTTTTGGAAAATAATATATCATCTATTCATTAGAAAACCTTGTTAGCGGTAGCGAAGGATTACCTACTATACTACATTTGGAAAACCTTAAACACTAAAATAGAGTCAATAGCATTAAATAAACTCGTTTCAACTTCCTCTCAATTCAATCTTATACATAATGCATACTAAACATAATTATTTGTTAGGGTTAAACTTTCAAGGTAACAATGCAATGAAACAACTCTACTGTGAAATGTGAGTATTCATTAACAGTGCAAACATTTACGAATTATAAAAGCAATAAATTATTAATCACTAACCAATAAATTACAGGTGTAAACCTGTCAAATAAATTGTCCTCTAAATACAACAACGAACGATTGTTGTGATTCCATCTCTACGAATAAATATGATGTTTCAACAAACACAAGGACCAAACAAAATTATGACCAATATATTTGTTCACTGGGAAACGTCAAGGATTACCGTCAAATTAATTATTAATCAAAATATACTGTGGTAATTAGTAATTAATAACACCTAGATGATGAATTCTAGTGCCGCTATTAATCAAGAAAATATAGAATTTAAGATTGAGGAAGGGAATAACTCCAAGAGATTCAACAATCGCATTAAGTTTTACAATAAGTAAATTTGTTTTTTGTCAAGTCAATATTATAATAATTGTCCAGGAGATAGCATACAAAAAGGTATCTGACTAACATCAAGCTAGAATTTTCTGTATAAGTAAATCTTTTTGTGCTTTTTAAGAATATGTGGTCGGCTAAGTTTGCCTACGGGACATAGCTTGGCAATAGGCATTTAAAAAAAAAAAATGTCCCGCCCTTTTTGATGGACAATGTGGGTTTCGTGATCCTGCGAGTACAAAATTAGTTACTTGACCAAAACTCAAGTTGATGGTATAGTTAGTCACTTGATATATATGTTAGTTAGTTATTCAAATATTGCTCCAAATCCAAGTCGAATCAAGTGACAAACTACCATCAACTTGATTTTTGATCTAATAACTAATTTTGTACTCGGGATCATCAACATCAAACTGTCCACCATAAAGGACGGGACATGGCCGCTCTTCACCGTTTTTTTTGTTTTTTTTTGGTTTTTTTTCAAACGCCTAATGCCAAGCCATGTCCCGCAGACGAACTTTTCCGACTTCATATTTTTATAAGGCACCAAAAGATTTACTTGTACACAAAAGTCTAGCTTGATGTTAGTTAGACACTTTTTGCAAGCTATCTCCTGGACTATTATTTGTCAAATTGGATTTTTAATAAAGTACTAATTTTGATGCTACTCTGACTTCATATTGATGAAGCAAATAATCAAAAGATGTAATATTGAGAATTAATATACGAATACAATACCTTATATATATATATATATATATTATTTTTGTTATATTTATTAATGCTTGTATTGAAATTATTATGCAAGGGATCATATTCACGACAAACTGAGTTACATGCCATTCAATTCCGCTCAGTAGTTTGGACGGAAGCCATGTTAACGTCACAATAGAGAAGTAAAATAACCTTTTATAATACGTTATATCTCTATACTAATGCTAAACCAATGGTTGCATACATTTCCTATTTTTTCAGGCTTTAACATTGTCACGGCTGTGATTTTTGCTTCCGAGCTTACGGAAGCTATGTGATCGCTCTGAAGAACGAAACCTTTTTAGGTCTCCGATTTCAAAAATACCAAGACAGAAAACCGTTTCAGACATCAGGTAACATTTTTGGTTCCGTGTCAAACTATCTGGTCTGTCGCTCAATTTTTGCGAACCAACATATCTTAAAAACTACTCGTTCGAGTTTATTGAAATTTGGATGGTAGGTCATAATATTAGCGTATTGTTGCGGTCCCATATAAGTTTCAACTTAATGCGCCCATTTGTTTCTCTTCCACATACGCACAGTCATTACATTTATTTACACCTATATCTTCAAAAGATATCTTATATAAGAATAAAAAATCGGGGGAAACAATTTAATAAATTAGACAATAATGGCGAGTGGCGAGTGAAAGCATAAAATCAATAAAGTGCGTGATAGGATGCGAGGTAGCTATGTGCCACACTAATTGGCAGTCTGAGACTGTATTTTTGTTTAGAGAGATTCTTTGATTACACAGTTCTGCAAAATTAACTAACTTTCAGGCAACACGAAAATTTTACCAGAACTTTATTTTTCAAGGTTGATATATCCGAATCTGAAGTCCAAATGTTTCCTATGTTTGAGAAGAAGACACAGAAAATGGAAGTAAATAATATTGAAAGGATTTGCAGGACCGGATTTAGAGTAGACTCGTCAAAACAAACAGATATTAAGCCACATTATAAAGTTGTGCAGTATACGAAGCTATGATTTGGACATATTGTGGAACTAAATCGAAAAGTTTGGATATTTCTTCATTAATATGTTTGTAAATGAATATATCAATGGTCCGGAAATTTCTGAGAGGAGAATAGGACCACCATTTTAGAAAATAGGTCCAATTTTTCAATATTTAGAAAAAGTTTGGACTAAGAGAATATTTCCCAGTCCAATATGGAATATTTACCTTAGAAAGTTAAACCATTTGAATATTTGGAAAATTTACTAAAAAAATTTATTTTTATATAGGTTTTACATAAGCTGTTTCTAATAAAAAGATAAATCAAAATGGCTGTAAATAATTTACAAAAATATGTTCATTAAACTTTATAAGCAATTATATTTTAATTTGTACTTAATAAAGGAAATGTTTTTGAGCTTCCGAGGTATCTAGGAAATCATTTTGACCTTATTTGTAGAAAAAGAAAAATCTTTGACAAGTGACCTAAAAGACATTTTAGGTAAAGCTAACCTTTTTATTTTATAGATATTTGTGAAACAAAAATTGAAACTATTTTCCCCGATTAAGGCCATAGCTTTCGTTCAGAAATTCCGAGACTTATGTTACGACTATATGTTCAATTTCAAACATTAAAGAACTAGGTATTTCAAAACTTTCTGATTTAGTTGTGTCCTTTATTAACTGGACTAAGATTGAACATTTTTTCAAAAACAGAGATTATTTGCTCTCTATGAATAAGTAGATTTTCCTTCTAGTTTCCAAGATTACCAAAGTTAATGGAAGCATTAAATAAAAAAGTTCGTGGTGCGGGCCCCCTTTGTGTCGCCTATGTCTAAATCCGGCCGTGAATATAAATAAGGAAAAGGAAAGAAGAACAATAAAGTGATGAAATATAAAAGATGAGAAATAATAAAGTTATAAAACAGCTTATGCGCTTTATCTGAATATTGCATCTCTAAGCATGATTATACGTGTGCACTTAAATTCGAATCTTTGCCTGTATATTTAAAAGTAATCCTGCCAAGCTACAAGATCGTACGCTCATCCTTCATCCAGGAGTTGATGGCTACTATTTGAAAATTAGAGCATGCGTACAGTTCTCCCGGAAAATACGCCTAAAGTTCGGAAAAATTGAGTTTTTGGGGTTTTTCACCCCAAAAAAATATCGGTCGTTTAAATTTCTTCATTCTTCACGTGCAAAATATATAGTACTATACAATGAATACAAGTGAAAATCAAACTACTCTCTATGTTCTAACTTCTTAGCACGATATTTTAGACCAGCGATTCTCAACCTTTGGGTCACGACCCAAAAATGGGTCCCGGTAAATTTTTGTTGGGCCGCGAAGGAATTGGTAAAATGATAAAAATAAATGAAATGCATGCATAAACAGGTAAAAAATAAATATAAGAAAAGATCTTAAACATTAATTATTTTTCATTGGTCTGCAGTAGTATGACAATCGAAAGAGTAAAAATTTAAGCGAAAAAGAGTAAAGAATTTGAGCGGAAGATAAAATAGCGCGGCAGTCTAGAAGTATAGGCAGTATCGAATTCGAGTTCTTTCGATTTCAGAATTCATCGAGTACAGCGACACTGCGACTGCGGTGTCTGTCTTTATTGACACTGAAAACGACTTTTCACTTTTAGTTGTATTCTGTGGGAAGGCAGTGAGAGACATTAGAAAAAAGGCTGGTAAAATTATAATGGTGGGCCAGTGGCGTAGGAACGGGGGGGGGGCTATCGGGCTCGAGCCCCCCCCCCCCCCCCCCCCGTCAGATTTGAAGGGGCAAAAAAATTACAAATAAAATAAAAATTAGTACATGCTTAAAATTTTGTTGAATGATTTGGTAAATAATACATTTATATTTTATTTCAAATAAAAATGTTTTTAACATTAATAAAATGGTATAATATATTATAAACATTTAATTTATTTGAAGTGCCGACGGGTGGGTTTAAATAGGAAGATAAGGGCGGCTGCGGCTAGTAAAGCCAACAAGTCGGCAGTCGGCACATCACAAAGAGTTATCATGACTTCTATTTCTCACCAACACTAAACTAAATAAAATCTTAATGACGTGATCAACTGATTCAATCAAAATAAATAGCACCTGCTCTGTCGTTGATGACAAGAAAGTTTCGTTTGATTTATCAGACTGAGTTATGTCAACTTGCTATCAGTAGTTTCAGAAGCGCGGCTCAAACCCCGTTTATCAAAAAACAACCACGGTCGTAGTAGGAGGTTGAACCACCCTTATTCTTCTAGACATTATCAACTATGAATTTTAGCTAGATAAGGAAACTTCTCTTCTCTTTCCTCTTTACCCGGCCTTTTTTGATTCTTTAGTCATGTCCTAGCTCTCTCGCGAATCGTGTCAAACTGAGACTGTAAATTGTTTTTGACTCCATTCACTTTACCTCAATCTCAATTTATTTATTTTCATACTTTTAAATAGAGCATAAAATCTAATTTTTACTTTTTAAACAGTGTATACAATTTATTCTTATACATTTATTAAATTTTGATAGACATCATGAGAAAAAGACGAAATACTTATTTAAATTTGTTCTCTAAAAAGTCGAAACCTACGAATATTTGAACTGCTCTAAAATATGTCTACAACTGCTTAAAATGCTGTTTTTGAACGTTTATTTTCCAAATTTCCCCGGGGGAGAACCCCCGGACCCCCCTTCTATAGGGGGGGGGGGGGGGGGGGTAGAGAGAGGATAGGTTGCAGTCTGATAAAGAGTATCTACCCCCCCCCCCCCCCACCCACCCCTTTAGCGGAGGAGCCGAGCCACCCCCGTCAAAAATGAATTCCTACGCCACTGTGGTGGGCCATAGTTTATGTCTATGAGGTGGAGCTCTAACTTATGCGTGTGTGTGTGTTTATTTAGCCCCATATCCAGAAAGTCACAGATTTAATACACATAGATTTGGTTTGTAACTGTTTGAACCTTTCTTTTAAGTGTTTTGGTGAGTATTTGTTATTTGTCAAGTGTTTAATTTTTAATTTAACTTACATTGTGAAAATGTTAAATATCATATGTAATGGTATTTGGTTTTTAATAATGAGTACTTTTGATTAGGACTTATATTTATGTTGCTTATTGCGCTCTGCTGTAATTTCTTTTATTGTAGAGCCTAGGTAAATGTGACTCAGAAAACTTATTTTTACAGAAAACATAAGGTTATACTAAACCCACAAAATACTTGGGTAACTTACCCAACTTGGGTAAGCATTAGGCCGCGGAATGATTTCAAACAAATGTATTGGGTCGCGGGTCAAAGAGGTTGAGAAACGCTGTTTCTCATGTCGTTTCATGCTGAACACGAATCTAAAGTCAAAAAATTCTTCTGGCCTTACTTTTTAAAGAAAATTGAACAAAATAAATAAATAACAATAAATTTTAAAAAAATCGATTTTTCCTCTTATTAAGTAGTCATATTTTTATTAATTATTTTAGTAATAAAGCAAATAATTTTTCACTTTTTTCTGATTTTGAAATTTTCAAAATTTGAATCCTATATATGTAGAATGTCAGTCAAAATAAGAGAAAAATCACAAAATAATTTGTATGTGACTAAAAAATTAATAAAAGTACAAAAACTGAATACAAGGAAACATTTTATATTTCTCAATTTTCTATAAAAGTAAGGTGAGCATCATTTTTTGCTCTTTATATTCGTGTTATGCATGGTTTGATAATTTTTTTTGGGAGGGGGGCGAAAATCTCCAAACATAATTTTTCCACACTTTTAGTACATTTTCCAGGAAAACTGTACTTACCGAAGAACTATAGATAAATAAATATTACCGATACTGGTACTCGAAATGAAGAGTTGTATTGTCTGGTGTTATTTTACATTAAACCAAAACTTCTATTGGATTATTCATTTAAAAAAAATGGATTAACCTGTATCTTCAATTAATAATACTGGTATGATTGATAATATATATTGGGGGGGGGGGGGGGGAGGGAGGGCCACCGCTCCCAAATTTATAACTAAAATTAATTTCTCGTTTTCACCATGGTTAATGATTTTTCTAGGTATAAGTGGGAGGAGTCCCTCAGTGTTATAACAAACATTGAAGATGTGTTAATGTTAAGCACAATGTTGCCTGAAGTCTGAGCAATTCTCTTGCAAGTATTGAATTGTTTGTGTTTGCAAGGAGCGATGGGACGGGGTAACATCTTGCATAAACGTGTAATTTCAGGCAAAATTGTGTTTTAACCCATCTTCAATGTTTGTTATAACACTGAGGGACTCCTCCCACTTACCTAAAAAGACCCCCCCCCCTCCCCCCACTCCACCATATGGTAATTTATTCTATCAAAACTATAATACCAAACAAGATTACTACCCGGACAACGTCTTTCTTTATGACCCTATTTCAAACTGTCATTGCGTGGCTTTCACCCATTCGTTTTTAAAGTTATAGATATGAAATTTAAAGTAGAAGAATGTAGTTTTCAGACCCCGCAAACCCCATATCTCTATCTACTACAGAAGCTGAGCTAGAGGTGTTAAAAAAAGTGCGGTTTTTTTGGCCCACCCTGTATATAAGAAGTACAAGTATAAGAAAGTAAAAATTAAGCTTAATTTAATTAGTTTTGTTAAAAGAAGATTTATCTCATAAAAAAATTATGAAATAATTTTATAGAAGGAACAGTGTAAAACAAATTAGTTAGTATTTAGGTAGTACTTGGTTGCTTGTGTGTTGGTATGTACTTGATTATTATTATTTCATAACCGGAAATATTAAACATCAGTTAAGGTTAGAACTGGAATATTGATGTCTTTATTGAAGGTGTATAACTTTTTATTCATATGATTTGTTTTTAAATAGTATTTTATACAATAACAAATCTAGTATTTCCTTGTATAATACCGTCTTCACCGTCTTCTAACGTATTTTTTTGTTTCTGTGTCCTTAAACTAAAGAACTTTCCTGTTTAAATGAAACAATCTGTTCCTTCTCATCATTTTGGAAAAAAAACTAAAATAGATATAAAATAAATTCTTTCAACTTTCTTGAATAAGGTCTATAGGGTATATAATAAAGTAATCCACCTTGCTTTATCATATACCCTATTAAACCCTGTACAAGAAAGTTGAAAGAATTTAAAATAAAGGGTAAAAGACTAGAATGATATATAAAATAAAGTTAAAATAATTGCCTTTTTTTCATTTCTTTTTTTTTTTGACAATTGTGGACGTAACCTTAACATTAAATTTAATCTTTAAAAAAAAAAAAGAAATAACAAATATATGAAACCTGTTTAAACCTTTATTAAATGCAGCCTTCATTTATTAAAATAACTTGAAAAAAAAAATTAAATAATTTTATATAATTCACTATCAGATCACAATAAGAGTTGAATTATCCTTGATCCAAGTAAGTATTAGTAATGAGAGTGAGTGAACGAACTCTTAACTCTTAAAGGGGTGAATTATAAGAATCGGTACTGCTTTATTGAAAAACATTCCAGATATCCCTGACCTGAAAAAAATAACATTTTAAAATGTTGTAATGGTTGGAACGTTGCCACGTATTTGAAATCAATACAAGTAATTAAAAGCTAATAATAATGTTCACTAATTGTTTATTTTTAAAATTTTAAGAGTTAAGTATTGATTTTTTTTTTTTTAGATTGAATATTTAATGTGCTTTTTTTTTAAATGTAATACATTTTTATCAGAATATTCAATTACAAAGTCATTTTAAATTATAGATAATCTTTATTAATTGCATCATAGACTAGTAGTAACCAATAAATAATTTTGTCTTAAGTATTTTTTGCGGGATGTTTACGAAGATTATTTGATATCTTAATTTCTTAAATTATTCAGATATAATTTAAAGAAGATTATTTGATTAATTTTGTAATCTATAGGATCAGCAATACAATCAGCTTTTAGCCTTTAAATTCTTCTTTATAGAGATCAATGTCAAACTAAAATCAACATTAAAACCGAGCGCTCAATACATATAAAAGAAATACTCATTTTCATGGAAAAACATTGAATAATATAGGTGTTTTTGGACATTGAATGCGCATATCGAAATTTCAATGCTTTTACCATGTGGTAGAGAAAACCAGTATACATTTGTCTAACTGATATAGTAGATGGATCTTAAGGTGTGAAATTATGAAGCATTAATCCATTTTGATTACCATTTGGTCCGCTAGGAGCTCTGATATCATTTTATATACAATTTAGAACTTCTATCGGCGAAATATAGTACTACAATGAATACAAGTGAAAATCAATCTACCTCCTGAAATCAATCATCCTGGCACGATATTTAAGAGCGTCACATTTTTCTTGTTGTTTTTTGCAAGACAGAAATTTCTTCTGTAACCCAGAGCGACATATTATACATGTAAAAAAAAGTTCAGTCATGACTTAATAAGCGAATTTTCAAAGAAAGCTAAGTATTTTTTGGTTATAATAGTATAGGAAAATTTTAGTTTCGAATTTAAATGGGCGAAAAAAAAAGAAATTGGTACACAGGGGTACGGGGTGCAAAAATCAAAATAGTATTTACCCTCCAAGATGCATATCGTTGGAAAGCTCTTTAAGAGTACAGTAATTGTTGTTATGTACACTTTTATCATATTTTCATATAAAAGAGGGGTAAAATGGAAAAACACGTTTTTATGCTATTTTTGACCCTAAATTGTAAAAATTTGACCCCTAAATGAACTCCAAAAATTGTGGCCAACGAACTCATCCTTTCTTTTGATATTATTGTAATTTTAATATTTTTTTGACATTTTTAAGTGCATCCTAAGGGGAAATATCGTCTGGAGTCACATAATATACATACATACATATTATACATACATACATATATATACATACATACATAAAAAAAAGTGTTAAATTTTAGGAATCGATTCAGAATGGTCTAAAACGGATTTCCATGGAACAATTTTTCAAAAATTCGCATTACAAAAATTTGGAAGCCATTGTAATAGCGTAATTTTCTTTGAAAATTCGCTAAAAGTGTTAAATTTTAGGAATCGATTCAGAATGGTTTAAAACGGATTTCCATGGAGAAAATTTTTAAAAATTCACATTACAAAAATTTTAAAGCCATTGCAATAGCTTAATTTTCGAAGGAAATTCGCTAAAAGAAAATTAATATTGTATTGCAAGGCTCTATTATAAAGTAAACATAATACCAAAGTTTCTGAGCTAAACAAATGTAATTGAGTACTTTTAGCTACATATAGGTTTCTACCTAACATTTAAAGTTTTAAACAAAATTAAAGAGAAAAATTGATCAGTGCATTTAAAAAGAATTAAATAAATGGGCCAAGTATGCTTTTAGACCACACAAAGGGTCCGTAGATAGTTTAACAGGAAATATATCGATTATATTATTTATATTATTTGAAATATATCGATGGCACGGTTTAAATTTGGTGTTGTGGAGATCCGTTGTACAAAGATTTGTCCTTTTTACTACGTTTTTATTAGCTTGCTTTCTTGTTTGTTTGTTTGTTTGTTTGTCCGGTACAAATCTGGCAATCGATTTCTAACTAACTTCCCGAATAGCTAGACATTTGAAACTTTTAGCATAGCTCAGAACACGATGACAATGCATTATTTTAATTCTTTTAGCCATCTTTCAGCAGAATTTAATTGGTTTTCAGCAAATTTTGCTGTACGGAAAGTTAGTTCGGAAAAAATCCGCAAGTTATTTTATTTGTTTTGCCATATCGATTATATTATTTAACGATTATATTATTTCAAATATATCGATGATACGGTTTAGATTTGGTGTTGGGGAGATCCGTCGTACAAAGATTTGTCCTTTTATAGGTTTAAGATCAGCTCTCTATGGTTGTCATTTATGTGAAGTATATAAATTCGGAACTATTTTTTTTTTTCACTAACATTATATATTATATAACAATAACAATTATATTATCAACATTACATACGATTCAACAGAAAATTTAAAAACGTAGTATATAAAAAGTTCTTTTTATCTTGAAATTATATAGGTTTAAGATCAGCTTTCTAGATGGTTGTCATTTATGTGAAGTAAATAAATTCGGAACTATTTTTTTTCACTAACATTATATATTATATATCAATAACAATTGAATTATCGACATTACATACGATTCAACAGAAAATTTAAAAACGTAGTATATAAAAAGTTCTTTTTATATTGAAATTTTAAGTATTATTATTGTCGAAACACAATGACACTACTCCCAAGTGTCAGTCGGTCTGTTGGTCTGTCGGTCTGTCTGTCACTCACTTTTTCGAGCCAATATATCTTAAAAATTACTGATTTTAATGAAATTTGGATGGTAGGTCATGATAAGCCAGGTGATGATTATTGTTGGTTCCATTTAAGTTTCAACCAATAAGTTTCAACAAATTTATTTACATCTTATTAAATTATTCATATAATAATCATATGTATACGCGAGCGCACCTCTTAGACGGAAATTAATATGGGACTATCTCTAGTTTACATTCGACATACCATTCAAATCTCTTAAAAATCAGATGTGTACTTTTTAAGATATGGATGTTAATAAAATAAAACCTTTTATGTGCATATGAAGGTTGAAACTTATATGGGACCTACAATAAGCTAATTATGACTTACCATCTAAACTATATTAAAATTGGAAAACTAGTTTTTTAACTGAATTTCTTCTAAATGAATACTATAATGTATGTAAAATACTCTGGTAATTAGTGTGGCACATAGCTTCCTCGTGTACTATCGTGCATATTAAATAATTTTATATTATTAAAACCTATTATTGTCAACATTTATTTAATTTTCCCCAGTACGAATAAACCGGGCAACAAAGACAACTGTTTGCAACTTGTATCCAGATAATTTGGTTAACTATCTTACGTATCCAAAACAAATGAACAAATTCAATGTAAAAGTGAAAATGGACACACTATCACTATCGCTGGTAAATGTAAATTCGAAACGGAAAACACGTTTCGAATCAAGCAACCGGCAACAAGTTCTTGATATCATGCCGCTCAACATTTTCAAGCCTGTTATAGATTATAGATTATATGTGGGTACAGTTGACTAGACTAACTGTGTTGCCGGCAATTGTCACCCCGTATAGATTAGGCTTTACGATTAAATTATTGAAGCGAAAGGGTGCATCATTATCATCCTTCCGGATGATATAGATTTATTAAATATAAATATGCTGCGAAACTTATTCTAACAACCGGTTCGCGAACTAAGTTCGTTCAGAATCAAAAAAAGTTACAAGCATATTATTAAACTAAAATGGTATGCAGAAATGTATGTAGAAATTATCTTTAACATTAATGTGCCAAGCGGCCAAGCGATGTCTGGCTTACGAAAAGCTGATATAATTATGGTGCTTCGCTTATTTTAATAAGTATTATTTATTTAAATGATTTTATACTACTAAATCGATTCATATATAATACCTGTTGACGCAACGTGGACTGATATTCGGATATAGAATGGGTAAATACTGCCGCTTTTAGACTTATTGCAGATGATCATCCTCAAAGGTATTGCTAATGATTCTCATGACTCATGATAATTATTAGCTATACCTAGAGAATGATTCCTAATATAATATATTTGAAATATAGGATTGTCCTAAACTGTGGCGCGGTCACAACTATAAGATTTTGAAAACTTCTTCAGTAGAAAATGCAACAAATAAAAAATAAAATAAATAAAAAAATATAGAAATTCGCCGTGAGAGTCCTCATAGTCTTTTATACCTCCATTATAGTCCAGGAGATAGCGTGCAATAAAGTGTCTGACTAACATCAAGCTAGAATTTTGTGTATAAGTTAATCTTTTGGTGCCTTTTAAGAATATGTGGTCGGCTAAGTTCGTCTGCGGGACATAGCTTGGCAATAGGCATTTGAAAAAAACAAACCGGTGAAGAGCGGCCATGTCCCGCCCTTTTTGGTGGACAATGTGATTTTCATGATCCTTAGTACGAACTTAGTTACTAGACCAATAATCAAGTTGATGGTAGTTTGTCCCTTGATAGGGAAACACTTCGATTTGGAGTAATATTTGACTAACTAACCTATTAAATGACACACTGCCATCAACTTGATTATTGGTCTACTAACTAAGTTCGTACTCAGGACCATGAAAATCACCATGTCCAACAAAAAGGGCAGGACATGGCCGCTCTCCACCGGTTTGTTTTTTTCATATACCTATTGCCAAGCTATGTCCCGCAGACGAACTTAGCCGACCACATATTCTTAAAAGGCACCAAAACATTTACTTATACACAAAATTCTAGCTTGACGATAGTCAGACACTTTTTTGCATGCTATCTCTTGGACTATTACGTTTCTTTCCTCTTAACTCTTGTGGTGTCTATAGCCCTCATTTTTAGGGTTTCGAGGTCTTCATACAACTCAAAATGTCTTCGATCAGGGACCAATTGCGAACTGTTCGCAACTATTTTTATTATTAATGTCAATCATTTAACTTATTGCTGTCTTGTTTACTTAAAACCCCACAGTCTTATCTATTTAAATATAAATGTATAATAAATATATATTTTATTTTCAATTTAATTATAATTTTTAACAAAACTTAATGTGACTTATTTTTATTATTCTTTGTAAACTAACTGTCTTTCGACTATAGAAGCTATAGTGAAAGTATACATAAGTTAATGTAAACTTTTTCTCATCGGCCCCAATAAAAAAAAATCCTAATTATTTCTAGGGCATTTCTTAATGTGGCATAATACTACAATATTTGACTTCTCGAAAGTGAATTTTCTTCTTGAAGGTGTTAATTTTGAGAAAGTACGGTGTGGAATCATTTCACTACCGGTAACAGTCATGTTTTTGTAGTAATTGGGGTTGATGGCGTAACTCCATTAAGGAATCTAAGAAGGGAAGGAGAAGAATAAAGTGGTCAAATGGAGGAGAAGTGGTGGAGAGAGGAGCTGAAAATCGTAGAGAGGGGATGTCGTCTATCCAGCCGGCTCACTTCAGTCAGTGTATCCTACCTGAGAATCAAAAATATCCCCAACTGGACCAATTTTATATTTTCCCATGGACAGTACATCTTGATCGGTACGTTTTCTCTTCCCTCTATTCGTATAATATAAACTTAAATCAAAAATAATATTACTGCCCTATATTTCAACCATGACACAATATATGACTAAAAAAAAAAATATATATAAAGATTATATTTATATAATAAAATTTAAATGTATACACATGTTTCATTTAAATTATAAACGTAATTCAATCTAAAGTATTCATATGTATATTTTTTTTAAATTTAAATTATATTTTATTAATATCTATTACCGTTGATGCGCTGGAGTAAATTAATGACTATTTTTCACACAAAAAAGTTTATTGATTCTTAAAATTTAAGTTGATGGATGAATAAGGTGTGGTAGTAATATAAAAACACTTAATTCTTCATTAACGAGACGTTTCGACCCTATTTTAAGGTCATTATCAATCTTTAATTAATCTAAAATAACAACAAACAATAAGTTAAATATAATAAGTTATAAGTAAGTTATTTAAAAATTTTAATATTCATTATTTTTGGCATTTTGTTAATTAATAAATCTAGGTTTTAATTAATTGTTTTAATCTTATCTAAATAATATTGTTATTTATTTTTGTATTGTGACTGGTAAAAAATTTTGGAATGTTTTAAGCATTATTAATTAACTTATATTTATTGTTTGTTGTTATTTTAGATTAATTAAAGATTGATAATGACCTTAAAATAGGGTCGAAACGTCTGGTTAATGAAGAATTATGTGTTTTTATATTACTACCACACCTTATTCATCCATCAACTTAAATTTTAAGAATTTAAAAAGGTGAAAATTTTCAACGTTTTTAATTTCAAAAAAGTTTATGAAAATAATTTATATATGACCTTAATTATTTTAATATTCCTTTGTTTAATGTTTATAGTTTAAAATACAAATACTTATTAAATGTTCATATATAAACTAGATTAAACCATCAGTATAGTACACGCTCTAAATGTGATTTCTCAGTCAAACTTCCGCGCAGTTGGACTACAAAAAAAAAACAGTATCTCCAGTTTTTAGGCCCAAAATATTTCAACGAACTACCGCTAAAAATTAGGAAAATTACCGATTTTGAACTTTACAAAGTAAATATTATAAAGTACATAAAAAAATCCAAGTTGCAGAATTTTTCAGCTACAAGATTAATACCTGAAAAATATTTTTTATCATAATTAATTTTTTTTTATTGTTTTGCCTGTGCAGTTAGTAATAAAATTATATTGACTTAGTAACGGACTCTACACACACATTCTACATCTCGCTCATATACACTTCTAACTCATACTTCATTTAATCATTCACTTTATCACTTTCTAGATTATAAACAGAAAACAGTAAAACAGTTGTCTCATATACATATTATTTTTATTACAGATTTATTTTTAATTTATGATGTAATTCAAAATAAAAAGAAATACAAATTATTAGTTGGTTGAGATTTTAATTAAAAATTTAAACATTTATTTTTCAACGAATACATATTTTTATTTTCTGTTATTTTATTTTACTTCCGAGCTTACCGAAGGTAACGGAAGCATTGTGTTCACTTTTGAGAACGAAAAACTTTTATGCCTCCGACTTAAAAAATTCCAAGACAGAAATCCGTTTCAGACATCAGGGAACATTTTTGGTCTCGTGTCTGTCTGTCGGTTTGTGTGTCCGCGAATTATGAAACGTGCGACGATAACCTGAGTAAATGTCGACCGATTTTGATGAAATTTGGTAGACATGTTTATTTTACCAATGCCCTGGACGAGTTCGTTGGACAACGTTATCCGTCCAAACGTTCACGAGCAACAAAAATTGAACTTCAAATTTAAAATTGGATAGAGGTGGTTAAAAAAATAAAAGTGGGGAAAAAAATCTAACTTCATTTATTCAATGAGACAAACATTTTTTTCAAATACAATTTTTTAGTAAAACCAACAGCGACAACGCTATGAAGTGTTAAAGATCGCTAAAACTATTAATTGTTTTTACAAATAAACAATATAACAATAAAGTAATATAACAATAATTTTAATGTTAATATAACAATAAAGTACATGATAGGATGCGAGGAAGCTATGTGCCACACTAATTGGCAGTCTATTTTTTTTTTTTTTTTTTTTTTTTTTTTTTTTTTTTTTTATTAAAGAAACATATCTAACATTTAATTAGCTTAATTAATTATTTATATTGTTGATTTTTATATAGGTATATGTACTAGAGTTTATATACAGAGCCCTCGCTCTAGCATTTGCTATTGAGGGCTCTCGTTGAAGTATTGATGTATACTTTATTTTTTGAGAAATTGTAAAATAACGGAAATAAAGATTATTATTTATATATCTCTTTGGGAGAACGAACAGTTCATGTGACTGCATGCGGAATTATTTAGTAACTAAAAGTACCTTACTTGTGTTAAAAAAAAAAAAATTCTTATAATTAAAATCGAGGAAAAATTCAATCTAATATTTCATACTTTTGAAGACAAAATTAATAAAATAATGATATAGGTATTTAGCTCAAATTTGATAAAGTTCATACTTACTTATATTTTATTTAACATAGAAATTTAAACAAGCGTAAGCCCAATTGGTCGTTCTAATTTTTGTGTTATTTGTTTAGTTTATTACAATAACTTAAAAAACAAAACAAATATTCACTCACAATTCTTTAGCAAATATTTGCATTGGAATTTTTAAACAAACTCAAATAATAATCTGGATTTTTTTTTACGATATTTGTTCTAAATGTGCACTTAAATATCCTTTTACATTAGCTTTATTATGTACATAGTTGATAGAAAGAAAGAATATAGAAAGATATGTTTGCATTAATGCCTCATTTAAATTCCAATAAAACCGCATATAACTGGCTTTCCTTGGGGGAAAAAACCTGTTTCCCGCTTAAATACGAGGGAAATTACAATCATATATGACATAATTGTATCTAATTGCTTTAAACATTAAAAAAATAACACAAATAATCATTCCTGTTGCAGTACATCTAACGTGATACAAACATTTATTTGTCGTGAATGCAATGATACCGCATATTCACCTAGAAGAGGAAATAAATAATTTTTTTCATCAGTGTGTAAAATATGGACTATGTTGTGTTTTTACGACAACTTCCTACTTAATTAGTTATAGGTAACTTCTGTATTACTGATTATGAACCGTTAAGTCCGTGGCAACGGGCATAATTTTATATTTAGAAAGAAAGTAAAATTAAGTAAATTAATGGGGGCCGGTGTAGCCGAGGGGTTCGCGCACTCGACTCTGAAACCAAGGTCTAAACCCCATTAGCTGTGAGTTCGAATCCCAGCGGGGTAAGACATGTTTCACACTGATGATCTCATCGATTAGATGAGTAAAGTGGCCGGATAACCCCCGTCCTGTAATATCCCTGGCAGTTCATCGGGACTAAAACCCAAAAGAAAAAAAAAAAATTAATTAATTAATTTAGATAAGTTATTATATTTATATAGATAAATTATTGTGTCTATTTGAAGACCAACAAATCAAAACAAACATTTATTTTTAATGGATTAAATGGTGTTGCCTTAGCTTAGCAATACCAAATCATTTCGAGGCGAGTCATCGCCGTCTGGACACTACTCGATTATGTAAATTATATTATTTATATGACATTTTAAATAATAATATGTAAACAATCATTTGATTGATTTTTTCATCATTTTTTCAATCATTGATAGTTTTACTTTGCTAGGAAAGGGTAAAAACAAATGAATATGTACTTTAAAAATAAATGAACATTTAAATCAGCCGTAGCTGTGGTAGTCTTTAGAGACTTATGAGTTCAGCTTTTATCCAATCTAGACATCATACCAATTAAACATAATTTTAATTTATTTATTTTCTTTTTAGTAAGATTTCGCTACTATAAGTTTTAAACTTATTTAAACTATTCCTGGTGAAGCCAAACATCCCTATAAACTTGTGCCGTTCTTCTCCACTCTGCCCCCTCTCTTGCAACTCTTGGCCAGGTGGCTCCTCCACAACAAAGCTTCATTTCTTCATCCCATCTCATCCTTGGCCTGCCTCATTTTCTCTTGAGCTCCAGTGGTATCCATTCTATATCTGCCTTTGACCATCTTCCATCATCTGTTTTCATCAGGTGTCCAGCCCATTTCCATTTTTTCTCACTTATCACCTTGCCAATGTCATCCAATCCTGTCTTCTCTCTTATCCATTTGTTTGTTTTCCTCTCTTTCCTTCCAATTTTGAGCATACTTCTTTCCATCTGTCTTACTGTCACTCTGAGTCTGTCAATGCTTTTCTTTGTCATGCACCACGTCTCACATATATATTTCAAAACTGGCCGTACAACACTATTCCATAATTTCTTTATTCCCCCCCCCCCCCCCCAACTCTACATTGGATCGGAAAAGTTTTCTATTATAGGTTCTCCATCCCATATGTATCATTCTTTTATCCATCCCTATCTTTCTTTTTATTTCTTTGTTGTGCCATCTCCCTTTGAAATTTGCTGTCTATGGTTTTGGCATGAGCGGTTATCCCCTTTCTTTCTTGAAGATCGGCACAATAACAGCTACCTCCCAGTCCTTGGGTATTCTTGCCTGTCTCCATTCTCCATGCCAAATTAATCACATGAAGCAGTGAGTTTTTGCCGGCCTCTCCCATATGCCTCAGAAATTCGGGTGCTATCGCGTCATGTCTGCCTTCCCAAGCTTCATTTTCTTTAGGGCAGCCTCAAGTTCTTCTATGGAGATTTCTCCTGGGTCTTCGTCGGCTACATTATCCTCTGCCAAAGGTCAAATGGGAAAAGTTTTCTATTATAGGTTCTCCATCCCATACCTATCTTTCTTTTTATTTCTTTGTTGTGCCATCCATGGGCGTAGCCAGGGTTGCCTTTAGGGGGGGGCTAATTTTTTTGGAAATATATATATATATATATATATATATATATATATATATATATATATATATATATATATATATATATATATATATATATATATATATATATATATTTATATATATATATATATATATGTGTGTGTGTGTGTGTGGTGTGGTGTATGTAAAACCAAAAAAGTGTTTTCCTTAAAAATGTCAAGAGTCTGACAGAACCATTATTAATATTTTCAAAATGATTTATTTTAATAAAAAAAACTCAATAGAACTATTAATTATAGGGGAAAAAAATTGTTTATTTGAAATAGATTTTTTTAAGGAAAACTTGCTGTTTAAATCCACTCTTAATGTAATACAGTTCACATTAAGATTGGACAGAGAGTATTTGAAGCGACGTTAGCGTTTCCTATGAGATATTGTCTGAACTACTACATCCCTAATTTTAAATTTTAAATAAATAGTAATTAATTGTTTTTTTAAGAATCAAATTTGTCCAGTCAAATGGTAGTTTGAAGTCGAAAGTTCTGGTGTAATTGATTTTAGTGGTTTATTTTATGTTTTTGGGGGTGCTGAACACGAATCTGAAGTTGTCAAACAAAATTTCCCCCCTCAAATACGAGAAATCGTCAAAAACATTTTTTTTGTGGTTTTCCTTTTCCACTTATAAATTGCAAAGCAATCTATTCACGCAAAAAGTGGTCCAGTAGTAAAATATAAATGAGAAAATAACCTTCAATTTATGTCTATAACATTTTTTTGTAGGTCATATGGTTTTCACGGCAATTGGAGTTGAAATATCACGAAAAACGGTAATTTATGAAAAAAAAAACCAGTTATGCACTATGATTTAACGAGCCAATTTTCAAAGAAATCTACGTATTATTGGCTTATGATAATATACGAAAATTTTGGTTACAATTTGGATGGGGGTTAAAAATAATTTGGTACACAGGGGTACGGGGTACAAAAGTTAAAATATTATATACCCTTCAAGATGCATGTCATTGGAAAGCTCTTTAAGAGTACATTTATTGTTGTAATGTACACTTTTGTCATATTTTTATATTAGAGGGGGGTAAAATAGAAAAAAACATATTTTTATGCTATTATTGCGTTTTTTCCATTTTACCCCTCTCTCATATGAAAATATGACAAAATTGTACATAACAACAATTACTGTACTCTTGAAGAGCTTTCCAATGACATGCATCTTGAAGGGTACATACTATTTTGTCTTTTGTACCCCGTACCCCTGTGTACCAAATTATTTTTAACACTTATCCAAATTCTAAACTAAAATTTTCGTATATTATCATAAGCCAATAATACGTAGATTTCTTTGAAAATTGGCTCGTTAAATCATGGTGCATAACTGGTCTTTTTTCATAAATTTTCATTCATAAATAAACCGATTTTCCCGATATTTCAACTCCCATTTCCGTGAAAAACCATATGACGTACAAAAAAATGTTATAGACATATAAATTGAAGGTTATTTTCTCATTTATATTTTACTACTAGACCACTTTTTGCGTGAATAGAGATTAAGATTGCTTTACAAGTTATAAGCGGAAAACCACAAAATAATTGTTTTTGACGATTTCTCATATTTACGGGGGGAAATTTTGTTGGACAACTTCAGATTCGTGTTCAGCACCCCCAAAAACAAAAAATAAACCACTAAAATCAATTACACCAGAACTTTCCACTTCGAGCCCATTTTGTGCACCATTTGACTGGACTAAATATACGATTTGGCAGAATCATACTGAGTTTTATTGCAAAACCATAACCTAATAAAAATAGTAGGGTATCTAACAGTCCAGTCAATAAATACAAAAAATAGTCTTCCTTGCGAAAGGTCGGGTATCTGCAATTTTTAAAATCTTATTCTACAATTGAACCCGTTTCCAAATTAATAAATATTAATTATTCGATAATTAAAAACTATTCTAATGACTGCTACTAACTATTTTAACCGCTGGCACCACTGGCTGAGAGAAGGGAAACATAATTATTGTCCAGCGTCCAGCTTCTTTTCTTATCATAAGCATCTTTTTTATCAAAGCAATGCTAACCAAACCAGTGCAGCCACGCCACAGCTGTAGTAACTTGACAACTAAAAAGAGATTTAAATTTTTTTACCTTAAGACCCACTCTAGCCATAAAATAAATTTGTATAATAATAATAATATATATATACTTACATATATTATTATTATTATTATACAGAATTATTTTAACTTTTTATTTATTTATTTTTTATTTTAACCTGTATATGTATAATAATCGCATTTTTTTAGAGAGTTGAGCCGGCCTAGGGGGGGGGCCATGGCCCCCCCCTGCCCCCCCCTGGCTACGCCCATGGTGCCATCTCCCTTTGAAATTTGCTGTCCCAAGTAGATAACCTCATTTACTTCTAGTAATTTTTCTCCTTCAATAATTATCCCTGAAGATTTTGAAATACATTTTGATAAATCTAAATAAGTTAACGATAATTAAAAGAGGGATAGTTGTTGACGAGTGGGGTTAGCCTGAAACTAAGTTCCAAATGATATTATATTGTGAGTTCGAATCCCAGAGAGATTAAAACTGTTTCACATTTAAGTCTCGTCGAATAATGTATTGTCGTAAGTTAAAATACACATATTAATAATGAAATAAATAAAAGATGTTTCATGAAACCTAGAGGCAAGGTCATTTAATAGCGGCATTACTCAACGAAAAATTATAAATATACATATTAAAGACTTTTATATCAATATATATATATATAATATTGAATGTCATAATTTATTATTAACTTATTTTGCTTCCGAGCTTACAGAAGTTAACGGAAGCTATGCGATCGTTCTAAAGAACGAAAAAATTTTAGATCTCCAATTTCAAAAATTTCAAGACAGAAATCCGTTTCAGACATCAGGGAACATTTTTGGTTCCGTGTCTGTCTGTCGCTCAATTTTTTAGAACCAACATCTCTTAAAAACTACAAAAAAAATATTGTATGGTAAAAATTTTTATGGTTGGTCATAATTAGCCCATTGTTTGTCCCATATAAGTTTCAACCTTCTGCACCCCATATGTTTCTGAACAAATGGGTCTCTTCAGCATCCGCGCATAAACGTACATTTATTTACACCTGTATCTTCAAAAGTACTCAACTGATTTTATAAAAATTTGGATGGTTTGTCAAAAGGAAGCTATGTGCCATACTAATTGGTAGTATTTTTTTTTTTTTTTAAATTTTAGGGAAATATTTACTGTAATTATTTTTCAACAAATCATTTGCTAATAAGTTCGAATTAAATATTATTTGCAGAGCTGCTTAAAAAGAAACAAGCATTGAACTCAGTTGCCTAAAGCACACTTAAGTTGCGCATATATGTTAAATTGAATAATTTATTCAAGTTTTGGTAAATTAAAAAGTAGTGGTAGCTTTCTATCAAACTAACACCATTAAAATTGTATATGCTTATAATTATTAGCACATAACATTAATTAATAATTACAATTAATAAAACTAATTCATTCTTCTCACTTTACTAAAATATTGTTAAGATAACAAGCTATTTTTGTTGAAATACTTTCCAGCAATCAGCAATTTTGTTGTCGGATGTTACTTACAGTAGAGTTGCTGTTGGTAGCCATTGTGAGTCGTGAGTTTATATATTTAGAATGTTGAAGAGTGGCTAAACGTTGACGTTGACCGTATCACTCTTTCCTTTGTATTGTTAGTGTAGTCAGGTCACAGCGTGAATGTAGCTTCTTCCGCCTGACAAATTTGCGCTATATTACAACTAAATTACACTGTGTGTCCACATAATATGCATAAAAATAAAAAATATGAATACAATTTAAAAGGATTATAAACTGAAAATCAGGAATTTCAAGTTCAATTTACTTTATTACTAATAACCAAATAATTATTAATTAGAGAAAAAAATATAATTTATCTACGATTGATACGAAACATAAACATTATATCTTTGTTTAGATGCGTAGAAAGTGATTATTTACGTACTTTACTCTTCTTTACCGCACTAGTGCGGTAAAGAAGAGGAATTCTTCAGCTTTACGCACGATTAGTGAGTTTGTTTACATTTAACAAAACTAATTTGCTATTCTTTTATTGAAGTAACTGTTTATATCGAGTTTTTAGTGAAAAACAATGAGTGAATCAAGTGACTTTGACGAAAATGTGGAGAATAATAATCCTCCAAAAATAATTAATTCGGAAAAAATACAACTAATGAATTAATGTCATCTTTATCAAGAGAGAGATACGAACTTACATACAGCAAGTTTATTTGTTTCTGTAATTATTATTTAAATCTAATAATCGTAGATAAAGTACGGTACGCAACTCGAGCGAAAACGGCATTTTGCATTGCTCGTGTGGTTTTACCACCCTCGCTATGCAAAATGCTACTTTCCGCACTCGACGCGTAATGTACTATTATAGTAAAATCCTACATTTTGTTTGGTTCTTTCTGAATGTTGAAAGAAGTTACATATAATTATAGTAAAATCCTACATTTTGTTTGGTTCTTTCTGAATGTTGAAAGAAGTTACATATAATTATAGTAAAATCCTACATTTTGTTTGGTTCTTTCTGAATGTAGAAAGAAGTTACATATAATTATAGTAAAATCCTACATTTTGTTTGGTTCTTTCTAAATGTAGAAAGAAGTTAAATATAATTATAGTAAAATCCTACATTTTGTTTGGTTCTTTCTGAATGTAGAAAGAAGTTACATATAATTATAGTGTTGTGAGGGACTTTATAATCCTTTTATATACAGTTTATTACATTTAACAGTTCTCAAATTTAATATTGATTAAATAAAGTGTGATCCCAATCCTAATGGGAATCGAAGCCGAACCAAATCACTAATTGGCAGAATACGAAATCAAAATTATTAACAGTCATGTAATTTTCGATAATTTATTTGTTTCAATTTAGTACTATAAGTCAACGATCATAAAACGTTTTATGATCGTCGTCAAATTTATTTATATATAAATTATACATTCTACACGCTTATTGTTTTATTATTTTTTCTTGGCTGTTAAACTGTTAATTGTTAACAAAATTGTTGGTCGTCATATTTCTGATTAAAGATATATTAAAGAACTATTTTATATCCTTCTGATAAAAGTTCTATTGAAATGATTGAATTAATCAAATCTATAAAAAAGAGTGTCATCACAATTTTGTTTTGAATTTATTTCTTAATTGAATGTATAGATTCTTATATTTTTATTATTATGTTTTTTCATTAAGTGTCTGTCATATCTTTGTATTAGTATATATAATAGTACTGCATTATTCAGAATAATATATTTCAGTAAGTAAAAACTTTTAATGCTGTACTAAAAGTATTATTTCTGTAAGGAAATAGTTATGTAACTTGGCAGCAAATTGGAATTTTTCTGACGAGTAATTAAGTTTGCCTCCAATCCAAGCCGAAGGCGAAGACAGGATTTGCAATGAATACACGAGGCAGAAATGTTTCCTTTGCTGCCTTGTTGCTTACAATATTCAGAAAATAACTAAAATAACATCTTATTATATTTATTAAAAACAACCCAACTTTTAATTGAACCTAACAAGATAATTATAAGGTTTGACGTTTGACTCTAATTTAATTTATTGATTAACATAATGTTAAAACAGTTATTATTAAAGTAATAGATAATATTATTTAAGGTACATTTTAGTTTTTTCCGTTTCTTTTACGTACCAATCGAAGGTGGTTACAGGACAAAAGAATCGGTCTCATTACACATAACTCGATGCCTTTCAAAGGCCCCGATTTACTAATGGGCAGACTGGGCAATTGCCCAGGGCGGCAATTTCTGGGGGGCGGAATATCTTCCGCCCCAATTTTAATCCACGTGTTTATTTATTAAAAACAAATTGATTTTACTCTTCAAAAATTAGACATGCAAAATGATACCTTTAAAATTATGTTTGCAGTTTATAAAATGAATATTATTTAAAAAAAAGAAATATAGGTCTACTAATTTTTTATTAACGCAGTACACACCATTTCCGGTTAATACCTAATACGTAATTTTTACCGCAGTATATGGTATCAGCCCACATTGAGGTAACCCGAAAATACTACTCATTAATCACAAATATCAAAGTCCTTTTTTGGGGGTGGGGGAGGCCTACAAAAGGTTTCGCCCATGTGCAGCTTACCCTAAATCGGGGTCTGGCCTTTCTCGGTGTGAATCACGCCTTACTTTCTAGGATTATGACCATATCTCTGAATTAAGAAACGTTTGAACCTTTATTCGGGCTTTAATTATAATGTAAGCATTTTACTAAATCTCGTTGCTGAGTACTAAACAAATAGATTTACAGTGTAAAAAAGTTGATAATGGAGATCCTCCAATACGAGATGAATCAACATTGACAATAAGATTGATCCGAGAACAATATAAGAGATATAAGTTCATGTATGGCCGTTCCTCACTACTACTACTACTTCTTAAATTCATAGTTTACAAATATAAAAATATCGAGACTTATAACAACTCAAAGTGTTAAAATCAATACAGACGTCCTCGATGACGTCTGTATTGATTTTATATTCGAAACTAATCTATTCCAAGCAATCCATGTTTGTTGTTAGATATATAAAAAAACAACCGTAAATCAATTGCATTTACCTACTATCAGAATATACTTAAATAGTCACAGTTAAGGGTATTGTTAATAATGTCAGTGATAGGCCTCGAAGGTCTGTGGCGCCACTGAGTTAACTTGAATGTCAGGTCGGGTGTCCCAACAATGCGTGTGAGGCCGTGAGCGTGAGGCTCGCTTTCGTTGAACACTACGAAGAGTCGTGAGTTTGCCTCTAAAAAAGAGTCCACAATATGCCAAAGGGCAAGGAATGGCACTGCCAAGTGTGATGTGGACTTCTCCGAAATAAAACCGAATAATCAGGCATGACACCTTGGATGAAATTACTGGTTTGGATAAGGAAGATGTTATTAGTAAATAAAGAAAGGTGTTGTCCCTCAAAATCAATGCTCGTTCTGAAACCAGTCCCACTTCTGTACTTCAGATATAGTTCATCTATATCGTCCGTCGTACGTGATTCAATCTTTCATATAATTTCACTTGCTGGATAGCGACCTCTTCCTCTAAAAAGTCCGGGATGTATCCAGTAAATACGAGTATGAAGGCGTGGTTCACAACGTTCTTCATTTTCAATAATAATCACTGCAGCAGCGACAACAAGTACGTAATCCTCGTCATTCACCATGGCTATTTGCCAGTTGTTGTGTGGACGAATGAATTTTCTGTGGTGCCATCTGGTTTAGTGGGGCATAGTGTGAACGTGGCTTGACGTCACAGTCAAGCGTGGAGCTCGCGCCATAAATCAAACCAGTTTGGTTTTAAGTCGTGAGTTCGTCTCTACCGATACCGATGTATGATGTTAAAAATTTGTGCGATACAAATTCGGTCAATAAAATTGCTAGACAGTAAAACTGAGCGTTTTATTAAATTTTATGCTAGAGAACAATATGATGCAAACATCGAAGAATACGGTGACCGAGATTTGAGAACTAAAAGAAGCTGCTAAACGAATTTTTGATGCTCTCAAAATTTATGGATTTGGATCGAAAGAAGGAATATTAAAAAACTTAACAACTTGTGAAGTTCCTACTGCATCGAGTTAAAGAAAAGAAAAGAGCACTGATGACGTTGACAGCCAAAAGTCTTTTGGTTTGAGCAGATGAATTCTATCATCCGACTTACTTCTATCATGATGAAGAATGGGTATTCGTCAACAACCTCACAATCAAATCACCCAAAAATCGAACTCACCACAGCACAACTCTCGTTAAGAAGCTCATTCCTGTTAGTCGACTTCTCAACTTCTCACTTTTTAACTGAATCATGTTTTTGACACTTCAGTTCGTGTGAAGTGTCCACGACCCACGACTGGTGGGGGTCACTCCAGAAAAAGCACGACAGCAATTACGAAAGTGTTGCGCGTATCTATTTTTACACCCCGTGGTAATCCGGCTTTATCGTAAACATATACAATTTATCTCTAATGTGAAGCTTGGCTAAAAGAAATAACAGTTATCCCATTGTAAACATTTCAACCACAATAAGTTAAAAAATTAATACAACTTGCAAAAAGAAATTATATGCTTAAATATATTATTTGGAGATTAAAAAATAAATGGTATAAGGTACCTTAATATCTGATCCTTCTAAAACCGTTCTTACCGTGGTGATTCATAATTCTTATTGCAGGTGGTTCGAGTTCCATAGATTTAATATGGATAAATTAGAAGATAACTTCTTAAGAACTACAGTAATATTCTTTAAAAATCTGTTAATTTTACCCAATATTTTTTTCAACATAACTATTGAGTTTGGGGATTGGTGTTGCCAAATAGCGTTCTTGCCACCGGCCTAAATCCAAAATCTAAATACCGGGCATCTGAAAGTGGCTTGGATACTAAATAGGTAAAAGATAACTACGTTTCCTTGACTTTTGAAAACACCATGGATCGGCGATTTCAAAACATTTTGCGTTCAAGGTGACAACAGCAAATGTTTGGTTTTGCATTGAAATTGTTTTGGAAAAATAGCATGGAAACAGGTATTGAATTGAAAACAGAATTGAGACATGTGCAGTAGATATGATGAGTAGAGATATGATAACCTGACTTAACTATAACAAGTCTTGGAGTTGTATAGTTTTCAAACTTGTAGTAGTGGAAACTGTTTTGAAAACTTCTCATGGAAACACATTCGGTTTGAAACCAAAGCAGTTTTGAAAACTCATGAACACGTAGTTTATGTTTCCCTCTTACGATCATCATGAATAATTGCGTAAGATTACCTGTTTTGTTATAACCTAATCTTGGATTGATTAGACAATAAACTAAACAAAAATAATTGTTTTAATGGGTAATGCAATTGAATGAATTTCAGACATTACATTATATTACCCAGACTATGAGATGAATAGGAAGAATTTTTGTGTCCAAGAGATTTGAAAAGAACTTATACAACATCTATCTCCTTTATAGTTACCATGTTATATAATAATTATTATAAGGTTAATTAATCAATTACAAAAGGTTATTTGACAATGACAGTGGATCAAAAAGACGCTGAAGAAATAATTCTCTTGAAACTGGTACTATGCCGAAAAAAAAACCATACACACTAACCGACTTACTTTGTGTCTAATTAACTTAGCACCTTATGAATCACGACTTTTGCTAGTATTAGTATCAAGCTTGTTTCCTCATGCTGAAAAGGGGTAGTCTCTGGACTACTTCTACTTTCTCTTCATATCGTTTAAGTAAAATAAACAATATCATGTTTAATACTTATTACATGTGGGTACTTATAATTGTGCTGTTTTGTTAAACAATATAAGGGGCAAATAAATAGAGAAATAGGATCAAGCTTATATCAAATTTTGTATTTTTTCCGTTAAATAGGAGTTGAACTAATATTTTAATTCATTGGATCAAAACATTATTGCAGTAAATGATAAAACATGTTGAAGGTTAATTTTCTTAGTGGAAGACATTGGCATCGTCTTACTGTGTTTGAATCATATGGAAGATCAAAATTATTGATAAGAGTGTAGTACGGACTACGGACTTAAGGGTCAAGTCTTCATTTGCTTAAATCGCGTTTAAATTGGTTTGTCTAGCTCTATTTTAATTGTAAACAGCTTCGGTAGAATGTCTTTCCCACAAGGTACTAATTTTGTGGAAGGTCGTATATAATGTTGGCATTAGAAATGAGGAAATCTTTGTTTACGATGGCAATCAGCCCTGTAAGATTCTCATGCTCGGAGTTAAAGAGCCGGACTCCCAGGGTATGGAGAGCTAAATCACAAACCCACGAGGACCAGCATATGCAATTTAGTTCAATTTGTCACTGTCTCTCTTTCTGTCACTATACAGCAGTTTGTGTCACGGTGTCACGGCCGTTATCCTTATCTGTACATAGGTATCTTATGACGGTGCTCTATACTCTCATCTATAGAGTAGCAAACTGAATTGAGAAGATGTCCAAGCGCCTAGATCATCGTATAATCCAAATAACAAAAGAATCGTTACTCAATATGCCTCGTAATCCTAGACATTCAAATACACATTAACATACTTCTGTCTAAACAACCTCGGAATTCTAAAAGGCGGGTTGTATTAAAAAGAGTATTGGGGATACAGACGGAAGTATTAAGAACTACAATGATCCAATATATTAGGAAGATAATGTGATTTGGTTGAACATTGTCGCAGTGTCCTCGAGAGCCGCATTATCAACCTAACCAATGTCACTTGTTCTATTCATTTTTCAAATATCTCTAATTCCTATCTTTAAATATACAAACTAATCCATTGACAAAACTTTTAAAAGACAAAATCAAAAGTTAATGATAAATTACACGATTAGACGCACGTTCGAAAGAATAAAGAACATGCAAATTGTTATGTATATTTTAATTAAAAGTAAGCAAACTTTAACAAGCAGCTATTAAATATTCAATTCAAGTATCATCATATGAGTATTGTCAGTAGTTTTATAGAATATCAGCTATATTATGTATAATATATTGTATTACATATATGATATTTCAAAAATTCCAAGACAGAAATCCGTTTCAGACATCAGGAAAAAGTTTTGGTTCCGTGTCTGTCGTTCAATTTTTGCAAACCAACATATCTTTAAAACTACACGTTCAATTTTATTGAAATTTGTATGTTAGGTCATAATTAGCTCATTGTTGGTCCCATTTAAATTTCAACCTTCTGCGCCCATTTTGTTTCTCTTCAACATGCACAAAAACATACTTTTATTTACACCTATATCTTCAAGACTATTCATCTGATTTTTATGATGACGGTTCAAATTAATCAAAGGCTATCTGCGGGCTACTTTCGAAAAACCATCCAAATTTCATAAAAATCAGTTGGATGGTTTTTCGAAAGTAGCCCGCAGATAGCCTTTGATTAATTTGAACCGTCTGCGCTCTTTAACTTTTGCTAAATTGATACTTTAATTCATGTAAAAACTCAAAACAATTTTGACATATTAAAAAAACGGGGGAAACAATTAAATAAATTAGACATTAATGGCTTTTAAAAGCATAAAATCATAAAGCATAAAGCATAAAGCATAAAAGCATAAAAGCATAAAGTACGTGATAGGATGCGAGGAAGCTATGTGCCACACCAATTAGCAGTCTATTTAGATACTATTTTATAGTAAATAAGGCTAAACTAGTTTTAAATTACGAACAAAATTAACCCTATAGTCCAGAAGATAGCTGGAAAAAAAGTGTTCGACTAACACCAAGCTGAGAAATAAACTGGTGGTGAGCGGCTAGGTCCCACCCATTTTGGTGGACAATGGGATTTCCATGATCCTGAGTAAGTACAAAATTAGTTAGTAGACCAAAATAATTTAAGTTGATGTTAGTAATGTTAATGTTTGGATAAATATTTGAATAACTAAACTATTAAATGAAAAACTAACATCAAACTTCATATTTGGTCTGCTAACTAATTTTATAATTTTTTAACGTGGCCTCTCTCTACAGGTTTGTTTACTTCAAATGCCTATTGCCAAACTTTGTCCCACAAACTTTCTCATATACGAGTTCATAATTACTTGGCCCAGTGTGTGCATTTAATTATTATTGAATATTTCATCAAACTTTATCATAAAAAAAACTTCTCTTTGGCGGGGAACCGAACCCGGGATCTCTCCGTCCGCGTTTTAAGCTTTTTTCTCAGGAACTAGATTTTTCCCGGGAAAACGGCTTATATCGTTAGATTCGTAATTAAATTAACTTAATTTTAGAATTTTTTAATCAAAATCGTAAGAAACGTTTACGATAAATAATTTTTTTCACGTTTTTTCAGAATTTTTGAGATGTAGCGCTCCCAAATTTCGGTCTAAAATTAATTTCTTGATTTCGCCTCGGGGTATGATTTTTTTTAAACATGTATGTTAAATTTCGTCAAAATTGGTCCAGTAGTTTAGGCTCCAGGCGTCTGCACAGACGACAGACAACAGACGACAGACAGACAAAAAAAAAACAACACTTTTTTGGACTCAGGGGACCCCAAAACGTGTAAATCCATCAAAATCTCAAAATCGAATTTTCGTGCCATCTCGATACTTTCTCTTTATATGAGAAAAAATGTAAAAAGATGAGATTAACTTATACACACGAGATAAGAGAATTAACGTATACACAAAATGCTTGCTTGATGTTAGCCAGACACAATTTTTTTTTTTTATTATTAAATTTTAAAAAAGGAGATATTTCATCCCTTAATTGGGTTATCTCCAAACCTCGTTATTAAGTCATGATGTGTTTTTTCTTTTTTTATTATAAAGAATAAATTCTTTCATGAGTAAATTGTCTGCCATTACTGACCAGGGCAAACTGCCTGATGTAAGTCATTAGAGCTCAATCAACTGACTCTTTTGTCCAAATTTCTTTTTCCACTTTAGTCATTTTATCGAGTACGTTGGACTCGACACCTTTTTGATTGAATTATTATTAAGTAAGATGGCCTCTTTAGGTGCGAAGAGTACAAATTATATCATTTGAATGAAGACATTTTGCCCTTTCTTTTAAGGTCATCCTCAGTCAATAATTATTTATTAATAATGTCAATAATTTAATCATTTTAGTGAAATACATTTTTTGTTAATCTTGTACCTATGCTTGTTTCACTACCTATGCACTATCACTATTTCTGTTGAAATAATGTTATATGTATTGTATTAATTTGTTTTTCTTTTTTTTCATGGGAAAGGATTAATTTGGTAAAAGAAGAATGAAAATACGTTGAAGAAGTCATAAAATGCACACAAGTAATGCATCTAATCCAAAGAATATAGGTGAGAATGGCAGGTAATAAATAACTATAATAATATTATAAATAAAATACTATAAATTTAATAATAAAATAATATTTTTTTAAACATTTTTTTTTAAAGAGTTATTTGTTTTTTAGATTCCCACGATTCACAACCACATCAAAATGGAAGAGACATAAACTTATCAAAACTTACAGGTATAAATCAATTGCAATGTATGCACTTATAATTAAATATATGAAATGCTCTCTTTCAAAAAATGAAAGAGAGCAATGCATTCTAGAACTCAAGTTTCACTTCTAATGCGTGAAAGCCTCACACATATTTTTACGTAAGTGACGTCACACTTCCTCAAAGTATTTGCCATACAAAATTGTAATTTTTATACTCTTGACGTTACTTAATTCATACTTTTGACAGAGCGGGAAAATCGAAAAAGTGTGGGAGCTAATGAGAGCACTGGATTTTTAATTCGAGAAAGTCGTGCCAACTAGGCAAATAAAAATGTCACTGGAACTTTAACATTAATTTGGGGCCAACAGTAGGCTAATTGTCATTACCATCCAAATTTCTTGAAAATAGGAAGAGCAGTTTTAAAAATATTGTAGTTTGAAAAAACGAGAGGTACATACTGACTAAAAATGCTGATGAATTTTTGAATTCGAACAATTTTGAATTAAAACATTTTATTCTTCAGAATTATTCGGTTATCTTCGGTAAGATTCGGAAGCAGAAGCTAAATCAAGTGAAAAAAAAGTGTATTGTAACTTTATGAATTCATTTAAATGCATCTATTGTTGAAAAACAAAGAGTTTTATTCTGTTTACACAGATGCTGATTTGTCCGCCTCACAATTATGTAAATTAAAAGAAAGACAAATCTTTTAATGTTGAGTGAGATTGGAATGATCATTACTCGTAATTAAGCTTTTAATTGACATTTACATATTTGTTTATGTTTTACTGGCGCAAATTGCATAATTATTTTAGTAAATCTGTTTACAACCATAATAATAAACTTATTCATCAAATATTATTTCTATTTAAATAATTATTATTTACTTTTATAATATATTCAATATTATGTACAATTGATTGTAAGCTAACAAAGCATTGATTGCAAGCTACAAGCTATTATAAATATTCATTGACGAAAATATTAACTTAAAACATGTTTGTTGATGACTCGTAAATCCTTAATCATATATATATATACTCTTTATATCGGGTATTTTAAAACATATGACGGAAAATGAAGGGTGTGTGATTTTTTGGCTTTTTTTAAGAAAAAAAAGTTTCTACAGGATTGCTCCCTTCCTATTGGTCCTAGACGGTTGAGAGTAGGGTCGTTTGAAAGAGGGGGACGGGAAGTTTATGTTCCACGTTTCAGCAGGACGGGGACACAGCCCACACAGCAAGGGTTTGCGTAAACTTTTTGCAAGACAAATTTCCCGGGCGTCTCATCTCTTTAAGAGGCGATTTAAACTAGCCAGCAAGATCGCCTGATTTGGCTCCTTGTGATTTTTTTTCTGTGGGGATACCTTAAATCCTTGGTGTACAGCGATCGTCCCAGAATCCTGGAAGGGCTCAAGAACAACATTCAAGCCAAAATTGCTGAAATTCCTGTGGAAATGCTCGAAAGAGTGCACAAAAACTTAAAAAAAAAAAAAAAAGGCTTAATTAGTGTTTGGAGTGTGAGGGGAACCACTTATCCGATACTTTGTTTAAATCTAGGTAGGTAAATTTAAATTTCCCATGTTATTAAATTAGGAAAAAATGTTTAAAAAAATTATTTTGTAACATTCTGTGTTTTATTACATTTTCAAATTCATACGTCTGCCGCGCTCCACCCTGTATTTACATGGGGTCCACAAACGCACCGTTTTCGAGATGCAGGGTGTCAAAAATATTTTTTTTTGTCTTGACGTTATCTCAGGGACCGTCTGACCGTGAGGTTTTGCCCCTAATTTCTGACACTGGAGAAATTGGCATTCTGAAGGCACATTTTTAAACGCCAATGTTATTACACTAAAAAGGTACTCCTGGTTAAAAGTTCTAACGTTAACCGTTTTAGAGATAAACGGAATTTATGATGAAATCTTTTATTTTGCAAAACTAAGCAAATAACATAATAATTATTTTATTAAAAAAACAATTTTAAAAACAAGCTTTTATTCGTATTCTTCTCAGCAAACCCTTTCATTTGATACCCATATCATGGGCGTGTTTAAAAAATAACTAGTTAATTTTTGCCGTATTGAATTTATAATGACGTCACTTAACTAAACATGCATTGTCATCCAAACTAAACGTGTATGCAAAACTTCAATTCAATCTGTTGAGGATAACTGCTTTAAAATTCAGTTGCAAGATTTGACCCGAACATACATACATTGCAAGTTAAATAAAAGTTTGTAAATAATTTGATTAAAAAAACATTTTGAAAAATCAAGCTTTTATTCGTATTTCTTCTCAGCAAACACTTTCATTTGATACCCATATCATGGGCGTGCTTAAAAAATAACTAGTCCGTCATCTTGGGCTGTCCGCCATATTTTATTTAGAATGACGTCACTTAGCTAACCATGCATTGTCATCCAAACTAAACGTGTATGCAAAATTTCAATTCAATGAGTTGAGGGTAACTGCATTAAAATTCAGGTGCAAGATTTGACCCAAACATGCATACATATACATACAAACATTGCAAGTTAAATAAAATCACCCTAAAATCTCCGTCACTGGCATATGATAAAAATTGAATTAGGGGCTCAAAAAGTAGCTAATATTAATGATAAGATGTGTACAAAAGTTAAATTTTGTATCTCAAACGGTTCGTGAGATATCGTTAAAAAAAATAACAGTTTTGACACCCTATATCTCGAAATCAGTGTTTTTGCGGAACTTATTTTCTTTGAATTAGCCAAGGAATCCTACCCTTCATTTTTCGACATTGTTTTGAAACACCCTGTACAATATTATGAAAATATATTTTTACATTCAAGAAACCTGTTCTATTGTACCTATTCATTGTAGTTAATGACTTTTTTACTCATAGGGGATGGAAAAAAGGATGTGGAGGTTGATGATGGAAGTAATACAATCACCGATTTTGAAAGAGCCGTCGAGCTTACAGGTAAATATAACTTGCATCAGTTCTTTTTACTTATTCTTATCAGCATATATAGATCATTTCCAAAGTAAAGGAACAACGACTATACTTATTATTCTATAGCTGGAATCTAGAGTGATGGACATATTAATATGATCATCAGTTTAGACTACATATTATGTTGCTAACATAATATACCTATATAGAACCAGATATCCAGGTAAAGCAGTTATTAACAGTGATTCTTTAGTGAAACATATTTGGCAAAGCGATTATATCACTTAAATTATCACATCAAGAATATGAAATAATGAACTTTCATTTTTTATTAATTAAACTAGTTTTAGCGAATTTTCGAAGAAAATTAAGGAAATTATTGCAATGGCTTCAAAATTTTTGTAATGCAAATTTTTTTTATGTATGTATGTATAATATATGTATGTTTTTATACTTGAATTTGATAACAATTTCAATGTACAAAAAGTTTTTACAATACCTTTAAATTTCCAGGAGTAAATGATTTGTATGTTGTCCATAATGTCTTCATTTTATTAGAAAATAATTGTTTATAGGATATGGGAAATTCCACTGGCTGCTGCTGGTTGTGTGCGGTATGGTCAGTACAAGCGAGGAGATGGATGTCATTTCAATGTCGTTCATTCTTCCTGCAGCTGAGTGCGACCTTCAACTTACTACTCACACTAAAGGATGGCTCAACTGCATTATATTTATTGGTAACTTATTTCTTTTTCTCTGTCACAAATTACAAATAAAACTGAAAAGAAGTTTTGAGTCAATGCTTATCCCAAGTAGTAGGTAGGTATGGCATTTTAATAACATACTTTATTGTATGATACATATTAAATATTTACACAGTATGTATATTTATAATTTATTTATTTATTTATTATTTAATATTAAAAATTGAAATAATATACAATGTTAACTTGAGTGCAAAAAATTGTTATTTTACTTCTCTGATAGGTTAGTGCAGGGCCGGATTTAGGCATAGGCGACATATGGGGTGTCCGCCTAGGGGCCTGCACCACAAACGAAGATTTTTTTTTTTTTAGAATGCTTCTATTAACTTCGGTAATCTCGGTAATTGGAAGCAAATCCTACTTCTTGTTAGAGGTCATGACAAAATACCTGCACACATTTTTGCAAATTTTTAATTTGATACAAGAATCATCGATCTTCGTTTAAAAGTAAAAATATTCAATCGAAGGAAAAATTGCGGATATTTGAAAATGAACATAATTAAAAGACCTGAAAATCTGTGGGGAACCTGTGGCTGTGCCCGAAATCTTGGAAAATAGGTCTTTTTTTCTTACAAATATCTAGAAAGAGATTAGGTTTAACTAAAATATCATTCAGGTCAAAAGTGTTCTATGTTGTGTGAAATTTTACGATTAGGCATTATGTGGCTGTTATATAACTTTTACCTGTTCAAACCAAAAGTTTCAAAACAATCTTTGGCAGATTTGAGATTTGGGTAAAATTGCATTTGTAGCTTCGGTAAAATGTGAGAAAATTAAGAAGAAAGTGTTATACAATCATATTCTGACAACTTATATTGTAAAAATCTTATTAATTTACTTTTATATTTGTTATTTTTAATTGAAGGTATGATGGTTGGTGCTTATGCCTGGGGTTCTGTAGCGGACTCGGTAGGAAGAAGAAAAGTTCTTATAGTTATATCAATAATCAATGGAATTTGTATAGTGGCTTCTTCCTTCAGCCAAACATATTGGGTCTTCATGATTTTTCGATTCCTCAACGGTGCTGCGTAAGTATCTTTTATTTCACCGAGTTAGCAAAATGGGAGCTTGTCTCGCAATTCGACAGAATTGCGATTAAAGTTTACAAAAGGAACTTTGATTGTCGGTGGCTATTATAACTTTTTTTTAATTAAATAATCAGAGAATGTACCTGTTTCTGTTTTGATAAATAGTGATCCTTAAAGAATATATCCGGATCTGTTTTGTTTAATAGCTATTCATTATATCATTAATTTAATTAATTAATTTATTTTTATAATATAAAAATTATTGCTCTTGTCTACAATATAAAAATTATTGAATTTTATTTATACCTGCTTGTATTTAGAGAAAAGACAGTCACTGGCAAAATTCCTTCTTTATTAAAAGTGTCCTACCATTCTACAAGTAGAATATACTGGATGATACAAATTAGAAATTTATATTAATGGTTTGCTTTATCTATTAGTTATAATTTATATATTGTTTTTTCAGGCTCGGTGGAAGTGGGCCCGTTGTGTGGTCTTATTTCGCTGAATTTCAGCCCAAAAAAAAGCGAGGCTCCATGTTAAGTTTCATGGCCGCTTTCTGGACATTAGGAAACCTTTTCGTTGCTAGTATGTAATCATTTAAATTGCAATAATTAACGAAAAGGGTGATTTTAATTCTAATTATAAATTCTTATGTTCAATATCTGGAAATAACTAAGTTTCTTTTAATGTTTTCTGGCAGGTTTAGCTTGGCTAATTATTCCAAGTAAACTAAAATGGGCAGTGCCGGGGTTTCTGTTCAATTCTTGGAGACTGTTCTTGGTTCTTTGTTCGTTACCTTCGTTTCTTGTGGCTGTACTTCTCCTCTACTTACCTGAAAGTCCAAAGTTTCTAATGTCACAAGGACTTCCTCATAGATCTATTCAGATATTTCTCAAAATGTTCACTGCAAACACTGGTAAACCACCTGAACTTTATCCTGTAAGTCAAATTTTTCTTTTTATGATTGTAATTTATAATGATAATAGAATAAATATAAATTTATTTTGAGTTTCACAATCTAAAGCCGTGATTAAGGTTCTGTTATTCATTTTTTATTATAAATTAAAAAACCTTATCTGATAGGTTAACCTGAGTTGTTTTGGAATATGTATGCAAAATTTCTATATCCACGATGTTTTTACTGGTCTTATTACTGGTCTTATATATTGCTTTGCTTTGTAAGTTTCATCGCACATTTCCGTTTCCCCGATTTTGAACCACTTCCCGTGATTCAATCTTCCCCAAATTTTGCACATAGATACAACTAAGGTGAAGAATACAGAAACCAAAAACAAAAAAACAAAAATGGCGTCAAATTTATTTGCTTTTTAAGTTTCATCACACACCTATTACCCCAATTTTGAACCACTTCCCGTGATTCAATCTTCCCCAAATTTTGCACATAGATACAACTAAGGTGAAGAATACAGAAACCAAAAAAAAAAGAAAGATTGAAAATAAGACCAGTTTTGAAAAATAGCATTTTTATATTAATTATTTAACACAGATCTGACTTACGTTTTTGAATGCTTAGTAGGATAATAATGGGCTTATATAAATCTTTAAAACACCTGTGAAATCCAGTATTGGTCCTTTAAATAAAGGGCTTGGCGCAGGACAATAAACTTAAATAATTAATTTATCGTAATTAACTTAACTTAATTCTTTATGTTGAAACTGCAATGACGACCACGCAGTACTAATAATAATATTATCAAGTCACCGGGGCCGGGAGACATTTCTATTCTATTCCCGGGATGCTTTCATTTTCTATTCCTGGGATGCATTCATATTCTTTTCCTGGGATGCATTCATATTCTATTCCCGTTATGTATTTATATTATATTCCCGGGATGCATTCATATTCTATTTCCGGGATTCATTCATATTCTATTCCCGGGATGCATTCATATTCTATTCCTGTTCCTGGGATGCATTCATATTCTAATTCCGGGATGCAATCATATTCTATTCCCCCATTTCAGTGACTTGTAGAGATGCCTTTTCCCCTACATTTTTACTTTCTCATATAAAGAGAAGGTACTGTGATGGCGCAAAAATTCGATTTTGAGATTTTGATGGCTTTACATGTTTTGAGGTCCCCTGACTCCAAAAAAAGTGATTTTTACAAAATGTCTGTCTGTCTGTGCAGAAGCCTGGAGGCTATACTACTGGGCCGATTTTGACGAAATTTGGTATACACGTTCAGAAAAATCATACCCCGAGGCGAAATCGAGAAATGAATTTTAACCACAAAATTGGGGGCGCTGCCCCCCGAAAACTCTCTCGAAAACGGTTCCGACGATTTTGATTAAAAAATTCTAAAATGTAGTCCATTTAGATACGAATCCAACGATATAATCCGTTTCCCGGGAAAAATCTAGTTCCTGAGAAAATAGCTTAAAACGCGGACGGAGAGAGCCCGGGTTCGATTCCCGGGAGATGTTATTTTTATGATAAGTTTTGATAAAATATTCAATAATATTTAAATGTAGCTATAAACTAATAAATGGAAAACACTGGGCTAAGTAATTATGAACTTGTATATGAGAAAGTTTGTCTGAGTAGTCTCGGACCGATTTTTTCATATATGTATACAGTAATTGTCGAGTTGGAAAATATTACAAAAGAATAATTAGCCATAACTATTTTATTTTATTTAACTATTCCATCGCGAAATTATGAATAGAACAACTTTTATCTTCCAGTTGTAAAATAAAGCCTCATAAATTTGATTCAAGACAATGCCTTTTTATAGGTAATAGTTTCATGATAATTATTTATATTTATTATTTATTGATAATATGTTATGGTTGATTCGTCGAATTTATTATTTTTGCTTTTAACTTTGTATAATGTATGTATATTATTTTTTCTCTTTTAGGTAAAGGAACTGTTGATCGTGGAGAAACCAGAATATCAAGTAAATAGCGGCTTTGGTTTTAAATCCATGATGTCTGAAATTGCTTCAAATACAAAAAACTTATTTCTTCCGCCTCTTCTAAAATTCACTTGCGTGTCAATTACAATTAATTTCACCTTTCATATAGGGTCAGTAATACTGTATATCTATTATGTTAATTAAAACGTAGAATTTATCTCTGACCTAAACCTAAACCGTAAGCACTGGTCTTAATAATTTCAGAAACAAATCATGAATATGGAACTAAATAAAGTCTATAAGAACGCAAGACTTTTCTTACGTTGGTCATTAAATTAATGTAATGCAACTCTATTTGCACAAAATATGCAAATAAAATATTTCACATGCTACGTGGAAAGGCACTTACTTAAAATCCCTTAAATTAGAGCACATTGGCAGTGCGCCAGCCAGTGAGCTCAAGGCCAAGTTCCAACAAGCATAAAACGTATCTTTACTTACATTAATTCATTCATTTGATCTCACCCTCATATCTCTGCTTCCTCTTAAGATGGGCTATTGAAATTGAAACATAAATTAAGCTTATGTAGCTTAGGATATACTGTAAAACAGTGAGCCCTTAATATTGAAACCTTTTCACATGGGAAGATTTTCAAAGTTGACATTTTTGTTCCTAACTGACTCACCTATCATCAAAATTATACCATACTCACTTCCAGAATAGCTAAAAACTTAAAATATTGCACACTTTGTAACAATGGCCGTGTAACTGACGGGAAAATTCCAAAAAGTTGAAATATCTCTTTTTTTTCCAGTTCCAGACCCCTCCCATAAAGCCTATCAAAGTAGTGATATCTACATTGTGGCAAATCTTGGTGGCAAGTCTATTTTATGCCTCATTCAAAATCAGGCTATTTGTTAAGCAATAAAAATAAATTAACAGTGTCGAAAGTAGAATTGAAGTGAGGTATGGACTAACTAAGTGCAACCTTTACCAAAATATAGATATCACTAATTTGGAGGGAGATTTTTTTTGTGAGGGGTTCTGGCCCTTATTTCACAATTAGGTTTTTGTTTTAATGTTTCTTCAAACATTTCACTTCCTTTTCCAATTATTGATTCACAAGGATGATAAGAAATGAAAAATAAGAACCCCACTATACCACACACGGTCCCGAACATGATTTCAGTTTTTTCGCGCTACACTGTCGAACAGCCAGTACTTTATAGTGGGTCTTGTACTGATAAATAATATTTGACTGGTTTGAACCTGTCGGATACGTAAAATATATTGACTTTGCAACATTTTAATCTAATCGGATCCCTTCAACAGACTTAGGAAATACATTTTTTCACTACGAACTATCCAGAAAGCTGGACAACGGCCTTATCCGTTTTAACGGATCCTTTATTTGGGGCCTTTACCCATCTAAATATGTGAGTGTCTCATAATCATAAAGCCTAAAGCACATTCTATAACATCGCTATAAAATTAATAGAGCAAATATATGTTTTTAACCATTACCAATAGTAATGTGTAAAGTGTAAACTTCTATGGTCTTTGATAAAATAAACTATGTTTGCAGGTACTATGGTCTCATGATGTGGTTTCCAGAGATGTTCAATAGATTTGATGAATACTCCAGATCCGGTGGAGGTACTACTGTCGACTCTATATGTGAGGTAAGATCATTATAACAACTAATAAATAAGTTTAGTAATAAGCATTCCTCTTTAGTTAAATCTGTAAATTGACTGCTATAACTTCTAAACCTAATAAGTAATTAGAACTATATATCTATCAGTTACAGGTTTTTTGAAACACCTGCTTCACAAAATGAATAAAACACATGGGGTAAAACTAAACTACATGAAATTAAATTAGATCAGTTAGTTGTCGAATAAACATAATAAGTATTTAGTGCAAAACAATTTTTACTATATCTATAGCTTACTTTCATCATTATCTATATTTGTGACAAACTTTTTTAATAATGTATCCGTAGTAAAATTGGGTTAAATGCTGTTTTAACTGCATACATATGCACTTAGTCCCTACATCTTCGCATCCCAATTTTAAGTTCCACCCAAATAATTCTATTGCATGTTGCAACTTGGTGCTTAAGACCTTCAAAATATGATAAAAGGCTATTAAAGAGTACAAAGCTCAATTATTAAATACAATTAAAAAACATGACATTATTTATAAAACCACGGACCTTTCCGGAAAATTCAGATTGTTTTGATTGGAAAACAGCCGTGGACAACAGAGATAAACTTTCTCATATACGAGTTCAAATTATTTTCATCATCTCATATAGCCCAGTGTTTTCTATTTATTAGTTTTCGTGTTTTCGTAGGTACATTTAATTATTATTGAACATTTCATCGAAATTTATCATTAAAATAACTTTTCCTCGGCGGGGAATCGAACCCGGCCTCTCTTCGTCCGCGTTTAAAGCTATTTTCTCAGGAACTAGATTATTTCGGGGAAAACTGCTTCTATAGTTAGATTCGTATTTAAATGGACCTCATTTTAGAATTTTTGAATCAAAATTGTCGGAACCTTTTTCTAGAAATAATTTGTTTAGAGTTTTTGGAAGGTAGCGCCCTAAATTTGGAGCTAAAATTCATTTCTCGATTTGTCTCAGGGTATGATTTTTCTGAACATGTAAGTCAAATTTCGTCAAAATCGGCTCCACGCGTCTGCACAGACACTCGACACTCGACTGACAGACATTTTTTAAAAACCACTTTTTTGGACTCAGCAGATGTCCTTAAATTACATTCGTCAAAATATCAAAATCGAATTTTCGCGCTATCACAATGCTTTTTCTTTATATGAGAAAGTAAAAATCTAATCTAATTGTTTCTATTACTCTAGATAAGCGAATTTGCAGTTCGTCAAGGTGCGAACAGTTCATGCAGTGAAGCTATAGAAAGTGGTGTATTCTTAGAATCGTTTGTAACCGTGGCGTCGGCCTTACCTAGCAACATACTTGCAGTTCTCTTAATGGATTCTCTTGGAAGAAAATTTTTCCTGGGTAAGCAAATAACTATAAATAAAACTATTATTAATTACTACATTAGTCTATTAATAAATTAGATTGTGACCTATTGGGCTTTGTCCAATAGAGTACAAAAAATCTAAGTGGTATTTTCTTAATTAATAATTACAATAATTAGGTGGTCATAAGGTTCCAGCTTATTATAATAATAAATACGAGAGTACATTTTTGTTTTTCTTCTATTAAATTATAATTTAGTTACTTTTTTCAAAAACGCTACTTCTAACTATGCTGAGGTTTTGTTTTCCTCAATTCTTTCTCTAACTCGTAACTAGCTACTACAGAAGGACCCCGATAATCCAGACACGCGGTAATCCGGACAGTTTACCCATGGTGACTGAAAGCCAGAAACAATGAAATTTATATCGCTAATTGCTTCTTACGAATATTCTCGCAAACCCTGTGCACAATGACAATTTGTTAAATGCACTGAAAAATGTAAATATAAAAGGTGTGTTCAGTCTAGTTACATGTTGGAAACTGATAGGAATGTACATATTATGTATATTCATCCTACATATGTAATTATATATCACGTTAATGCTGTACACTTAATTCATCCATAATATGTTGACAAATGCAGTGTATATTCATTATTTTTTTAAAACTTCACTAATCTGGAAATCCCTTAACTGAAATCGTCCGGATTAACAGGGTCCTGTAGTTCCAACCCCCCCCCCCCCCCTCCCCCCCCTCAAATTCTCAACCCTTGTTCAGTACACCCTGCTTGGATGTTATCGATTCATTCTAATACCTCCCTCTTAGTTTGCACCTATGCCTAGGTGCGAATTATATCTAGGCCAGCGTTTCTTACTCTATCCCTTCTCGAAAGCGCCACGTTATCATGGAACATGATTATATATGCGCTTCTTTATCAGATCGCTTCTTGTCAGAGTCTATATTAATTATGATGCTGCAGATGAGAGTCTGAACATTAGCGGCCTTTACACATACGTTCTTTCCTGCAGGCCTGAATCGTGAAGGATTGCGCGCGAGTAATACCGTGCGAGTAATCGTGTGGGAAAGATTTGGTAGCTATAAAAGTGATACGCGCTTTCCCACAGGAAAGCGTGCCCCCGTGATGGCGCGAAGGAAAGAACGCATGTGTAAAGAGTGAGATCCCGCACGCAATCCTCGGAGCTTGGAGTGCTCGTCGGACGAACAGTTTTAGGGGGCACAGCGGGGGTAAATTTAAAGAACACGGCAGGCCTGTGGGAAAGCTCGCTGTCGCTTTTACACTAAGGAGATTACGCGCGGTAAAGCGTGCGTCTCTGTAGACGCGTAATCCCTCACTCCAGTGCAGCCTTTACACTGGCGCTCTTTTCTTTCCCGTTTGTTGCTCCATCCTGCAGGAAAGCGCGCAAGTGTAAAGGCCGCTATTATCTATATTAGCTTAGCCAGTGATCGTAATTTGAATTGTTGTTTTCCTTTAAGATGAGTAATCTATTTGCAATAAATATTTTTTTATTTTCCACAACCTCTGACCGATACTTATTCTTTATGTTTAGTTCCCACTCCCCACTCCCTCTTATATGCTAATTTTCTATTTATATTCCCTTAGGACTCTTGAATGGATATTTTTTTAACTTATGGTTCTTTTCAGTTTTCAGTACGATGACGTCAGGGCTGTGTGCAGTAGGCATGTCTTTAGTAAGGACCAAGGCACAAAATCTGATAGTTTCAGCAGTATTCAGCGGTGTTATCAGCTGTGGAAATGCCGCACTAGACTGTCTCATAACTGAAATATTCCCGACCCATCTCAGGTAAAAGAAAGATATACCACAATACAGTATTCTTAATCATTCATATTTATCTGAGCTTGCCGAAAGTAACGGACATTGTGGTCGTTCTGAAGTATTTTTATGGTCTCCGAATTCCAATATTCCATAAAAAGATACGTTTGAGACATGTGGGAAAATTTTGGTCTCGAGTTTTTTTTATTTTCCGAACCAACATCTTATAAACTATTCGTCCGATTTTTAATAAAAATTGGATGGTATGTTACAATTGTAGGACCATTGTTGGTCCCACAATATTTCACTTTCTTTCTCATCCGAATTTACACAAACTTTTGCTTCCGAGCATTCTGAACCTAACAAAAGCCGATTTCAAAAGTTTCAAGACAGAAATCCGTTTCAGACATCAGGGAACATATTTGATCCCGTGTCTGTATTTTGCTTGGAGAGCCTTTTCAACATTTTTTTTCGAACCACCATATCTTAAAAACTACTCTTCCGATTTTGATGGTAGGTCATGATATAAGCCCCTATTGTTGATCCCATATAAGTTTCAACCTTCACATGCACACACAGGTTTTTTTTTTATTTGCACCTGCATCTGTATCTTTAAAATACTCATCAATTTATTTTGGAATTTGGATAATATGTTGAATGTAGCCTACAGATGGTCCCATATTTATTTCAACCATCTGCGCTCGTTAAATTTTGCTGAATTGATACTTCTTCATATAAAATCTATCGACTACTTTTGTAAATATATGAGTATATAAATGTGTGTTTGTGCGCTGTGGAAGATAAACAAATGGGCGCAGAAGGTTGACCAACAATGGGCTAATTATGACCTACAATCCAAATTTCATTAAAATTGGAGGAGTAGTTTTAAAGATATATTTTATTTCGCAAAAATTGATCGTCAGACAGACCGAAACATGACCAAAAATGTTCCCTGATTTGGATTTCTGTATGGAATTTTTGGAGACATAAAAACGTTTTATTTTTCAGAACGATCACAAAGCTCCTGTTACCTTCTGTAAGCTCTCGAGCATAGGAAGATTAAATAAATTAAATTAGATAATAGTAATAGTACATATAATAAGACCGATCCAACCACCGTAACTCACCCCTTTTTAATGGTAATTTCCAATTGGCGCCACGTTGAAGTTTTGATGACGTCATATTATACCATATGATGACTGATGACAATGACATAATTTATACGCGCCCAAGTAACAACAACCGTAATAGAACGTATTCGTTAGAAAATGTTATGCTGATGCTTACTGCAGTGCAATATCTTACTGTAAGTCATGGGCGTCGTCTACAGTTAATTAATGGGGGACGATTTATGGCGGGGGGTCTGCCATCCCCTGGAAAAATGTTAAAATATGACCTCTCATAACAGCGCTTTTATGCATTTCTGAGGTGAAATTGAATCTGAGGTGAATGTAAAAATATGTATTGAAAAAAAAAAAAAAAAATACGTCGTATTTTTTTTTTTTTTTTTTTACTCTATTGGGTGTGGGCCAGTCTGGGGGGGGGGGGGGGGGGCACGGGCCCCCCTGGATACGGCACTGTACAGACACGGGATCAAATATGTTGATGTTGAAAAGAGCGGATTTTTATCATGAAATTTTTGAAGTCTGAGACATCAAAAAATTTCGTTCTTTAGAACGATCCCATAGCTCCGTTTCCTGAATGGGGGTTACATAAATAGGTGAGAACATTCTCCATTTTGATCTAAAATCGAACTTATAGGATATATTTACGATTTTTAGTATGTATATAGGATTTTTAGTATTATATATACATACTAAAAATCGTAAATATCTCCTAAACTCTAAATGGTTAATTGAAGAGCAATATGGAGAATTTTCGATCCCCTATTCATGTACCCACCTGATTTCATAATATGTGATAATATGCCGTCAGCAAAACTTAAATGATAAAGCATGGTGTCGATCGGAAATCACCACCAAAAAGGGGTGAGTTGAGGTGGTGGGATCGATCTTATATATGTCTACTGACACTAATGGGTTGCAAAAGCATAACAACTATAAAGTACGCGATAGGATGGGAGGAAGCTATGTGCCACACTAATTTGCAGACGTTTTTAGTCTAATATTGGTTGCCTATGTTGTCAGAGTCAGAACTGTGAAACATTATTTTCCATATAACATTTTATAATTAGCATACTCCAAATTATTGCGTAGTCCCACAACACAAGGCAGTATTCTGGTTTAACATATTGTAAACGCCTTTTTAGGATGACATTTTTACTTAAATATGTACTTACATTCTGTGCTTTTACCTTTTAGCTTTAACATTCTTGGCATAATATTTATGCATTGGATAGTTAATATAAGTATATCCATGTTAGTTGAATTTCTCACATTAAAGAAATATGAAAATTGAATTTTCCTATTATAAAAGTATTCATTAATGATTAACAAATAATTAATGGTTTTAACTGTTCCATAGTCTATAGAGCTGAATTGAGATTTCTTAACAAAATAATTAATTTGCAGGGCAACAGGAGTTGCTATTTCTATGATGTCTGCAAGACTTGGAGGAATTGTGGGAAATATAGTGATAGCCACTCTTCTTGACATTTACTGTCCAGCTCCAACCTTCATTGTAGCTGCCCTCCTTATAGGTGAGTCAAGTAGATTTATATTTGTTATAGTGTAAGGCTATTTTCACATTTGGGTTTTGAGTTTAAAGCAATAATCAATCTCTTGTGAGGTTGATAATAACAGGTTCTCATAATCAGGGCCGTCCCTAGGGGGGTCAACCGGGTCAAGCTGACCCGGGCGCCAAGTCTAGGGGGCGCCGCCAGGCCCCCTTCTTAACTACTAGGTGAATTTGGCAATAAGGGGGGAGGGCGCCAAAGATGCCTTTGACCCGGGCGCCTAAACCCCAAGGGACGGCCATGCTCATAATAAAAAAACATATTAATAAATATGGTTATAGGTCTTTTAGGGTTTCATTTTTTTTTTTTTTTTTTTTTTTTAAATAAAAATATATACTTTCTCGTACTGTCTTCTTTATAAATATGTAGCTATATTTTTATTCTATACAATATTGTTTTTAAAATTAATTTTAAAAAAATGTTATTCTGAAGAAGCCCTACATGTGCCTGCTTTATAAAGAAGAAGGAAAATACTTTTAATTAAAAATAGAAATAAATTAAAACACTACAAAAGAGAAAATAAAATGTTTTATTGTAAAAAAAATAAAAAAATATAAAGGAATAATATCTTTATGTAACACAAGCTGGAATACCTGTTTCGCAATGGACCGGGGAGATTAATAATTTAACATGTAATTTTTATATGTTTTAAAATTTTCATAATTCGCTTTATTCCGGTTCACTTAAAAACCACCAAAAAACCCATTAATTATTAATGACTCATTTTACTGAAAAATCATTTATAATTACTTGTATGTACCTGCTTTTACTATAATAAATATTTGAAATAATAGGATAATACAGAGTAAACCTATTTTCATTTAAAATAGTAATATTTCACATGATTAAGTAAAAATAATTTTATCCTGTTTTTACCCCCCTCCTAATAAAATATGATGAGATGAAAGTGTGCACAACAATAATGGCTGTACTCTTAAGCCCAATTCACACACGAGTGGTGTATGGCACTGGCGTGGCTCTGGTGAGGATCGGTCATGGTGGACCCCCTCTGCCACGCCATACCATTGTACATTAGGCCATAGGTTAACATAGAGGTGGCTCAAACCAGCGCCAGGCCAGAGCCATGCCATTGCCACTTCAGTGCCATAAGCCACTCGTGTGTGAATTGGGCCTTAAAGAGCTTTCAAACGACATTTGTCATAAAGGGTATTATATTATTTTAGTAATAACAATACTGTGTTTGCACACTGCAATTAGCTACACAATTTTGTTTCTCACTCACACAAATTGTATATTATATTATTACTTTGACTTTTGTACCCCTGTGTAATTATAAAGCATAGCCAATGTCACTTTGGAATAGAGGACAGAAGTGGGCTTGTAATGTTGGCAACTCTATACGTCAACTGTGTTCGCTCTAGAATCCAAACAAACTTCTTATTTATTATTTACGTTTCGCTTACAGGGTTCTTATTCAATTTAGTTCTATTTGTCTTTAATTTTTAAAATATTTTTTAAAGAAATTGAATACTTCTTTGTTTCATCTCAGTCAAATTCTTTCTATTTTAATGTATTATATATATATTATATTATTAGAAGTATTAGAAATATATTAGATAAAAAAAGATAGATAAAAAGATAAATAATTAACCATAAATAATTAAATAATCATAAGGACTTGACTAGAGCACATAGGTTTTAAACTTTGTTTGGATTCTGAAGAAGGTTGCTGTATTCGTTATGTTATCGGTTAAGGTTACTGTTCTTTTGTGGTCTATAGTGAAGCTATCAGTAAGAGAATTTGGATAATTCAATCATTAGTTTCAGAGATTACCTCTTACAAACAATTTTACTTCTTTATAATATTTGTATTATACTACAATTTTACCATTTATTTGTCTTGACTGACCCAACCTTATATACAGGGTGGTCCAAAAGTCCCCCCCCCCCCACAAACTTTTGAACAGTTCAAGAAATTAATGAAACTTGGGGGATCCTTACCATGTAAAGGGAAGTTTGTTTTCATGCAATCGCACACTAGGGGCAAACACCCACTTTACCCCAAGGCCAACCAACTTCAAAATTTATTTATGGATTCTACGTTGAAAAAGAATATTTTACTTAAAACTTTTTTCTATCTCCAATATTTTGCCCCCTATAGGGCAAAAAATAACACAAATAATAACACTTGAAAATAACAAAAATAATAACACTTATATAAACGTTTCGAATAAATTAATGGAACTTGGGGGATCTTTAACATGTAAAGGGAAGTGTGTATTCATACACTCCTGTACTATAGGCCACCATCCATTTTGCCCTTGGGCGCTGAAATCTGCCATTTAGACTTTTGCCCCATATAGGGGGAAAAATATTGGGAAAAAAGTTTTAAGTAAAACTTTATTATTTTTCACCGTAGAATCCAAAACTGTTATAAAATGTATACACTCCAATAAAAATTTTGAAGTTAGGTGGTCTGGGGGCAAAATGGGTGGTTACCCCTACTGCACAATTGCATGAAAACAAACGTCTCTTTACATGGTACAGATCCCCCAAGTTCCATTAATTTATTTCAAACCGTTCAAAAGAGGAAGAGGGAGACTTTTGGACCACCCTTTATATTTTAGTCTTTGCAACTGCCCCAAATTATTGAGATTTCAAATAAATGTGTAGCAAGAAGGAGATAAATTTTGTAACACCAATTCATGATTAGAAAGTAAGCTCAATATATTTCCAACGCCTTCAAAATACTTTGAAACCTGCTTCTTTTTTACAGGTGGTGGCTTGCTGTGCTTACTGCTACCAAACACAACTAGAGTACCCTTATCATGACCAAAACTATTTTGTAATGTACCATAGTACGACAAAATAATAAATCAATTAACTATTGAATAAGCTGAAGTATTGAAGTGTAAAGCTTAAACGTATTTTATTTTTATGAAATAACTAACATAGACCAATATGTTATTGGATACTTTATCTGAATTCGAATTTATTTTTGTGTATATGTTAAAAAAAAAACTATTAACTAATTTTATTTATTTATTAAATCATTCCTTTTTTATATAAATTTTATTATGATTACCAGTATTCCACTCCTCCTATTTTATAGTTTAAAAAAAATCTTGGTATAAACCCCATCGCGTCATATCAAAAGCATTATTTGAGGAGCTTAGTATCAAAGACGGACAAGAGCACATTTCAAAATTTTACAGGAGAGCCGAAAAACTGTAGCTCAAATTCTACAGGTGCTAGAGCACTGATTTTTTCCTGTAGATTCTTAATAGACTCAAAACTAGATTTTCTTTGATATTTTAGCTGCTAAATGGAGTTAAAAGGTCCGCTTTTGAAACAAAAACAAGGTTTTGTCCGTTTTTGAAGCAAAATGACGTTGAAAATAATGGTTAGAATAATAATATTAGAGAAATAATTTTTTTCACGTTTTTCAGAGTTCTTAGGGGGTAGTGCCCCCAAATTTAGAGCTAAAATTGATTTCTCGATTTCCCCTCGGGGTATCATTTTTCTAAACATGTATGACAAAATGGTAGGAGTAGGTATTCAGATGCTAAAGCCAGCAGTGCATCATAGGACCGAGTTAGTAAAATGCAGCCTCCTGATTGGCTGTTTCGGTTATGTCCACTTTTGAAGCAAAACGCATGTTGTGTATTTGAAACTAAACTACAAATATTATTGCATTTTTACCCCTTTTCTGGTAGTTTTTTATGCAAATGGATAGCAGAATCTGATGCAGCAGCCAAAAATCTATAAGAAACAATCGATAACTGAAATTCGGAAAAAATGTTGAATGTCTGTCTTTGATACTAGGCTCCTCATTTGTACTTCTAGTCTTTAACATCAGCAAGATGTTGGCATTATTCTTTAGATTATGCTTCCTGGTCTCAATGCTCTCCTGACTATAAGGAACCTAACTTTACTGTTGTTCCCGGAAAAGAAAGGTCACCTCCCTGTTTATATTTGCCTTTACAAAAAAAATAGACTGCCAATTAGTGTGGCACATAGCTTCCACGCATCCTAGCATGTACTTTATTGTTATGTTAACATTAAAATAATTGTTATATTGTTTATCGTGTAAAAACTATTAATAGTTTTTAGCGATCTTTAACACTTCATAACAGTGTCGCTGTTGGTTTTACTAAAAAATTGTATTTGAAAAAAATGTTTGTCCCATTGAATAGATGAAGTTAGATTTTATTCCCGACCTAAAATCCCAATTTTAAATTTGAAGTTCACGTTTACGCGAGAGTTGCTCGTGAACGCTTGGACGGATAACGTTGTCCAACGAACTCGTCCTGGGCATTGGTAAAATGAACATGTCTACCAAATTTCATTAAAATCGGTCGACATTTACTCAAGTTATCGTCGCACATTTCATAATTCGCAGACACACAGACAGACAGACACGAGACCAAAAATGTTCCCTGATGCCTGAAACGGATTTCTGTCTTGGAATTTTTAAAATCGAGGCATAAAAGTTTTTCGTTTTCAAAATTGAACACAATGCTTCCGTTACCTTCGGTAAGCTCGGAAGCAAAAAATAATAATTATCCACGTACATAGGCTTCGGCTTCAATAAAAAAGGATGATTTTCAAAGTAGTCTTCAGATAAGTTAGGTTGAGTGTTTTAAGTATACAGTAGGACCCCGTTAATCCGGAATACTCAGACTCAGTAATCTGGAACATCCTCCATGCAAGCCCTTAATAATAAAATTTTTATTGCAAATCACTTGCGATCATCACTCTCTTTCGATCATTCACGCTGGCCCAGTGCAAAATGACAACTTAGAGAATGCACTGAAAAATATAAATTTAAAAGATGTTATGTTCTGTATAGCTAACTATTGGAAACTAATAGGAATGTACATATCGATACCTTTAATCCAAAACCTCGTAACTGCAAAAAGCACAATTTTTTTTGAGAGGTTTTGAATCTTAAAAAAAGCTCATTAGATAAGAGGTTCACAAAAATCTCATTAGAATGCGTAGCAATACAAAACATCGATTTTTTAATACACCAATACATGCAGGGGAATAAAGCACACAATCAATTAAAAAAAAATTGTAGTTACGAGGTTTTTGATTAAAGGTATCGACATGTATGTGTTTAGTTAATTCACATACATATTTCACTCATGCTGTAAATGTTATTTATCCATACATAATGATAATACGAATATAGTACCAATTTTACATATATTTCTTTAGAGTGTCTTACATTATTTCTTTTAAAAACTAGGCCAATCTGGAATTCCCACTACTCGGGACGACCTTATGTCTGAATACATCCGGATTAACAGGAATTTAATTGTTTTCCACTCAATTTTAGTTTTTGAAACTAGTTTTTACTAAATATTTTATTAATTTCCATTTCCTCTATTTAACAAAAATAAGAATCAAACAAGTGAATTCTTTGTTCCTTGTTTATAACATAAGATCAGTGTCAGTGAAAGCTGTACTATAAAAGGACTTAAGACTTCTTTCTTAATCAGGATGATAATTAAGGAGATTTTATCAACCCATTGTATGTTATTTTATCAACATCAACTTTAGTGACACCTGTTTGCCTAAATAAAATGACTGGACACCTAATTTATCATCATGCCATCAAACATGAAATCTGACTTAATATTAATAGATAAAAATTATCATAATGCGATATATATGTAGAGGAGTCATGAATATGTTTTAGTAATATTTAAAAAATCTAATGGCAAGAATAGATTCAAATCAAATCTGTATTGACCACCTCTACGCCAGAGCACAGCTCCATTTTAACTATGTAAACCTTTATAAAAATGAATGCAACGCCAAAAAATACTAAAATTTTACATTTCAACAGATCTCAAGAGAACACAGTTGCTCACAAATAATTTATATTTATGTTAGTACAATTCAATGAAATAAGACCGTTTTATCATATAATAGAATAGTTGGTTAAAAAAAACGTATTTTTTCTTATAGAAAATATTATGGCACTCAGCTTCCAGTTCAAAATTTTAAAATAATAAAGTTTTTTTCTCTACCGACTAACTAATACAATGCAATGCTATTTTTTCAACCAATAGAAGCTCACTTTTGTTAAAACATGTGTTATATTATTAAGTTGTCAGATATGCTTTATATGACATTTTAAATAATAATATGTTATACATTTAACATCATTTTTATTAGTTTTACTTTGCTAAGAAAGGATAAAAAACAAATGAAACACAGTGTTTGTAAAATAATAAGTTGTTATATTTTATAAAACAAATACAAGACATAATAAGAGATTTATTCCCTCATCATCTTCTCCTTTTGCCTGGCCAGTTTCTTTTTGGACACTTTCTTCTTGGTTGGTTCCTCATCGGTTGCCTTAGCTACAACCTCCTCTTTCTCGGTAAGAACAACTTCAATGTGACAAGGTGAGCTCATGTAAGCTAGAAACAAAAAAATAATAACTGTTATAAAATCGGTTGGGTTTTCTTTTTTTACAAGACAAATGTAATTTTCACAATAGAAAAAATAAATATTAATATTTTGGTTATAGGGTTCACAGAAAAGCCAGTCTAGATTTTGACCATGGTAGCATATTAATTTGTAGAAAAAAGAAAAAAAAAAGTCTTAAAACGATGTTATTTTAACTTATTAAAAAATACAATGGACCTCTACAACAAAATTGATGGTTACAGAAAAAAAATTCTCTATAAAAAAATTTTGTTATACAGAACTTAACTTAGTTATACAGAACTTTTTTTTTTTTAAAAAAAGAGTGGTCCCGCAAGAGGAAGATTTATATCTAGAGACGATTCTAATCCTATTTAACCCAATGGAGAAAGAATTTGCAAAATTATTAGAATGCTAGAGCAAGAAACTCCCAAAATGGTTTTAAGAAAATAAAGGAGTGCATAAGCACTGCCAATATTAATTCGAGAGTTTGTTGGTAAGATATTTATCCTATTTCTATGAATTTTGTTCATTGTAAAGGAATTATTTTCATTTAATAGAAACATTTTTAATATGGAGAATTAGTGGGGACATAAAAAATATTTGTTATATTGTTATTTTAATTGTACAAAAGTTTGTTATAAGGGGGTCCAACTGAATATGTTAAATAAGAAATAAGATCCTTCTGTTTAAATGTTGGAAAAAAATAGGTAAGAATCCAAACCCAGAATAATTCAAGTTTATAGATTAAAGACATAGGACTGGATATACTACTGAACAACGGACCACAGAACAAACCTGGGCTAATAATACAAGGTACGGCTAATACAGACTGACCCCAGTTATTTCACATCCACTTGATATTATCATTAGCGAGATCTTGTCTCCCTTCTCTAGGTTTTGAACCCTATCATTTATTAGTTGGTATTTTACCTTGGTTTTAAGCAGTTTGCCTTCCACAACTAGTGGTGTACTTACTTACCACTCAGGTAAGCCTGATTGTCAAGTTAAACAAATGTTATGCCATATACCAAGTAATACAAATTTCAAATTAAAAATATAATAAAATCTTACGGTTGATTCTTCCGTGGGCTCTGTAGGTTCTTCGCCTAAGCTTGGGAGCTCTGTTTACTTGAATATGTTCGATAGACAGCCTGTCAACATCCAAACCTTTGTAATCAGCATTAGACTCTGCGTTCTTTAGCAGCTGAAGCAAAAATTCGGCAGATTTCTTTGGCCATCTACCTTGAGTACAACCCCATGCTTTGGCCTGCAATTAAATAAAGTATGAATAAATAGGAGCAACATCAATTAAACTAAGTCATCAGTTAGCTTATTAAACCACCCAATCTTGCTTTCATATGATAAGGAAGAATGAAATCAACAAAATAAACTTTAAAACTCTGAACTTAATTCGTTCCATAGAACATTTTGAAAATCAGGTTGTTCAGAACTAATTATTCTGTTTTAGATCCAATAAAATGGCCATTTATTCTCTTATAAATCAAATATATGTCATTCTACTTCTTGCTTGAAATTGCATATAGGATTTCAAGCTAGAAATAGAAAATATAAGCAGATTCCATGCCTGTTTGTAAACTAAATTCCTGTTTGCAAACTAAAACATTATTTCATTAAGATTTTTTTTTTCGTGGATTGAATTGTGCATGAAGTTGTTCCACTGTATTTTAAAGCCAAAATTTAGTTTACAAAAAAACAAGAACTATTGTTAACTGTGCCTTTTGTATCCACAATGCCTCACTACCTTATTTTTTTTAAAAAAAATTACTCTGCATTTTCACATCAAGAAACTGATATCACAATATTGCAGTTATTGTTGTCACAAGAAATTAACACTTAACCCATAATTTATTTTTAGGAAGTTCGAAAATTGAGGGGTTGAAATGTAGAAGTGTTCAACAAACCTTAGGCAGTAACAGCTACTTTTTAATGATATTGCTGTGATATTTTATTTGCTTCATTTCTATCTCTCTTCAACTCTAAACATAATTATGTTTATTGCTCATCATTTAGATCATTTCAAATGGCCAGAAGTGTTTTGACCCTGATCAAAAGAAGAGAAACTCCATAAGCAGACACTTGAGGTGAGACCTTGGGAGAAAGCCTAGGATAGAAACTACTCTTTTAGTGGGAGAGTGGTCCTACTATACTTTACCACACCATCTACTCAAGTGGTTGATAATGTCATGGATAGAGTAAGAAATCAAAATGATTCTTTTTAAGTAATGCGAAAAATGGATGCAAATTTCATAATTTATTCCAAAAGACAAAGATTTTTTTAAATAATAAGTAATTTAAAACATAAATCTTACCTGAGCACACCTTCCAACACCTCCATTGTACCTTCTGAAAGGAACACACTCCTTCTTCTCAGTAACATTCTTAAGGAATTTGATTGCTCTCCTCAAGGGCATACGCTTAACAGCCTGAGCTGTCTCCCTTGTGTTCTGAAAACAGAAAAGTTAATTCAATTAATATAAATTCAATCATAATATACAAATCACTCTATAAAGAGGGGAAAATCCCAGTGTTCTATGAATGACCTAGGACATAAACACATACATTGTTTCTTCTCCGTCACCTAAAAAAGGTGTACGGAGTGTTCCACAAATGTATCAAATTGGTTGTATTTAAATAAAAAGCCAATAAAATTGGATATGATGTCCCTTAAACTATAAGTTTATTGGATCAAGAAACTAAACTTTATTTTTTTTATAAGTTTATTGGATCAAGAAACTTTTCATTAGTTTCTACTCAAAATAAGAATATAAGAGTGCAGTTTCTATTACACTCAACAAGGGTAATAAATAATAAAGGCTTAGGCTTTTCTCATGTTACACAACAAATGAAAAGAATGAAACTTATATTTGATATTTGTAAGATTCAGTAAAACTAATCTAGAAAAATATGTATTCCCAGACAAGGATCTTATTATATATTTGTATCTTATACAAATATATATATGCATGAGATGCCGAATTTAGTGTGCTGTTAGAAGAAGAATTTAATCTATTGCAAATTAAATACATCATAATAATTCTTGTAATTTAATAGTCAGTAGTTCCACAGAAAGAGTCAATAAGATAATAGTTTTTTTCCCCCAATAATCTTCAAATTTCTTTAACGAGCACCATGTTTGAACTAAATAATTATCTTAATATTTGTGTTAAATTCAATTTAATATTTAACTCATTTCCTGAGTAAATTTTTATTTAACTATTGTTCTAAACAATGGATAGTTTAGATTAATTTGAAGATTAAGTAAGTAATAGGAAAAAATAAGTGTTTATGGGCTGGGGCACCTTGTTCAAAAATATGTTTATAAGAGGAAATTGAAATTACATTCAAGTTATGAAGAAAACTAAATAAAATTGGACACAGAGAGATATCAAAACTTAATAGTATATTGTCTGTATTTGATAATTGTAGACTGTCAATATTTACTATGTTTCCATCATAATTTCAATATAGTTTTTGGATCCATTAATAATGGATCCAAAAACTCCACAATTGTCCATTGAAACCTAGATTCAATACAGATTGAATATGATTAAGATCCAGATACGATATGCTAAATTATGGGATCGTATCTGGATAGAATAGAATTTCAGGGAAACACCTGAACTCAATGCTGACATGGGCAGAGTGTGAGCGCCCGTAGCAGGTTTTCTGGTGAAACTAGTCAAATCTGTCAAAACATCACACTCCACTTAACCAAAAACATAACCTTTATAAGTAATTTATTTTGTTGTTAAAAACAAATAACAAATCTGGTTATAAAAGGTGAAAGTTATGGCTGAACTGATGAAGGAGACGATACGGTCGGGAATAGCTCTGCAGCACAACTTTGCTTAATTTATACACTTGAGAGATAATATTATTTTGTCAAACAGAACATTTGTATCATTTAAACATTAGAGAAATTATATTGTATGATTTGTTCATAGGAGAGTTGATATTCCTTTGTCAAAAAAAAAATACGTAGGAGTGCGGCCCCGCCATTTTTTTAATAGACCGCCTCATCTTCTTCAGCTTTACCGAAGTTAAAATATTATTTATTAATATTGATTGGTGTACTGAAGACGGATACAATACGTATTTGAACATCATGTATATTTGGTAATTAATTAAGGAAGCAAGGACCAGCATTTTTTCTTAGGGGTGAAAGGTTACACATGACCAGGTTACTAAAAAATGCATATTATTTTTTTTTTAGTATTTCCATTACAACAATTAGAGAGAAGAAATCTTAGTAAATCTTTTAATCAGCTTCATTTGCTGATGTATCAACATACAGAACAAATGGGATAAAACAGAAGTTTTGTGAGACCTAAGGAACTAATTCACTGTGAAGGGAATGTTCATTGGTCACAATGCACACTTAGAACACATTAAAAGAAGGATCATACCTCCAATAATAATTAATAAAACGTCCATTAAAAAGTTTGGTATACAACTAATTAAAAACAAAAACTTCGGGGAATTATAAACAAAAATAGGTACATGTAACCCTCGTAAACTCAATGGTAGCATCATTGTGAAATGAAAGTTAAGGACCAAACACATTTAAAATGAGTAGGTAAAGAGAGCAGAGGAAATTAAGCTAATGTAATATCCTCTTAGTTTACAGGCATAAATTAAAAATAAAATATGAATAGCTACCTTAAAATGTACCCTAAGGTTGGATCCTCGGGCTTTACAAGACTTTGTTGGGTTATCGGGTTCGTGAGAATATTTACCCATTTTTCCTGAAAATCACTATAAACAGAACATATTAAAACACGATAAAAATCAAATTAAGTGATGTTAAACTTAGGTAATTAGATTTTCCTTACAAACACGAACAAATATAACGAGTATGGCAGGATAACACAGGGGCACCCGTGACAACCTCCCCTAACCCAAATTTCTAAGTTATATTAAATTATATAAAAATAAATACACTGAAGACAAAGTAAAATAAATACAAACTATTATAACTATATTTTCCGTTTAAACTATTCTACAAATTTGATAACTAAAAATATTTAAGATAGAAATGGATATAAAAATTACACATTTACCTAAATTTCACGTAAACACCTACAACGAAAAGAAGACAAGTTGAGGAGGTTAAAGCAGTGTTATAGTAGATTGCTAAAAATGTTCCTAGATTTTCCCCTAAAAAGGTTCCGTTATGCCCCCCCCCCCCCTAGAATTATAAAAATGTTAATTTAGAATTTATAATATTGAATAAAAATAAATAATTTGTTATTTTATTTTAAACTAACTTCTTTTTTAACCGAACAGGGAAATTTAATATTAAGCATTTTGTTTATTTTCTAATGTTTTCTAAAAAATACTGTCCATAAGTCAGTATTTTTAATTTTTGTTAAATAATTTTATTATGCATTTTTTATGACTTTGCTTTTATCAATTATATTTTAAGTTTTTTTTAACGTTTTAAATACTTGTTGAAAGTTATTTAACGAATTTGTGTATTAATTTCGGGTGTATTAATATTTTTACTTCTTCCGCAAAACTTTTCATGAATGAGCCTGCGTTTTAAAGCGGCTTCTCTTGGTTTACTTTTTTTTAGAGAATTCTTTTTGGTCTTTCGTGTTCGTGTTTTTCGGTCGATGAGGGATCGGTGTATTTTTGAGGAATATTTCGAGCTGTTGAACAGTCTTTTCCAGCATTTTGTGCGAAATCCGTTATAAATATTTCAATTTACTTTGTTTTTATTACAATTAAGAGCTTTAGTGACCAATTCTAGTCGGATATTTGTATATTATACTCTAATTTTATTATGCTTTTGAACGATGAAATCGGTATATTTACGTCCAAGCTTACCAGTATTTCGATAAAACCCTATTTCAGGGTTAAAGAATTAATATAATTTATATTCAAAGTGTTTTTTTATAATATGTCCAAAAACAAATTAAACCTGACGCTTCCACCGGGATCTCTTGAACCAGCTGCACTTTCGCCCTCCTTAAATGAGTAAGTTTTCCACTTCAATATTTGTACTTAGGATCAATCTGTTTTCTCTGTATTTGGTGCTTCGCTAATTAAGTGGTGAATATCCCTGAGCGAGTTAAGTGCACCTTCCTCTAAAAGAAAATCAGACATTATTTTAACACTACCATATTATTATCAATGAAGTATGTATTTCATAGTTTGACCTGATACTTTTTCAGAGCATGAAAAGTGTTAAATATTAAAAAAAAAAATTGTTAACCATTTAGGTAAATATCGGCAATAGCGTACCCCTTCTCACTCCAACGTATTTTTTGACAAAGGGATATCAACTCTCCTATGAACAAACCATACATATATAATTATTATATACAATATATTATTATATACGAATGGAAGGGATGAATTGATATATCGAAGCCAACTGTACGACTTCGAAAGACATCGATTACACGAAGGGGTACGCTATTGCCGAGTTTAGCCACCATTTATATTGTTTTATATTCATTAATGATCATTAATACATCAGGTAAATGAAGTAAAACTTCTGGGTGAAAATGTTGAATGCAGTTGGTGGTATTAAAACCGCATATTGTTGTAACTTATGTGGTTTAAGTATCCTAGTTTGTGTTTTGATTGAAAGTAATTGATACTACTAACAATGATATCAAACTAACAATATATTATTAGCTGTACCATTGTTTCTGACATTATAATCTTGTTTATAAAACACTTTAATTTCTGAAGATGCACATAGTTTATCGCTTAAAATAATTTATGTTTTTCGAACTGGATAAAGTATGCTTGGCAGTCTCTTGTATACTATCTACTATTAGGGATAGATGCTGTAGGGATAATGTCCCTTTGTCTAATAGTTCTTTAGATAAAGGAATATCTGTGTATAGAAGTGGCATATCGGAATATCTTTTACAACGTTTGTTGAAGAAAAAAAAAAAAAAAAAAAAAATATATATATATATATATATATATATATATATATATATATATATATATATATATATATATATATATATAGGAATATCTGTGTATAGAAGTGGCAATGCAGTAGAACCTCGATAATTCGGATCTCGAAAATCCGGAGCCTCGAAAATCCGGATTGCCTATTAAAAAATTTAATAAAAAGAATTTCTAGAAAAAATTCGAAAGGTGAAAGTAGGGCATCTCTTGCAAAGAAGGATGGTGTGGGGACATCTACCATCAGTGAATTATAACGAAATAGCATACTGCAATTCTTGTCAAAGCTAGATTAATGGATCGAAAACCCCCTAGAGCGAGAGGGATCAAAAAACCGGAAACAATTTCGTAAGGCAAATGATACCGCTTTAAAAGATGCGATGTACATATGGTTTACCCAAAGAGGAAGCTTAGGGGAACCTTTATCAGGTCCTCTCATCTGCGAAAAAGTTGTTTTACAGCATATTTAAAAATTTGGACAAATCGGTAATTCGGACAGTGTTTGGTCCCAATGAGTCCGAATTATCGAGGTTTCACTGTATCCATAGTCTTAAAAACTGTTGGATATTTCCATATTATCAATGTTAAGCCGGTAACACCATGAACTTTGTTTTCGAGGGACTTTAAAATAAAGTCCAAAGCAGTTAGACCTCACATGTGCAAGGTTTGTAGGTCATAGGTGCAAACCCGGTTAGTAAACCCCTCTTACATGAAAACATCAAGGTTTCTTCTACTGAGAAAAAAACTAAACTATCAATATGCAATAAACAGCTTTCTTTCCAGCGAAATCCGCGTCACGAAGGGGTTGAAATCCTACGTCTCGCTTCCTCTATTGGAAGCATCCTCAGGGGTGTGGTGCATCGCGATGTTTACTTGTAGCAACAACTAGACATGTTAAATCCAAGCTGTTTATTACCGGAAACCAAGTTATCGGAAGTGCGGAAGCACCAAGTAATCAATTCATGCTAGACTTTACTAATATCCACCCTCAAGGTACATACCCCAACTCTTGGATGAGAACATCCATTTATCAATCAGAGCTTTCATTCATTGGAGCTTTAGACTGATATTTCTCACAGATGCTCCACCTATTTCAATTTGAACTAAAATGTCTTGATTCTTGGAGTCATAATGGAACCTAAATTGTAACTGATTTACAATAGGGTTCCCAAGCCTGTAACATATATTTTGTCCTATTTTGACGGGTAACAGGTGGGGCCAACTAAGCAAACAAAAATATCTTTTTATTTTTTCCCTCACATAGGTTGGCCAATCTGAGCTGTCAGATTTACAAATTATAATGGCATGAGTATAGATTATCTATATTTTGTGTTGAAACCCAAAAGGGAACAAAAAAACAAAATTGATCAGTTTATTAAATATTTCCTAGCTTGTTCTTATGGAGGATTGAGAAAGTTTTAAAAACTCAATCTGGAACCACATGAAAACACAGTAAATATCTCCTAGCTTGTTCTTGTGGAGGATTGAGAAAGTTTTAAAAAACTCAATGGAACCACATGAAAACACAGTAAATATCTCCTAGCTTGTTCTTGTGGAGGATTGAGAAAGTTTTAAAAACTCAATCTGGAACCACATGAAAACACAGTAAATATCTCCTAGCTTGTTCTTGTGGAGGATTGAGAAAGTCAGTGTTGAGAATTAGCAAATATTGATTGATATCTTAGTAGCTAATAAGATAATCAAAATGTGCCTTCACAAAAGCATTTAAATTAGGATTCTATAGGATTAAATATTGCTCTTGTTATTCAAAATAAATAAATATTGGAATACATACGACATATAAATAAATAAAATTATATATTTGATTGATCAACAGTAACTAGTAATCTAGTTCCAACAATAACTTCTATATATTACCAAACAAAATAAAACAACACACAAAATAGTAGGATTACTATAATTACTGAAATTTTATTTCAAGGGTAAACTGTAAATACTCTACTGTCTCCTTTCCCTATGGTATTTCCTTCAAATTCCCCTCTCTTCTCATACTAGTACCGCAGTTTATGCCTATTATTGTGATTTAACAATACTCAGATTAGGTTTAAATTTCCTCAAAACTCTTTAAATTTCTATTCAGTTTCAGAGTTTATAAAATAGTTTTTACTTTTTTTTACTTAATTAGCTTAAATAGGTGTATTGAGATTGTTTGACTTTTTCTCTTATTTTCAGACGAGATTCATTTGAAGTGTTGAGGGAGAAATTGGAGGAACTTAATATGGACGATACTCAAAAGAAAAGGATGGAATTCTTTTTGTGCCAGAAAGAGAAAATAGTCGGTGAACTATCAGACGATGATTTTGAAAAACTGGGTGAACTTGGTGCTGGAAACGGTGGTGTTGTAATGAAAGTGAGACATAATTCCAGCGGGCTTATAATGGCAAGAAAAGTAAGTCTATTAATTGCTTCTATTTTATTTTTATTTGTTTTAATCGTGTTTAGTATAACAATATCAATATTGTGTTATCTGATTTATTCTTGTATTTTCTTCCTTTTTATTTTAGTTGATTCGTCTTGAAGTGAAACCCGCTATTAAGAAACAAATACTGCGAGAGCTTAAGATCCTACATGAATGCAACTTTGCTCATATTGTTGGATTCTACGGTGCTTTCTATAGGTAACTTTTTATATTATTAATCATAGCCTTATTTATGCAGTAGCTTAGTTGTCAAACCTTTAGAGGGGGGTTAATCTAAAGATCAGAGGTTCTTGTTAAATATTGTGTTAATATAACATTTGTAGGCATATATTTAGACTTTCTTAATAGATGAAAATTTGAATTTTCAGCGATGGTGAGATAAGTATTTGCATGGAATATATGGATGGAGGGTCCTTAGATTTAATATTGAAGAAAGCCGGGCGTATTCCTGAACCTATACTTGGTACTATTACGTCTGCTGTAAGTATTTTATTCTACTCTATTATGTTGTTACATCCCTCCCCCCCCCCCCTCCCGAACTTACCGAAGGTAATAGAAGCTATGTGATTGTTCTGAAGAACGATCACAAAAATTCCAAGACAGGAATCCATTGACTGTCTGTCTTTCGGTCTGTCACTCAATTTTTGCAAACCAAATCTTAATAACTACTTGTCCGATTTTTATGAAATTTGTATGGTAGGTCATAATATTAGCCTATTGTTGGTACCATATAAGTTTCAACCTTCTGCGCCCATTTTATTTTTCTTCAACATGCATTAAAACATACTTTTATTTACACCTATACCTTCAAAACTACTCATCTGATTTTTATGAAGTTTGGATGTTTTGTAGACCGCAAATAGCACCAGATTAATTTCAACCGTCTGCATTCTTTAACTTTTGCTTAATTGATAGCTTAAGTCACGTAACAAATCAAAACAATTTTAACATATTAAAAATACGGGGGGAAACAATTAAATGAATTAGACAATAATGGCTTAAAAGCATAAAATCAATAAAGTACGTGATAGGATGTGAGGCAGCTATGGGCCATACTAATTGGCAGTCTATTTTTATAAATATACTGTAAAGGATAAAGGTGTTTAGTCAAAATTTGCATCTTCTCAGAAGAGCAAAAAACACACTTTGTTTCATTCCCTAAATGAATGAGAATACTTTTTTTTTCATTTTTTTATGCCGGGGGGCATTTACACCCGAAGATGCAGGCCACTTAGGTGGGCCCATTCATCAAACCTGGGTTAGGGACCGAAATCTTCACACAGTCGTGTGAAGATATGGTCGTTAACCATGACTCCCCTCCTGGTTGTATTACTACCAGGAGTGTCATCATCATGGTTTCCAGGCCGAAACCTGGCGGCGCCACTCTTTCGAGGAGCTTCCCACTTGTTTAAACAATGCTGGGTGGACATTCAGCAGGGTGCCTGGTCCGGGAATCGAACCCAGAGCTGCGGTCACCTTCTGACCCGGCTCGATGCTGCTTAACTTGCCTTATCGCAAGGCGAGCGCTCTAGCCTCCGAGCCATCCAGGCCCCCCATGAGAATACTTATTACTTATCTCTTGGAATCTTAATCCTCTTCAAAGTATATTGTGTGGGATCCTCTAGATTGGATCATTATTCTTTCAATATGCAGCCACATATATCAAGTTTTTTTTTTTTTTTTTTTTTTTTCCAAAAATAAAAAGCCCTGACAGTATTTTATATCAGTTTTTTTACTGACTTGGTCGTTTGTTCGATAATTGTAATATTTAAGAACTTTGTATGTCATCCTTTAACTGTAGTCTGTAAAAACGTCTATTCTTAAAAATCAACTTAAGTATTACTAATTGTTTATCTTACTCTGCTTTCTCCTTCAGCAATGGCTCAAATGGGATAGTTAAATGTATGCTTATTTAAACATGTTTTAACAAAACTTCCTATTTTTTTTGTCATTAGGTTCTTAAAGGACTGAGCTATTTAAGAGACAAACATGCCATTATGCATCGAGATGTCAAACCGAGTAATATTTTGGTCAACAGCGGTGGAGAAATTAAAATGTGTGATTTTGGTGTCTCAGGTCAGCTTATTGACTCAATGGCCAACTCATTTGTTGGTACTCGGTCATACATGTCGGTTCGTAACTTCTTAATATTATTAGTAATTAAGTCTAACTATTTGTGTTTAATTTTAATAATTTTTTTTATTATTTTGTATACAGATAAGCTCAATATAATATTATTTGTTGCAGCCTGAAAGGCTACAAGGTACTCACTATTCAGTTCAGAGTGATATTTGGTCGCTTGGTCTTAGCTTGGTTGAAATGGCTCTTGGTGTCTACCCTATACCTCCTCCTGATAGTGAGTCCATAGCAGCCATTATGTCCACTGAACCTGGTGATGATTCTGACCCATACAATGCCAACCAACCTTCACCTATTCATGGTCAGTTTAACATTACATCTAATACTGTGTTATCTCTGTAAATTTAGTTTTATGTGTATGTTTATATTAAGCACCATATCAGTTTTTTATTTTTTTTTTATTTTTATATTATTATTTTTTTAATATTATTTGTAGGGGGATCAATGCAAGCGAGAGGCTTAAGGCGCTCTCCCTGGAACCAAAGTCCTAACACCAACATTTCTGGGTTTGATTCCCAGAGAGGTGAGACATGTTCCACACTAATGATCGCATCTGTAGATGTGTAAAGGTCCTATATTGCAGTCAATCAGGACCTAATAAATATATATTTTCATTTTTTTATTATTTCATTTATTTTTTGTTTATAATTATCATCTGAGTTATGATTAGTTCCCATTAACTTCCATAGTATCATATTAACATTCTGTATTCTATTGTTAATACTGTGTCAGATACGATGTTAATTGGTGTCGAACTAGATTTAAATTCATTGACAGCTGAAATTTGGAACATGAGTTTATTTTACCGGGCACTTTCTATATACATAACTGAACTGCTCTTATTATATTAGAACTGTAAAATTATATTTTGCTTTGTTGATTGAAAATGACCTGAAATACTTTTTTTCGTCATAAATTTTGAGGTTTCACTCTTGTCTAAAAAGTTGGATTGTAAAGAAAGTTAATAAATTCTAGATCCTTTTGGAAGGAAATTGCATATGAGATTGTTTTAATCCTGATGTCTAATCATTCAGAGATCTTTCTAAAGGGAATCACGTGGCCTTGTGTCAGTAGGCGGTCAGGCACAAATGTTATTTATCTTGAGAATAATGTGTATTGCCACACACCATATCGTGATTAGATGTGGAGGGACTTGTGGTGGGTTATAAGATTATAATAGGAACAAGGGAAGGATAACTTAAAGGCGCTATTCTATAAATTGTGAAAATAAAAAAAAGTATTCATGAAACCGTATTAGATGACATACCTAATAAAAAATATCCCCCCCCCCCACACACAAACACGTTTTTTGTGAGAAAATAGATCTACACAACCTTCTTTTGTAAAGGTCAAACAATGGATTAACAATCCTCTTGATATTTCCCTGGGGGACAAAAACTTGTCTATATGATTATTTGATTATTATTGAGTTTCTGGTTGAAACACAGCTCACGACATCTTATTCATAAAAACCATGTGTTTTGATGATTCCTCCAATATAACAGTAAAATATCACGTGCGGAAACCAACCATTCATACAATACTGATGACACACTTCATGAGCAGTTGAGAATGATCCATACGATTCAGTTATCATTAGGGTTTATACATTTTATCTTAGATAGATACTAAGGAAGTCTACACCATTAAATAATTTATACATTTAACATAAATGAATCAATTAATATTAATATTTTCATTAATTTGCTCTTCAAGTGGAATGACGACGTTACAATATTATTAGGATAATATTGTATATTATTAGGTAAAATTAATGTCAAAACAAAACAAAAGTGTCAGGAACATTCATTCTAAGTTTCTCATATAGTTGGTGTTTTTTATGATTTGAGACGCTGTATTGATTAAGAATATTTGTTAGTGCAAATTTATGACCTTTTTTCAAATTCTATATAAAAATCTTATAATCTCAATCAATACTTATAAATTCATACCTACAGTTATCTTTTTTTTTTTCTTTTCTTTTTTTTTTTAGCAACTTATCCATGTTAAAAAAAGTAGTTTAAAGAAATTAACTTTAAAAATTACTTTCTTTTTTCTTTAATTTTGTCTTCTTTTTTTCAGGTGGTAATGGAGGCCCAAGACCTATGGCTATATTCGAGCTATTAGACTTTATCGTTAATGAATCCCCACCCAAACTTCCTGTTGAATATTTCACTCCTCAGTTCGTTGACTTTGTTGATAGATGTCTTAAAAAGAATCCGGCAGAGCGAGCTGATCTTAAAACATTAATGGTAAATTATTACTTCTTTAAATTGTAAATTTTGTGGTGCATAATCTACTCACTCTATATTCAATCTTTTATTTTCATTTTACTAAGTTAGTTGTTTATAGAGACTAGAGGTTAGCGACAGTATATTTGTTTTGCCGAAGGAGGCCGAAGTAAAGAGTAGAGTAAGATCGGGCCTTGCCCCACCTCTATTTTCTACACTCTAAAGTCAACCCCCAGTGTAAGTGGTAGAGGTAGACTGTAAAGGGGAACCACAATGATTCCCGAGTAAGATTCAACTCTCTTCAGCTAGACAAATATTCTGTCGCTAACGTCTAGTTTTCTAGAGAGCCAGCGTGGTCATGTAGATTATACCATGTTTGCCCAGCCATCAATGAAATACTGCCCAAGGTTGTGGGTTCGATCCCTCGCTTTAATGCTCTGATTTATATGCCTGACTATTGATCACACCATACTCGCTTTGGTGGTACATTGTACAGAGGTATGATATGTGAAGTGGCTGGAACTCTATCCCTCTGGGCTAGTAATATGGGCTTAAAATATGGCCTAATTGCTAGGTTCGAACAAGTCGTTTGTCCTACCCGTATTGTACTTTACTAGGGCCTTACTTCTACTACTAATTGTTTCTGCAGTAAAACTACTAAGGAGGAAGCACTTTAGGAGTAATTATAAGATTACTGTAGAAACTTTTAATTTTAATTTAATTTAACTTAGTAATAAATGGTCTGAACAAGTTAGTATTCAATTATGAAGAACTTACTATTGTTATCTGATAGTGTATTGTAAGACGGTTCGCTTCATTAATTTAGTAAATTAATGAAGTGTCTACTGTTTACCGTCTTACAGTACCATGGAGAAGGGTTGTTCTAACCTGTTTACCGCCCTGTCATTACAGGTTTACATGTTTACCACACCTCTGTCAACTCCATCAAAAGTAATGCTTTTTTCTACATATTATTTGTACGCTGAAAGAAGCTATGAAGTGAAACTATTAGGGGGTGACACACTTCGCCACCCGGGTAGCGCCACCTGGGTTGCGCTACCCGGTCGTCAATGAGAATAGATGGAACCTGTCACACGAGGTGGCGCCACCTGCCGGGTGGCACTACACGGTCTACCATCTGACAGTCTCCCGCCACCCACAGGTGGCGCCACCCTGTCAACCCTTTGTTTTCAATTGAGCCTGTCACACGGTGCCACCCAAGTCCCTGCCACTCAGCCCCCACTCCTTCAATCAAATATAGGGGAAATCAAATAAGGGGCTGACTGCATCCCTCATATATGTGGGTGGTGGGAGCAAGTGGCATCAACCAGGTGGGCGCTACCCGGGTGGCGAAGTGTGTCACTACCCTTACATTTTTAAGCATGAAAGAAAGAAATGTATTATTATGAAAAGTGTTTATTTATATATTTTTTGTTTGTTTCAGAACCACGATTGGATTAGAAAGGCAGACAGTGAACAAGTGGATATTTCAGGTTGGGTTTGTAAAACCATGGGACTCACCCCTACAACACCCACTCGTGTCGTCCCTCCGGCATAATGATAAAACATTCATAGAAAAAATTTTATCTTTTATATATACACATTATTGGTCAAATTTATTCTATAAATTGGCATGCATAAACATAAACTTATTAAGTGTGCATTTTACTTACAATACTTATTATATTTATATGAAAAAAAAAGAAGTCAAATAATTTTTTTAAATAGACGTGTTCTTATTGATCTAGTTAATAAATAAATGTTTGGCGATCCACATGCACTATTAATTTTTATATTATTATATTCCCTTCTGTTTCTCAAAATAATAAATAAAGGGTAAAAAATAAGCTTTGACAGTGATATGTAATTTTATATACATTAGTTCTGTGAGCTTTTTTAAATGTTTGAAGTACCTGCTTTTATCTATAAAAAAAAAATAAAAAGTTTATATCAAAGCTAACTTTAATAAAAATATTTAGTCTAAATTGAATGTGGATTTTTGCCTTTAATATGATTTAAAAATTTAAAAAAAATATATGAAGGAGAAAAATTATACTCCCAAAAAAGATTTGTAATTATCGATTGTTTCTATTGGTGTTTTATCCATAGTTTTGGCGTTGTCAGTAATAGTCAATTAATCTAAGTGATTTTTAAATATTTTTTTTCTTTCTTAATTCTCTTTTGAAGCATCTTAAAAGATTATTTTTATTTATTGTTCTGAAAAATTTAATATTATTGTGCTTCGATGAACTTTTTTTTATTATTAATTTTTTTTTTTTTAATTATGAATAAAATTCTCATTCATTCTATTAATACTGTTGTTATTTATATAATATTAAATAAATTGTTAATTTGATAGTAAATATTTTTTTTTTTATTATTATTGTTCAATAAAATTCATTTTTTTGTGATATATTTATGATTTCTACTTTATTTATAAATTATTATTTTTTACCCGTTCTGTAATCCATGCACATTTTGTTTGTTGTTACTTAAATGCAACTTAGAATTTGTGTGATAAAAGAAAAATTTATTAAAGTTTATCAAATTTGTGTATATTATATCAATTTATATTATTTGTTGTGCTTATTTTTTTTTTTTTTTGCCATTGGTGCACACATAATTTAGTTTTTTATTTATTTAAACTTTTATTGAACTTTTGTCAAAATCAAATTATTTTACAACTCTACTAGTTATTATTAAGTATTATAAATTACAATTTCGTACTGTAAAAAGAATATTGGGTGTGTGATGGTGATGATATTATGTATTTAGATAGAAAGTAGAATGAATTTATTCAAAGTAAAAGTGGATGAAGGAATGTATGGTTATGGCCTTAAGAGTAAATTGTTAGTGTAAATACCATTGAGATAAGAGCAAGTGTCAAAAGGTAATTTTTTTTCTGATAAGGTCTATTCTTTTTAATAGAAATTGATAGGCTTCCTTTCAGAAGATATGATTGGCTCATGAAAGATAAGATTAATTTCTTGAAAGCAAAGATTAGTCAAGTATCTGTAACACAGCTTTCTCATAAAACAGCAAGATTATTTTTCAGTTTGATTGCTACAGGTATTTGGTTAATGTAATTAAAATGAACTGGTGATATTGGCTACGATTATATGTTTGTTCTGCACCCCTATTTGTGCTGTCCTTTGTATCGTTTAGGACTGGTTTTATACACATGCGCTAACATTTTACTGTAATAAATCATGTTAGGTTGGAACAGGTTTAGGACTATAATTTACACCGTATTAAAAATATTAAAGGAAACCTAACAGTTAGAGAACCTTCCTATTGACATGTGGGACGATTGTCATAACTGCAATTCTCATACAAACAGTACTTGGTATAGTTAGAGGATTGTTTGGACAGTGCCGTAAACGGTTTGCATACGATCCCTGAGCGGGTTGGAACAGTTTAGAGGACGGTATGAAACACTGTCATAAATCGAGTTGGAACAGCTTTTTCAATAGCGCATGCCCGTGACAATCTCGAGAAAGGTACACTGCTTGGTTGGAACAAACCTATTATGTGTTTATTAGGGTTGTACGACATTTACACCTCCAGATCTAAGTTCAGACTCCTGGTGATTCTGTCCTAGAGCTTAGTGTTATAGATTATTGGTAGGTAAAGCACCATTTGGCCAAAATTGGAGTTTTGCCTAATGTTCTACACTGCTTTCTTTGAATATTCTAGTATTAGCCTTGGCATTTCTTATATGATTTCCCTAAAAAAAAGTACCATATCTTGGCTTCTTGCTGCAAAACTGGATTAATGCGGCAGTATTTTTTTTTTTTATGGCATACAAAATTATGCATGTGTGGGAATGCTTTTGCAATAAAATAATAAAAAAAAAGTGTGAAGATTATTTTCTCTAAAGTAATTATATTCTTTAAAATTTATTGTTATTTATAAGCTAGGTATTTTGCTTATATAACTAGTGTAATGCACTAGGTGTAGTAAACTATCTGATGATTTTAAAGTGTATGAATATTACGCTACAGAGTTAGTACTATGGACATGATTGTGGTCTTACAATTTTGGACTAAATCCACCAATGGAAAAAAATGCCTTATCTCTGGTAAACACTAACCTTTGTACTGCACCCAAAGACCAGTCCCATCACAAGATATTTCTTTAGTAAATGAAATAGACTTGTACACATCATTATTGAAACTTAAAAGAACACCATGTCTTGCTAGTGCTTTAGGGTACTGCCAGGAACGTACAAGGGCCGATAACCCATTATAGATAAGACAACTTTGAAGACACAGCTCTGACATTTGTAAAATGATAAGACTTTTTCTAAAAGAAGAATCCTGTTAATAAATTGTGGGTTATTTAAAGTGTAGTCATGGACTAGTTAAGTTAGCATCAATGTGTGGAATGCATAACTAAATTACAAGATCACATTTTACGAATATGTATAATGAGATAAATATTTTTTTTTGTAGTTTATTGCATTTAAAAGAGATGAAGTTAATATTTTTTTCTTGAATTTTTTTTTTATTCCTCCATAATTCTATATTTCCAAATATATAGTCACATTTCTTGCAGCTCTCAGTTTTTTTTTTTTTTTTTTTTTTTTAATTTACACTGCCTTTTTAATTAAGGATTTTCTCAAATAAATCAACTAATTTGTGAATTTTCTGAGTGACTGAAAATGTATTATTTATTTTGTTCTTTTCCGAGAAATTATTATATATCTATAATAAAAAATAATAATTCTTAAATGTATGAATTGAGATAACGTTAATGAATCCCTTCATTTTTACATTACATACTCAACTAATTAAAAATTTACATATTAAATAAAATTAAACTAATTTTAATTCAAAATTGAAATTTTAATCAATAATTGATCATTTATTGAAGATTATTAAAAAAAAATCTGAATCCTTAATTAAACATAGCAAAGTTTACAAAACTATTTCTCTTTTTTATTTACTATTTAAATTAATTATATCAAATGTTGTACAAATTTCAAGCTATAATATTATAAAATAAATATTCTCTTTTAATTTCAATATGATATATTGTGATGTAATTTCTCCATATATTATTCCCAATTAAACATTTATCGTATTAAAACATTACTATTTATTATTTGAGCATACATAATATGTTGTTATAAATATAAGAGATATGGCATTTGATCGTATTAAAGTCATAATTAAACCTCTACAAAATTTGGTGTGATAATGCAAGATTAAGTTATGGAAATTCATAAATATTACCATTGATTTGTCCTCATGTAAAGAAGTTGGCACTTCTTTAGATGGTTACTCCCTTTATAAAAACAACAGAGGGGAGTAACAATCTAAAGAAGGTGTAAGGAATGTTCTTCTTTAGACTGTTACTCCCCTTGTAAAAACTAAAGTGTGATATTCCTTTGTCCCAAAGTACATTGGACTCAACATCCCTTTGTCATAATAGTTAATTAGTCAGTCGTTTATATCCTAATAAAACATAGGGGAGTAACAATCATATAAAAGAAGTACCAAGAAATTAATCGTATAAGATTATTTTGTCAAAAAAAAGTTAATTACAACACAAGTTTGATGTGAAGATAAGTGAATGATTTAGTCCTTTGAATGTTAAAATCGTTAAATTAAACAACAGTTTGTCCTATCTATTCTACGATTGACTTAAGACAGTGGTTCCGAACCGGTGGTTTGCAGAAGGATTTTTGGTGGGTTGTGTCAAAAAGTAAAAAGTGAACAATCACGTCAAAGGTAAATTGTAAACATTGCTTTACTTGCTGTAAGCTTAAACCTTTTATAGTATAATTTTGTACACATAGACTTACAGTAAACGTTCCTTATTTGACTTCTGTGTTGCATTATTCTTACCACCTCTAATCAAATTTAAGGAATTTTATGCTATTTACTGTATCGTGGGTCACAAAATATTTTAACAACCACAAGTGGGTCCCCAAACACAAAAGGTTGGGAACCACTGACTTAAGATGCTTGAATCTTATTCTGAAACCATAAATAATTTGGAATCGTTTTCCTGAGAGGAGTGATAAGTTCTGAACTTAATGATCACACGTGGCATAATAGTATTAATTCACTGTTACTAACTAATACTATAATTAATTGATATAAAGATAAGAAAAAAAGAAAAATTGTCACCCTCTAAAAGATGACATTCTCTATTTACTTATATTATATATTCCTTAAAATAATATATTTATATAATAAATAATATATTTACTTAAGTATTAATTTTTTCAAAAGAAATATTTCTGAAATAAATAAACTAATAAATATATAAACCATTCTATTTGTCATTTTAGTGTTGTAACAAGTTATTAAATGTTTTAATAAAATACATATATATTGTAATATTCTAAGACAAACACTCATCCATATACTTTATGGTTATAATAATTACATTCCAATTGTTTTAGATGATTATTTCTTCCTGTATTATCTGTTCTGGAATGTGATTTTTGAAACTTTAATTTTCATTAATGTTGAGCTGAGTTCTAATACATTCCTTGTGAATAAAATTATAAAAAAATTTAGGGAAGACTAGAGATTATTCATTTTAACCTTTTGAGAAAAAGTGGAACAAATAAAAGAAATTATAATTCAAAATCATCTTAGTAACATTAAAAAAAGTATTAAGATTTATTAAAAAACTTGTATGGCACAATTTAGAGCGTAGGTTAATTGTGGGCTCACTTATAATTGTTGCAAGTGAAACGATCTTTCCTATTTTAACTCGTTTTGATTTTTCTATTTTCCAAAAATAACTTAAGAAGAAGTTAAAGTTCTTTACTGATATTTTAGTAGGGATGGGAGGAACGGTTCCATGAGTGGAACGAGTTACAACGTTTCGTTCCAAACCAATAACTAGTTCCAGGAACTAGTTATTTTTGGAACGTATCAGTTTATGTTCCAAAGAAACAGTTTCTCTTATACTCCACGTGTTCCTGAGTCTAGTCCATGTTCGTTCTACAATAAGTTTCGTTTCTTTATTAAATAGTTCCACTCTTCACTGACGCTGACGATGAAAAGTTGAAATTAAATACCAACATTTATAATAATATTAAGACCTCTTTATTTATCTTTTGATCTTATATTTTTTTATATTGGTATTTTAATTACAACCAAGTAAACAGTATAATACAAATGTTTATGATACAGCATTATGGTAACCAGTATAAATAATATTTTTAAAAACTAGAATATGTTCTTTTTATAACGAGATCCTAAAACTAAACAAAAAAAAATTTAAATGTCACCTGTTTATTTCGTATTATTTACTAACTATTTACTAAAGCGGAAATCAAAACTAAAAAAAAGAAACGAGTGGCGAAGGTCGAAAGCGACAAGAGTATAGTTGACTATGGACCGAAAAAACTGACTATGAAAGAGAAAAAGATAACGCTTCACTATAACTGGAGCGATTCCGAGACTAGAGCTCTCATCCCCACTCCGTTACTCTACTCTACTATACAAAACATACACGTTTCGTTCCAGCTTGGCTGGAACTGGAACTTGGAACGAAAACCATAGTTTTCGTTCCACGCGAAACGAACCTTTTACGTTCCTTCCGAGTTACAGTTTCGTTACGTTTTCTCGTTCCCGTTTCCTCTTTAATCAATTACGTTACACGTTACGTATTGGCACGGAACGAAAATCATCAGTTTCGTTCCAAGAGAAACGAGTTTTTAACGTTCCCTTTAAGTTAGTTGTTTAGTTTCGTTACTGTTTTCTCGTTTTCTTTTCCTCTTTAATCAGTTACGTTTCGTATTATTTTGCTCGATAATCCTTAAAAGATATTATTTTTTTAAAAAATGGTGGTAACAAATTTGTATCGAATTCAAACAATAAAAATGTATTAACTAAATAAAAATTAAATAAAATAAAAACTTCAAAGTCGTTCCAAAAATAACGTAGTTGCATGAAATCTTGGAACGATTGGAACCGTTCCAACACTGGAACTAGTTATTTTTATAGTTACGTTCCATTCCGCCCATCCCTATATTTTAGTATTTTTCTAAAATTGAAAACATGATTTTCTAAAGGAAAAATAATCAGAATATGTCAAAGTGGATCATTAATGGCCTAACATTGCTGTTATTCGGAACACAAAAAAATGCCACAAGATCCTTCAATCCTTAAGGGTAGTTTTACACTGGACGATGTTGGTCGTTGTCATGTGCGACAGCGACGTTTCTGTGTCGAAAGCTCTTAGTGTGTTCTACACATTTCATTCTTCGGTGTCACAAAAAAACATCTCTGATACAAAAAAAATGTAGCTGTGGTGCTCAACAGTGACAAACTGTATGAGACTAGCCTTATTGGTCACATAATTTGTGGCTAGATTAATTTTTTGAACCAAGCAATAAAACCATCTTAAATTAATTAATCAAATTAATTTATATAAACACCTATCTTCTTCTCAAAAGGGGCTTGTTTACAAAATCAGTTGTACAGAAACTAGGCTATTGTGGTCTACAAAGATAATTCTTGATTCCTAAACCACTCTAAAAAGTCTATTTTACCTTAAGTTGAACCCATGATGGAAGAATGTCGTAGAAATGGAAATTTCAACCATTTTTTTTATGTGAGAAACAATTTCACTTGCTTTACAATAGAAGTTAAATAAGGTACAATGTTATGTAGACCAGCCAAATAATGTGAAAATAGAGAGAATTCAGCTAGATTAATATTTTTCAGATTATGAATAATAATTTGACCGGATTAAATATTTAAGATAAATGTACAAAAGATTAATGTTACTTGAGTTATAATACCTAAAATAAATTAGGTAATCTTTTGGATTGAATACTTCACATCTTATCAACTCATTTTAATTAAAGTAAACTTTTTAAGTAAGTTTTAATAAGAATATCTATATTTTTTATTGTAAAATAATACATTTTAAAATAATCAGTACGATGAAATTTGAATAGTAAAATTATGCATTGTTTAAAATAAATAAAGTTATACAATAAACCTGAATATTATTAATAATTTTACAGTTTGTCTTATTAATGTTTCCAAATGATAAATTTGGAATTTAGAAGAAAGTAAGTTAATAGTTTGTTTGTAAATTGATGGTGAATAAAATTAGCAACTTATGCTTACATAATTTTTTGCCTTCATTATTATGAATGAGTGTTTTTCCTTTGACAGAATTCGTTAAATGTGCATTTTAATAATGAATGTGTTATTTGATAAAATTTTATTCTTGTATATAGTGTAAAATTTAAGCTTAATTAAAAATATCTTATTGAATTAGTTTACCAGTGTTAAATGGAATAGATTTATGATTATAAATTATTCTTGTTTGCGGAAGATGGATTTTTTTTTTTTATCTTTACCCTTACTTGTATTTTTATGTTGAATCTCTTGCTTAAGGCTCTACTGCCCTTTGAGGTTAGAAAAATCATTAAAGTGGAAATTTTATTGATTCTAAGCAAAATATCAAAAATCTTCATTCCCAATTTTAATTCTGCACAATTTGAGCCCAATTTCAACTTTCAATGATAAATAGTACAGGCGCCATTTCAATTCAACGATGAAACTCGTATTGAAATAGTTGTAGTAGGGAGTTGAAATAGGGCTCAAATTGTGCAGAATTAAAATTAGGAATGACGCCTGAACTTAGATTTTTGATATCTTGCTTAGAACCAATAAAATTTCCACTTTAATGATTTTTCTAACCTCAAAGGGCAGTAGAGCCTTAAGGTCTAGGCGTAGGAAAGATAGGATATGGAGCGTTAATAGAGGTCATCATTAAAGATAGAAAATTACATGTAAAAAATTTGGCTAGGAGAACCTTCTTTACATTTTATAACTATTTTATCTGTAGCCCCCACCTCTTTGGCACCCTTCGTTGACACCTTATTGCTCTCTGCCAAGCGCTCCTAACAAGCAGGGCTCATGCAAGGAATCAGTGGCTGTATTTCTTATTAGGCCAAGTGATTAAATAAAACACATTAATAATTAATGAAAAATCTACATAGAATCTTGAGTACATACATTATTCATTCCATTTTTAAGAATTAAATGCCCTCTGAACCGCATGTGCTATTTATTACACATAAAAATTCCTCTAAGTCGCTAAAAATAACCATTTTTTGATTAAGATTTAATTTAATCTCTCAATAAATTTAATTGTGCTAATAAGTAAATAAAAAATCAAAATATTCTTAATCTACGCCTCAAGAGGTCTTATATCATATGAGAAAGAAACAAATACATAAGTAAATGCAATCAAATTAGTTCAAAATGTATTATGTTTAAAGAGAAACCCATGAAAAAGTAAACAGTATACAAGACGATATGACATGACAGTGTATCATGATGTTAATAGTGCAAACGTAAACAAAACTAGTGGTAGATGATAGTAGTCTAAAAGCATTTTTGTTTTGATGTAAATAATCAATCACTGCCATAATTATGCAAATTTTTAAAGTTTGTTTATCTTTTATAAATAACTTTGATTTTACTCAATATTTTTCAACGACACCAAGCCTACAACATGTTGGAACAAACCCCTTCGTAAAAATGAATTGATTTCGCTAAGCCAGTTTTGCGCCTATTAAGTTAAACTGGTGGTGACACAGATATGAAAAGAGTTAGAGCTGGATTTGGTTTTTGGAATGATCCCTGTAATGAGTTCAAAATGTCATAATTCTCGAAATCTCTGATCCAGTCTCCCCCAGAAGACATAAAATTTACCCAACTATACTTTTACTACAGTGCAACCCCTCTTAACCGGCCTGGTCGGGACCAGGACCTGGCCGGTTACCCGTTTGGCCGGTTGATCCGAGGTTCTCGTGAAAAATAGAACCAATCAAAAAGAACCTTCGAATATGTCATGAATAAAAAAACAATTAAGACGTTTTTGCAACTTATTTTATTACCTAATTTTTTTATAACTTATTTTTTGTTAAGGCAAGCACACAACTGAGTGAGTAACGTCCTCTCTCCTCTTATCCTCAAGAAATTTGCTCTAAGGAAATTCGGAGAAAGGCTCCGACAAAGCAACAGGTGAAGAAAAAAAGAATCACAGAGATGTTAATTGATTCCTAGAAATATGTAGTCATAGAAACGCGCTCCTATTTTGTCCACCACATCAACGTCACGTGACCCCCCTTTATTTACCAGGAAATGCCGTCAAACAATCAATGTTTGAGCCACCTGCCATCTAATATTTTGTTTTTTAATTGTATCTGCATCGACTATAGTGATACTACTATAGTTGTACAAAAACAAAAAAAACAAAAAAAAAATCATATAATAGGCCGGTTAATCCGAGGACCGGTTGATCCGTGGCCGGTTAAGAGGGGTTACACTGTATATTATATTGTTATTAAACTTAGCTTGAGATGTTTTTTCATAAAATAAGTTAATATGCACAACTGATTTCTAAAATACAGGTATTGGGGCACTCATTTACTGGGTTACCCACCCCAAATTACTTTAATGTGTATATACACTATTACCTTGCCTTGGTAGTTAATTAGACTCAGAGGGGACTAAGGCTAAGGCCGCACTGGAGGAGGGTGGCCAAGAGGGCAGCGGATGGGGGGTGGAGGGTAGACGGTACGCAGCCGCAATGTGCTTCCGTTTTAATCTACCCTTGCAGTTGCCAGAGCTTTATATAGTTGAGCTGAGTATTTAAACAAGTACCTACCTACACAGTGTTTCTAGAGGACCTGTTATGCCTCTTTCAAAACTTAGCAAGCGCCTTCTTCTTGGCGAAACTCAACGTCTCGTCTTTTCTTCGATACAAAAATAATTATCATGAAGGGAAGTCGTGGGTTCATAACTATAACTTAGATAAAGATGTAGATGGAGAATACATAAGGGTCTACAAAAAAATGTGACCTTACCCCGAAAAATTTTTCATTTTTCATTTGCAATTTTATTAGTTAACACAGCCGCTATGAGTTTTTCTTCCATGTTATCATACATTTTTAATAATTAATGTTATTCAATATTAATAATAAATTAAACGAGAGTGATAAAAAAAAATGTGATAAAACCAGGAGGGTAGATGGAAATTAACAGACGGGTTTGTTCTACATGGATGGTGGTGGGCAGGTTGGAGGGTAGTGAGGCTCAGTGGAGCCAGCAGCATTAAAACCAATGGTTTAGATATGAGTCACGGTTCCTCTATTCTCCCATCCACCAAGTACCCTCTCACCCATCCTCCTCCATTGCGGCCTTAGGCTAAAGGGATATTATCCCCTTTAAATACAGAAGAGTATGTATATGAGTTTAGTTGTATAAGCGCTTTTGGCAGGGCTAGGCCCTCCATGTGTTGATATTCCTTTGGACATTTAGTCATTCAAGGGATATTTAATCCTTTATTTGTCTTAATAATTATTTAGCAAAGGAATTTCTGATTACATAATATTCATGGCATATTTTTGTTCTATGGAAAAAAATCAGTTTGTTTTTCTTTTTACACTGCAGTAAAGAAAGCCAAAATTTGGTTATGGTGTTTGAAAATTTATTAAAATTTAAATCCTATTTAAAAAATTATTTCCAATATTTGAATATTGATATTTGAAGAAAATGCTATGGTGGAAGGGGGGAGGTGAGGTTAGAACCTATTAAATGTGTAAATTTAAAAAGGCTAGAAGATTGACATTTTAGTTCCAAATAATTTTACCCTACCACCTTAAGCCATATTTTATTGACCAGGGGCTATAGACCCAAAATGCTTAATTTAGATTGATTTTGAGGGCTTGATAAGGTCTTGCGCACCCTCAAAACAGGGAGTGGTGGGGAGTAGCCCCTCCATTTTAAACGAACCAAATTATGACAAGGGGTTTTGCTCTATCCATAATTATAAAATGAAAATATTATTTTCGGCCTGTTACAGACATAATTATTTACATCGATAGGCAATTGCTTAATTAATTAGAAAAAATACATTTAATCTAATGGCTAAGGGATGGGCAACAAAAAGTAGAAGTGATTCGAGCTTAACAGATCTTCATTTAGATAAAATAAATATGATTTTTTTAAGTTATTGTAAATATTGTTTTATATGTTGTATTTTTTATTGATAATTTATAAGATAAGAAAAAATTACCTTTATTAACAATTTTTAGTATCATTATTTCTGTCGATACGTTAAGCTAATTGTAGGGATATTCTCGCATAGCTTAGAAATCAAATTTCCTCTTGAATCAAAACTGTTCACAAGTCATTTCATCGCGTACACAAGATGGCAGAAGGTCAAGATAGTAGTTCTTCAAAAATTACAATTACAGTAAAAACTACAAAAGATAAACAAACGATTGAAATCGAAGAGGATGCGTCGATCAAAGATGTAAGTCCTGACATATAATTTGTGGTGTTTAAATATTGTTTTAATGTGTGTTATCATGTTGTTCTTTGACCCGTCAAAGCCCTCTTATCAGTCGAAGTTTGATGACTTATTTATTGTTTTTGAACCTTATTCGTGCCGGTAGTGAAGTATTTTTAATGTTTTTATGGTTTTCTTTATTGTGGAAGTAATTCGGTAATAAAATCGAGTCTCTTATATTTCGTTAAGTACCTTAATTCTAACTAGGTTAGATTGAGTTCTGTATTATTGTAACCTCAAGTGAGTTTTCATTTTTTATTGCTTCTAATTGCATAAGCCTTGTTTAAAATGTATGTTTAATTCGTTTGTCACTTCCGTTAATTGACATATTTTTTTAAAAAAGGTAATTTTTTGAGTTGATATCTCTTATTCACAGACGTCTAGGTGATATCGGCTTCTTATCTTATTACCGTGGAATTCACTGTGTTCTGGGATTTTTTTACAGGATAAGTACTCAGGTGTAAACGTTAAAATCTACCGAATCCTAATCATGTATTTGCCAATTTCCGGGTAATATTTTGCCCAATTGAGTCAGAATTAGATTGGGCTTGTCTTATTATTCCAGTTTTTCTATTTTTTGTCTATTTGTATTAAGTTTCAAAATGTTTTGTCTTTTTGCTTAAACCCAATATATTTTATACATCTTATATATTCGTTAATATGATTACTAGATTAATAGATTCTAGCCATTGCTTATCATCTCCACAAGACTATACACATATATAAACCATTGTTCACCAAAGATAAGAAATTGTTAAAAATTACTAATTATACCACCTTCTATAATTCTAAAGTTAAACTGATCAATTTGTTTATTTATATTGTAATATTAGTTAAATTGCTAAAATTATGTTTTAATTTAATTTGGAAATTGAACCTTGATTACCTTTATATGGCACAGTAGCTGATTTTGTCTTTTACCTTTTAGATTCAATAGATTTTATTTTTCAGAAAATTTATAATTGCAGTATTTAATTCTTTTTTGTTACAAATCCTGATTTATATTGTTCGAAATTAACCTTATGATTATAGAAGAATTCTTTTAAAACTTTGAAGAAATAAATATAAGAATACTAAATCGGATGATCCTTGCTTTAAGAGAAATGTTTCTTTCAATATCCTTGTATTTTACTTATTTTGGTGATCTAGTATTTCAGGGGTATTGTAAGCTATTCGATACAGTTAATGGGAGTCCCTTCTATTGTCTCTCATGGGTATGAAGTTGTTTTATACTTTGAAACAAGGATCTCAGTAATCTGTCTAGAAAAGTGATCTTATTATTATATGTCTAATGCATTTTTAAGATTTATTAAGAGATATTATTACTTTATCCTCAACCTGAAGACATAAGCCGCTTAGCTGCTTATCGGCCACTTCTCTCATCCACCTAATATGATCATCAATGTGAAACATGTCTTACCTCCCTGAGATTAAAACAGTTACCAGATATATCATTGAATGACCTTGGACCAGGCTAGACAATGTTGAATTACCAATCATAATACATTGCAGTAAATTTCTAGTAATAGTTGTGCAGTAATAATGAGCATTGAAACAGACTCTCCAAGAAACGCAGTTGTAGATATGTATTTGGTATTTTATGTCTTTACAGTAACTTAAATAAATAAAAAATGTTCTAAAACCCATTACAAACCCTATTATGTTTCTAGTGGAATGACACATATAATTGTTTAAAATTATAAGTATTTTAGGAAATTAAATAACACTATTAAATAAAATGTTAAATAATCTTAGGTACACTAGTACAATTATGCAATTGAGTATTTCTCTCTCAAAAAAAGTAGAATTTTTCCTTCTAAAATATTATTTAAACTGTCAAAAGTGGCAGATACTTAAAAGGCTATTAAGAATTTGTATAATATTATAATTTAGTTATTTTAAGAATAAAAAATTCTATTATATTGTTTAATCTTTCAAAGGAGATAATTATGCTTGTTTGGTTAACTTCATAAAGTATACTGTTATTAGTCCAAAAAGACCTTGTTAATTTCAGCTTTCTCTTTTATGTATTGATCAAAAAAATTTTAAATCTACAATAAACGAATGAGAGTGGTTTTCTAATGAAACTCTACCTGCTCTGCTGGAATGTAAGAGGATACAAATGTAATTGCACCAAATTACTTATTGCCTAGTGGTTAAGGCCACCCTACACGATCAATCTGATTGTCAATCTGATTGAATCAATCAGATTGAAGTAGATTGACAATCCTGCCTTCAATCACAAGGGACCCTACACGTTCAATCAGATTGACAATCATTTTTAATATGTTTTGGCTAAAGTGAATTGTACGGTGTCATTGCCATTGAATTTTATACTTCGATTTGGACATCTAGCTGGTCTATATGCAGCAGGGTTATTTTTCTTCAGAAAATGAGTGGAGCATAGCGAAGCGGCCGTTTAAAATTCTAGGGAAAAAAAATAATTTCGTACTTTTATTCTGTAAACAGCACCGTAAAATTCACTTTTACCTATTTTTTTAATGTTTTAATATTCAATTGCTTATAAATGTGTACCTGAATAGAATTTATTAAATTCTTTTATACCTGCTTTGTGATTAATTTTATTTTTATACACTGATAATGTATAATTTGCTTTTTAAAATTATCTTTCTCTAATCACTATCTTCAATCTTTACTAAATAAATTTCAAATAAAAACATTTTTAAAAACAAGCTTTTATTCGTATTCTTCGTAGCAAACCCTTTCATTTGATACCCATATCATGGGCGTGCTTAAAAAAGGAGAGATGGCACGCAACGCACTTGACTGAAGAAAAGATTGATGAAGCCACTACACGGTCAGTCAGATTGACAGAATCCCCCGCCACTCACAGAATCCCCCACCACCTCGCATGATTGAAGCTCGGATTTCAGAATATCTGGAAATCCGTCAATCACATTCATCAATCCATCAATCTTGCCCCTACACGTTCAATCAGATTGTCAATCCTACGTCAGATTGACAATCAGATTGATAGTGTAGGGTGGCCTTTAGAGGGTTGAATTCAGAATCAATTAGGGGAATGCTGAAAATTGATTTAATCTCTTCAGTTTAGACCTCCATAATTGGTATGGGGGCACAATAAGAAGCCCCCTGGATCACTACTTCCATCATAGAAGAGTGGTTGCATTCTACGATGAGATGTGGCAGAAGAGGAAAGTCCTTCTATTTTTAGATAATGCACCATGTCATTTATAATCTATATAAAGCAATGAACATACTTTGGTTTCACCTTCCTTCTAGGTGAGCTGTAGCTGCTGTGTACACTTTTTTTAATTAACATAACAAAAACAGACAACACTATCAAACCATTGTCCATACAAAAAGTTGTAGTGCTTGAAATTCTGAATTTAATGAGTGATGCTTAATATCTTTGTTGAACATCTAGCTCTCATCTCTTTTTCAAAGTTTTACTTAATCACAAAGAAAATAAAGATTGACTATCCTAATATATGCCGATATGAATGGAGAATTTGAAAATCCTTTAGTAATTGGAAAAGCAGCTCGACCTAGACCCTTTAAAAATCTAATTCTGCATTCTCTGCTTGTGTTTTATGGAGGCACAAAAAGAAGGCCTGGATCCATAATTCCATCAGAGAGAAGTGGTTCAACGTACATTTATCATCATGGTTTCGTTCTATCACTTACTTCGTAACTGCAATTTTTCAGTTAGTCTGAAGCTGCCATAATCTAGATATATCACCTTAAATGATATAGATACTCTAAAAACTCTTAAATTCTTGATTAGTTGGGTCTTTTAAGGAAAATTCAAAGTCACATTTGCAATATTTCGATCCCTCCTTGGATCATTCTCAAGCTAAAATCATAGTTTATTTCAAAATTACACATTTAACAAAAATAAAATAAATGTACTATGCAAAGTCACTATTCATTTGTAGGTATTAACAATGGCAACTTGCATATTTACTAACCTGACTGACTAGCTGATTACATTGTCATAGTTATTGTTTTTTTATAAAAAATCTTGAAAGTACTTATTTGAATCTTACAGATTCTCGTCAATTCACCCTAAAATATTAAAAATAGATTAATAATGATTCATGATATCCACATGTTATGTAGATTTTTAACATGATAAACTAAAGATCAATGATTATGATTAGGTTTGTACTTTCTGAAATTCAAATAATGAAATTAATTATTTAACAATATCTTGGACATCGAAATACATGAAACTACCAAGAACAAATAATTTCTACTACCTACTTCAACTTAAAATTTAAATATGAGGCATTTGAATGTTCCTTAAAAGAACCAAGTAATCAAGAATTTATACTAAAAAGAACAATCTACTAATTTATCAAAACTCTTAAATCTATCCCAACTGTGATGTAATTTTATTTTATTGAATTATTATTGTGATTACTTCTTCTATTTTTGTAGTAGGTGGTTATTATGTTGTTTCATTATAGTATATAGACTATATGCATTTAACTGATAATTAGTTAATTTTTGTGTTATTTTAGTTATTACGTTGTATTATAGTTATCTTTCTATTTGTCATTTGTCTACATTGCTTGTTGTTGTCAGCAGGGCTCGATTTGAGGCGGAACGGCGTTCCGGGACCTCTCTCTCTGATAAATAAAAAATAAAATTATCGGCACTAAGATTTGCACTAAGAGTGTGGGTTTATGTCTAAAACTGCTTAAAATGCTGTTTCTGAACGTTTATTTTTCAAATTTTTCCCGGGGGTCCCGGACCCCCCTTCTATAGGAAGGGGGGGTAGGTTGTAGTTCCGGCACCTCAATTTCTAGAAATCAAGCACTGGTTGTCAGTATATAATATCTTTTAGTTTTATACATGTTTTTGGCTAATAAAGCTGTTGAGATTTTTTATAAAATAAATAGATAAGCATAGGTGTCTTCTAAATGAGATGAGATTGGGGGTATGGAAGACAAACTCAACAGCTTCCCTCCTCCTAGTGTTGAATTCACTCTTCGTATCTAACACTCCTTATATTTTCAGGCATAGATATGTACCTCTAATCAAAACCCAAATTATAGGTCTGCCCCGTAAAACCCCTCTTTATAATATCCGGAGCAATCATCATTATTCTTCTAACACAAGGAGCAAATTGTTAAAACAGTTACCTAAAAAGAAGACTTAGAACCTAAAATAGTAATGAAGGCAAATAAATTTAGTGGGAGGGGTCTACTTATTGATTTTTCTACTGCAAATAAGCAGGTTATTAACCTTAACTCAACACTCAACATATTGAAAGCAATCTTAGATATTAAGCGCGTATTATGTTCTTATCGTCAGAATCAATAATTAGTCTATTTGATCACTGATCAAAGCTTTAATCTAAAATTACGTCAACAAATATTACACTAATATTTTGATCTGTTATGTCTTCAACTGTTAACTTTTATTCGCTAAATGTTTTATTTGTGATAATTAAAGCTTATGAAATCAATTTGGCTATAATTGTCAAACTACAGTAACAAATCTGATCAGTTGTATTCAGTGACTTTGATCTGAAAATTTCTCTTGTTCACTGGGTGAGCACACAAGTTTCATCATCTAATATAATCGACACCAGGTGTTGGATTATTTTTGTGTATATATTACGTTTTTTCTTCAAGGAAACAATGTTATGTATAAAAACGTTGTGACAATGTTTATGTATCTGAAAACTACTATTGAGTCTTGTAAATACATCAACAGTAATTAATGTATCTCACATTTTAGATATTACCTACTGGAGAGCTATTTTCTATTTGCTAAAAACAGAAACTTGGATTGTCTTTCTTAAAAATAAACATTTTTACATTGATAATCTCTTTACTTAATAACAAAGGAGTTACACTACTTTATCCCATTTATCTGCCTGCTTACATACTCTACAATTTTTTTTTTTTTTTTTTTTTTTTTTTTAAATAAATAAAAAACAAATATTTACAATAACTTCTGTTACCTCTGATATATAGGTATTTGTTGTTGTATATCTATGTCAGATAAAGTTTACCATCAGTTTTCACTCATTATTTTTATTTATTAATCTTTAATCTTTAATTTTTTTTTTTTTTTTTAACTTTTATTGAATATTGCAACTACAGTTTTACATGTTATAAGCAATAATGATCATTGATTGTAGTAGCTTGATTTAAATTGACAGATATAAGACTCCTGTCCAGTGACAGAGCTTATTGACTTTGCATAAATTCTTTAATTTAACAAATGTAGTCTTTTATCATATTAGATCTCGAGGCCATTGCCGCTTCAAGCGCCTGGGAGGGTTAGTTTGGTTGGTCAGGAATAGTTTGGGATGACAGGTTTTTGATAAGGGGATTTGTGTGGAGGGAGACTGAGTGGTGGAAGGATCTATAGTGGGAAATAGCTAGGTCTCGGACAAATGGGACGTTCAGGTCAGTGTGTAGGATTTGGTTGGATACGTAGTAGGGTGCATTTACTATAGTTCTATGGATCTTTGACTGTAAGGATTGGATGCATCTTTAATTTTGCATTAATTTGTTATTGTATTTGTTTGTTTTAGTTTAGGGCATTAGTTGCTGAGAAGTTCAGTGCTGAATTGCCTGAAGTTTGTCTTATATTTGCCGGAAAGATATTGAAGGACCAGGATAAACTTGCCGTTCATAATATAAAGGATGGGGTTGTGGTGCATCTTGTCATCAGATCAAATCAGGGCCAGCAACCTAACAACCAAACTACTTCATCGCAGTCTATGCCACCACCTCCAGTACCACCACAACCAAACAGCCAGCAGCAACAGCAGTCACCAACAGCGACTCCCCGCCCTACTCCACCACCCGGTTAGTTTTATTATCACTTATCATTATTTTTAGGTGTTACTTCGCCTCCCATTGGGAGTAACCAAATAATACAACATATTGGTGTAATTGTCTATGGCTTTTACACCAAGAAGTAACCTAATAAGTCGCAGTCTTTTCCATCACCTTCTATCATACCTAAACCTAACAATAGCAGACCCCCACTTAATTTCCACCTAACTCCACGACAATAGATAAGGCTACCTATTGTATTAATAAAATAAAATAGCATAATGGTGTAATTTATCTATGGTTTTTACACCAATAAGCAACCTAATAACCAAACTACTTCCTCACAGTCTCTGCCACCAAAACCTTACAATAAGCAATAGCAGACACCAGCAGCGACTCCCCATTCAACTCCACCACCCGATTAGTTTTACAGGGTGGCAGGGAAGCACATGGATTTGAAGAGGCCATTGCTCCATTCCTAATGGTCCTATTAGGGTGAAAGGAAGGGGGATGTTTTGAAAGAGAGGATGGTAAGTTTATGTTCCCTGTGGTTTAATGTATGTGTGCATAATGGAGTGGTCCGTTAAGCATGTGTATTTTGTGTTTGTGTGAAGACCAATTTTTCACAGACCTATTGCCTCAAGACAGTATTGTTTTCTTCTCTGACGAGGCACATTTTAACCTCAGTGGATGTGTCAATAAACAGAATATGTGCTTTAGACAGCTTGGTTTTCCGGTGAAATCCGCGTCACGAAGTGGTTATAGTCCGACGTTTCACTTCCACTACTGGATCATCTTCAGGGTTGCGGTGCATCATGATGTTGACTCGAGGCAAACACAAGATATACTGAGTATACCTTGTGTTTGCTTCGAGTCAACATTGATGCACCCCAACCCTGAGGATGTTTCCAGTAGTGGAAGCGAAACGTCAGACTTTAAACACTTTGTGACGAGTCTACCCCCGGAAGCCTACGCACCAAGAATATGCGCTATTGGAGTGATACAAATCCCAGAGAGCTCCACCAAAGACCCCTAATATTTACAAAATATATGTGCATTCATTTTTTTTTTTTTAAATCCTAAAACTTGAATAGCTTATCAGAAAAAATAAATTATGTTTTTCAAATATGCTTTTTAATTTAGATCTAGTTATCATATTTTGAAGTTCCTCTTTTGTTAACTTGATTGATTTATTACAATCCGGGAACATCTTATCTTCTAATATATCTTTGTCTATTAATTTGTTATAAATTCAAAAGACAAAGAAAAAAAAATAAACAGAGCTTCTTAAATGTAGATTTGCAACCATGGAATTTAAAGGTAAGAATATTCCTAGATGTACTCTACCTAGAGATTTTTCTTTAGCCAAGTAAGTTCCGATTCACTATTCTCTATGTCAGGGTGGTTTCCTTTTTCTAGGTCTTAACTAAAGTTTTTATTGGAGTGATAATTGCTAGCTTCGGTCGCAATTGCAGGGTGGTTTTTAACATCGCTTTGGGATTATGATTTCATGATCACCACAACAATCACTCCAAGGTGATTGGAGCTTAAGTAGTAAACCAAAGATTTTTCTATGCTGAAAATATTAAATCCATCTTTTCTATTTAAATTTTCTTTTCCTTTTTTTCTTATCCCTTACATTAATTTGTTATACGGGACACATTCTTTACTAACTTTGACATCAGGAAAAATGTCCAAGGGACTCACCCTGTTAATGGTTCTATTTCTAGTTCTGATTCTAGAGGAAGAATTATCAAACCATGTTTGCCTGAGAAACATTGTTCCTTGCTTTGTGTAATATTATTATGGCGTCAAGAACTAATATTTTTGTAGGATCTTGTATGAATTTTAAAACAAGTTGTTCATGAATATTTAATTATAGCATCTGTATGACATCTTGTTCCCACGGGCTGCAATATGGAAGTTGTATTTGAAGGCAAAAATCAAATCTTGATGAATTTAAGGGGTCGAGATTGATGTGAGTTAAGCAGTAATAGAAATTTAGTAATGATTTTTTTTTTACTCATCTTGGCTAACAAATTATTCCTAATCTTGTAAAAATTGATTGTATAGCTTGACTGTATGCATTTGAAAAGATCAAACTGGTGGGGAGTGACCATTTCCCACCAATTATGGTGGACAATATGATTTTCATGATCCTGAGTACAAAATTAGTTAGTTGACCAAAAATCAAGTTGATATTAGTTTGCTACTTGATAGGTGCCCACTCTGATTTGGAGTAATATTTGAACAACTAACATATTCTTAAAAGGCATTAACAGTTTAACTTGTACACAAATTTATAGCTTGAAGTTAGTCAGACATTTTTTTGCACGTTATCTCCTGGACTATTAGAACTGACAAACTTTTAAATCCAAACGAAACAGAAATAAAATATTGGGATTCTTATAATTGAATAATCGGAAACAGTGAAATAAAGAACCACAAGCTTTCCGCGTTTACTATAACTAGCTGTCGTTATTTTTTTATTTTTTTTTATTTTTATTTTTTTTGTTTTCTTTTCTTTCTAACATTTACGTTTTTATTTAACTTGACCCTTATGCACTCGCACGCTGAGAGTGCACCGCCGCATTTTTAGAAAAAATATAAACAACACCTAGGAAGGCTTTATGGTCATTTTCGGCTTTCTACCTTCTAAGAAGGTTTTCCACCTAAATGTATTCAGAAGAAAATTTGTCATCTTATTTCTCTGAGAGAGATAACCTAACGTTTTTATTCTATAACCTCAAAGCAGTTTAGGTGATATAATAAACATAAACAAACATGTACATCAATTTAAGATGTCACCACATTTTAGACGCCCTCGAATTTAAGACATCCAATTTTTGAGTGCTCAAAATCATAAATAAAAGTGCGTCTTAAATTTGATGCAATACGGTAATATTATTTTTTATTTTCTTATATAATGAGAAAGTATTGTAAAGGCGCAAATATTTGATTTTAATGGATTTTCACGTTTTGAGGTCCCTTGAGTCCAAAAAGTAGTTTTTAGAAAATATCTGCCTGTTGTCTGTCAGTGCAGATGCCTGGAACCTCAACTACTGGGTGATTTGACGGAATTTGGCTTACATGTTCAGATAAATCATACCCTGAGGCGAAATTGAGAAGTGAATTTTAGCTCCAAATGTGGGTGGGGGCGGTTTTCTCCAAAAACTCTGAAAAGACGTGATTTTTTTTTTCTCTAAAACTGTTTCGACGATTTTGATATAAAAGTTCTTAAATGTAGTTCATTAAAAACGAATCTAATGATTAGCCGTTTTACCGGGAAAAATCTAGTTCCTGAGAAAATAGTTTTAAACGCTGACAGAAAGAGGCCGGGTTCAATTCCCCGATAAGGAAAGTTATTTTTATGATACATTTTGATAAAATATTCAATAATAATTAAATGTACATACGAAAACTATTAAATGAAAACACTGGGCTAAGTACTTATGAACTCTTTTAATATGAGAAAGTTTGTCTGAGTTGTTTTGAACCGATTTTTTAGTTTTTAGTCATCGTCACATAAAATCTTGTAATCTATTCTAACCTAACATAGATTGGTCGTTATTGTTAAATTTCTGAAATCAAATTTTCTTTTCGAATTTTACTAACTAAATGTCGCTTTGTAAATTTATTGATTTATAAGCTGAAACAAAGAATTATGTTAATGTAATAGTAATAACTGATTATGATTGCGTCATCTTAAAGTGTTTTCTGCCTAATTTAAAGTAACTTCTGATTTTGAGATGCAAAATTTAAGCAAGTTAATAAAATAAATCAATTTATTTAGCAAGTTCAACTTGATAGAAGAGTTTAATTATTAATGCGTCAAAAATATTTGGGTTGTTAACGTCGTATAATATAGTTATAGTCAGTGGCGTAGCTAAGGTAGTGGGGGTCCCCCGCAAGAACGTTTTGAGGGGCCCCTCGCCAAAAGAAAATTGATGAGAAAAAATAAAAATCTCGCGGCGATCAGATCTGAACGGGGCCCCCTGACAATGGTATAGAAGTATGAATCCCAGGTAGTTTGCTTTATAGGTGACCCCCATCGGCATTGGTACATTGGATTTGGAGGCCCCCCTGACACCGGGGGCCCGCCCGCAATGCCGGCCCGTGCGGGCCCATAGTTACGCCACTGGTTATAGTAAAAGTTGTTAGTGGAAAATCAGTCTGCTCTACCCTACAGCGAATTCTTTGGCGTGTAGGCCCGCGTCATATAGAGGTAGCCCTTGGAGGCTTGGAGGTAGCCCCAGCTCCAGGTGACAGGTCGAGGAACAGGGTTCCAACCGAGTTTTCTCTACCCTACGAAATATTTTCCGTTTAAAAGGAAATAATTTTAACTACGAAATATTTTCCGTTTAAAATGAAATAATTGTACCCTACGAAATATTTTCCGTTTAAAAGGAAATAATTTTACCCTACGCAATATTTTCTGTTTAAAAGGAAATAATTTTACCCTACGAAATATTTTCCGTTTAAAAGGAAATACTTTTAATGGAAATAACCTCACTTACTTGTGACTGGCTGATGTTTACTTTGTTTGAATTTTACCGCCAAAATTGATAAGTAATTTATCAATTTTTCTGTTCAAGTTTCAGTTCTCTAGATAGTCGGGAAGTAGGTCTAATCAAAGTTATAAGATTTGTCCCGGACAAACATTTGAAGTTAATTAAAAGCGGGTAATAAAAAATAATTTACAGTTAGCTATATACGATTCGCGAGAACTGTGCAAAAAAGGAGTTCGAGCTCAGATTGATATACAAATATTTCAGTGAAGGTTGGCACTCCTGGAGCGCTGTCATATTTGTTTACATTTTGATTATAATATAAAAAAGATGTTTGATTTATAATTATAAATCATGTTTGTCCTGTTGTAATCATTTTCATGTTTGTCCGGGACATGTAATTCGGATCTAATTTGTGAGTTATTTGTAGATCGGTTTGACTTTATATCGATAAGAAAAGTCTCTATCAATTTTTTCTTCATTTTGTTGGGTCTTCTAGGGTGGTTCAAACACCCCCTTATCATATCACCGTTTTTTTTTTTTTTTGGTTCGATTAGTTTAAACTTTGAATTGTTGTGATCCGCATGGCATAATTTTCAGTGTTCCTTAACAGGTAACTTTTACTTTTTTATGCAAGGCATATTTGTACGAAATTTAAGTTAGTTAATTTTATAGTCGTAGGTAGTAAGGCCTCAGTAATCTGATGCCCCCTCCCCGGACTTAAGCCCCGTAGTACCTCCGGTCCCTCATTTTTAAATCACTGTTTTTACGGCGACGGCAGATTGATGCCTCTAATGGGCAGAAAATGATGTTTATGGTATAATAGAAGAATAATATAACCTTTAAAAACTCAAAAAAAAGCTTATTATTTACTTCTAAGGAAACTTAATCCTGATAAAACTTAATAATCTTTGAAGAACCCTAATCTTTAGAAAATAAATGTACCTAGGTTTCGTCTAAAAACTAAAAACCTTAACGGGCCTTGAAACGAGCAACATTTAACGTCAATAATGGTCGGCCTACATTGCTCAAAATCTAGAAATATTTACTACGTTTCCATGAGTTTTCAAAACTGTTTTGAAAACGGTTTTGGTTTCAAAAACCCCATGGAAACGGTGATTCCAAAATGTTTTGAGTTCAAGGTCACTCACAGCAGCAAATTTTTAGTTTTGTATTGAAACTTGTTTTGAAAAAATAGCATGGAAACGGGTATAGAATTGAAAACAGAATTGAAACATGCGCAGTAGGTACGATGGGTAGAGATTTTATAACCTTACTTAACTATAACTAATCTGGGAGTCTATAGTTTTCAAAATTGTTGTGAAAACTGTTTTGGAAACTCCTCATGGAAACACTTTCGGTTTGAAACCAAAACAGTTTTCAAAACGGTTTTGAAAACTCATGGAAACGTAGTAATTGTCGGTATTTTTTTCGTATGGCCCACTTACATTCTCGGCAATGTTTTGCAGATGCGTATCCAGCGGGTAGGTCTGGGGGGGGGGGGGGGGGGGTCGTAGTGGTAACAAGAAAAGGGAATTACTTTATTCAACAAAGCAGCCCCGAGACCGTTGGCTAGTAGATGAAATACACACCATATTGTCGGGCCATACAGAAATATTACCGGCAATGTTTCTGCATTTTAAGCAATATAGCCAGACAGAATTGCCGGAAAATGTTGCTCATTTACAAGCTCCTTTAGGTTCTAAATCCTTCCCTTTCAATTCCCTTTTATAATCCTTTCAATTCCCCTTTACTTTTATCTTTTCATTTTATACTTCATGTTCACATACACACCATATTACCATACTCACACTTCACACTCCAATAATCCATCGAAAAAGAAGACGAAGGCATCGCTATATACCTTCAGTCTTTCTCTCACGTCAAATGTACGTTTTTAGCAAATTATTTTATTTTTGTATTCATATTTTACGATTTTGGTAGTATTCATACTACGGAAAGATTAAATTTTAATTTAAATCAAATTATAATTATTATTAACTACGGGAAACAGGCAGAGAAAAATGCTGGGATTTGAACCACAGGCCTCTATATAGAGGCATGTGGTTCAAATCCCAGCGCTGGAGTGTATTTTTCTCTGTCTGTTTCCCGTAGTTAATAATAATTATAATTTGATTTATTTATTTTTGTATTACATTTTGTCATAAGTCGTAAACTATTACAGACTTTATAGTTCCCTTCACTAGATCCATATAAATATGTAGTCGTGATTATTAAGTTTCTGAAACGGGGATCATGATTTTTTAATGATTAGGAATCGGAAGTAGAGTAAACCAAATACATACATATGTATACTTAGGTTAATATGTCGTATTTTGCCCTCCTTTTTTAAGTTGTCTGATTGACTTCTTTGGCTTAAATCCCAATTAATTTGCGAACATTGATTATATTTAGTAAATACCAAAGATTAACGTGCATTAATTAAATTCATTGGCAAATAAAGCTTTTGTATGAATGCAATTTTTTCCTGGGGTTTGGGATTTTTTTTTTTTTTTTTTTTTTTTTTTTTTTTTTTTTTTTTTTTTTTTTGAACAAAGTCCCTTATTTTTAGATATAAGGGTCCGTGGCATGAAATAGTTTGGGAAGCACAGTTTTAAGGAACTGTTAGACAAATGAACATCAGCCCTTTCGCATATAGAATTACTATCTATGTATTACTATAATAATATTTATTGTTATCAATTCACAACACAGAGAAAGTAATTTTGCAATGACACAAAAAGTAATGTCCAAAATTCACTCTAAGGCCGGGCACACTTCGATACGCAGGACAGTAGAGCGCATTTTTTTGAACTGCAGAGATATGCGAGTCTAAATTTAGAATTTAGATAAATTCACAAGTGTCGGGCTGTGTATCACAGATCGCACTGTGTATCACAGATCGCAAAATTGCCTTTGCCCTGTCCTGCTGTGCGGCTCAATTTACGCGGTCTCGTATATTCGTGCGGTGCGGTTAAAAAAAGTTGCCCTACGTCTCAATGTGCGTGCGGAATTGCGGATTAATAAATAGCATAATAGTTGAAAATAACATCGATACTGTTACTAAATAACTAATCGATTATATCATACGTATTTTACAAAATACGTATTTTTCAACTGCTTATTTTAGGAACACTTCCAATGAACTGTTATCTGTTATCTTATCTTTCCTATTGTTTGCTAGAGTATTGGTGACTGGTGACGGTTTATAACATTTTGTGGTTTAAGTTGTTCTTTATACTTTGTGCATCCATTTCGAAGTGCGTTTATTTCGAATCCGTTTATTTAACTCCTATTTCAAGATTTCCCGTAATAGCGAAGTAGAAATTTCGTGTATTTTTTTTAAAAAAAAAAAAAACTAACCATCGATAAACTGCATCGACAAATTAATGTAAAAAGGAACAGTTATAATTTGACGACGTCAATCGGACTACTAGAAATAAATGGGCAAAATGTGAACCCTTGGGCTATAAGTTTTGTCTAAAAAAAAACTAAAAATTTTTGTATTTCACACACAACATCGTAGCTAATAATAATAATGAACTTACTGATCGCCGATAAACATATTTACTGCATTTATTTTATTATATTAAATTACTTATTAATGTATCAGAGCACTGATTCATACATTTCTTGTGTCATGTTACCTAGGCCCTGATGAAGAACCTAAACAATTGCACAAGATTGGCGTATTAGTCAAGTGAATTCAGCTATCTCAAATGATTATTTGTATGTGAAAAATCAAGAACACAGCACTTTATGGAACTTTTATTTTTTCTTTTGTTTTTTTTTGTTACTATTACTTTAGTTTATTTACATGGTTACAAATTTAGATGTGAACTCTTTGACAGTTTTCTCTCTCTATTGATCTGAGCTAGCTAAAATATGTTTAACATTAAAAAAAAACTAGTAAATTTAAATTGAACTAATTTAAAGTGGACCAAGTTGTGTGTTTTTATGTGCTGTTTAGATTTGGTCTCAGTGTAAACGGGTTGATTTTTAAAATTTACCTTTTTTTACCTAATAATTAGAATGCCTAATAAAAAAGGACTGAATTTTATTGTCCTCAAGCTACATCAACAAAACAATAATAATTCTGTTTCGGGTAGCAATCTTGGTGGGATAATGTGTGATAACCTTCAAAATAGTAATGAGGCACCTGAAGACCCTAAGATAAGCAGCATACCTATGGTGTCAGGTAGTCGTTGCACAGTCACAGCTAATGATCCCTTACTTGAGAGATTTAGACCAAAGCCACGTGAAAAAATACCACATGCAGATGCGATTTGTGATGGTTTTAATGATTCCATAGCAAGCCTGACTAGAACTGATGTTAAGGGGTCAGAGCCAGTGGTGGAAAAACGTTGCTTTACCGGGTCCGTATTAAACCATTCTGATATTAAACTTAAAGATTTTTCAATTTTACTTGAAAGGATTGTAGTCGAGGATCAACCATCCAAATATGAAAGTGAGATTTATTCCACTGGATCAGGAACACTCAAAGCAAACTCTTCTGACATTTTGCTTGTTAGTAACACAGTCCCATCTGCTACTGTTACAATTTCTTCAACATCCATTGATACTATGGAAAAGGTTCAGCCTATCAAAATGGAAGGTTGCTTTGATGAAATAGAGAAAGAAGTACCAGGTCCCTCTAAATCTTCAAAATCAAAGAAGATAAACAGAAGAAATTGGAATAATATAAAGCCTTATAAGCAAACACGCTACTTCACTAGGACAGGATCTAAGTCTTCTGGTATTTCTGAGCTTAATAAGGAAAATGAAACAATCTCCCCTGTCAACTTAACAATGTTACAAGATAATGACGCACTCATGCCTGTTATTACTTGCATAACTTCTTTAGCTTCAATTGATGAGAGTCAGCCTGTTACAATTTCTTCAACATCCATTGATACTATGGAGAAAGGTCAGCCTATCAAATTGGAAGGTAGCTTTGATGAAATAGAGAAAGAAGTACCAGGTCCCTCTAAATCTTCAAAATCAAAGAAGATAAACAGAAGAAATTGGAATGATATAAAGCTATATAAGCAAACACGCTACTTTACTAGGACAGGATCTAAGTCTCCTGGTATTTCTGAGCTTATTGAGAAAAATGAAACAATCTCACCTCTTAATATAACAATGTTACAAGATAATGACGCATTCATGCCTGTTATTACTTCTATAACTTCTTTAGCTTCAATTGATGAGATTCAGCCTGTTACGTTAGAATGTGGTTTCAATCAAGTAGAGACAGAAATAACAGGCCCCACTAAATCTTCAAAATCCAAGAAAAACAATAAAAGAAATTGGAATAATGTTAAGCCTTATAAGCAAACTCACTACTTCACTAGGAAAGGATCTAACTCTCCTTGTACTATTAAGCTTAATCAGGAAAATGAAACAGTCTCACCCCTCAACTTCACATTGCTACAAGATAATGTCACAAACATGCCTGTTGATACTTCCACTACTTCTTCAGCATCAATGGATGAGAATCAGTTCTCCAAATTAGCAAGTGATGCTGATAGTCTAAAGACAGAAATACTGGATCCCAATGAACTACATAAGGTGTTCTCTAATCGTACTACCATGCTTAATGAGGAAAATGAAACAGTCTCCCCCCTCAACTTCACATTGCTACAAGATAATGTCACGAACATGCCTGTTGATACTTCCACAACTTCTTCAGCATCAATGGATGAGAATCAGTTCTCCAAATTAGCAAGTGATGTTGATAGTCTAAAGACAGAAATACTGGATCCCAATGAACTACATAAGGTGTTCTCTAATCGTACTACCATGCTTAATGAGGAAAATGAAACAGTCTCACCCCTCAACTTCACATTGTTACAAGATAATGTCACAAACATGCCTGTTGATACTTCAAAAACTTCTTTAGCATCAATTGATGAGAGTATGCCTGTTACATTTGAATGTGGTTTCAATAAAGTAGAGACAGAAATAACAAGCCCCACTAAATCTTCAAAATCCAAGAAAAATAATAAAAGAAATTGGAATAATGTTAAGCCATATAAGCAAACTCACTACTTCACTAGGAAAGGATGTTTGTCTCCTGGAATTTCTAAGCGTAATGAGGAAAATGAAACAATCTCACCCCTGAACTTCATATTGCTACAAGATAATGTCACGAACATGCCTGTTGATACTATCACAACTTCTTCAGCATCAATGGATGAGAGTCAGTTCTCCAAATTAGCAAGTGATGCTGATAGTCTAAAGACAGAAATACTGGATCCCGATGAACTAAATAAGGTGTTCAGTGTTTGAATGTACTGTTTTACCGTCATGATTATTTTTTGTTTAGTATATTTTAACTTAATATATGTATATCATTTTTGTTATTATTTAATTATTTATTATTTTTCTTGTTTTTATGTTATTTATTTTATTCCCTTTACTTACCATTACTTTTTTAATAATTAAGCAAACCTTTATATATGAGGAACATTGACAAATTATATGAGAAAATGAACACAATCAATGGGAAAATAATAAAAACAATGAATCCTAACATTAGATACAATAATCGGCAGTTACTGATGATTTCTAGTCTCTTTTCTAAGTTCATGATGCGCTCCAAATTTGGATTACGTCTTCCAATTGCATGTCTACTCCATTCCCATTATCTTATGTGAAGACTTTATGCAAAGCCTGGCACTACCACAACTTCTTCAGCATCAATAGATGAGTTTTAGTTCTCCAAATTGGCGGGTGATGTTGACAATCTAGATGCAGAAATAATGGATCTCAATGAGCTACATAGGATGTGTGTGTACTGTTTTTCCATATGCATTTTTTTTATTTAGTATATTTTAACTTTTTATTATTTATCTGTTATTTTTTCTTGCTTTTTTATGCATAAGAAATATAAATTAGTTTGTTTTTGTGTTCAGGTTTAGCAGGTTTATCAGGACTCGCAGGGCTTGGAGGTTGGTCTGGAAGTTTCTCTGAGATGCAAGCAAGGATGCAAAGAGAGTTGCTCTCTAATCCAGAGACTATGAGGCAAATGATGGACAATCCTCTTGTTGAACAGCTTATGAGTGATCCAAACAATCTTAGACAGCTTATTACTGCTAATCCTCTAATACAAGATGTCATGGAGGTAAATTATTAAATAATTTTATTCTCATTAAATGATCAAATTTCACTATTTTTATTATTAGGTTTGTTCCAACCACACTTCAAAGTAGTTTGAAACTGTCCGAAGCATGCGCATTAGCAACAGGCGTTCAATTTTGGTCCGATGCGCAAGCTTTAGACAGTTTTAAACTAGTTTGAAGTGTGGTTGGAACAAACTTATTATTATGATAATGTTCTAAACTATTTTTTTTTTTAATTTTATTTCCAGCGAAATCCAGAAATAAGTCATATGTTAAACAATCCAGAATTGCTGCGACAGACAATGGAATTAGCTAGAAATCCTTCAATGCTTCAAGAACTTATGCGATCCCAAGACAGAGCTATGTCTAATTTGGAGTCTATACCAGGTATTATTATAAAAATAAATATCTCTTGTCATTAATTTATGGCGGTGGTGATGAATTGTAGTAGCTAATTATTATTTATCCATTTAATTTTTGATTTATTTTGAGTAAATCTTAGTTACTTAAAAAAAAAAAAAAAATCAAAGAGGGGACCTTGACTTTTAAAAAATGTTTGTCTGACATCTATGCAGGTGTGTAGAGATGATAAAATTGAGTATATACGTATAAAAGGTCAGACAGTAGAGTGGTCCTTCCTCTTAAAACTCGTAAAAAAAAGGCAAATATAATTTTTTTTTCGAGCTTACCAAAGGTAATGGAAGCTATGTAATCTTTCTGAAGAATGAAACATTTTGATTATGAAAGATTTTGATTTTGACTTGTCCTATTTTAACGGCGTTTGGATGGTAGGTCATAAATTAGTCTAGCCCGTTATTGGTCCCATATAAGTTTCAACCTATTCATAAGTAGGGTATTCTCTTCTACATGTGTACAAACATGCATTTATTTACACCTTTTTATCTTTAAAAGTACTCATCTGATTTTTAAGAAATTTGGATGGTTTGTCGAAAATAGTCCGCAGATAGCTCCAGATTAATGTTAACTCCCTGCACACATTGCTAAAGTGTAATAGAACAAAACAATTTCGACAATATTGGATTGTCAAAGCATAGCATCAATAAAATACATGATAGGAGCAAGGAAGCTTTGTGCCACACTAATTGGCAGACTATTTACCTCCCAAACAATTGATTTTGATTAAATAATTTGTAACTGTTGTCTGTAGAATCTTCGGTAGCTGAGTGATTAGTGCACTCTCTAATATCCCTGGCGATGGTTCAAATCCCAGGGAGGATGATATTATCAAATGGATGTGTGAAATAGTCGTTTATTTTTGTACATACCTCTTATTTATATGTGAGTAATAAATACTATGTCAACTCTTTGCTTTAGGTGGATACAATGCACTACAGAGAATGTATAGAGATATTCAGGAACCCATGCTAAATGCCGCTACTGAGCAGTTTACTAGAAATCCTTTCTCGGGTCTTGTCTCTAATAGTGCAGGTAACAATATTTGAAATCACAGTTTCCTTTTCTGAAATAATATCTTAACTTTGTCTGATTTAAGAGCACTAGAATTTTTCCACAAAAAAATATTTGTTTTAATGATAATTATCTCTTTTACTCAAATAAGTGATTTGTGTAGTGACTGTTAAATGTTATTTTTAATTGTGTAATTGCTCATAATTCCTCTGATTTTTAATAGCTTAGTAAATATGTTAAAATATATATATATATATTCGGTACACCATTATAAGCCTGTGGCACATGGCTAAGATACCTTTTTATTCATTTTTTTAATGATAAGAATAATGTGTATTTTTATTTTTATTTTTTGCTTCAAGAGAATAAATTTAATGTTAATTCTAGGTGCAGCTAATCCTCAACAGGGCCAGGAGAATAGAGAGCCGTTGCCTAATCCATGGGCACCTGGGGGTGGTGGTACTGGGGGTGGCAGTGGAAACAACAGAACCTCAACTACTCCTACAACTGGTACTGGTACAACAACACCAGTGGGAACTCCCAACACCACAGCTACAGGTGCTACTCCTACTCCAACACCCACTACTCCTGGAATCTTTGCCTCACCTGGTATACAGTCATTGATGCAACAACTTCTAGAGAACCCTCAGGTCATGCAATCTATGCTGCAGGCACCATACATGCAGTCTATGTTTACTGCTATGGCTAATGATCCCAATATGGCTGCCTCTGTCATGTCTGCTAACCCACTCTTCGCCAATAATCCTCAGCTACAGGTAATCTTTACTACCATTTATTTATTTATTTTACCCCACCTTCAGCTAAGTTAAATGTGCAACAACTTAGTTCCTTAGCTGATGCCTATAACTAACCTATCTTAAAATAATAAGGAGCTTCTTTAAATCACCTTCTTCTACCTACCCTTATTTTTACTCAAATTTATTATGATTATGGCGTCAGGAGACGTAAAAATGATTCTATAAACCTTACAAATAATTTTAACTTCTTAGTTAAATTTTTATAAAATTTCCTTTTTATTATGAGTTTGTTGTCAAATCACATTATCAAATTTTTAAATACGAGAACAATCATATCTATAATCTTTTTTTTAATGTTTTAGAGTCAAATGCGTGATATGATGCCACAAATGCTGCAACAATTGCAAAATCCAGAGGTACATAGTGTCCTTACCAATCCTCAGGCTTTAAGTGCAATGCAACAAATTCAGCAAGGTCTTGAACAACTTCGGACTGTTGCGCCTAACTTTGCTAATTCGTAAGTATCTTTTTCTTATCTTTAAGAAACTTGCAAAACAAAATCAATTCTTAATACGGTTCCTATGATTGCTCTTTAGTATGTTAGTAATATGAAGAATAAATATTGTTTTGATATAGAGTTATTTTATATGTGTTTGTTTTATAGGTTGGGTATGCCAGTTGGAGTAAATCCTAGCACTCCAGCTGGAACTAATACTACTACAACAAACTCAACAACATCGGGGGATACACCGCTGATCTCCAACCTGGCTAATCCACCACCACCAATGTCTCCTCAGTCTGCAGAATACTTCAGTCAGCTCATGTCTAATATGGTAATGCATATTGATTAGTTTCCTCGACTAATTTATTGATTCATTAATCAGTAACAAATAACTTAAAGAAGTCATTGACCTCTAGACAGTTTCTACTTACTTGTAAACTACGGTTTCTTCATCTTGATGTAAATTGTATTTTTTGATTCTAATGGTTTTGCACATGCTGTATTAAATATCACTTCATTTATTGAAAAGTCTATCATTGTCTTCTTGTTACAAAATAAACTTCAAACATTACTGCTTTCACTATCAGAAAAACAAAAAATATATACTTTTGACCTTATAAATCTTTTGTAAGCTCATCCTTGCAATGAAACCCTAGGCTTTACCTTCAGTGTAACCCTAAGGTTCTTCCTTTTCAAAATAAATATTTTCATAATCATTAATAAAGTATGTATTTTTGCTTCTGAGTTTACCGAAGGTAACTGAAGCATTGTAATCGTTCTGAAGAAGGCATTTTTTTTTTCTCCAAATTAATAAATTCCAAGATAAAAATCCGTTTCAGACATCATCTGTCTTTTAACAATTTTGCGAATGCCTATGAAATGCACCCGATTTTAATAAAAATTGTATGTTTGGTCAATTAGCATATTTTTGGTCCCATAAGTTGGGTTTAGCATAAGTGGCAACCTTCTGGCTCCATTGTTTTCTCTTCTACATGCGTGCAAACTTACATTTATTTATTCCTACATCTTTAAAAAATGCTCATCTGTCTTTAGTTTGTGGAAGTAGACCATCTGTGGGCACAGATGGTCTCATTTATTTCCCCTCTGATTCAACATCATTAAAGTGTGAAGTATGCATGTGGAAAAATATGTGCGAGGAAGTTATATGCCACACTAATTGGCGGGCTATTTTCTAATTGAATAATTATTGTATAACATAATATGTTATACTTGTGCTTATATTATATTGTTTGTCAATGTTTTTCAGGTGGCAAGTATGGGGGGTGGATTAGGAAATACTAACACTAATACCATGAATACCAACAACTCCAGTAGTAATTTGCCTCCCGAGGAAAGGTACAGGTCACAGCTTGAACAACTAACTGCCATGGGTTTTGCCAACAGGGATGCTAACTTACAAGGTTTGTATCTAATCAATCAATTTTTTTAAATATTGAATTTAGACTGTCTAACTTATCATTCCAATGTGGCTTTTCATTAAATAGTCAATAGATGTGTGATCCAAAATTGCCATTGAAATCATTAGGTCTGTTTGAGGTTTAAGGAGTTCTTAGAAACCTCTAAAGCCTGTAACGGTCGAGTGTACTAGCTTCTACTTCTCAGCTCAAGGGACAGTAGAGCAGGTTACAGTCTTCGCACAACTAGAATCGACGCGTTGACAGCCCGGGAAATTGAGTGACACACAGATTGGCCAACCTCTCTGGGGGGAAAAAATAAAGCCACTACGAAGGCTTCTTATACTGTTATCCAGAGGGCCTCTCCCCTCCACTAGAGACATTTATCTTTGCCTAGTTGGCCCGACCTTTTGTCCGGGAAAATCTCAAGCTCTCATTGGCTCGTCCCCCCTTTTGCTAGTTTTTCCCGTGCTGTCAACGCATCGACTCTAGTTGTGCGAAGACTGTAGTGTGCTGTTTTTGGTAGAATGACTCTAAAGTTGTTCACACATACTTAAGGTAGTAACCTCAGTGAAGTATAACCATCTTAGTCAGGTTAATTATTTTTTAGTTATAAAAATCTATCTATAAATGCAGACTAATGTAATAGTGCCGTTCAAAAATATTTATCGTAATGTGCAGTTGTGTTGATAAAGTCAATTGAAGAAGCTCTGGAAAAAGAGAAGGGGCTAGTAAAAAGAGTTGGGACCAGAGTCTGCTCCACTGCTTACCAAATTTGCTGGCGTCAACCTAGAGAATTGTAAATATGCTTAAGGATGATGCCTGTAAATTTGATGTGTTATTGAACATGATTATACCTTTAATCAAGAAGTGACACAATTATGAGAGATGCCACACCATATAGTTAACTTAGTTTAAAGTGTATGACTCAGTCCATTTCATTCAAAATTTATATGGGCAAACTATAGAAATTAATGCGGCTTAGACACATTACAATTATAAGATTTACCAAGAGGAGGTTGTCAATAGTAGGAGGTACGGGTGGGGGTATACTAACCCGTCCGAGGTAGAGTCACTCTACCACTGCACTATCCTATTTACTCTACTTACTTTTATCCACTATACTCTACCAATGTAAAAGGCTTAAGGGAAGATGGTGGTAATCTACCATGATCAGCTACTTTCATTAGATCGACTTTTTTCTACATGATGCAATTATAAAAATAAAAATAAAAAAATAAAACGTGTGGTGTCACAGGACACTCGGTAAGAATGAAGTTCCTAACTGCTTATGCATGGCGGAGTTAGAAAAGAGACAAAATTAAAAGTAACTGACTATTTGTACTTAGCGGAGTTAAGGCAAAATTAAAGAAAGGCATTTTTTTATCATTAAAGCGAGCGTCTTGCAATAAATATGCATGGTATATTGAGAAAATAGTTAATCATGTTGAGTTTATAGTTAAAGAGGATGGTTGGTAGAGTGAGGATACAGGACTATTCCCTAATCCTCACACCCCGGCCGACTACTCCATTGATATATTTACAACTCAGTGATATATTATAAAATATATCACTTCACTACACAAAAACTTCTGCTTGTATCAGGTTGAAATTTTACATGGCTGTTTCATTTGTACTTTAGACGATGTGTATGAAGTTTTATTAAAATCATTATGTTAGAATGTAAGATATCGGGGAAAAAGTTGTTTTCTCTATTTTAAAGGTTTAGGTCCGCGTTGTCTCATTGAATGGATGTAGTTCGAATTTTTTCCTGTCCTAAAATTCCAATTTTACATTTGAAGCTTATGTTTATGCGAGCGTTGCGCGCGAACGCTTGGGTAGATAACGTTGTCCAATGAACTCGTCCAGGGCATTGGTAAAATAAACATGTGTACCAAATTTTAACTAAATCGGTCATATTTTACTCGAGTTATCGTCATCGGTCGATTTTGTGGCGGTCGTTTTTTATCAGATTCACTCCCGGGCTCCAGACGCTGTAACATGCCATAAGGAACTTTATTCTAATAAACAATAGATTCGGCATCAAATATATTGTATGTTTATTTGTTGTTGTAGCTCTGATAGCAACATTTGGAGACGTCAATGCAGCAGTGGAAAGGCTACTGGGCAGCGGACAACTTACACCTCAGAGCTAACATTCTTAAACTGTAGACAGTCTTCTCCCCTTCCTTATATCTGATGTTCATTCTCACTTTACCCTTTCTTACATTACTATGTTACAAACTGTCGTCAAACATACATGGATCCCTCCTGCCTCCTCTTTCCCTCCTTCTTTGCCACTAGATCTATGTTGAAATATACATTCGTAACATTGATTTTTATTGTCGGTATTTGTTGAAAATAAATGAAAATATATAACCAGATTGTTTTTCTTATGTTAGAACCAACACACATTATTTTTATTCTAACACACACATACATATATCTTTTTGAATAATGTGTATTTTAAAGGTTTATTTTTCCATGTGGGTAATTAAGCGCAAAAAAATAAAAATAAAATTGTGCTCTTTATTCTTAGATTTTTTTCTATTTACATATTATTACATTTTATGAATTATTCATCTAAATATTTATTTTTATTATACATTTATTCTGGTAAGATAGCATTATATGTTAGAAATTAATAATACTAATGGACAGTAATTGCGATCTACTGTAATATAGGTATTTATAAACTGCTGCTTGTTTATTGTATAACTTAAATCACTAAATATTTAACTCTTAATTTTTTTATGTATGTTCTTGTAAGACATAGTTAAAAAATTGCATTTTATTTTTTTTTGTAATTTTTCCTTGTTTATATTATTCTAAATATAAATATCTATACATAATATATTTATTTATTATTATGAAATAAATGAACTTAAAGCTTCATCTATTTTTTTTATTTTTTTATTTTACTTTTTTTACCTCTGACAGTAATTAAGCTGACAACTGTTCCAGTAAGCAGTAAAATTTGTTCAAATAGATCAGAATCGACATCATATTAAAAAAATTAAACGAATTTAGTTTATATATATATATATATATATATATATATATATATATATATATATATATATATAAAAGAAAAAAAAATCATAATATGTACACAATGCAATGTTATTTATTTATTATTATATTTTATTGTAATTACTATTATTGTTGTTTTCCTTTTCTCCTTTTTGTAAATATTATTATTATTATTATTTTCAATTTTGAATTCTTATTAAGTAAAGTTAATTTGAAGACAAAAATGCAGTATATTAATAATTTTAATGAGTATTTTCTGTCACAATTTACCCAATAAGCAATGGTTTTTTTATTATTATTATTTCTTAGATTTTCCCCCTCTGAGTAAGTAAGATATGCCAAGTACAAGACATGTTATTTAAAGAAACATAGATTTAAAAAATTGAAGTGCTATAAATGCTATTATTTTTTTTTATAAGTTCAAACTGTTATGAATACAAAATCTCATCTATTCATAGTAAAATTTTAGAATAGTAATTAAATTTTTCACATTTCATTAGTCGCTGTGAATAAATGGTTATATTAGTTAGTTTTATTTTAATTTAGCACTTATAATATCTTGTTGTACAAGTAAGAATATGTTAAAGATAAATTTATCTCATATTTATAATTTGGGATAAAATAGGCTTTGTAGTTTTGCCGTATTAACTTATGTAATAAAATACATACAAAATATGGGTAATAAATTGAAGATTTTAATATCTCTATACTTATTTCTCAGAATGTTTACTGTTCATTTGGTGATATGTTGATGGTAAGGCTGTACATTTATGGACTTACCTGTGCTATTAAATCTTAGGATGTCAAATCAGTACTGTTATGCAGTTATCAAGTACTATAAGCACTTAGAAAGCAGAGAAAAACTGAGTAATGAAAAAGGCCAACGATAGAATTTAACAATTAGAATTCACTTGCAAGTTTATGCAATTACGCACTTAATCAATATAGTCAAACCGCAGATGTCATATATATCAATATTTTATTTATTTACACTTAGTTATAAATTACAGATAGTTCAGCAGTTCTGAAATAAGCACTTAAAAAATAATCACCTAATACATTTATTTATAGTGACACAATTTCAGTTAAACTATATTTATACCTTCAATATATATTAAGTACAAAAATACAGCACAAACTGTATGTACTTTTGTAATCCTGTGTGTTCAATATCTTCATAAATGCAGACAAAATATTGTTTTATTTGTGAACTAATGCATACGTGTTCCTATTTGTATTATGGTCTAATTTGTTTTGTAAATGTCACTTATTAAATACATTATTTAACACATAATACTTATATGAAAGAAATTATGTTGATTTTGTTGATATATTTTCTTTATTTTACTGCAGTCTTTTTATTTATATAATCAAGTAGTGTCCTGCCGACTTACCTCAAAATGATTTGTTATTGCTAAGCTTAAGGCAAGCACATTTATTCCAATGAAAGTAAATGTTTGTTTTGATTTGTTGGTCTTCAAATAGATATAATAACTTATATAAATAAGTATAATAACTTATCTAAGTAGATATCTAAATTAATGTTACTTTTTTTCTAAATATTAAATTAGGCCCATTGCCACAGGCTTAACGGCTTGTCAATAATTGTAAAACACTAAATGCAGTGTCCAAAATACCTCTTTTTAAAGTAATTTTTCTTTATTTTTACTGTCTTTTTACTCCTTGAAGAACTTAACAAAAGTCAGTTTAATTATGTATAACATTGTTATTTTCATATAATTTTGGTTGTTTTGAAACACTAATTTTATTATTAAATTTTTATCTTTCTCACATTGTCTTAATGTACTATAGCTTTCTATAGTAGAATCTTTGTATTTTTTTTTTTTTTTTTTTTTTTTTTTAATAATATTTTCATAAATATTTAAGGTAAATCACCATAATTATGATGTTTCTCACACTAAAGATTTTTTAATATATGTAGATATTTATTTAAAGATAAATTTACATTCCATTTTTTTTTTTTTTTTTTTTTTTTTTTGCCAAAGCTATATTAAATAAATCTTTTCATTTATTCATAGTATATTTTACAAAATTGGTTTTATTGTTTATTTATATAAAGGGTGTCCCATTTCCAGTGGATCAAACGGGTATAACTTTTAAACTAGAAAAAATAAGAAATATGTTTCAGGTAAAAGTTGTAGTACTTAAGGCGTAGTTTAATGAAACAAATCAAAAAAAATTATTCTGCCCATCAAAGGGTCAATACGGCCCTTTGAAGAACGTGGTTTCCTCTTGACTCTCTATTTTTCTGATAAGTTCACTAAAATGTGTGAAAATAATTTTAATTACATTTTTGTATATACATATTTCATAGTTAAAGCAGAAATATCCTTCAAAGTCGACTACTTTTGTTTGCAGTTTTTACAAGAAAAAGTGATGTAAAATTAAGTTAACTTGCTAATGAAGGTAGTTTAGACTCTTTTATGAAAAATTTGGATAGTCTAAACCCCTGTCTCAAAGTTTGTAGATAAAAATATGTATAATTTTCTACGTTTTCCCACCAGTTTTTATAAATTAAATAATAATTTTTGCTAGTTTGATTTAACTTCGGATACATAGGTTTAAAGAAAGTGTGAAATTCCTTTAACTTTTAAGTGAGATGTCCTAGGCTCAATTCCTAGTGGAACCTCATTCACATAACACAAGCTTAAAATAGAGATAATAAAATGTTAATATAGCTAAAATTATTGGTTTTTTCTTTCTTTTTGTTTCAACTACGCCTTAGGTACTAAAACTTTTACTTGAAACATTTTTATCTACGATTGATACGAAATATAAACATTTTATTTCTGCTTAGATGCGTAGAAAGTGATTCTTTTTGTAGTTGTATTAATTGTGCCTGCGGGTTTCATAATTCTTCACATGATTAGCACATTTTTTTACATTTAACAAAACGAATTTGCTGTTTGTTTAATTAAAGTAACTTTTTTTCTGTATTTATTATTAAAATCCAACAATTGTAGATGAAGAACAGTACGCAACTCGTGCGTAAACTGCATTTTGCTTTGCTTGTGTGGTTTTACTACCCTAGGTGTCGCTCGGGTGCAAACTCCACACTCCCATGCAAAATGCTGCTTTCCGCACTAGAAGCGTAATGTACTATTACGTGTAATTTTCTATCTTTAATGATGACCTCCATTAACGCTCCATATCCTATCTTTCCTGTGCCTAAACCTTTAGGCACAAGAGATTCAACAAAAAAATACAACTCAGGGTAAGGATAAAAATAATCCATCTTCCGCAAACAAGAATAATTTATAATCATAAATCTATTCCATTTAACACTGGTAAACTAATTCAATAAGATATTTTTAATTAAGCTTAAATTTTACACTATATACAAGAATAAAATTTTATCAAATAACACATTCATTATTAAAATGCACATTTAACGAATTCTGTCTAAGGAAAAAGACTCATTCATAATAATGAAGACAAAAAATATGTAAGCATAAGTTGCCAATTTTATTCACCATTAATTTACAAACAAACTATTAACTTACTTTCTTCTAAATTCCAAATTTATCATTTGGAAACATTAATAAGAGAAACTGTAAAATTATTAATAATATTCAGGTTTATTGTATAACTTTATTTATTTTTTTATTAATGTGCTATTCTTAATTTTTCCTAGTTTAAAGGTTATGGCCGTTTGATTCACTTGAAATGGGACGCACTATATATATATATATATATATATATATATATATATATATATATATATATATCCAATTATCTACCAACATAATGCATTACATACCACAAGATGTCATTTAAAAAAAAAAACATTGTATTTACCAATAATTTACCCAAGATTTTTCCATTCAATAAATGGTTTATTTGATACATTAATCTTTTTTTAATATGATACAAACAAAATAAGAACAGTTATTATTATGTTAACAGTTATTTTCATTGTTAATAATATTATTCTTATTGCTGTTGTTGATATTATATCTAGTGGCTTAAAATTGATGATCATTTTTTGTTTTTTTTTATTTCTCCCCACTTATCATCATAACAAATTAAGTTCTAACTTCATGTTACAAAATAAAATAAATGCGTTGTTTGTTGGGAAAACATTGTTATATTTAGGGCTTTTAACAAATAAATAAAAATTTCTCCTCTCATTATGAAAAAAATAAATAAATAAATAAAATAAATAATAAAAATAAGTAATTAGAGAAAATTTTGTTAGATTGCAATATTTATAAATTATGATTGTTCTTTTTAATCCTTTCTTTCTGGTGTGTTGAGTCAGGTATAATATGTACAATTTATTGAATTAATGTTCGTATATTTATTTTAAATAAGAGAATAAATAACATGTCTATATTTATTCCAAATGTTATTCGAACAATTTAAAAAAATGTGAAATAAAATATAGAATTAAAGTGTGATTAAACTAATTAATAAATTAATTGAGTTTGAAATATTTTTTTTTGCTGTAGAACATTTTAAACAAATCTCAATTAGTTATTTTTATGCATGTAACACTTCAATAACATTAAAAAAAAAAAAAAATCTATAATAATTTATGTAAACACGTAATATATGTATATTATTTTTTTAGTTTATTCGAAATGTTTACCAATGCTAGAGTATCACATTCACCATGCAAAAATTCATTTGTTCCATGTAATACTGTTATCATTCATGTAAAGAAATAAAAGAAAAAATATGTTGTTTTTTTGTTTTATATCATATAATAATAAGTGATGGCGTTTGTCCTTTTTTTTTACACTACCATCTCCAGAAATATTGGGTCATAAAATTATCTTAAAATATGTGTTTTTAATTCCATGATGTTCTTCAAAATTCATCTTGGGTATTAAATGAAAAAATGAGTTTGTATGAAAGAAAATTAAACCAAGATTTGGAATTTATTCTGAATACATTCTTATCTGATATTAATATAAATAGTCAGGAGCAGTAGATAGTGAAGGCTAATGCTCTTCTTCTGGTACTCTTATAGAAAAGGGCCCCCTTTTTTACTGGTCTTATATTACTTTGCTTTGTAAGTTTCATCGCACATTTCCGTTTCCCCAATTTTTAACCACTTCCTGTGATTCAATCTTCCCCAAATTTTGCACATAGAAACAACTATGGTGAAGAATACAGAAACCAAAAAAAAAAAAAATGGCGTCAAATTTATTTGCTTTTTAAGTTTCATCGCACACCTATTATCCCTATTTTGAACCACTTATCGTCATTCAATCTTCCCCAAATTTTGCACTTAGATACAACTAAGGTGAAGAAAACAGAAACCAAAAAAAAAAGTTGAAAATAAGACCAGTTTTGAAAAATGGCATTTTTATATTAATTATTGTTTTTTATACAGAAGAGATTATATCCCTTAGTCTAACTACCTATTAAGATAAAGGGATATTCAGTCTAATTTGCTTTCGGACAAAGGAATATCACGCTTTTGCATAAAAAAAAGTGTGTATTCGTTTGTCAGAAGGTATATTAGATTAAAAAAAAATGGGGGGCCCTTTTCTATAAAAGTGCCCTTTTTGTAAAAACATTTTTTTTTTTTTAATTTAAAAAAATAATGGGACAACAATGTGTCCTGGCAAAAAAAAAATGTGTTGTTTCAATAAAATAAATAGCCTAAAAAAATAAGTCATGTGATTCCGAAACACTATTTCTTTAGATTTCATGTTAATGGATCATAACATAAAGGTGAGGAGAACGAAATTACTGTTATAATTATTGCTGTTATATGCAATGGTTTTACCCTGCAGTAGAATGAAATAGTTATTGATGCAGGCTATAAACAATGAAAAACAAGGTCGAATAAGCAGTGTCGCCAACCTGATTTCAACAACTACATTACATTAACCATTCATTTTCTACTATTTATAAAATCATTAAGTTGGCAATCCTTACTTTTTTGCCCTACTTTTACTTTTGAGTTCAGGGAAGAAAAGACTTATTTTAGTCCCTCTAAACTAATCCAAAATCATAACTTTTTCTCCCTACTGGAGATAAAAGATTTTTTGCCACACATTAAAGTAATAAGATGGATTGCTTACAGAACGCAACTTTTGCTTCTTCACTTGGAGTAATAGTTGCTGAGAAAAAAAAAAAAATCCGCTTTTCCAGTAAGTATAGTTGAGGAGCCTAGTATCAAAGACGGACATTCGACATTTTTTCCGAATTTCAGTTATCGATTGTTTCTTATAGATTTTTGGCTGTTGCATTAGATTCTGTTATCCATTTACATCAAAAACTACCAGAAAAGGGGTAAAAATTCAATAATATTTGTAGTTTTGTTTCAAATACGGACAAGTCAACGCACGTTTTGCTTCAAAAATGGACATAACCGAAACAGCCAATCAGGAGGCTGCATTTTACTAACTCGTTCCTAAGATACACTGCGGGCTTTAGCATCTGAATACCTACTCCTACCATTTTGTCATTCATGTTTAGAAAAATGATACCCCGAGGGGATATCGAGAAATCAATTTTAGCTCTAAATTTGGGGGCACTACCCCCTAAGAACTCTGAAAAACGTGAAAAAAAAATTATTATTCTAACCATTATTTTCAAAGTCATTTTGCTTCAAAAACGGACAAAACCTTGTTTTTGTTACAAAGCAGACAACTCCACTTTTTAACTCCAGTTAGCAGCTAAAATATAAAAGGAATTCAAGTTTTCAGTATTTCTAACTGGTTTTGAGTCTATTAAGAATCTACAGAAAAAAAAAATCATTGCTCTAGCACCTGTAGAATTTGAGCTACAGTTTTTCGGCTCTCCTGTAAAATTTTGAAATGTGCTCTTGTCCGTCTTTGATACTAAGCTCCTCAGTTATTTAATTATTTTGGCTCTGAACTACTGTATATTTAGTATTGTGAGCGTATGTATAATAATTTTGTACAAAATTGTCTAGGAAAGCATTGTTAATTTTATTTAACATACCCCATTTCTTCCTTTGCCTGTTTTAGAATAAATAGTTTCTATTTCAGCTCTCTGCCCTTGAAAGTTTCACATAGTTCAAAAGAACCTATACTTTGTTAAAAATAGGAGTTGTAGCACAGATATAAGAGAAGTATCCTTATCTATATTTTATCTTTATTTGATTCCCCCCTGATGTATTGATCCAAATTACATACTATTATCATTTCTTTCATACGAGTGACAACATTTTTTATTTAATTTTAAGTTATAATTCTCTAAATTCTAACCCCATTCCTACACCACTGCTGGCGTTCTAGGATCGAGTGCGAACAAAGAAATGGATTACTTGTTAATGGATCATAAAGGTGAGGTTAGCAAAATTGATATTATTTTTTTAAAAAAGGTTATATTTCACCCGTTACGAGCATCATCAGACCTAAAATAAATTAAGAAATGGCTTTCATTAATAAAGTTACTACTAAAATATCTAAAAAATAAAAAAAAATAAATACTTATTCGATTTTTACTAACCTTGATTATGTACAGAGCTGGATTAAGATATTTAGTGGCCAGGGGCCCAAGAAAAATTGACGCCCCCCCCCCCCCCCCCTCCTCTCCCCGGAGAATCATACCCGACGCTTCCCACCGTGCACACTACCCAACCTAAACACCAGCCACAGTCCACATCTCTTTAAAATCAGAATTATTTTTGGTTTAGAATTTGGATGGGTGAAAAAAAATTGGTACACAGGGGTACGGGTTACTACCGTAGGAAGCGGAAATATTGTAATCTGTGCATACCTATGGAGCCTTAACTACTGGGCCAATTTCGATTAAATTTGGCATACCTTTAGATTCAGAAAAATCATACTCTGAAGTGAAATTGAAAAACAATTTTCTCCAAATCGGTTCCGACGTTTTTAATGAAAAAAAGAGCAGTCATGCATCATGACTTAATGAGCGAATTTTCAAAGAAATCTGCATATTATTGGCTTATGATAATATAGGATAATTTTGGTTTAATTTGGATGGGCGAAAAAAACAAATAGGTACTCAGGGGTACGAGGTACAAAAGTCAAAATAGTACATGCCCTTCAAGATGCATGTCGTTGGAAAGCTCTTTAAGATTACACTAATTGTTGTTATGTACACTTTTGTCATATTTTCATACAAGAGGGGGGTAAAATGGGAAAAAACACGTTTTTATGCTATTTTTGACCCTAAATTGTCAAAATTTGACCCCTAAATGGACTCCGAAAATTCTGGCCAACGAACTCAGCCTTTCTTTTAATATTATTGATATTTTAAAATTTGTTTGGATTTTTTAAAAATTTGTTTATTCAAATTTCTTACATCTTGCTTTTAACATTAAGAGTAGGTAAGTCATTTATGACATTTTTAAATTCAAGTCATAGTCCAGTTATTTTAGTTATAAATATAGCTTCTATTCCAAAATATTCGCAACTTCTTTTTTTTATTTTTTGATCACTTCTTTTTGTTGTTCTGAAAAGCACAACTTTTTACGTATTTTTGTAAATATCTCGCTTCCTCTAGCTAGGAGACTAGATCAGATCAAAATTGAAGATTATAAAATTTCACACATGAAACTTTTGTTTATTTTTTACGTAGAACGAACTTTTAGGATAATAAAGTGCTCCAAAGTTTCCGCACAAGACGTAAAAAAATAATTTTATTACATAGATAATTGTCAATTACGTTGGCGGAGCTGAAGGTTTTCTTGGAGATAATGCTCCTACCGATGTGACAATACAAGCAAAATTGATTGAAAAGTGTGGCAAGAATATTGTTATTACGATTCAGCGTTAACAGCGATACTCTTATAATTCTTCCCTTATAATTGCTTTATCAGCTTCAACTATTCGTGGACATTCTTCTTCTGGATTTCAGTTTTTTATTTTCGTACCAAGCGTTAGAAAGAATAGTCTCATGAGTATCGAGGAAGCTAATCATTGTCATTTTTTTTTGGTTCGTTGTAACAATAATATTGTTGCCATACATTCCAACCAATTTTGCTTCTATTGCCGCATCCGTAGGAGCATCATCTTCAAATAAAACAGACAATTATCTATGCAATATATATATATATATATATTTGTTTTTTTACGCCTTGTGCGGAAACTTTGGAGCACTTTATTATCCAAAAGGTTCGTTCTACGTAAAAAATAAACATCATGTTTCATGTGTGAAATTTATAATCTTCAATTTTGATCTAATCGTCACTTGGTCACTTGGTCTCCGAGCTAGAGGAAGCGAGATATTTACATAAATACGTAAAAAGTTTTGCAAAAACAAACACATAGCCCAGCATTTTGTATCTACTAGTTTTTGTAGGTAAATTTAATTATTATTGAAGTATCCATATCAGTATCCGTATCAGTATCCGTATCAGTATTCATATCAGTATCTGTATCAGTATCCCGTATCAGTATCTGTATCAGTCTCCCGTAGTATCCGTATAAGTATCAGTATCCCGTAGTATCACATATACCCTACAACTACAACACCTACACCTACTCCTACACCTACCCTTACACACCCACCTACCCCAACACCTACACTCATAAACGAGTTCATAACACGTAGCCCCAGCATTTTGTATTTACTAGTTTTTGTAGGTAAATTTAATTATTATTGAAGTATCCATATCAGTATCCGTATCAGTATTCATATCAGTATCTGTATCAGTATCCCGTATCAGTATCTGTATCAGTCTCCCGTAGTATCCGTATAAGTATCAGTACCTTCAAATCTATATCAAGTGAGATTTTACAACCTCTAACAGATATTATAAATAAATGTATATTAGGAGCACTATTTCCTCAACAACTTCAAATATCCGTAGTTAAGCCTTTGTTTAAGAAAGGTGAAGTGGATAGTATGGAAAATTACCGGCCTATCTCTATTATTCCAGTAGTGAGTAAAATCTTTGAAGAGGTTATCAAATGCCAACTTACGCAATATTTTGAAAGCAATAAACTGCTATCCTTCCACCAATATGGATTTAGAGCTGGGAAAAGTACATCTTTATTACTCTCTGATCTGGTTAAGACTGTATACGAAGCCTTTGAAAATGGTGAAAACTGTGCTGCTCTTCTTTGCGATTTAACTAAGGCCTTTGACTGTGTTGATTTAGACTTACTTCTTCATAAATTAGCATATTACGGACTCGGTTCAAAAGCCTGTACTCTAATTAAGTCATATTTCTTAGGCAGGAAACAAGTTGTTAAGGGTCCTGATGGCTTTTCGGGTACAGAGTTAATTTCTTTTGGAGTTCCTCAAGGCTCTAAACTAGGGCCGTTACTTTTTCTCATTTACATTAATGACCTACCTCTGGCATTCCATCAACATATACCTACTACTGTGAACATGTTTGCGGATGATACTACAATCATGACTAGAGCTAAAACTATAGAAGATTCTCTATTGCTACTTAATGCTGCTCAAGATACTGCATCTGACTGGTTTACTGCCAATAATTTGGTTCTTAATGCTTCTAAGAATCAGACAATTATGTTCTCGTTAAAAACTAAAATCCAGCCAACGACAGTTCAGCTTCTTGGAGTAATTATTGACTCAAAGCTTAGCTGGGCCTCACATATAGACCGCCTTTGCAAAGACACATCAAAAAAGCTGTACCCACTCAGAGTACTTCGCAAATATTTGACACTGGATCAGTTAGTTCAGCTTTACCATGCTAACATTCACTCTAGAATAACCTACTGTATTCAAGTTTGGGGTAATTCTACTCATCTGAAGCATGTACTCAGAATTCAGAAACGTGCCCTGAGAATCATCACCAGAACTCATCCTCTTAAAAGCTGTAGGCCTGTCTTCCAGCAACTCACCATTTTAACAGTTGTTGCACAATTTATCCTCACTAGCATTCTTACTATTCACTCATCAGTTCAAACAAAAAACTCCGATATTCATTCATACAATACGAGACACTCAAAAGATTTAGTAACTCCTTATAGAAGACTAGAGAAGACCAGGAATGATCCAGAAGTGATCGGAATCAAGCTTTACAACCTTCTTCCGTCAGAGTTAAGATTACTTGAAAAAAACCTGCTCAAAAAGACTTTAAAACATATGTTAATTTCTCTTGCACCATATTCTTTAGATGAATATTTCACCTTTTTTTCGGGATAATATGTTTATCCTTTCAATATTTATTAAATGACGAAGTAAAATGCTTGGATTGGCATAACTACAGATAATAATAAAATAAAATAAAAATAAATAAAAATCAGTATCCCGTAGTATCACATATACCCTACAACTACAACACCTACACCTACAACTACACCTACACCTACTCCTACACCTACCCTTACACACCCACCTACCCCTACAGCTATACTCATAAACGAGTTCATAACACATAGCCCAGCATTTTGTATGTACTAGTTTTTGTAGGTAAATTTAATTAGTATTGAAGTATCCCTATCAGTATCCGTATCCCTATCAGTATCCGTATTAGTATCAGTATCCGTATCAGTATCCCTTAGTATCCGTATCAGTATCACGTATCAGTATCCGTATCAGTAACTCGTATCAGTATCCCTTAGTATCCGTATCAGTATCCCTTAGTATCCGTATCAGTATCCCGTAGTATCCGTATCAGTATCCCGTAGTATCCGTATCAGTATCCCGTAGTATCCGTATCAGTATCCCGTATCAGTATCAATATCCCGTATCAGTATCAGTATCCGTATTAGTGCCAGTATCAGTATCAGTATCCCGTAGTATCCGTATCAGTATCAGTATCCCGTAACAGTATCTTTATCAGTATCAGTATCCGTATCAGTATCTGTATCACAGTCACCCGTAGTATCCGTATCAGTAACCATTAGCAGTATATAGTAGTATCCGTATCAGTATCCATTAGCAGTATCTAGTAGTATCCGTATCAGTATCCGTATCAGTGTCTCATATCAGTATCCGTATTAATATCCCGTAGTACCCGTATCAGCATCCTGTATCGGTATCCATATCCCGTAACAGTATCTCGTATCAGTGTCCCATAGAATCCGTATCAGTACCCCGTAGTATTCGTAAAAGTATCCCGTAGTATCCGTATCAGTAACCGTATCTGAACCCGTAGTATCCCTATCAGTATCCGTATCAGTATGTCGTATCAGTATCCAGTATCAGTATCCGTATCAATGTCAGTATCCCGTATCAGTATCAGTATCCAGTATCCGTATCAGTATCCGTATCAGCACCCGCAGTATCCCTATCAGTATCCTGTTGTATCCGTATTAGTATCCCGTATCAGTTTCCCGCATTAGTATCCGTATCAGTTTCCCGTATTAGTATCCGTATCAGTATCCCGTAGTATCAGTATCAGTATCCGTATCAGTATGTCGTATCAGTATCAGTATCCGTATTAGTACCAGTATCCCATATCAGTATCCGTATTAATATCTCGTAGTACCTGTATCAGTATCTGTATCACTATCAGTATACGTATCAGTATCCATTATCAGTATACCATATCCCGTATCCGTATCAGAATCCGTATCAGTATCCGTATCAGTATCCGTATCAGTATCCGTATCAGTATCCGTATCAGTATCCGTATCAGTATCCGTATCAGTATCCGTATCAGTATCCGTATCAGTATCCGTATCAGTATTCATATAAGTATCCGTATCAGTATCCCGTATTAGTATCTGTATGTCTCCCGTGGTATCCATCAGTATCTCAGTGGGGTATCAGTATCCCGTAGTAACCATCTGAATATGAATCTGAATCTGAATCTAAATCTGAAACCGAATAAGAATGGGAATCGGAATTTGAATCTGAATCGGACTAGTAATCGGAATCGGAATTGGAATCTTATTCTGAATAGGAATCAGAATCAGAATCTGAATCTGAATCTGAATAGGAATCGGAATCAAATTCTGAATCTAAATCAGAATCGAAATCTGAATCTGAATCTGAATCAGAGATAACGACTACGACGACGACGACATGATGACGAAGCCTGCCGACGACATGATGACGACACGATGATGACGATTACATGATGACGTTATGATGACGACACGATGCCGCCGTGATGACGACACGATGCCGCCGTGATGACGACACGATGATGACACGATAATGACGATAACGACACGACGAGGACATTATGACGACATGACGCCGACATTATGACGACATGACGCCGACATTATGACGACATTATGACGACATGACTATATGAACGACGACATAATTACAACATTATGACATGTCGACACTATGACGACATTATAACGACACTATGACGACACTATGACGACACTATGAAGACACTATGACGACACTATGACGACACTATGACGACACTATGACTACACTATGACGACACTATGACGACACTATGACGACACTATGACGACACTATGACGACACTATGACGACACAATGACGACTCTATGACGACACTATGACGACACAATGACGACACTATGACGACACTATGACGACACTATGATGACATTTGTCGTCATAATGTCGTCGTTCATATAGTCATGTCGTCATAATATCGTTATAATGTCGTCATAGTGTCGTCATAGTGTGGTCACAGTGTTGTCATATTGTCGTCATAATGTCGTCATATTGTCATCATAATGTCGTCATAATGTCCTCGTCGTGTTGTCATCATCGTGTCTTTATAGTGTCGTCATAGTGTCGTCATAGTGTCGTCATAATGTCGTCATAATGTCGTGTTTTCATTATGTCGTCGTTCATATAGTCATGTCGTTATAATGTCGTCATAGTGTCGTCATAATGTCGGCATAATGTCGTCATAATGTCGTCCTAATGTCGTCATAATGTCCTAGTCGTGTCGTCATCACACTATGACGACACTATGACGACACTTTGACGACACTATGACGACACTATGACGGCACTAAGACGACACTATGACGACACTATGGCGACACTATGACGACACTATGGCGACACTATGACGACACTAAGACGATACTATGACGACACTATGATGACATTTGTCGTCATAATGTCGTCGTTCATATAGTCATGTCGTCATAATGTCGTTATAATGTCGTTATAATGTCGTCATAGTGTCGTCACAGTGTCGTCATATTGTCGTCATAATGTCGGCGTCATGTCGTCATAATGTCCTCGTCGTGTCGTCATAGTGTCGCCATAATATCGTTATAATGTCGTCACAGTGTCGTCATATTGTCGTCATAATGTCGTTATAATGTCGTCACAGTGTCGTCATATTGTCGTCATAATGTCGTCGTTCATATAGTCATGTCGTCATAATGTCGTTATAATGTCGTTATAATGTCGTCATAGTGTCGTCACAGTGTCGTCATATTGTCGTCATAATGTCGGCGTCATGTCGTCATAATGTCCTCGTCGTGTCGTCATAGTGTCGCCATAATATCGTTATAATGTCGTCACAGTGTCGTCATATTGTCGTCATAATGTCGTTATAATGTCGTCACAGTGTCGTCATATTGTCGTCATAATGTCGTCATATTGTCGTCATAATGTCGTCATAATGTCGCCATAGTGTCGTCATAGTGTCGTCCTAATGTCGTCATAATGTCCTAGTCGTGTCGTCATCACACTATGACGACACTATGACGACACTATGACGACACTTTGACGACACTATGACGAAACTATGACGGCACTAAGACAACACTATGACGACACTATGGCGACACTATGACGACACTATGGCGACATTATGACGACACTATGACGACACTAAGACGACACTATGACGACACTATGGCGACATTATGACGACATTATGACGACAATATGACGACATTATGACGACAATATGACGACACTGTGACGACATTATAACGACATTATGACGACAATATGACGACACTGTGACGACATTATAACGATATTACTATATGAACGACGACATTATGACGACAAATGTCATCATAGTGTCGTCATAGTGTCGTCTTAGAGTCGTCATTGTGTCGTCATAGTGTCGTCATAGTGTCGTCATAGTGTCGTCATAGTGTCGTCATAGTGTCGCCATAGTGTCGTCGTAGTGTCGTCATAGTGTCGTCCTAATGTCGTCATAATGTCCTAGTCGTGTCGTCATCACACTATGACGACACTGTGACGACATTATAACGATATTATGACGACATGACTATATAAACGACGACATTATGACGACAAATGTCATCATAGTGTCGTCATAGTGTCGTCATTGTGTCGTCATAGTGTCGTCATAGAGTCGTCATAGAGTCGTCATTGTGTCGTCATTGTTCGTCATAGTGTCGTCATAGTGTCGTCCTAATGTCGTCATAATGTCCTAGTCGTGTCGTCATCACACTATGACGACACTATGACGACACTTTGACGACACTATGACGACACTATGACGGCACTAAGACGACACTATAACGACACTATGACGACACTAAGACGACACTATGACGACACTATGGCGACATTATGACGACACTATGACGACACTATGACGACACTATGACGACACTAAGACGATACTATGACGACACTATGATGACATTTGTCGTCATAATGTCGTCGTTCATATAGTCATGTCGTCATAATGTCGTTATAATGTCGTTATAATGTCGTCATAGTGTCGTCATATTGTCGTCATAATGTCGGCGTCATGTCGTCATAATGTCCTCGTCGTGTTGTCATCATCGTGTCTTTATAGTGTCGTCATAGTGTCGTCATAGTGTCGTCATTGTGTCGTCATAGTGTCGTCATTGTGTCGTCATTGTTCGTCATAGTGTCGTCATAGTGTCGTCATAGTTTCGTCATAGTGTCGTCATAGTGTCGTCATAGTGTCGTCATAGTGTCGTCATAGTGTCGTCATAGTGTCGTCATAGTGTCGTCATAGTGTCGCCATAGTGTCGTCATAGTGTCGTCCTAATGCCGTCATAATGTCCTAGTCGTGTCGTCATCACACTATGACGACACTATGACGACACTTTGACGACACTATGACGACACTATGACGACACTATGACGACACTATGGCGACACTATGACGACACTAAGACGACACTATGACGACACTATGGCGACATTATGACGACACTATGACGACACTATGACGACACTAAGACGATACTATGACGACACTATGACGACACTATGATGACATTTGTCGTCATAAGGTCGTCGTTCATATAGTCATGTCGTCATAATGTCGTTATAATGACGTCATAGTGTCGTCATATTGTCGTCATAATGTCGGCGTCATGTCGTCATAATGTCCTCGTCGTGTTGTCATTATCGTGTCTTTATAGTGTCGTCATAATGTCGTCATAGTCTCGTCATAATGTCGTCATAATGTCGGCGTCATGTCGTCATAATGTCCTCGTCGTGTTGTCATCATCGTGTCTTTATAGTGTTGTCATAATGTCGTAATAGTCTCGTCATAATGTCGTAATAGTCTCGTCATAATGTCGTCATAGTGTCGTCATAGTGTGATGACGACACGACTAGGACATTATGACGACATCATGACGACATTATGCCGACATTATGACGACATTATAACGACATGACTATATGAACGACGACATAATGAAAACATGATGACGACATGACTATATAAACGACGACATGATGAAAACACGACATTATGCTTCTGGATTTCAGTTTTTTATTTTCGTACCAAGCGTTAGAAAGAATAGTCGCATGAGTATCGAGGAAGCTAATCATTGTCATTTTTTTTTTGGTTCGTTGTAACAATAATATTGTTGCCATACATTCCAACCAATTTTGCTTCTATTGCCGCATCCGTAGGAGCATCATCTTCAAATAAAACAGACAATTATGTATGCAATATATATATATATATTTGTTTTTTTACGCCTTGTGCGGAAACTTTGGAGCACTTTATTATCCAAAAGGTTCGTTCTACGTAAAAAATAAACATCATGTTTCATGTGTGAAATTTATAATCTTCAATTTTGATCTAATCGTCACTTGGTCACTTGGTCTCCAAGCTAGAGGAAGCGAGATATTTACATAAATACGTAAAAAGTTTTGCAAAAACAAACTCTACTTAAGTTATGGTAAGCTAGGTTTTTGCTAAACCGTTCGTTGTACGTAAAAAATGAAAGATAGCTTTTCTGTGGGAAATTTAATTATCTATTTTTTTAATAATTACCTTAATTTGTCTCCGAGCCTTAGGAAGCGAGATATTCATAAAAATACGTAAAAAGTGGTGCGGCGACGGATACTAGATTCTTCGCCCTATATTCCGTAAACCGTCCATTGTACGTAAAAAAATTAATAAGATTTTTTTTGTGGGAAATTTTGTTATCTTTAATTTTGATAACCACCGTAATTGGTGTCGGAGCCATAGGAAAGAGATATTAGCAAAATACCGATTTGTTGACCTTTGCCCTTGAATATCTATTGAGGCGACCAAGATCTCGTTGCCGATTTTCAATATGTCTTTCAGAACGTCAAAATGAAGCGATCAAAAAAAATATTAAAGTTCCAATTTTTTTGGAACAGAAAACCTAAAATGACTGAATGAAATCAAAAGAAAAGTGTTTTTAATAATAATTATTTAATGTTTATAATTATATTTTATATTATAAACTGCTGGGAATTCTTGAAATTGTTTAAAAACATAGTTTTATGTCCGTTTTTACCTTTAAAGATTACGTTGTATAAAAATAGAGTAAAGTTGGCCTAAACTGTAGTTCTAACTGCTGTACGTACGTGAATAACTAGCGGCGACGAGTTATAATTCACTCACCGCGGCTCTATGCCCAAAATCTAAAATCCACTTAAACACTAATAAATAAAATCTTATGCCTACTGACCTGCACTTGCGCTCAGTACATACTCAACTGTCTAATTAGTATATAAAATTTCAATTAGTAAATAAATAAATATTTTACTTTTTGTTCACAAGAGTCATATTGTAGTGTCCAAAATCAAAAAAATATGTTTTATGATTTTTGTTTTGTTTTTCTTTCTGCCGCCTTTGCCACCTTCGAAAATTTGCCGCCAGGGGCCCGGGCCCCGATGACCCCTGCGTAAATCCAGCCCTGATTATGTATGTTGAATTTTACATATTTTTTAACAATTTGAATAATAATACATATAAATAATTAAATGAGGATGATGTTCATCTGTGCCGCACTAGAAACTACCTCTCAAACCAAACTACTTATAATATATATATATATATATATATATATATATATATATATATATATATATATATATATATATATATATATATATATATATATATAGTGTGTGTGTGTGTGTGTGTGTGTGTTTATAAAACCCCTAAACAGGGTTGTACAATATATATATATATTATAACACCTGTTTTTTCTTAATTAACAATATAAGCTAAAATAATTATAAGTAGAGTGTTGGTTCCTTAGTTGTTTGTTCACTTTACTAGTAGCTGGGTCTTAAGGAAACAAAATGAGTACGCACTCTTTAGCGATATTTCGACCCCTCCTTGGGTCATTCTCAAGCTAGAACCAATTTATTAACATAAAAATTACTCTACAGGCATTAACAATTTACAAATCTTTACACTAATTGGACATTAACAATTTACAACTATTTAATTTCTTACTGACCTGACTGACTAGAAGATCACACTACATTTGGGTTGTTAAAAACTTTAAAAATAATTTAAGAAATTATTGAATCGTCTGATTCTCGTCAAAATTCCCTAAAAATCAAAAATATAACCATTATTTGGTCACATGTTATGAAAAATTTAAATCAGAATTTAATATTAGAATTGGTTACTTACTACATCTGGATCTGTTATATTCTAAGGAAGCAGGCAAAACTAATCCAATAACTGGTCATACTGAATTACATTAATAAATAAATAATTAAATGAAAAATCCTTTTAAAACTAAGTGCTACACCAATTCTATTATCACACTGTTTACTTTTTGTCAATCTATAATACCCAGATTAGATTAACAACCCAAATGTAGTGTGATCTTCTAGTCAGTCAGGTCAGTAAGAAATTAAATAGTTGTAAATTGTTAATGTCCAATTAGTGTAAAGATTTGTAAATTGTTAATGCCTGTAGAGTAATTTTTATGTTAATAAATTGGTTCTAGCTTGAGAATGACCCAAGGAGGGGTCGAAATATCGCTAAAGAGTGCGTACTCATTTTGTTTCCTTAAGACCCAGCTACTAGTAAAGTGAACAAAATAATTAAATTAAAATTCATACATTAAAAATAACAAAAACTAGTATGCCTGAAGATAGCAACCCACAGAAGGTAATTCGATTTTCATGAATTATTACTAAATAATAATTCCTTGAGGTTGCTCGGTTACTATACTATACTAAACCTGCTCAAAACCAAAAAAAGGTTACTGAAATCACTTTTCGCTTTTCAAGACTGATTTTTGGAAATTTGCATAGGCCATAACCGCAGACCTTGGGGGGGGGGGGGTCAAGCTGACTTGGAGCTGCATCAGGGGGCACCACCAGGCATAAATTTCAATATTTACACTACTTGGAGAATTTGGTAGGGAAGGGGCAGCCCTGGCTGTTATTACCCTTAAAAACTGGCTACAATTTGGTATGTAGCCAAACATGGCTTATTTTGTCAGGATTGAAGAGCTGATTTTAAACATTATTTCTTTATCGTTCTCATTCCTAGAGTGTCAGTTTTAAAGAAAGAGTTCTGCCTAGTCTGGCCCGAAACAGTCGTTCCATTTTTATGAGCTAAAAACCCATGAATATTCACAAACAATTAAAACAAAACATACCTTATTTTGAAGGACTTCAAAAACTCTTATGCTAAAAAAAAATTTAGACCTGTAAAGAAAGATTGTATGGTGGGGGGGGGGGGGGGGGGTAGGAGATTACAGGATAGATTTTAACAGAAAAAAAACACATTTACTTAATAAAAACATTCTTTATTAACCATTTTTTAATATGAAAATGGAAATCACAAAAAACAATGTTGTTTGAAATCCTAAACTAATGAACATTAATAACAAAAAACAGACAAATTTATATTATACGTCTTTTTATTTTTATTTATTGTTAGATGTCTTTATAAAAATGAATTTTATACATACAAAAAAAAGAACATATTAATCAAATATGACTAGAAAAAAGGATTACCATATAAAAAAATAAAGAAATAAAATTTAATATTAAAAAAAAGTCAGTCACTCACAATTCTAACTAAACTCAACCTAAAAAACTCAAACTAAAGATAATTTTCAGTCTAAAATTTGTTTCTTAAATAAATATGAATAGGCAATGTTATGGATTGATTGATACAAAATGTTAATAATTTAAATATTCTATAATCTAATAATTAATTGCAAATTAGTATTTGGTTCATGTTAGGTTAAATCGCTTAATTATTTTAAATATTTAATTTGTACAATATTGTCTTTGTGTGTATAAATTAAATATACTTCAATCCAATTTCAACAAAATTATTTATTTAATTAGTTTATTCATGTCTGTCTTTTAATAAACTTTTTTTGGCAGGAATAATATACATGGTACGTAATCTTTAAAAGCAAGTAAGTGAATTATTAATCTTAAATGGAGAACATCAATCTAATAGTAAAAAGTTTGTACTTATAATTTAAACTGGAATGGTTGGGGGAAAACATTAGTGGGGACAATGCATTTTTTAGGAATTTTATTTGGTTTATGTTTCATATATCCCACACATTTAACTTAAAAAACATACAAGTAGATGTGAGAACAGTATTTTATGTAGTTTTTGATACTACATCTATATTTAATAATAAAATTAATAATATATATTTAAATATTCAATAAATAGTGAGGAATAGAAGACTGTTTTAGGAAACTATGTCATACTTAAAAGATACAGCTATAAAACATTTATAAACAAAATTATGTAGGCTATTTTAAGACATTAATTTAGAAAAATTAAAAGTATAATAAGAATTCCTGTAATATTGAGCAGTAAATATTATTATATATTGTTATTAAAATGATTGAAATCCATAATATAATTATTTCAGAGCTCTTTTCCAGAAGTAGTAATTTTGAGTTTTTTTCATGCAATTTTTGAAAATTTTGTGAGTTATCCTGATTTGTTTATTTATATAGTAAAAAAAAATCGATCCGAGACAACTCAGATAAACTTTCTCATATATGAGTTCATAATTACTTAGCCAAGTGTTTTCCATTTATTAGTTTTTGAGTTTTCGTAGGTATATTTAATTATTATTGAATATTTTATTAAATTTGTTCCCAGGGAAATGGCTTTTAGATTTGTATTTAAATGGACTAAATTTTAGAATTTTTTAATAAAAATTGTCAGATCCGTTTTCGAGAAATAATTTAGTATTCCGTTTTTTTCAAGAGTTTTTGAGGGTAGCCCCCTCCCCCCCCCCCCCAAATTTGGAGCTAAAATTCATTTCTCGATTTTACCTCGAGGTATGATTTTTCTGAACATGTATGCCAAATTTTGTCAAAATCGGCCCAGTAGTTTTGGCTCCACTCGTCTGCACAGACGACAGACAGACATTTAAAAAAAAAACACTATTTTGGACTCAGGGGACCTCAAAACATATAAATCCATAGAGTTTTCTCGCCATCACAATACATTCTCTTTATATGAGAAATTAAAAATGACATAGTAGGAATGTTTATAAAAGAGTACTACTTTTTAATGAAATAATAAGAATTATAAGTACACTCCGCTAGAATGTTAAGGTGTTTAGATATTTTCCTTGGTTCTATATTGGTGAGTGGAGATATGGCATTTTGGCAAAATTTGATGGGGAAATTTCATTGCTAATGCTTACTCAAGGGTGTGTCCATGGTGCTTCAGGTGATGAACCTGAAATTTCATCATGAACAGCAAACTTTTACTAAATCAATTAGTCACCTCATGCAAGAACATTTCTAGCTTGAGAAGTGGTTAATACCATAAAACTTATAGTGGTTAAAACATATAACTTTAATTAAACTAAACATTTTTTAATGCAAAATGGCTGGTATAATCTAATAACAAATTGTGGTTACCTTCGAATTTTTTCTCCCTCCCAGCCAAAGGATAAAATATCACTTAAAATTAAGTAAAAATAAAAACCTAGTTTACAATATAGTTTCATAAACTTGTTCAACCATTTCTTTTGCTATTCTCCATACTACTTTGTCAAGAGTGTATTTATAGAAATATTATTTCAATATGAATTAAAAAAATCTATGTAACCTAATATTTTATTAGTTGATGAACTCCAAATTTATAATAAAACTTTTTTTTAACAGTAAAATTGTACATTAATAAATATAAATAGATTTTAAATAACAGCAAATTGATACAAAAATTATGGGAAAAATAAAATAATTTAAATGCATTTGAGGCAAACATTAACATAAAAAATAAAATCAGAGGTTGGAGGCTAAAATTTACTTTTTTATCTATTAAACATTTGTTTTAGTTTAGGCTTTATCTAAAAATTAGGAAGACAGATCAACTGCTTACACTAATTTGAAATATTTAAAAAAAGCAACTATGTTTGAGTTAACTTTAATGTGTTAATTGCTCAATAAATTAACTTACAATTATTTGTTTATAAAAGTCATAATAATAACACTTAGGAATATATCATTATATAGTATATATATTATTTTCTTATATTTAATTTAAACCATTATTATCACAGACTAATAAGTAATGTATTATTAATTAGTGCCTTAAATATTTTTTTTCTATTAATTTTCCGTTATTGGTACAAAAATAATAATTAATTTTTGTTTAAAACTTTTTGCTCTGTGAAAAATATAGATAAGAAAATATTTTAAAACAATGTTAATAATTTTTGGTACAAGAATTATTAAAAAGAAATACGATAAAATAAATCAGTGAAGAAACATGTTGAAAAATAAATTAGTTAAAGAATAAAATAAGGAAATGAGTCTTTCTAAAACTAAAAGATAATAAAGAATTAGAAGTCACAATTCTGAGATCCATCTGGAGTTTACTGTCCACATTTTCAGTTTGTAATCACTGCAACAAAAATAATATTAATTAATATTAAATAGAGAATTAACTAACAACATGGTGTAAAGAAACTAATGATGTAATGAAATTATAATGTTAGTAGGACATAGCATATTGTCTCAAAAGATATTAAGAGCCCATTGGAAGCTTTGACCAGGTTGCACCATAAAGGAAGGTATTTTTGATCTTAGGAGTCTTTACCTGCTTACAACTCCCAATATGTAATTGTACAATTTATATTTTTGTCAACTACTTTATCAAAATTGTAAAATTTTTTAGACCAATAAAAATCCGGCACTTCTTTAGATTGTTACTCCCCTTATAAAAAAACAGAGAAGAGTAACAATCTAAAGAAGTACCAAGAATCCAAGTTACCGAGCTCTTTTTTATGAATGAGGAATTATATCTTCTGTAAGTTAAGATACAAGAGACAAATTTAATTTCAAATAGTTAGAACCAATATGTGTATGTTTACACATTTGAAAGGCAAATAATAAATTATAGAACACTGAGATAGCATAAAATTACATTATTGCATTTATCAAATGAAAAAAGGAATCTAAGAATGAAGATTAAAGCTTTATTTTCCTAGACGCGACTCCAGCGATAAACACGCAAGCAATAGTTGCCCAGTGACTATCGCTGAGGACTCCTCTTCTAAGTTTGCATGTTACTGTTTTCCTAGCTAAGCGACTCTTAACATGTAAAACTCTTATAATTTTGTGCCAGTGACTAACGCTCAGCGACTATCACTCAGCGTCTATCGGTGAAGCCGCCTCGAGGAAAACGTACCTTAATAGCCTGAAAAACAGTTTTCAGTAGTGGACCTCAATCATATTTCAACCATACACACTCACCAGAAATTTAGACTCCATTGCGATACCAACTGGTGAGGGCATCATGATATGAGGGCATAGTTTTAAATCCACTCTCTATGCCAAATTTATCTTTTCACTAACTTGTATTAGAGTCAAAAGTAAGCAACCAAATTTCAAAAGAATTTAACCCAGCAGGGTAAATGCTAAAACATACCTTACCAGCACTTAAGAGGTCCAAGGTTTAAAAATCAGTAACAGGTTACATAAAAATATGTAGCCCTGTTGAAGAATAATTCTATCTAATTTGCACCCACAATAAATTTGGATTACTTATTATTGAATCATTATAAGGTGAGTTTAATGTATTAAACACAACTAATTAAATTAAGTAGTTAATTTAAAATAATGTTTATATTCCCACAGGACAACTACCACTATATACAGATGATCTGAGGATCATGATTAAATTATTTATATTTTATTGTTTAGCTAATAACATATCATATTATGTGGTTTTTTTTTTTTTTTTTTTTTAACTTAATAATTAATAATAGACTCTAGATCTGATTATGCCTTATTTATTAACGGGCGAAATTAAACTTGTTAAAAAAAAAAATTTAAAAACTTGTTAATTTTATACTATCCTTATAATGATCCAATAATAAGTAATCCACAGGTAGCTCTTTTATTTCTAATATTCAGAATGTAATATCAATAAAGAAAAATTATTGAGGAGATAATCCAGGGGATGAGAGAAAAATTTGTTCTTAAAATATATTTTGTAAATTAATTCTCAATTCATTAAATCCACCAAACATCAACAGTTATTAAAATCCCACCTACAATGTTTTATTAAATAATTTTTAATAGGAGGAATTTAAATTTCTGTAAACTTCACTTTATACCAACATTCCTACAAGAGGAGCTTTCTCCACATGACCATATTTTATTACCTCCTGCGCACCTTTTAATATTTATCAGGTTTTATAAATATTTGTATAACCTTAATTTTATTGTTTTACACTTGGTTCAGAAAAAAACTAGATTTAATCAAATAAATACAGCAATTCATTATTTATAATTATTATTTTATTATTATTAGAACTAAAACAAAAGAAACGTAGCTTTCCTATAATCAAATAAGGAGATTTAAAAAAAAATCTTATAGTCTGAGATAAAAAAATTCAAAAATTTTATCTATTAACAGTTGAATGGGTAAATTGATAAAGAAACAGCTCATTTGTATAAAAAAACATGTTTATCTTATTATCACTGCCAGTTACAAAATAACTTATACTTACTATAAAAACACAAGTAAAATAAGAAAAATATCATTTTAATTACAAATCATTTAAAAAATAAATAAAAGTCCTAAATAACATCACAATACTGTGGATTTCCACTAAAATGAAAGTTAAAGAAATGTTTCAATATTAAATTGTATGCTTATTTTAATTTTTATCAAAAATTAAAAACTATTTCACTCAAATGAAAAAGTGTATAAACTTAAAATTGATTGACAAAAAGTAATGTGCTAGAATAATACATTTATGCTTGGAAAGAAATGTTTATTAAAAAAAAAATATATATATATATATCTTTCAGGAATACATTTTCTCATGAAATGTGTTTTGTTGTAAAGTAAAAAAAAGGAAAGCAATTCTATTTATTATAACATCTGCATAGCATTTAAAATCAGCCATACCATTTATTTGTAAGTATTAAAAAATAATAATATTATTATTATTTATATTAACCTGTTTACAATACTTTAGTTACAATAGTTTATAGTTACATGTACAAAGGTGGGGGCCCTCTGTAAGTGTTTATTCACCTAGAGGGAGGGCCCCGCAACATATTTAGAAAATGTATGTCAATTTTTTTTATAAGGTTTATTTGATGTCTAAAAATATAAATGAATGTTCTTAATAATAAGGGGTAAATTTAAGTAGAACGATGTTGTTTTGAGGTTTGGAATTTTTTAAGGGCTCAGTTCAATTTTAATTTAAATAAATTTGACATAATTTTTTTTTTTTTTTAATTGACACTTTGCTTTCAGATTTAAACTGAGGTGGCCCTTTTGCACATTTGAGTTAAATCTTATTAAATATTATTTATAGTAGTTAAAAGGTTGAATAATATTTGGAGTGCATTTTGTTTAATTCCGGGATCGAAACTCTACTTTATTGGCTTTAACTCAAAAGTAGGGAGAGATCTGCATCTTAATATAATATGTATAAGTGATAATTTTGCTAGGATGAGGACATAACGGTCCACAGCTAACAGAGAAGAATTTAAGATCACAACTTCTTTACTCCACCCCTTCTCACCTTTTATACTTACACTGATAAATAAAACAAATTAGATATAACTGTAGATAGACCCAATATAACAAAAGGTAAATGGTAAAATTGTTATTAAGCCATCACCTCTTTACAGTATATCTAAACAGCTTAATGGCAATACCTATGTTAAAAAAATAATATTTCAATGCCTCCTGTATTAAGGGCTAAAATTAATTGAAATGACAAGTTATTAATAATATTAAAGATTAATTCCAAATTTCTATACTTCGTATGCTTAGGCTAATACTTTTGGTAATTTGGTTATTAGCTGCAACTTACTAAAGCACCTTCTTAAATATTACACCACTTTAGCTTTCTAATAAACATTAAAAAAAATGTATCAATGCTTTATTTTATCTTTTCAGCAATAAAAAGATTAATTAAGCAGCCTGTCTTAGAATTAATTGATATATCATCTGAATACCTTATAATTTGTATTTTTAAAGGGAGAATAAAATTAATTTTTAAATGTTTTAATTAAATCAAAAATTTATTTATAAAAAGATTATGTTACTAGAATGTATTTGACATTATTAACACCTAGGGCCTGAACAAATGCCAACTGAATGCACTAAAAATGTAAGAGATTCTATATAAATAATTATTGCATTAAGATTTATTTGCCATAATAATTGATAATCCATCACAGTAAATATCATCACAATTATTATTTTAGTTATGGACAAAAATATTAAATAATATTGGTTAAGTTTAGTTAGTTTGGAAAATAATGGCATTAACAATTGGTCCGAATATTCGTTATCAATGACAGCTAATAAAGGGATTTTATCCCCGGAAAGAAGAAAAAGTGAATTTTTCTCCCTTGTTTACAGAGAGGAAAGTTACTCATTACACCCTGTCAGGTTGGACAGAGAGTAATAGAAAATAAGAGAGCAATAGAAGAGAGTAATATAAATAAGACAGAGAGTGATAGACAGAGAGTAATAAATAATAATAAATAAGAGTAATAGAAATAAGAGTAATAATAATAAATGAACTCTCATGATTCCCTTCAGTGTTGCCCTAGATAAACCACAAGTAAGTAAGGTTGGGGCTAAATACAGTGGAACCTCGATAATTCGGACTAATTGGGACCAGACACTGTCCGAATTACCGATTTGTACGAATTTTCGAATATGCTATAAAACAACTTTTTCGGTGATGAGAGGACCTGATAAAGGTTCGCCTAAGCTTCTTCTTTGGGTAAACCAAATGTACATCGCATCTTCTAAAGCGTTATCATTTGGCGTTCGTAACGTTTTTCAGTTTTTTATCCCTCTTCAGAATCTAGCTTTGACGCGTTTTCGTTTTAAATCACTGATGAGAGATGCCCAAAACCATACTTTTTTGGAAAGAGATGCCCTACTTTCACCTTTCAAAATGTTTTCTAGAATTTCTAGTAATTATATTTTTCAGAAGGCAGTCCAGATTTTAGAGGTCTGAATTATCGAGGTTTTACTGTACACAATTTCATTTATCAACTTTTGTTTAATGTCTAAATATATAATGTCATCTTCACACACGTCAAGATACTCCACAATCATTGTCATGGTGATTGATAAGTAAAACAAATATGTTAAAAATGAAATCATCATTTCTAAATGTAGATAAACTAATGCATTTAAAAAATATATATATATATTTGCTTTTTGTTTAATAAAATACTTTAAAATTAAAATCTTATTATTTTTTTTTCTCCCTTCTGTAGATAAAATCTTTTATGTACCTCGGGAGTAAAAATCAATTATACCCGAGTGATAATTAACTCCCTCGGCTCCACCTTGGGAGTTAACATTATAGTTCCCTCAGCTTCACCTCAGGAACCAACTTCATCGCTCAGGGTACAATCACTTACTTTACTCCCTTGGTGCATAAATAACTATTTAACATGGTTATAACCATGTTAAAAATCTTATATAATATAATCTTATAAAATTTACTGTACAAATGTAAAGTAAATATTTAAAATAATTTATCGCAAATTGAAATTCAGTATTTAAAATAAAATGCCATACAATTAATTGAATATTAAGTTTATTATCACACTATCCAACAAAATTATCACTTTAAAAATAAATAAATAAAATATAAAATAATTGTGTATAATAAAATCACTATATTTGGACCTTTTTCTGTTTATAGACAAATATTTTAATTAACTTCAAGTAATGAATGAGTTCTTTTTCAAGCCTTGAGAAGGCACAGGAAGGAATACTTTTTTAGAATGGACAATATGCAAAATATATTTTCTCCTTATACACGAAGCTTACATTCAACATTCCAAATATGCATTTAGCAATTTAAAAAACTTTCAGTATGCACAATCTTAGAGCAAATGATTCTCCTTCCAACATATGACATTTGAAGAAAACAGTATGATATAATTTGAGCAAGCTATACTGAATTAAAGAGAAAACTTGATTAGATTATTGTCAAACCACAATAAAAAAAAATTGTTAAAATGGATTAATTCAATCGCTAATCTTAACTGTAATAAAATTATCTCTACTGTTTTATGACCCGTGAACTGATATTGAATTTTAAAATTAAATAGTTTATTGATCAATACCAGGGATATCTAGTAGTGCTTCTAAATTATGCTAAAGATGCAATGGCTGCAACGTGAGGAGTCCCAGCCCTAAATTATGCATGGGGTTTTTAAGCCATGCAGGTTGCTAGTGTTGGTTATCCTTCTCCCAAATATAACTAGGTATTTTGACTACCTAAATGAATGAAAGCTGATATAAATCTGTATTATTGTCATAAAAATATTAATGATTTTTGTACCAAAGTGTGAATCTATTCTAGAGTGGATCCAATTATTCAGTCTCATATTTATCAAAATTAAAGTTAGTCCCTAAAACTAGAAAGCTCATAAAAACTGATCATATTTATTACAGTTCTAGTAGTTCATGAGATAGTATTGTTTAGCAGCCATTTTAGAGGACAATGTGATTTTCACGATCATGAGTACAAAATTACTAAAAATCAAGTTGATGTTAGTTTGTCACTTATAGTTGGCCCCTTTGATTTGAAGGAATATTTAAATAACTAAGCTATCAAGTAAAAATTAACATCAACTTGATTTTTGTTGAAATAACCAATTTTGTACTCAGAAGAATGAAAATTTCATTGTTCCCCAAAATGTGTGAGACATGGCCGCTCTCTTCTGGTCTGTTTTTTTTTTTTTTTTTTTTTTTTTTTGAACAGCCTATGACCAAGCTAAGTCCAGTGAATGAACTTTGCTAACCACATATTCTAGGACACTAAAAAATTAACTCATACAAAAAATTCTAGCTTGATATTGGTCAGTCACTTATATTCAGTCACTTCTGCTCTATAGTTCAGAAATCTTTCACTCTTCATATGATAAAGTTTGCTGGATAAGAACTTGCTAAGCAAATGTTACTTTAAAAAAAGGAAGAATGTAGCAACATTTATATTTGCTCTTGAGGCAAAGCAATTAGAAGGTTCCTGAAGTAAAAACACTTATTCCTTCCTCATTACAGTCTGACAAGAAAACAAGTTCCAAAAATATATGTTTTTAAAAAAGTGCATGAAGTAAACATAGACTGAAAAAGAACACATTAATCACATTATCATTCATTTATCTAAATATAATGAAATATTTTAATTGAATTACTGAACGTATTATTGTGTAAATTTTGTGAATCTTATAAACCTTCCAATTTAATGAACTAAAGCCACATAATTACATATTATTTTATAACTTAAGAATAATACAGAATTTAAGAAAGTCAATAGCAACATAGCCCCAGGAATTAATATTATTAATTTTACTATCAACAAAGAAGAATTAAAGCCAGACAAAGATAATTCTACTATTGTTTAGTTATTAGAGAAATAAGGTATAAACCATAGTATCCATGTCCGCTTTTCAGCGGCTGTGTACACCTTTATCTGACTTTTTTCTTTAATAATAAAATGTATGACTGCATCTAAATTACTAAAGCCTTAAAATGGGTAGTTAAACCCAAAGAAAGATCTTTTCAAAATGAATAATTTATAGCAACCATAACAATAATAAATAAATAAATTTATATTATAGTGTAATAACAAGAATAATAATATATCAAATACTTTTATGCCAGCATATTATTTAACATTTATAAATTTATTTAATACTATTATTTATTAACAATAATTTTCTAAGGCCATAAACCTGACAAGGCACCATACAAATAAACTATTCAAGTAGTGCTTTATCAAAAAAAAATGAATGCACATAATATATACTTCTCCAAAATGTATTTAAATTTATCTATAATATATTTAATGCTTTTATTTATTCAAATTTTTAAAACCAAGTTAACATTGAGCTCAATGCGTTATTTTTATTTTTAAATTTATTTTTTAATCATTTACAAAGTATTACTAATACTAAACAAAGTGGAAAAAATACTTGGATAATTTACTTATTAATTGTTTTTTTTTTTTTTTTTTTTTTTTTTTTGAGGTTGTTCCGCCAATCTTTGGTATAAATAATTATATATTCCCCATTGTTTAACCCTAGAATACTTATCTTTAAAAAACACCCTTTATTACTTATCATACGTCAATTTGACGTACAACTAGAAAATAATTAGTAAAAATCTATTTTGAAGCCACCAGATAAAAAGATTGATGAGTTTGCACGAGTGCAACATCGTTAGACATCAAACCCTACCACTTACGCAGACGAGTGCACACACAACACTGTTTTTTGTTCACACAGGTTTTGGAGGTATGAAGCATGTAAATAAACACTATGAAAAAGTGATATTTTTTATTAGCATTCATTTTCAATCAATTTTTAACTTCTATAGTTATATAAAAACAGAAAGAACAAGAAAAGCTATTTTTTTAAAAATTATAAACAATATATATTTGACCAGTTTTTGGAGAAATAATACAGACTAGGTTGTATAGATAATATAGTTATTATCAAATACCACCTAAAACTAAAAAGACAAAACTATTAGTAACATTTACCTAAAGCAGACAAACTGAGGAAAGATTACCTTGAATATGGGCGCGAAAAAACTAGTAGTAAAGTCAATAACACATTTTTTCAAAAACATACACCTCAAAATGACGTAGATAAGCATTCTAGGGTTAAATAAGTATATAGTAATTTGAATATAATAACATAAACTTAAGAAGAACTTAAGTTTTTGAAAGTGTACTAGATCAATCTGTTACGTCAAGTTATTGCTACAATGCCAAAACAATACATAAACGCTTTTACTAAAATATAAATTAGTCTAGTCTTAAGGATCCAAAAAAGGGTAGGTGAAATAAATTACATCATTTCCATTCGGCAACGTTTCGGCCTAGCCGGCCATTCTCAAGCCTAAAAAGTACGTATATTTACTATAAACTACAATGAAGAAACAATTCGTCATATCAACAAGAAGATAAGATACATGCGTCAATTTACCTTGAAAGTACACATTAAGGGTACGAGCAGTCACAAATCAGAAATTTTTTTTTAAAAATCAGGAACTCAAATGTTCCGTCGTCTATTACATGCAACAAGTACAAAGCACCTCCTATCTGCTAACCGGTATTACGTGCATAATGGTAACTAATTAATACTAAATAACAATAAGTACAAACGCAGGCTAAAACAATTTAAAACAGAAAAACAACAATAAAAAACTGAAAATGATCACAGATATGCTTACAATACCGTATCTTGTGCTCTTTTAAGCATATCTGTGATCATTTTCAGTTTTTTATTGTTGTTTTTCTGTTTTAAATTGTTTTAGCCTGCGTTTGTACTTATTGTTATTTAGTATTAATTAGTTACCATTATGCACGTAATACCGGTTAGCAGATAGGAGGTGCTTTGTACTTGTTGCATGTAATAGACGACGGAACATTTGAGTTCCTGATTTTTTAAAAAAAAAAATCTGATTTGTGACTGCTCGTACCCTTAATGTGTACTTTCAAGGTAAATTGACGCATGTATCTTATCTTCTTGTTGATATGACGAATTGTTTCTTCATTGTAGTTTATAGTAAATATACGTACTTTTTAGGCTTGAGAATGGCCGGCTAGGCCGAAACGTTGCCGAATGGAAATGATGTAATTTATTTCACCTACCCTTTTTTGGATCCTTAAGACTAGACTAATAAAGATTACTACAGGGTACAATTTACAACTTATATTCATAAAATATAAATGTATTATGCACTAGATTAACAGTAATAATTTGAGTCTAATATAATAATATACTTACAATGATTTAAGAAAGACCTATTAATTGTTAACATTAATTTGTAACTGAATATGAGGTTAATTAATTTCCTCAAATAAAACAACAATAAATATTAGACTGGATGCTCAAAAGTAAAATTTCAAAGAGTAATATTTGATCAAGAAGGTTATCTCATCCTTCGTAAATCCTACCCCAGTGCTATTTTAATATCATAAAATATTTGGTGTGACAAAAACACCGACAATTTGACTTGATCAATGAAGTATACACATATACAGTCTCACTTGATGGTATTAACTTCTTAAGGTATTAAGGTAACCACCAGACAGAAAAATCATAAGCTAAAAAATAAAGACCACTTGCTTATTTCTCAAATCAAATTATTTGTGAATTTATGTAGCGCTTACTTAAATTTTAATATTAAATTTACTAGATGGTTTGACAGTCTACAGACACATGAAGACCAACTCCACATTAGCACTTAATATAGCAGATCAGAGCTATAGTAGATGGCATATTTGGAAAAAGAACTTGGGATAGATAGGACATTTTTACTGGCTGGAATTTTGTCTGAGGTGGTCCACCCCAGATGCAATGGACAAAACCAAGATTTAATGGAAGGTTTCCATTTAGTAACTAGGAATAGGGTAATTTATTATTGCGAACTGAAGGTGAAACCATCAAACTTGGTAGAGAAGAAGATGGGAGAAGCACTGTCCCATCAAATAATTAATAACTCAAATAGGCAAATACTAATTTTAATAATTCAATACACTATTTCTGACTAATAATTTATAACTTATAATATATATCAATTTTTTTTACATGCCCATCTAATGGGATAAGAAAAAAAATTGCCACTAAAAAAAACAAAAACGACACTATGGGCAATTTTAACAACTTTGATCAAAGAAAATAATTAATGCAATACACTCTCCTTCTAAAATTGTATAATATTTTTCTTGCACTAGTATTATATTATTAAGGATTAAACATAAAATAGTTGAATTTATAGAAGTGTATAATTGTAGGACAGATATTGCCTTTGACAATTAGGGCCGTATTTTTAATTTGGAGGATTCAATGAGGTATCAAGGAATTTAAATACAGTATTAATACCTACTGCAAAACCTCACATTACACACTCGGATATCATACCCAGGCTGATTTTAGGTTTGAAATTTCAGAAAAAGTAAAAATTCGCTTATAATACATACCCGAAATTCTAGGGTAATTTTATGCTTGGGCGCAGAGTACAAAAAATTTTATTTTTATTGTTATTTAGGTATTTTTAAGGGGGAAAAAATCAATAAGTTTAAGTGTTTAAGAAAACAATTTTATGATTTAACAATCAAATCTAGTTGAAGTTCAAGTTAAAATCAGTTTAAAAACCCAAAATAGAAGGTTAAAATTAAACCAAACCTATATTTTAACCAATTAAAAATTAAACGGGGGTTTGGAGAATACCAATTTTAGTTTAAACCTAGATTTTATCTCAGTTAACATTAAAAAAAAACTCTGTGGCTCAACAGCCCTTGAAGGGCGTAGGCCTGCCAAAGGGCTTATACATCTATTTATATAATGGATGATGATGTTAGTGATCGCTCCATCAGCTGGTTAAACCTTACATGTAATTGGCTTTTGCAACCAGTTGTACTATTTTTACAAAGTATTGACTTTATTTTATTATAATCCATCAACTGTTGGTAAATTATTCTTCACCTAAGTCATTGTTCTTATTATTATAATTTGGTTTATTTAATCTTTGTTTAGATTTAAGTTCTTTATGTTCGTAAGTTGGAACACTGGAGTGGGCTAAAGTAAAATGTGTGCGGTAAAATAGTAAGTGCAGGAATCTGCTGTTTTGCGTACTATTTTGAGTGCGATAACAACCACTTTATCGGCCAACTGTAGGAAAAGGTACTTTTCAGTTAAACAGAGGCCACCTTAATTTAGTATCACACACTTTTTTTTATATAAAAGTGTGATATTCCTTCGTCCCAAAGGACATTGGACTAAATATCCCTTTGTCTTAATAGGTAGTTAGACTGAGGTATATAAACTCTCATGTATATTTAGTCTAATGTGCTTTGGGACGAAGGAACATCACACTTTTATATAAAAAAGTGTGATTCTAAATTTAGGTGGTCTCTGTTTAACAGAAAAGTATCACATTAAACTTAGTGTAGACAATAAAATTAGGTGTAGAATACAGCCCTTAGTGATATAAAATATAATGTATCATTTTATTTTTAATGAGATTCAAAAAATAACAATAAAATTTGTTTATAACAAAAGATTTCATAAAAATAAATAATTAAAATTGGATACTTTTAAAACGTCTCTTCCATAAAGAGTTAACTATGTAATACATTTTTAATAAGTGAGGGAAATTATGGCTATTTTATAAATAAAATATATATATTTGCTCTAATCAACAAGGTGGATCCAGCCACTTCCATCCCTATCAATTATTATAACATTTACTTAGGTTTTAGGGAGAGAATCTTGTCTTTTTACTTACTGATCCCTTTTCACGTGTTCTTTATCATTTAAAGTGTATATGGATAGCAAAATTTAATGATAAATTAATTTTTATCGTTAGAACTATTTACAATAGACAGTAAGGAACTGATAAATTAAATTAAATATTTCTTAATAGGAGCATCACAATGATTAAACCTATAGCATTTTTAAATGATAATATCTGTTCTGTTAATGAAGGTGTTAATTCAAAAAGTTCAATTTTATTTAGAAGAGCACAAACAAATTTAAAAACTACAGACAAAACACCTTTAAATTTGTACCAATTAAGGAATTGGATAAGATATAAAGAAAACTTATCTTTATATTCTATGAATATCATTATTTTACACCCATTTACCAACAGAACAAGAAAGTAATCAATTAAATGTTAAAATATATATAATAAATATAAATAATATATAATTTAAATAGCAGTTAAAATTAAATAAATTTGGTACAACTTACAATAAAAAATAGGAACTTTTCTTTTTTAAAAAAAGAAATTAAAAATGCCGATTTACAATAAACAATTGTTTTGCTATTTTTTTTAAAAAATATATAAACATTTTTAACGCAAATATTTAAATAAATAATAAAATATGCAAATGAGGAATGCTATCGTAGAAAAGTACAAAAATGTCCATTTTGATTACACAGAGAGTTGAAACATGTGGCCTGTAGACATTGTCATGATGTCCTGCGCTGGTATTGCAGACTGCGGCTTCCACATGCGTACTTCTTTACTGTAAGAACAAAAATAAAACAACACATCTGTGTAAGAAGAGACTTCTAAACACCTCTTCTTTGCCCTAATAAAGTAAATACTAAAAGTTTAGACAACGGGAGAAAAATTAATAATGTGAAATGACTTAGAATAAAATAAAAAAGCAATCAAATAATAATAATTAAAAAAAAAAAAAAAAAAAAAAAAAAAAAAAAAAAAAAAAAAAAATACAAATGATAATGAAAAGAAATAAATAAAATAAAACAAGAGACAATGAGCTGACAGTGAAGCTAAGCAACAGTAAGATGAAGAAAACATTAATGCATACTATATGAAAGTGAAATAATTACATTAAACGTGAAAGGTATTTCTTAGTTTTAAGTTGATAATAAGATAATAAATAAATAACAAATTGTGATATTATTCAGAACAAAACTCGTAGAGTGTTTTAAATATTTTTTTCTTAAAAAGTCTGCAAAAGTACAGTTTGAGCCAAATGTTTGTTATAGCGTTAATAGCGTGGGTAAGTAAAAAACAAATAGGGTTGAGGAGCCAATGGGAGCTTAGGAGTTTAAAATCTTCGGATCAGGAAACATAGGGATCCAATGTAGGTGCAGCCTTAGGAGTTTTAAATCCTCCACTTTTCTATAAGTAAAAAAAGAAAAAAAATCGGGTGAGGAGCGAATGAGAGCTTAGGAGTTTAAAATCCTTTACTTTTCTATAAGCAAAAAAATGGGGTGAGGAGCCAATGACAGCTTAGGCGTTTAAAATCCTTTACTTTTCTATAAGTAAAAAAATGGGGGTGAGGAGCCAATGAGAGCTTAGGAGTTTAAAATCCTTTACTTTTCTATAAGTAAAAAAATGGGGGTGAGGAGCCAATGAGAGCTTAGGAGTTTAAAATCCTGTACCTTTCTGTGCAGTCAACTCACTAAAAAACATTTGGCCCAAACTTTAGTAACATTCACCAATTACATTTCTCTACCTCAGAGGTAAATTAATATAAGTACCATTTTTTTTTTTTTTTTTTTTTTTTTAAATTGACTTATCTCGGTATTTACTGCATAACGCTGGGACATAATTAGAGTAAAGTATTTCAACTTCTTCATTAGTATATTACAAGGTAATAAAATGTAAAATTGTTGTATATTTTGAAGAAAGACTGTTCAATTCTCCTGTATAATTTAAAATGTGACACAATATTTTACCTTTAAAGTACAGGATTTTTTGGGGAGTTTCTACATCACTTTTTCCCAGATAGATGTTCTTTTAACATCAAAATACCATATAAAAATTTTACGGTTTTCTAAAGAAGATTTAAAAGTACAAAACACAATGCTTCCACTACCTAGGAAGACTCAGAAGCAAGAATTTTATACTAAAGAATAATAAAATAACCCATAATACTGAAAAATATAAGTATTGAGCTGCTTATAAGAATGTACAAGAAGAAGGCAGTTTTTAAGTTGATTTATTTATTTAAGTTATAAATTGAAATGGGTTTGAAAGCTTAATCAATGCTCAAAACCCTTAAAAGCCAAAGCAACACGTCACACAATACAAACAATATAGACACAAATAGCTTATAGAGACATTAAATTAACTGACTATATCTCTAATTTAGAAGTATGGGTGGTTCCAAAAAACATTCCTATGAGAGAGGTATGTTTTAATGTATACTGTTTTAGTCATTTTCCCAACTTTATCAGCTACCATATCAGCATTACCGCTAAATGAACAAAGTAAAAGAACATCCCTACCCTAGATCTAAAGAGAAATTAAGAGCACCCTCCCTTAGAAATAAAGGGTTCCAGTGAATAATCAAGATATTAACATATTTGATTTCTCTATGATTAGCTTTCGAAGTCCTCCAGATTTACTATTTAATTTAATATAACTTTTTTTTTACAAACACCAATCTTCTTAACCTTCAGGCGGGCGCGCGGGCGGCATTTACACCGCCTTTTCAGAAAAACACGCCCCCTGTGATTTTACAGTATTCCAGCTTATCAGCTCTTTTAGGTATTCTCCAATTACTATTTCCTAGGTTTAATAAAACCATCGGTATACCCGGTACGTGAGCGTGTCGCCCTCACTTTAGTTTGAACATCGACAAGCTCTACTACAAACGTCAGTACGGTGTAAATATTAGAGATATTTTTTTTGTTTACTTCATTCTTATGCAAAAGAATTTGATCATTTATAAGAGTTAAGTTTTCTAATTACATATACATATTTAATACAATACCAGGATAGGAGAAAAAGTGTTATGGCTGGGTTTTTATTTTTTTTACGACAGTTCTGAAAAAATGTTTAGTTATGTGTATAAGTGTAATTTGTTTTTATAAAAAATGTGTTCAATAAAACTTTTTTTAATACAAAATGAATGTTTTATTATTACAACCTATTGAAAAAACTAATTTCCACAAAAGCAAGGACCTACAAGCTTCAAATATGGAAGGAAACAAAAGCGGTGTAAATGCCGGCGCGCGCCCGCTGCTGCTAACCAATATTACGCGCCCGCCCGAAGGTTAATCCTGATTAAAATAGCAGAGATAGAAATTCATACTAAGTATATGTGTATATTTTGATGAGGACCCCTCTTTCGTCTATTTTAGTTAGATACTCTCTAACTGAAATAGACTCTTTATAAGATAATGGCACCAATCAACCTATTTTACTGTACCATTACTTACCAATTTATTCAATTTTTTTTTCACATAAAAGAAAGTGTTTTTTTTTTAACTTTTAAGGCAAATAGTAGCTTTTGGATGTGTCTCAATATCAATTATAAATAGAAAAGTTACAATATTTTACAGTTCAAATAGTGATATATTAAAAGTGAGCAAATAAATAATAACAAGAGGGATAAGGAAAGCCAACTTTGAAACTAGCAGTAAAGCATGCAATATTATGGCCATGATATTATTTCAACGAGCACATTTCAAATGAGTGCTAAGGAAATAAAATTGCCATGAGTGGGTGAGGACAGATCTTAAGAAATTGAGAAATAGAGGATAGCAAAGGTTTTAAGAAATAAAAGATATGTTAATATTAAAAGAATCTAGAATCAGACACCATGGCTCCCCTGAATAGAATACAACTTCCAATAGTTCATGTGTATATTAACAGTTTAATAAAAAAAAAAACTGCAAATAAATAAGATTATGCTGCTTCGAAGAGTCCAAAAATTAACTTTTGCCTCATTAAAAATAAGAGAAAAATAAGAAAGGACGATTAAAATTTATTATTTTACTAAAGAGTACTCAAAAACAAAGTAAGACATTCCTCCCAAAAAATAGAATTACTTAATATTTGTTTTATAATTTTTTTAATTCTACAGCCAAACAAAGTCAAAGTCAAAAACAAAGTCCTCAATGTTTAAATCCATTTCCACTTTCACAATTTTCACAACTTATCTCTCAATTGCAATCTCCCACAATTAATACACTTTTTTAGATACAGTTTATCAATATTATTTCTAAAAATATAAACACGTTTTAATGTACATCAATAATGAAATATAGACCAATGATAAAATTGCCAATAATCATTTTCACATAATATAATAAATTTTAATTTTATTTGATTCACTTAAGTTCATAGACAAAGTATATTTCTGAAAGTAAAAATACAAAGCAGAAAAATTAGAATAGAAGGAATGTTTTTTTTTCTACTAGGCGCCTCATATAAGATATTATATAGGTTTAATGGCAAATTTATAGGACAGAGATACTTTGAGTTAATGAGTACCACATTCCAGTTTTTAAATATTTCAAAGAGCCAAACTATAGTTACATAATATTAGGATTATATACAACTTGTACTCTTAATTGACTGATTCAACAAAAGACCTACTATTGAAGCGACTAAACGACTTAAACACTTCACTTACTTAGTCAATTTAATATGATTTGTGGAAAAAATTCTAAAATAAAAAAAGGAATCATATTTTCAATGGGAGCCGCACTTAACTAAACAAAGAACCATATTTGCCCACCCCTGGTATAGAGAGGATTTAAAAGCTTGATACCCTACATACATTCAGGTTTGCCCTATGATGTATTAATAAATAAATTAAGTTATGACATAAAAGGGAGAATAAGTAATATGAAAAATAGGAAAATTCAGTAATATTGCTTGGTATATTTATTTTCTTAAAACACCTTGTGTGTACAGTGTTGTGTAAATCTATGAAATTTATATTTTATTATCTTCTTTAAATATATTCACATTTTAGGCAAATAAATAAAAACAGAACAAATTTATATGCACACCATTTGACCAAGTACACAAAGATATCTACTTAACTCAAAATATTCTTAATCTGTAATTAATAAGCTATATTTCCTATCTTTTTGAATCATAAAAATAACTTAATTATTTTGTCATTTTAATTACCTAATTAGCTAGTTAGCTGAATAGGATTGTTTAATTTAGGAAAAGGGAATATGATTTAAGTAAAATTAAATAAAACATGAATGACATAAACAAACATAAAAAAAAAAAAAATTAATAAACACAATAAACAAAAAAAAAAAAACATAATTAACACAACCTATTATCTAATGCTACAACAATTATTCAACGAAGGAAATGCTTTTAAAAATAAAACCTTAAAATTTAAATTTCCAGCAACACTCAAAAAAGCTTTCAATAAAACCCAGCAATGGCAATAATAAAAATAGAGAAGAATTTGAAACACCAATTCCTATGAAAAGCAATACATTTGAAAAAGAAGAAACAGCAATAACTATTCCCCCTAGTTAAAGCTCAAATCACACGTCAATTAAAATTCTTAATTATAGTAATAAAATAAAGTAATTAATAATAGAAATAGTTTAGATTTTTTTTGGCATTTAAAAATAAAAATGTTCCTTTATAATTAAATAATGATAAATTGTATTTTTAAAAAAGGTTGAAATTTGAGCTTTTCCCTAGCAGCCCATTTTGTTCCAATTGAGAGCAAAATTAAGCTAAATTGAAATGAAAACTCTAAAAGTATAAATTCAATTAATTTATTTTGAAGATGTTTAAGTAATAATTCCATTTACTGGTTTGTTTGAACTTACAAGAATAATCTTTGTTAGAAAAAAATGCAAACCCTTGTTAAAGGGTTAATATTGTTTTAACCTCGCTTGTTAAATATAAAATTAAGTATTTAAATAATAAAATAATCATTTTAATGAGCTATTATTTTAGTTTAATTATAATGAAGTAAGTGGGTATTGACCGTCAAAGTGTGATATTAACCAAATATATTATTAGAATAATAAGTTCACTGGTAGATTAATAATACATTTGTATTATTGATAGTAGATTTATACATTTGTAAATCAAATATAAAAATGTTTTTAAATTAAATATTGAGGTGTTGTAAATATACAAAATGTAAGAGGTATAGACTAAGTGTGTGTGTTAAAATTACATCTTTTCTGAAAAAGACTGTTAGGTTTAAACTAAAATGTACTTCTAATATTTCATGATTGAGAGTGTTTTCACAATAAATTATTTAGTTTAAAAGTGTTATAATTAATCTACTAGTAAACTTATTTTATATTAATATTAACATATTTTACTCTTCCCATTTAACACTGTTGTAAAAGTTTAGTCCATGAAAAAAATTTCAATCAGGGTTTCACGATTGTAAATAATTTTTTTCAGAGTTGTTAGGGGTATAGCATCCCTAAATTTGGAGCTAAAATTCATTTCTCGATTTCACCTTGGGTTATGCTTTTTCTGAACCTGTAAGCCAAATTTTTATCAAAATCGGCCCAGTAGTATAAGCTCCTTGGGTCTGCACAAACGACAGACAGAATATTTTTTAAAAACCTCTTTTTTGGACTTATTGTACCTCAAAATGTGTAAATCTATCAAAATCTAAACATTGAATTTTAGCACCATAACAATACTTTCTCTTTATAAACACTACAAATATGAGAAAGTAAAAAAGAAAATAGTGTCAGCATTTCCCACCATATTTGATGCTAAGTGACACTAAAATGCTCAAACAACTCTATAATTTAAGAAGATACTTTCAAGAAAGTGTTTTAGGTCTTTTCACTTTCTTCTTGACGAAATATCTACTTTACTAGAAAACCAAAAATGTAATAATGACTATCAGTAGAAGCCCACACACCGGAGTAACATTTCACCAATAAAAAGAATTCCATTTAAAATTTATACAAAAGTTCACTTAGAATATTTCAACAGTTAATAACTATCCCAACCTCCTAAACCAAAAAAATTAAATAAATAATAATAATATTAAATGAATAAATAGCAAAAACTTGTTATAAATGTGAAATAAATAATAGTGCAAATGATTCTTAAATATCAAACAATTTTAACAACAAACATAATAATAAGAAAAAATATGTTGCTAAAATAGCAAAAAAATAATGACATGGTAATGAATGAAGCAAAAATTAAAATTAGGGAAACCAGAGACAACTAATTATATTAATAAGATACAAATTATTATTAATATTTAAATTATTATTAAATTTAGTAATAGAATTAGTAAAGACTTGAGTAATGGAAAAACTATAGGCTAACTATGGTTATGATGACTTACTTTAAAGGTTAATGGATTTTAAATTTTAATATAATTAAAAGGGCGATGCAAAAAAGGGGAATTTAAAAGCTTTAACAAAATTATTAATAATTATAAACTGATTGGGTTCAAGAATCAAAAAATAAAAGTGCAGGAAAAAACATTGTACCTCCATGTTTCAAATGATTTTTAATGTAATTTTAAAGACAGATTAAGTAATTCTTCAAAACCTTGTTTAGTTACTATAAAGGACAATAATTAAAAGGATTTTTTAAATTAATATTATACACATTGAAAATTTATAATATAAAAACAAAAAATCACAATTGTTCCTCATGTACAGACATTTTACGCTTGTGTCATCAAATAGACATGAGGTGATAAAATGTCATAATGAAACTGGTGGCTTGTACAGGTCAAATTCAATCAAAAATATCAATTAAGCATATGGCCATTTCTCAATAGAAGAAGCTCTTATATATTCAAGATAGATCTTGAAAATATAGATTTATTTCTGTTTTCAGATTGTTTCACAAAAATGCATAATATCTCAAAAAGTAAATTAGAAAGAGAAATTGGGCTAAAGGGACAATTTTATACAGAGCACAAAAAAACCTTTCTGAACCACTCATTGATTTTTAAATTATCAGCTGTTAAGCATCTTTTAAGTCTTGTTATACTTAAAAAATTTGATTCTTTAAAAGTCGGCTTCAAAATTCCAGAGCTTTCTACTCTAAATTGAGAGATGCTAGAAGAGTGGCAAATTTGGAAAAACCTTCTTCTTATTATTAGCTTTCGAATGGTATAATTAAAGTTCAGGATCAACAGACTAATTTTTTGATTATAATGGATTGAATGTTAACAGTCGAGAAATTATTCGGACAGGAGCCAAATCTTAAGGTTTTGTTGACAAAAAAAAGAAAAATAGTCATGTGTTTCTTGTCAATAATATTTGAAATATTAATTACAAAAAAACCTAATTTCTTTAGAACATAGAGGTAGGTAAAAAATAAGTTTAATTATGTATAAACACATAAAATAATGATTATCACATACCTGGAAGCAGTAAATAGGAAATTTGAATTTGAGGTTATGGCATTGATGGGAGAGGAATGTGCTTTGAGCTCGCCTAGCAGGTTACAGGAATCATCAGTAGACCAAAGCTTGACAGTTCCATCTCGACAGCTTGACGCAAGAACTGTTGAACCTTGGAATAAACAGAGACCTGTCACCCAGTCCTTGTGTGCAAGATTCACAGACTGAAACAATATCACAACAATCAATTATTATAGTTAAGATAGAACACATCAACATTAGAAGATAAGAGTCAGTTAAATTTATTTTATTTATTTTTCTTTTTTTTGGAACAAGCCTTTTTAAATAGTCTATAGTTATAAAAAGTTAGATGAAAAAATTGATCAGTTTTGATCTAGGTAAAATTAGTCGACTTAATCTTAGGCCGGTAGCAAACCTTTTCTAGATAAAATGCCTAGTGAAAAAGGTAATGATAACACACAAGAGTTACGCCTAGTCAGGGTGACTTCAATCTATAGCAGGGGTGATTTCAATTGGGGTGACTTCGAGACTTAAATAAATGTTAGTGGTAGTAAGGGGGCGGGGAGGCCAAGCCTAGCAACTAGACCGGGCTCGAGTCCTTTTTGCCAACCCCTGATTTTCACGCCCATCCCCCCTGGTTGGGTGACAAAGGAGAGAATATCCTGCCACTTAAGTGCAACAAGTTCCTTTTCCTTGATCTCTCCCGCCCCTAAAATATGAAAGCGTCTCCAATATCCTTCGAAGGTTCCCTCAAGGCGGTAAGCTGTCTCCTCTTCTTTGCCGCACTCTGGACATGTGGGCTCCTTTTCAATTTTTAATAATGCCAGATGTCTCAAGCTGACACTGTCCAGCCAACTCAATCCCATAAGCTATCTGGTTTTCCTTTTGTTTAGCTTTGGCAGCATCATCTTAGACTGCCTTTATCCCTCTGCTCTTATCCAAGCCCTCTCTGTTTCCTCCCAGATCCACTTTTTGATGGCTGACTTAGCCTGTCCTTTATGCCAGTCAATTGCGGGCTCCGTAGAACGGCATGGAAGCTCCCTTCTTTGCCACTTAATCGGCTTTTTTATTTCCTGAGATCCCTGTGTGTCCAGGGACCCAAAGCAGTGTAACCTCCTTTAACTCTGCTAGCGCCTCTAAGGCCTCCTGACACTCCATCACAAGCGCTGATTTTGCACCTAGGCCGCAGAGTGCTTTGAGTGCCACTTGACTGCCCGAGCATATTACTACCTTTTTAATAAATGTTAGACTCTATCATGATTCTTTAATAAGGTTATATTACATGAGATTAAGTTTTAGGTAGTAATAATGTATTGGTTTGAATCAAAGGATGGATTTTTTTTTTTTTAATGTTTTAATGTGAATAGTACCACAAAATTTTTGTGCCAGATTCATTTTTGTAGATTTGATAATTCAGTAATTTTAACAATTGTATTTATCAATTAAAATCCATGTATTATGGATGCTATAATCTCTTTTAGGGGTGCTTTTAAGATTGCTTCAAAATTATTTTCTGATGAGAGCTTTAAAATAAAACATAATTTCAGAGTAAAGTGACACTGACCGTCACTAGTTCATCATTGGTCCATTTCTTAATGATGCAGTCTCTAGAGCCAGAGAAAATAGAAGATCCACATGTTACAAGGCACTGTATTCCATCGTAGTGTGGTGGTTCAAGAGTAACCCTTGGTGTTAGTGTTCCGACCACTGCCCCAAGAGGTACATCAAACACCTAGAAACAAAAATACAGATAAAGAGTTAGTCATAGAGTCATAGGTTACAGATGAAGCTATAATACAATAAAAACACATTCAGAAAAGGAAATCAGAGAGAACTAATGCTTAAACAATTATACTGGAATAAACAACTATTATCATTCATATGCATCCATTATTATCTCCTGATCTTTATTTAGTAATTATTTATTTGTTATTAGTTAAGCTAACTGTTTTTGTAGTCATGGGTACACCTTTGATTTACAATTAGTAAGAGATTATAATTCAACTATTAAAAATTGAATTTTATCTTATAGTTTAACATGATATTTGATGATGAGAGAGAGAGAACTCAACTGGATTTCATTCTAGGTAATTTATGACTAATGAAAGAAAGGATAGTCCTAATACTAATAGGTCTTTGAAGATAGGTAATCAGGAACAGGCCAAGAGACTCAGTGGAAGAGGTGATATGGAGGTTTAGCGTTGCAAATACTTTAGAAGTCTTAATTCACTGTTAACCCGTAACTGTTAAGGTTGGCTGTCAGATACCCATGCAATACTTTGTTGACAAATTATCACTAGAGGGTGAGGGCGGGGCCTATGTCTTCTCATGTACCTTTAAATCAGTTTATTGTCTGTTGGTTTCAAGGTCTTAGGTTGAGCTAAACGTGAGTTGTTTTGTTTTTTTGGATATTTCCAGAAATTCAGGGTATTCCTAACCCAACCTCACAAGTTAAGCTACTCTGTTTTTCCTATACAATGACACTGTTTTTATATATAAACAATTTAATTTTTAATTTTTTTACTAGTATTAAAATTAAATTTCATAAATATAATAATATTTCCTCAAAATTTTAATAAAAATGTTCAATTAATTCAAATTAAACAATACACAAAATTTGTATCGTACTTTTATTTATTTTTTTTACTTTTCTTATTTGTTGGCCCCATTTAGTTTTTATGTGCAAAAAATTGTTTTAGATTATAAATAAAAGTTACTCTTAATACTACATACAGCTATTTGTTATTTATCCCAACTAGTAAATTTGCTGAGAGGAGGGAAAAGTTCTGGGTATCTATTACCCAACCTCACCAGCTAAGTAACATAAAAAGCACCTCATCAGTTACGGGTTAAATAAAAATGGACAAATGTAGTTTAGTTTGGAGCAGGCACAATGGCCAGCTTAAGATAACTAAATTTAGAGGGGGGGGGGGGACAAGGTATTTATTATTTATTGATCTTTAATTAGTAACAGTTTATTAGCTATAATTTAAAATAACACGTCTTATTTTCTTGTTGATTTCATGGGTATTTAATTTATTCACAAATAGTTACAATATAGCACTTTATATCTTATATTTTAAACTATCATAATGATAGTACATCAATGATATTATTTAATGAAAACCATTTTTCACATATATTTCATAATTATTAATTTTCACAACTATTTATATTAAACAAAAAAATCATAATAATACACTAATTGTTCTTACTTTGATATAATGATCTTTAGAACCTGTGTAAACTACCTCGCTGTGATTATGCCCTTTAGAAGTGGCTATACACATAATCGCAGCCTGGTGTCCACCGGTTAATTTTCCCACAACTCCAAACCTGAAAGTTAACAAATAAAAACAATTGTTAATAGTAACATTTGATTTTAGACTAAACACAAAAAAAGCAACATACTTCAAATTCATATTATATTGATGTAAATTTAAAAAATAAAAGAATATATGTGGATCAGAAGATGGTTTTTTTTAAAAAAAAACAGATCCAGAGATCCGTTAAGATATACGATATTTTTATTTATTACTTTTAAAAGTTTAAAGATAACGTTAGTGGTAAAATAAGCTTAAACAAGAAGCTAAGAGAGTTTATATACTGATGTGAGAATATTTTAATTATTACAATATTCTGCTTTGGCATTCAATCATCAGACACTTTGCATTAAAAAATTAGGTTGATGTAGCATATCTGGGGTATCATGATGTATAGAAATGAAAAAAACTGGCACATATAAGTAAAGTATTTTCTCTAGATTGATCAAAAATGCACAATTATGGATACTTCTTCATTTCATAAGTTTTCTCTTAATACATTTTCCATCTTCAGTCCTCTATTTTGAGACACAGCTATATACAGGTCAATTTTGCAAATCTTGAGCGTATGTATCTGTCTAGATTAACTGGTTTATCGAGAGAGTATGAAATGAAAAAGTATCCATAAATAATGCTATTTTTATCAATATACAGGAAACACTTTAATTATATATTATGCATTATATTTGTCAGTTTTTCCATTTGTAAACCATTAGAAATGGTTGATAGATTCGGTTGATGCCACAGATACGCTACATCAACCGAAAATTATTTTTTATAATTAAAAAGAAAAACTTAAGGATACGAGAAAAGGAATTTTCTTTATAGTTAAAAAAGGAAGAAGATTATCACAAATTTGAAAGATCTGTCATATTTCCTTTAAGAAAACATCTAAAAATGTATAGCAGTTTAGTTGCAAATCAACAATATAATAGAATAATACAATAAAACTAGCTACATTGTACTCACTTTCTCAAATCCCATACCCTAACTTTATCACCAGCTGCTGAATACAAAACTAAATTTCTAGTATTTAAGGCAATGTCATTAATTTGAGGTTCACTGGAATTAAAATTATTACTGGAGAAATTTGCTGTTAGGCCAGATGATCTGAAAATTAAAAATAAATAAATAAAAATATTATTATTATTATTATTATATTATATAATAAATTAAGAGTATAAATATAATCAGTGTGATATAATTTCTTTTACATTAATTAACACATATTAAAAACGACAATTCTTTAGGTTGTTACTCCCCCCATATTAGTTTAAAATACTAATTTTAAACTTAATTTAATACTTAAACTAATTAATACTTATTTAATTTAAAATATAAATTGATTTAAATATTTATACATTCATTTGTCTAAATAACTATTAAGACAAAGGGATGCTTAGTCTAATGTACTTTGCGACAAAGGAATATCACACTTCTGTTTTGATAAGGGGAGTAACACTCTGAAGAATAATATTCCATACACCTTCTTTAGATTGTTACTCCTTCTGTTTTTTTTAACAGTCTAAAGAAGTGCCTTAAAAACTAGCTGTAGATCCCAAAATTAGTGCAACAACAAGCAACTAGTTACAAGACATTTCTTCAACCCAATCATGAAAGGATATTATAATATTTAACAAAAATATTAGCAATGCTTCTGGAATAGATTGGATCAGATTTACTATAAGAGAAGATGTGAGCAATCCAGTTTAAATAATAGAGGCTCCTCTTTTGTAACTATATATCTCTCTTTCTAAAAAATAGCTGTAATAATAATAATATACTTACGTCAGTGTTTTAATACATTTTGAATCTCGGGTATCCCAAATTTTTACAAAACTATTAGAAGCACTGTACATAATCCTCCTTGAGGGGTCGTATTTGACTGAAACAACATTATTTGGATGATTACCGAATACATTGACTTCTCTCATTTCATTAAGATCCCACTGAATCACATTACGATCTGTAAAAAAAATATAAAAAAATTGATTAATAAACAAAGGGAAATCCATTGATGATTAAACAAATAGAGAAATAGGATTAATTTTATTTATTAGTATTATTTTAAATTTATCTTTTTTTTTGTTTCAGTCCCGTTCAACAGCTAATGTAATTTTCCCAAAAATTCATATAATAAACCTTTTTAAACAGACAAATTTAAAATCGGTACTTCTTTAGATTGTTACTCCCCTGTTTTTTTTTTTAGAATATCAATAAATTTTTCTTTTTAAATATTACTTATATGTATAAATGGAAAATATGATAAATTAAATTTGTTAATTAAAATATTCATCAAATTTAAAAAATTTATAATTAAACTACTCGTATATAATAAGAAAATCTTTTTATGTAAATAAAGAATATATAAGAGATGTATGACTTGATAGCTGTGCTCAAGCTAAAGCTTTTGCAGCTATTCAAAATTTATTTTTAAGTTCGAAATAAAAAAAAAAAAAATATATGTTTGTAATTATCCAAAATATTGTGTATCTTATATGGAAAATATATGTATGTAAAATGACTTTAACTAAATAGCTATTAATATAAAATAGCTATTAAGATAAAGGGGATGTTTAGTCATTTGTACTTTGGGACAAAGGAAAATCACACTTCTGTTTTTATAAGGGGAGTAACAGTCTAAAGAAGAACATTCAGTACACCTTCTTTAAATTGTTACCACCCTTTGTTTTTTTTTATAAGGAAAGTAACAATCTAAAGAAGTGCCTTAAAATTACCCACTAAATAATTAATATTAATAAAGCCAGTTACTATTTTATTTTCATAAGAAAACCACACAATTATAAAAAGAAGGTCTCCCATACACGGCACAAGTTGGACAACCCAGTTGAACAAGTTCGTAATAAACTAAAAACAGGTTTCATAAACATATAACTTGGTTGTAAAATAAATGGCAGCCTGGATGGGCCCCTTGAAGAAATCTATTGAGTTTATTCTTTGACTACAATACCTTGAGAAGCAGTGAAAAGAATATCTTCGGTGGCACAAAGAGCGAGAACTGCTCTTGAATGACCTTCAGCAGTATGTGTGCATATCAGCGGAGTCTTACCAATTTTCTGAAAGAGATCAATACATAGAAATAGGCTAAAAGAAAATCAAGAACTAACAGAATATCATTGATTACTTTAATGTACTTACACCAAAAATATATCAAAAAATATCTTCTAGTTCAAATAAAAACTTAAATTGTGTTTTCACAATTGACAATGTAATAATAAACATTGTGAATTGTTTACACAAATTACATCTACTTGTTTTAAGGCGGAAATACACATGCTAGTTACTCGCACAAAAACATAGGAGTAGCTCGCAGAGGAGAGCTACTGGCATTTGTATACATCAAATAGCAGCAAGTAAATCGCACGAGGTTTGATTTGTGTCTTGCCAGTGGCACAAGTCCAGGGGAGGGGGAACTGATAAGGCACTTGTAAACAGGCCTGCCAGCTCAAGGTTGCTAGTAGCTAGCACGAATCTCCCTCTGCCCTTCAGTCTTCAGTTGCGTTCCTTCCTTTTTTCTGACAACAACTCATCACTTTTCTCCAGAAGCATTCGCAATTGATTCCTAAAACCATTGACGTCCCTGAACCGCATTTCATTTACTGACTCGCTCCATGTACCTAATTCCCTTCTTGCTATCCAATCTTTACCCACACTCTTTTTATTATTTTTCAAATGTTTTAAAACACAGTTCTTTGCAAATAACAGAACAATCTGGTTAATCAGGGCTTGTAGCAGATTTTCCTCAAAATTAAGTGACTTTAGTGACTATTTTTTTCAAAATAAGTGACTTTTAAGTGACCTGTTTTCCCCAAATAAGTGTCTTTAAGTGACTTAATTTTAAGAAAAAAAAAATATTTTAGTTACTTTTTGTTGTTTAGCACTGTTAAACAAATGCAATTATAAAAATTTTAGAACGATTTTTTGTTCATTTGATTTTGTGTACCGTAACTGTACGAAAAGAGAAAAAAAAAGGGTACCTTGGAACTTTTCCTCACTTCGGAGGCCACCAAAGTGTCTGGTTCCAACGATATGCTATAAGTCAAAAACATATTTATACTTTCGGCATTATTAACTGTCAATGTTTATAAATTCAAATATTGATAACTTCAAAATGGCGGCCAATATCAAAATGGAATTTGGTGGGCTTGTTTGTCATACAGAGAGATACATTCGTGCCAAATTTCAACTGGATCAGGACCATTTTCGATTTATTACGATTTTTTAAAATTTATGCTGACTCAGCAAACTGCGTTCAAGATGGCGGAAAAAGTTGATTTACTGGGCAGCACCACTACAGGTAAAGACTGATTTTCTGCCAAGTTTCAACTCTCTAGGTTAAATACCTTGGGCGCTACGATAATAATTACATACGTACATTCACACATACATACATACATACAGACGTCATGCTGAAAACCACTCAAGAAGTCTTAAAAACACCCAAAACGGAGAATTCTGTTGAAATCTCAAAAAAGTTTTTGGTGGAAACAATACTTTTTCTACTATATAGGTTGTGAGGAAAAGTAATAACAATCAGGAGGGAGTTCGGAATAAAATATTCTTTTCATCTTTATATTATTTTTATTTTTTTCATCCATCTTTTTAATATTGACGATAAAACACAACACTCGCCAGCTGAATAAAGTGCAACTGTTACACTTAACTTTATCATTCATCACAGTTCAAAGTAGGCCTAATATAAAATTCATAGTTAAAAAAAGTCTAGAGCTTACAAAATCCCTTTTGAAAAACAGTTAAAATATATGTTGTGTACTTAAAAAACACAAAAAATTATCCTTGTAAGCCCAAATAAGTGACTTTCGGTGACTTTTTTTTAAATAAGTGACAAAAAAGTGACCCTGGTCAAAATAAGTGACTTTTAGTGACTTTCAGTGACTCACTACAAGCCCTGATTTCATTCCGCACTGATACATTCATAAGGTACATTGAAACAATTAATAAAACTATCAAAATTAATTAAATCAAATACAATTATTTCATAATTTATTCCAGCTAAAAGAAGGCAAGAAACAATTGCCTGTTTCAAAACTAGAACTGTGACTGGAATGTGTATTGTCATGGGCTAGAAGCTCGCACAAGACCGATCATCCGGATGATACTAGCATGCTGTTTCACTGGCAAATGTACACAGTGTCTGCAGCATGCCAGCTACTGACATGCTAGTAACTTGCCACTGGCATGCTTTTTTACTAGGATGTGTATTTCCGCCTTTACAGTCTATTCTTTAGGCAGTTAGGCCTGAATAAAGTACAAATTAAAAAGTATTATACCTACATATATGTAAATTAAAGTTTATCCTATAATTTATAAGGCTTTCAAAACAATTTAAATTTGTTAAGAAATTATTTTTATGGAACTCTTTATTTAAAAGGTTGTTAGTTGGTGAGAATTAAAAACACCAAATTTAAAGGCAGGAGGTTTCACAGTGTCCATTGATATGTGATATGCAAATTTACACATCTTTTCAAAAATCCTTTTTAATATGAAATTAAAAAAGTATAAATATTTAAGTTTTTGGTAGTATTCATACTACGGAAAGATTAAATTTTACTTTAAATCAAATTATAATTAAATGAAATTAAAATTTGAATTTCTAATAGATTGTACTAGGTACAGGTACTAATTGAGTACTTTATAATTATAAGCGTTAATTCTCGGTCTAGTTCAATTGCCGTGAATATTTGGCTTGCTTGATTCGTAGAAAAGATTAAAAGCTTGGATTCGGGAATATGTATTGGTAACGACAGAGAAAAATCATTCTCCCATATAGCTCAGTTGGTAAGAGCACCTGTAACGGATTAATAGGAGGACCCGTGGTTCAAGTCCCGGTGAGGGGGTCTATTTTTCTCTGTATGTCTCCAGTTATTGATCATTATAATTTGATTTAAAGTAAAATTTAATCTTTCCGTAGAATGAATACTACCAAAAACTTAAAAATTTGAAAAGTATAAATAGAAATTAAACAGAAAAGAAATAATTATAAAAGATATTGACCTTAGGTATGTGAGCAGTTATTTTTCCCGGGAGGCGATTGGAGTTGTTGAGCTGTTGCTGGGTGAGACGAGAAAATACATTTTCTTCACGGCTAGTCTGACGCCTGTACACAGGTGGAGATCCTGGAGGAGATTTGTCCAACCTTTCCCTAATTTTATTGTTTTGTCAAAACAAAAACAGCAGGAAAACAAAAATACATGCGTTAGTACAAGTTAGCTACTGTTTACACCAACATTAGATCATTCATGATAGAGGTTAACTTTTAAAAATAAATTGGCAACAAATGATGGCTGTTACTGTTATATCTGTTTTTTTAAATTCCCAGTTAAAAAAATAATGTAAAAGCCTTTTAGGATTTTTAATAATATAAAATAATAAATTATTACTCTTCTTCAGATCCAATAAATATTAGGATAAGAGAAAAGTTATTTAATTATTTTATTAAATAATGTTAATAGTTATGATTAATAAATGGGTGTTAAACTCTCCCATATAAAGTTTGTTTAACTTGAGATTAATCAGTAGTCACTTTCATAAATTTAAATATCCTGCATATTTTACCTTATAATTTTTATAATAACAAAAAACCATTACTTTCCACTTTTTTTTTTTTTTTTTTTTTTTTTTTTTTTTTTTTTTTTAAACAAAGAAGTTTAAAAGGTCTTTAACCCTTTGAGGACGGAGCGCTGTAATGTTATAAGTACCCTGGGGACGGAGTGTATTTTTCAGTAATGAACCCCCGGGCCGGACTGATTTTCAACCATGCATTAAAACTATCCCGCTTTTGACTCACTTCACTATTTACTTCATATTTTCTACAATTTTCCATGTATGAACAAAAATCTTTTTGCATTTCGTTCTAGATAGTTGTGCCTATATATTAATATATTTTAATAAACGAAATTTTATTTCTATAAATAGATAGAATGATATATACATAACACTTTTTATATCTTACGTGTTATTTTTATTTCTTAACTCCATATTCTATGTTAAAAAAACATAAAAATTAAAGAATTACAACCATATAATAATAAAACTAAAAGATTCAGGCTTCGGGTAGACAATAAAAATTACGAAAGTGTACAAAAAAGAGTATAATGTACCGGCCGTCGGCAATTGTAAAAATTATCCCGCTTTTGACTCACTTTACATTTTCTTCATATCTTCTACAATTTTCCATATATGAATAAACATCTTTTTGTATTTCGTTCTACATAGATCGAACTATATTTTAGTATATTTTAATAAACGAAATTTTATTTCAATAAAAAGATAAAATGATATATACATAACTCTTACTATAAATTACATTTTATGTTTATTTCTAATTTCCACATTTTATGTTGTAAACCATAAAAATTAAAGAATTACAACCTTATAATAATTTTACTAAAAGATTCGAACTTTAGGTAGAACATAAAATGTATGAAAGAAACCAAAAAAAATAAGTCCTATTCCCCTATTTGACCCGGGCTGTGGACCGGCACTGGCGAAGTTAAACTTTTTTTTTTTTTTCGTAAGACTATTTTACATTCAATAATTAATTTTCGTGTGGTATAACTCGAAACAAGGTATTACACAGAGGGGGGGGGGGGGTACATTACACGGGGCGCACTGGTACCGAGTCTGCTTCCTCATTTTCAAATACTACTAGGAAAATAAATACTACATATCTAGAGGGTGGGGAATGCCAGGGTATTAAAGTGTCAGGTAAGAAAGGAAAATGTATATGTATAGTGTATAGAAAAAGGACGTGTAAAATCCTTGGGGAAAAACAAGGTTGAATGCATAAAAATGGGGTGAAAGGCCACGGAGTCCGGGTGTGTTTAGAGTTCCACAGCTCATTGTGACGTCAGCCTCGTCTATCCCTATTATGCCATAAACTACCTACATCGCTATCTATACAACTCTTTCAGAAGCTTCGTAGTACCTTAGACCTCTACTAGAAAGCGCTAAATGTCATTTATTAAACAGTTCTAGGCCTAAAAAAAAACGAAAAAGAAAAAAAAATAGATCGCCGAGATCTCAGCTTACAGGCCCTGAGCCCCGGTCTTGGCTTGCCGAGATCTCAGCTTACAGGCCCTGAGCCCCGGTCTTGGTTCGCCGAGATCTCAGCTTACAGGCCTCAAAGGGTTAAAAGTACAGTAGAAGCCCTCTATCCGGTAATGAATCGGCCAGCAATTTAACCGGCCGCTAAGCTGGACGTACCTCCTTATACTACCCCCTTATCACCAGCCTTTCTGACCTGTTATAAAGGATAAAAAGTACGTTTACCACAGTTTCGTGATGATATCAGTCTGCTAGAGTTAGCTGAATAGTTGTCACATTCCTATCGGTCTAATTATGACCTACCATTTAAATTGCACAAGTAGTTTTTTAAGACATGGTAGTTGGCAAAATTGTTGTCTATCAATGTTTTTGTTTGTCAAAAATAAATGTTGATCTCAGAGTAAGGAAGGGGTATAGGGAGTAATGCGATTTGAAAAGTGGTTCATTATGCGACACCCATATACTAAACCACTCAAGCGAGCTCAACCCGAACTAAAGTGACAACTGCATGATAACGTGGTCACTGGTCCTTGTCTTATTGGTCTATTCCTTGTCCTTACGTGCCGACGGACGCTTTTCAAAAAAACCTTTACACGTCATGTGCTTTGTTTGATAGTTTTATTATCGAAATGTCAAATACGTCAAACAACGTAACTGCCTTTAGATAATTAATTTGGTTAACAACAAACACTAAAGTAGTACATATGTATTTATAAAGAAAACTGTATTAAAATTAAAAATTTAAATATTAAATGTCGTAAGAAAATATCACATTATACTTATCCTTATCAGCTGACATCAGATAAATTTCGAGTTTTTATCGAGATATTGATACTGTTTCACCAAACTGCCGCTTGGGAGGTTTAGTATAGGGGTGTTGCATAATGAACCAGTTTTTGAGACCCCGATTCTATAGTATTGTTCCCTGTACACCCCTTCCTTACTCTGAGATGTTGATAGACAGATACAAGACTAAAAATTCCACTGATGTCTGAAATGGAATTCTGTTTAGATATAAATGATTAAATCAGAGGCAAAAAAAAAAAATTTATTCTTCAGAATGATCACTAGGTATATCCGGGACCTTAGGTATACTTGGAAGCAATACAACACAAAAGAGGTAACTAAATTAAAAATTCAATATAGTACAAAAATAATAATAATAAAAACAGCTCATCATAACTATGAAAAATAAACAATTATTATAAACATAAGTATATAAATAACGAAGATTTCATGTGAATATATAATGAATTAAGATGCTTCTTTGCTTATACTTTAAGTTGAAATTGTAGTATACGTTATTTCTTATTTACAGTGTAACCCCTCTTAACTGGTCACGGATCAACTGGTCCTCGGATTAACCTGCCTATTATATAATAGATGACAGGTGACTCAAACATTGATTGTTTGATGGCATTTCCTGGTAAATAAAGGGGGTGACGCGATGTTGTTGTGGTGGGCAAAATAGGAGGGTGTTTGATTCCAGGACTACATATTTCTAGGAATCAATTAACATCCCTGTGTTTCTTTTTTCTTCACCTGGTGCTTTGTCGGAGCCTTTCTCCGAATTTTGATAGAGCAAATTTCTTGAAAGGGAGAGGAGTTACTGCTTCAGTTTTATTCTTGCCTTTGGCTGGTTATGATCTTTTTTTAAAAAAAAAAAAATGAGTGAGTTAGGTAAACGGAAACGTGTTATGGTCTCGTTTGAGACCAAAAGTGCTTAAAAGACTTGACTGCGGGGAATTGGTAAATAAGCTCTGTTACGAGTTTAACGGAAAAAGTACCATCAATGATTGGCGACGAAATAGACGACCAATTGATTGAAGAATTTTATTAGTGTTTTTTTATGAATGTACATACAGTACTTACAAAAAAATAAGTTATAAAAAAAATAGTTAATAAAATAAGTTGCAAAAATGTCTTAATTGTTTTTTTATTCATGACATATGATAAGATATATAGGTTCTTTTTTATTGGTTCTATTTTTCTCGAGAACCTCGAATCAACCGGCCAAACGGGTAACTGGCCAGGTCCTGGTCCCGACCAGGCCGGTTAAGAGGGGTTACACTGTATAATATAAACTTATTATAAGAAAGTCAATTCCAATATTGCTTTGATTCCTTATAAATCAAATGATTTTTTTTATAATTAGTTTCTAAATATAAAGCTCTAGCATGTAGAAGATTAAATAAAGAACGAATTATATTCAATTAATTAAATTTGAATTAACTTGATGATTTGGATAAAACTTTATAAGAATCATGCTGGTAATAATTATAACCAAAAGTAATAAACTCATGAATTTAATTATTATTATTATTATTATTTTTAATACATCCTCATAAAAAATAATTTATCTTAAACATTTGAATAGATTGAGTTTGATTTTCGAACCCAAAAATCTGTAATGCTGGTGAGAAAGAGGAATAAATTCAAGATTTTTCTTTGAAGCATATATGATATGATTTATAGTAAAAAAAAAACTTTAATACATGTATAGATATTAATTATTGATTCCAGAACCAGGTTTTATACAGAATTAAAAAATAAAATATCTACTTTGATTCATTGTGCCTCCACCATAATTTTGGACATATTCACACAGCTGTATTCAACAAAATAACTCTAAATTATTTTTATTTTTTAGTGTAACTAAAATCGATATTGATCAGATAAATAAAAAAATATAAGATTTCTTTTTAAAATTATTTAGATATACAATTGAGATTGATAAAGTTACAAAGCTTACAACAATTTAATATATTGTAGTTGCAATAACTAATACATGCTGCTGTAAAAATGTTTACAATATTGATTTCAAACCCCTGAAAGTAAATAGAAAAATAAATATTATATTTTTAATTAATGACTTTATAAATGGAACATTCAATTGAGTACTTGCATGAATACATCCACATTCATATATGTTGCAATGTGCAAATTATAGTATGAGGTTTTAATATTATGTTTAATTAATTTCTTTCCTTTCAGCTTATCAAAGAGGCTTTATAATTTGAATTATTTACAGAATAGCATCAATTTCAAAAAAAAAAAAAAAAAAAAATAGATTTTAAGACCAACATGACCACAAAGCTTAGTCCAAACCAGGACTCAATATTGAGCATCTATGTTGCAACAACGAACTTACAACAACGAAGAGCAACATTGAGTCCCATTGAGGACTAAGTTTTACACTCACAGCAATGTTGTCAAAATTGTTAGATGTGTTTCAATAGAAATCTTTAAAGTTATTATAAAGTTTATTACACAAATGTATTCATAAGGAGTATTCCCTTGATCAGTCAACTACACTAGTTGTATCTTGGCAAAAATGGTACTTTATTTTGGTTGTTTCAAGGTATAGGGGAGGATCCCTTACCTGGGAAAGGATTCTAGGAAGAGAGGATGTATTTCCTGAGGTACTACCTGTCAAAAATGGTGCCTGGCAACCTCTTCGCCATCATCAGTTCTGATGTGATTACTGATGATTTTTTGATTGATGTTTCCAAGGTAAGGGAACCTCCCCCACCTGTTAACCACAGATAACTGAACCATCCAATTATTGATTGAATTGGCATAAATATATTTAAAAATTGAGTTACTAAACCTACTTTTTTTTAAGCTGAAAGAAAGGAAATGAATATAAATATCATGAGTAAAGATGAGTTAAATTTGAGTGTCAACTCACATGGATGGGTGGTTAGAGAGAACGAATGGTTTTCTGTTAGCTCTGGGAGATAGTGTTAAACCTTTCCTTATAAGTGCTGGTGAGGAGGGCACTGATGCAACTCTATCACACATAAACACAACACACCATCAGGACAATACCTTTCACCAATTAACTTGAAACTTTTCTTATAAACTATGGTTTCAAAACTAAATAATACATGAAAGAAAAAAAATGAAACTTCAGCATATTGATAGTGAGGATTTGTTCTCACTAACGGTAATAGTTTTAAAAATAATTGACAAAAAAAACAAAATGTATCTATATTCAAAATTAATAGGTTGATATATAGTGTAGCAATCAAAAATGGTTTTATGCTCTCCTATAAAAATTGTGTTTCTATATTTATAAGGTTTTAAAAATAAACCATCGGTTTATAATAATAGATGAATTAATATAAATAAAAACTTTCTCAGAATATTTTCTAATTGTACATATTGTACAAAATGTAATTTCAAGTCACGAGTATTAAGAGATAAAAATGCTAGGGTTCTAATTTATAATAGAACTAACAATAGTTCATATCAGAAGCCTACTTAAGTGATTAAAACAGTTTCCAGAGCTCCGCACATTTTTCGAAGGCACACATTTTTCGAAGGCACACATTTTTTTTTTTTTTTTTTTTTTTTTTGGAGCTATTTTGCTTGGCCTACTAATTTCTCCCCATGAACTGACTTATTTTAGTAACCTAAATTGATATGAGATTGTTTTATTATAAATTTATATGAATATAGAAAAACCTTAATAAATATATAAACAAAACTTTATTCTTAAATAAATAAATAAAATGAAAGAAGTAATAAGACTGGAAAAAAAGAATCATGCATCCAAATAAATCTACTAAAAATTAAAAAGCACTAAGACCTATAAAAAAAAATCATGCAAATAAAGCAATATCAAAATGTTAAACCAATAGACAAAAAAATAGCATGCGGAAAGATACATAGTACAGTCTTTAAAGAAATCTATTAATATATTTAATCTTCAAATAGACTAAAAAAAATAATAAGAAATGGACTACTTTATTACAATATGCAAAAATTAAAATTAATTAAAAGCATAGTTCTAAAATAAAAAAAAAAAATAAAAAATTTCCTTTCAACAAAAAAAAAAAAAAAATAAACTTACCTAAAAAAACAATAATTTTCAAAATCTAAATAAAAACAAATTAATAATTTATAAATACTACAATACATTTACATACATCAATTATTTAATTACATTCACATATGCTTTCGTTCGTATTTTTTTTTTAATTTTAATATAATAATTATTTTATAAATTATATTATTTTTATATATTATGAGAAGACTTATTATTTATTTTTTAAATAAAAATTTTCATTGTCAATCACTAAAATATTGAAATAATGTGAAACAATGTAAAAGAAATGTAAGAAGGATATAAATGTAATATATAGAAATATTTAAGGTAAGAATACGATAATCAGTAAGATAAAAAGAAAAGTTAGGTATTGAATAACTGACATTTTAAAAATAATTTATATTCTTCATCAGGGTGAATACAATCAGTTGTTATAGGACCTGCCAATGCCTGACTAATTTAAGAGGATTATTCCTTGACCCGGAAAGTAACTCTAATTTTAGATAAATTCTGGTGCTTAAAGTAATCTAAAATGCCTCAAAGTATAATGTAATAGTAATTACGCGTCGAGTGCGGAAAGTAGCATTTTGCATGCGAGTGTGGAGTTTGCACCCGAGCGACAGCGAGGGTAGTAAAACCACACGAGCAATGCAAAATGCCGTTTTCGCTCGAGTTGCATACCGTACTTTATCTACGATTGCTAGATTTAAATAATAAATATAGAAAAAATAAACTTGCTGTATGTAAGTTCGTATCTCTCTCTTGATAAAGATGGCATTAATTCATGAGTTGTATTTTTTGCCGAATTAATTATTTCTGGAGGAGTATTATTCTCTACATTTTCGTCAAAGTCACTTGATTCACTCATTTTTTTTCACTAAAAACTCGATATAAACAGTTACTTTAATAAAAGAACAGCAAATTAGTTTTGTTAAATGTAAACAAACTCGGTAATCGTGCGTAAAGCTGAAGAATTCCTCTTCTTTACCACACTAGCGTGGTAAAGAAAAGGAATTCTTCAGAACTATGAGACGCTGTATGTTGTATTCATTGCGCATGCGTAATGAATACAAGTACGTAAATAATCTCTTTCTACGCATGTAAACAGAGATATAATGTTTATATTTCGTATCAATCGTAGATAAAATACTTAAAAAGTATCATATCAAAAAATAATTAACACTGTACACTGTACTTCTTAAGGAATAATCAAAGATGTAGTTCCACTGAAAGTAACTTTATTGTAAATAACTGGCCTATAACAAATATGTAGTGGTTATATGTCGGTGTGTTAAGACAGAGGTTGAAATCTCCACCTAAATCCATTTTTATACAATAAAGTTACTTTCAATGGAGCGAAGTCTTTCTTTGTTTCTAATCAAGTGATTCCACTGCCGTAAGTGCACAATTATGCTCATTGAACTTACATAAGCAGAGAACTTGTCTGTACTAACCCAGACAAAAGAAATAAATTCTTCAAATACGTCAGATATTAATAAATGGACTTAACTGATGATCATATTAAGTGAATGACCCCCCTCCTGTCCTGTATTAAACAGGGCTGGAGGGTATTTCTCAATGCACCTATGTGGTCTATGACCTTTTGGATTAGAACCTAAATCTTCAGGCTCAATTTGAACCCCAGGGGAGTAGAACAACAGCTACAACACATCTATTAAAGGTAACATAAATGTGACACATATATTATGTGCCACATCATGTCTAGCTATTATTGAATATTGAACCAGGTATATTAAACCCATAAAGTTATAGGGGTTTAGAATTTAGGTCCAGGAAGAGTACATAAGCCTCTTAGATACTCTGATTCTCTTTTTTTAACGCTTCTATTCAAATTAATCCAAAATTAATGCACCACATTTGTATTAGTCCACAGGCCACCATAAGAAGTGAGTCGCTGATTGATAAAGTTTTCTTACCTTATGGAATCGCTTATTTATGCCGTGTCCACCGATGAATTGGGTATATGGCAACTGGGGGCTGGGCCATTTCTTTTTTGTTGACATGCCAAACTTGCCCTTCTGCAGGAACATTGAAAAGAGATAGATAAAGTTTTGATTTTCATAGGATCGTTTAATTAAATTATTTCAAAAACAGTGGTACACGTGGCCACCGATAAGAGTGGTCCGTTTGGGATGTCCACCGCCCCAAACATATTGCTCTGCGGGGACGTTGAAACGAAAACGGCCCACTCTTATCGGTGGCCACCTTTACCACTGTTTTTGAAATAATTTAATTAAACGATCCTGTGAAAATCAAAACTTTATCTATCTCTTTTCAATGTTCCCGCAGAAGGGCAAGTTTGGCATGTCAACAAAAAAGAAATGGCCCAGCGCCCAGTTGCCATATACCCAATTCATCGGTGGACACGGCATAAATAAGCGATTCCATAAGGTAAGAAAACTTTATCAATCAGCGACTCACTTCTTATGGTGGCCTGGGGACTATATGAGATAAGTTAAATAACTATGATATATTTATAGTGGCCAAATTACAATTAAATGAAGCAAGCCAAATACAAAGCTTATATGCTTTACTAGCAAAATACTAAAACATTTGCCAATTTTCTTTTTTAAAAGTAAGTATAAACATATATTATAGTTTTTTTTAAATTTGATAATTTTTTTTACTGATAAGATTTTTTATACATGAAAAAGTTGTAAAATAAGGTAACCGGAGAACACACAATGCTAAATATATGTTTTTGTGTATTTTATTTGATATCTTACAAAAATAAATTATACCAAACTAATATTTATTTTTACAAAACTTTTTTATTATTTATTTATTTTTAAAATTAATATTATTATCACAAGGTTGTAAATCAATGAAATTAAAAGAAAGAAAGATTAAGAATACATATTTTAACATTTAATTTAAATAATTCTGTGTTTGAAAAGCAATAAGAGTACTTGTAAAACATTTAGAGGTAAAATTAGTGCTACTACTAGGAGAGAATTTACTTTATTAGCAAATATAAGATAAACAACAGAACCTCTAATTAAAAAAATAGAAATATAAACTTAAGTTCTGTCTTTAATCTTGTTTTTAGGGGGGAAAAGGAACCCTAGTAAAACAGTAAATATCTTGTAGTAATATTTAAAATAAAAATATAAACTTAAGTTCTGTCTTTAATCTTGTTTTTAGGGGGGAAAAGGAACCCTAGTAAAACAGTAAATATCTTGTAGTAATATTTAAAATAAAAATATAAACTTAAGTTCTACCTTTAATCTTGTTTTTAGGGGGGGAAATGAAACCTAGTAAAACTGTAAATATCTTGTAGTTATATTAAAAATAAAAATATTTTTAAGAAGTACACTGTTTACGTTACTATATTTATAAAAAGTTGGAACTTAATGTTTACTTTTAAAAACTCTATAATTCACTTAATAGTTTGAAAATATATATAAGTGCTTTATATTTAGAAGTATAAAATAGTGGAATAAAATAACAAAAATGTATTGCTACAGTTTGTGCAGAATGAGTGTTGATTGGTGACACTCAGGTTGACTAATCTATGGCGAGGAAACAAATTAAGCCACTAGGTGGTTATCCTAAAGGCGGAGATACACATGCTGTCAAATTGGGGAAGTAGCTTGCATGCCAAGAGGGTATTTGTCAGTTACTGGCATACCAAGGATTTTTATTAAGTTTTTTTATCTGCTTGCTTTCCAGCTACAGGTATGCCATTTAACATTTCCACATGCAAGTAGCTGGCATGTTTTTGTTCAAGCTACTGACATGTGTATCTTCGCCTTAAGTGACAAGCCCCTCTACTAGAAACATTTTTGTTTGCCTAGTTGGCGCAACCTTTTATTTTTAGAATTTTTTTTTATTTTTTTTATTTTTAGAATTAATAATCCAGATCTCTTATTGGCTCTCAACACCAATTTTTTTTAAACTTTCTTGTGCTGTCAAAAACAAAACTCATTCCTCACAAACTGTAGAGATGCAAAGAAATAAGGACATAAAAATTGTATTTTATTCGAGAATTTTTTCCTCCCCAAATATCATTCAGGTACATTAAAATATATTATCAAATAATTAATTATACATACAAATATGAGTCCATGCTCATTAAAAAAAATATTAGAATTATTGGTATTAAAAACAAATTGAAAAAAAAAAGAATAATAAATAATCTATTTTCAAATATCAATCAATTTTTTTATTTTAGTTGAATGAATGAGCTTATGACTTTTAATTTGACTGTCATTAATTAAAAGGAATCTTAGAAAATAACTTAATATAAAATCAAGTAAAAAAATAAATAAAATAAAACATTTTTTAAGCATAACATAAAACAAAATACAGCCTAAAACAATGGCAAGTTCATTAACAAACAGTAAGTACTTTAACAACATAAAATGACAAAATCCTAACATGCTCACACTGAAAAATAAAAACAGAGGGATGGTAGAGAATAGCTCAAAATCAAGGATTTGAAACTATACTTTTTTTTATGGTAGGTGAAAGTGGGGATAATGCAATATATTTAAATTTAAAGAGTTTCACCTTTAATCAGTTTAAGTACATTTAAATGGGTTTTTTTTGGGTCTAAGCTGAATTATGGTGTAATACTATAATAAAGAGTAGATAATCATGTTAAGAAATTTGTTTATCGGTTAGATGGCAAAAGGAATAAGCATGTTCTTATAATATATTTTCAGGGAGATTCTTTCTTTATACCTAATAAATTTTATAAGAACTACTTTAGTAATTGTACTCATCAGCCTATATGTATTCATTCAGTGTTAGGTTGATAAAAGTATTAAGGAGAAGATTAAGTCTTTGAAGGAAGGGAAGTATAATACGGCCCTAAAATAAAAAAAAAAATACGTATGGTGTCGTGGGACACCCGGTAGGAACAAAGTTCCTTACACTTTATATTAAATATAAATTATATAATTACAGTGCTAAGTATATGATACTAACTACTTATACATGGCGGAGTTAGAATAAGAGACAAAATTAAAAGTAACTATTTGTACTAGCGGAGTTAAGACAAAATTAAAAGAAAAACTTTTCATTATCTTTGAAAAGAGCGTCTTACAATAAATGATGTATTGTAAATTGAGAAAAAAGTTATTTTTGATTATTTTATAGTTAAAGCAGATGGTTGTAGAGAGGAAAAGAACTGTCCCATCAGACCTCCGTCAGCGAATCTCCAATTAAAGTATTATAATATAAAATATAAATCACCAACACTAAAAACATTCTGCTTGTATCAGGTTGAAATTTTACATGCCTGTTTCAATTGTACTGTAGACGATGTGTATAAAGTTTTATTGAAATTGTTATGTTAGAACGAAAGATATCGGTAAAAACGTTGTTTTCTTTATTTAAAATGTTTAGGTCCGCTTTAATAAATTTAGCAATCTTTATCACTTCATAGCAGTGTTTGTGTTTGTTTTACTAAAAAAAAAAATATTTAAAAAAGTTGTTTGTCTCATTAAATAGATGAAGTTAAAATTTTTTTTCCAAAAAATCCAATTTTAAATTTGAAGCTTACGTCTACGCGAGCGTTGCGTGTGAACGCTTGGGCGGATAACGTTGTCCAATGCACTTAGTCTGGGCATTGGTAAAATGAACATCTGTACCAAATTTCAACTAACTCGGTGATCTTTTACTCAAGTTATTGTCATCGGTAGATTTCGTGACGTATTTTGCGTGACGGTGATTTTGTGATGGTCATTTTGTGACGGTGATTTTGGTCTTTTTTTCGGATTTACTCCCGGGCTCCAGAATGTGCCATAAGGAATTTCGTTCCAAAACCAAAAAACACCAGTTTGGATTATCCAAAAAAGTATGTTTTAAAGCAAACTAATTTTGATTTTCTCTGAATCATTCACTCAACCCTTATCACAATTAAAACCCCTCACTATTGCTATAGTATTAGATTTTACAGTAACAGTTTAATTTAACACAAGTATAACTTAGTTAATGCAAATACTAAAATTACCTGTTAAAACCTACTTCTAAAATCTTCTACCCGTGAAACATTAGAATAAATACTGTTATCATGTATAAATCACTTCAACAAGTGGTTTTAAGTGATACATCCAAGTAAAGGTAGTGGAAAAATGTCAAATGTTAAAAAAGAACATGCTTAATAAAAGCCTTAACCAACAAAGAATCAGAATGGATGCCGACAATGCCATCAGAAAATGGATACAAAGAAAATACATTATTTTGATAGTAGTTTGGGTCCGTCCAATAAGTTGATAAAATATTCTGCAAGTTGAAAATTAAAGTCAGAGCATTTATTCAGGGAAATGAGAATTATTAATGATCATTAAAAAGTACAATTTATCCAAAAGTAACAATAACATTGAGGATTGATTATTCTTAAATTTAGTACGTCTGTTAAAAAGAACATGTTTAATTATAGAGTAATAAATAGTTATTTATGTTACTAGGTGGAATTTTGCTGACAAGTTTATTAAGTTTTAGTTCCGAGCCGAAAGCGAGGATAGGCTAAACAAATTTACTGACTAGGTGAAGTAAATAATCTGCTAAATATAAATATTTAGCAGAATATTATGCTTAAATGTATAAAATGAACAATGTTCATAACCTGAGATGTAGTAACTTTCTTCAAATTTTGCAGCATGTTTGTTATTTTGCTGACACTTTGATATTTTGCTGACACTATTATTTTGCTGCTTGTTTTTTTGGCATGTTACAAATGAATCAAGAAAAATGGCATTTTGCAGATTGAAAACAGGACAACAATGATTAATTTTGCTGCCGTGAGAAGATAAAAGTAATTTAGCGAGACTACTGTATTAAAATGTATCATAATATATCATGTTTCTTCACAAACTATATTTAAGAAGTAATACTTCTGTAATAGTTTCATTTTAATGGTTATTAACAATACTCTTATTCCCAGAGCACATAACATTTAATCCCTACAACTCAGATTTATATTCCCAAATTATTCTCCAGAACCAATTATTTACATTAAGAATGTATAAACAAATGAGAAAATAAGAATAATCAATCACAACAAATTTAACAAGACAAAAAAATCTTTTTAACATTTATACATATATAATAAGTGAGCGAGCATGTCAAAACAATAATAACAAAGTACATTAAAAGTTGACTAAATAAAAACATATAAACATACATAAAAGTATCAACAATAAAAGTTAAAAATAAAATTATTAAGAATAATATTTCCTGAAAAAAAGAAATAAAAAAAGAAAAATTTACTTTCAGGAAAATATTTTAACAAAAAAACTTAAAAAATAGTATTTTGTTTTTTTTGAAACTAACACGAATGAACTAATGCTTATGTAATGAACTAATACATGAGTGTAGGTGAGGTAAGAGCCGTCTTTTTGGATTGGTGAGATTTGGTCTTCTTGATTGATGATTAAATAAAATTGAGATAGGTTGAAACAAATGTATAAAGTATTAAAATAGAGGCATAAGAATAGAAAGAAAATATATCAAGGCATAACTAAGACTACTTAAAATGCAGTTTAACTAAAGTGTGTGTACTAAAGAAATTGAATGAAGAATCAAGTGGTGTAAGTGCTAGATAAAATGGAGATCATCGATGTTATTCCCTGCTCGGAAAAGCAATGGGTGATTTATCTCATAATTTTGAAATATAAACGAAAAATAAAAATATAGGAATAGATATTGGCCTATAATAATAAAAAAATATAGTAATAGACATAGGCATATAATAATAAAAAATATAAATATAATTAAACAAAAATAAAATGTGGAAAACCAAAATGTATTTCCTTCTGCAAGGCATAAACTAGAATGGTAACAGTAACAAAAACCAGTTGGTGTACTAAAGTCCATCAAGTATTAAATCATTTCAAAGGGTTATATATTTCTTTGAAATTTAGGTAAATCCAAATATTGATTTTGAGACACTTCTTTAGATTGTTACCAGGGGCGGATCCAGGGGGGGGGGCGAGGGGGGCGACCGCCCAGGGCCCCGCACCTTGGAGGGCCCCGCGCCATAGACAATTAAAATAAAATACTTATACTTTACAGGCAAATTTATAGTTCATAGTGAAAATTGTCCGTGGGGCCCCGTGCCATGTACAAAACATGAAATATTAGAATTATAAAATTCAGTCGAATTTAGTTTACATGGTAGAGCCTAATACCTAACTACCTTTTCGCGGGGCCCCTCGCTATAAAAAAGTCAAATAAATAAGTTATAAAATATAGAATAATTTTTTTTATGTTTAAGATTGCCCGCGGGGCCCCGCTCCATATAAAATTAAGTGAGTTAAGGTCATAGTGTTTTCTCACCCTCCCCCTTTTCAAAATGATGACGATTTTGTTATTTATTCTGTGGGGTAAATCTTCATTATGTGCCCCATCTATATCTAAACGTCCAATTTAATTCGGTTTTTTTCAAACTGTTCCTTTTTAGATTACAAAAACGATTTCGGTTGTAGCATGTCGATATATTCAATTTTTTTAATTTTAGGGAAAAGTATGGAAGGTTATAGTAAGTTTAGTTGAGTTTAGTACTTTTTGACCTGACCTAACAATATCCTTCTATCATTACCCTATAAAACATGACATTTCGTGTATTTTTTTTAAAACAAATAAATAAAACACTGAATTTATCGAGGTACTACATAACCTTAATCGTTAGACAATGTACAGAAGTATATAACAAAGACAAATCCTGTAAAAAGGAATAGTAAAAAAAACTAAGTATATCGGACATTACGAAATAATTGGGCCAATTAGTGCAGTTTTACCAATTGATGTCAAAGAGAAACTTCACCTCAGATATGCATAAAAACGCTGTTTTGAGAGGTCATATTTACAACATTTTCCGGGGGAGGACCCCCGGACCCCCCTTAAAATTAAACTAAAAACTCGGCACTAAAATGGAAAGTTAAAAGCTGCGAATAGGAATTCTGGGGGTAAATTTAAAGTACTCCAGTGTAGATTTCAAATTATAGAACTGATCACGAATAACACGGCTTAACTTTTTATTTACAATGACAATTTAACCTTAAAACCCATAATATCATGAAGAAGAATAAATAGTTAAGTATGACAGAGCTTAATTATTACAATAAAAATGTTTCTTTTCGATTACTTTTGCAAAGAAAATTATGATTAGTTGAAAACTATATAATTTGAGGGGTTTATGTTCAAATAATATGTTAGATTAAAATCATGAGCAGAATTGTAATTATTTTAAAAGTTTTGAATTATTTTGAGAGCAAAAACGTTTGTCTGGCCCTAAGTGAAGGGAATTAGCCGTAAAATAGGATCAAGTTATAAGTGGTTTATTATTAAGTTACTTAATTGTTTTTTTTATCAGCAATCCCCGCTCTATCCTAGGGGGCCTCGCAATTTTGTCTCGCCCAGGGCCCCGCAAGATCTAGATCCGCCACTGATTGTTACTACCCTTATAAAGAAAACAGAGGGGGAGTAACAATCTAAAGAAGATGTACGGAATGTTCTTCTTTAGGTTGCTACTCCCCTTATCAAAACAGAAGTGGGATATTCCTTTGTCCCAAAGTACATTGAACTAAACATCCCTTTTTCTTAATAGTTATTTAATCAAAGTAATTTTTAATCTAAAACAACATAGGGGAGTAACAATCTAAAGAAGTACCGATTTTGATTTCTGACTGATTTTGACTAATACTCCATTCACAGACGATAAATTATTTAGTTATAAATAAACCTTTGAGAATTAGTATATAGTAAGTAATCAATTGTTAAAAGGGTATCAATCTAGGGAAGAAAAGTAAATTATTTTTATTTTATTCTATAAGTTAAAAAGAAGTAAATTGCACCATATATAAAAGAAAGTAAAATTGATAAGAGGCAACTCAGAAAAAAGTGGTTACCATGGTTCTAAATTTCTATAAATTTGATGCAATTATCTACGTTACCATATGTTTTATGCTGGGAAAATTTAATTACATTATATGAGAAAAAAATAAATATATACACTCACACCCACTTTTTTTAATAGAAGATAAGCAATAGAAAGATAAAAATTGTAAAAAATAAAGAATAAAAACCAAAAAACAATTTTAAGAGAAGTTTAAGTTAATACAATTGATAAATATTATCATTATTTAATTTTTATTGATCTCGAAGCTTTGATTTTGTTTGAAAATCTAGATTTAGGTAATATCTAAATTATAACTAAGAAAGTATTAAACTTTATAAGTAAAATACTATTTAGCTTATAAAAAAAACAAAAAACTACAAATAATATTGAATTAAGGTATTAAGAAACAAACCAACTTGAATAACAGTGATCTCCATTTTATTGAAATTTAAAAGAAATAAACATATGCCGAAAAAGTTCATAAGCCAAAAAATTAAGAGCAAGCAAACAATTGTATACAAAATGAAAGAGACTAAGTATTAACACTTACTTGACTGTAGTAAAACTTCGAGTTAGTGGTGGAGGTTGCATGAGCTCAGGTGAGGGTAAGGCTGTAACTGAGCCCTGACTAGGAGGGACGGAGTATAGTAACTCATCTGTGGTCATTGTAAGTTTCTTCCTTGTCCTGGTAGCAGGCTTAGGAAGTATGAGCTGAATGCTAAGACTAACAACCAGATAATGTAACATTTAAATCATATATATATATATATATATATATATATATATATATATATATATATATATATATATATATATATATATATATATATATATATATATATATATAAATTAAAACATAATGTATTAAAACAGGTGTAGGCACCCCAGCGCTCTCAGTGTACTTTTAATGTGCCCTCCGATATGACCCAAATTGCATTTTTTTCTCTCTTTTTAATTCGTTGGCATCAAAAACTAGGTAACCCATAGTAAGGTATCCAGTTTTTTTGAAAGTGTCAACCTCCATGGCGTGAAGTGATTTTCAAACTTAATATTGCGCCCTTACAGACAGTAAGGTTGCCGAACCCCATATTAAACAATAGTGCCGTTGAATTACTTTGAGAAACATTCCATGATATAACTAATCAGTTGTATTTATACCCCACATTCTAGTCAAGCATTTGACTTTTAGTTAAGGTAAATCCTACCAAAAACAAATTCATTCAGATGACAATATGATTCTGATGTAGAACAGTTAATAAAGGTAACATTTCCACTTTAATCCTCAAAGAAATTGTTTGTTCAACTAAAATATTGAATTATTAAAGTTATAATATAATTATATATTATATAATTATATATTATCATAAGTTTTACATATTCGTTTACTTGTGGGCATATTAATATCAATTATTCTATAAATTTTAAACAAAAAAAATCCAAGACTTTTACATAATATAATGTGTAACAATCAATATGTTATTGAAACATTATTAAATTGTGACGAGGAATTAAATTGTGAAGGAAAATAATGTTAGTATAAAAAGCAGTGCAGATGTAAAACATGCTGCACGGAGGGACAGTTTAGGGTAGAAAGATTACCGCACTCGGGAGTACTGTTAAACTCAAGAGTCCGGGCTTCTTTGGGGGGACAATTCCCCTTGCCGACAGGTGCCTCTGAGGGGGGTGAGGTAGTCTCCCCTCCTTATTTGGACCTTAGTGCTTGGTGGTCATTTGTCCCTCAACTGTTTCTGACACCTCCACGTGGTGAAGCCTGGGCAATGCTCAACTAGGTCGAGTAGCAAACGTCAGGAAACAGGCCGGTTAGGAGGCAGATGATGTGTACACCTGTTCGGGTACCGTGACGTATACCCCCGGTTTTTCTCCTAGTCCATTACACTACACACACTCACCAGAACAATCACACTCCACACTTACACTTAACACTTGGTCATACACAGTACACACCTTAGGACCACCGTTCCTAAGAACCTCAAGGGTTTTTAAATTGAGCCCTGAGGCCTTATATTCTAAATATTTTGAATTAACTATGATGCTAGCACAAACAACGGAATTTGTACCCCAGGCGGGAATGCCTCTGGCTAAATCCCGCCCCGAGCAATCGGGCTGCCCTGTGGATTCTGGGGAGGGCAAACTAGCAGACATTACAGCGACGCCAATAACAAGTGAAGAGGAAGAGAGAGGTAGAACAGAGAAATTGCTCCTGGAGGAATTTAAAAGTAGGAGGAAGGTGACCCACACACCACCGAGAAAGAAGAAAGAGGTAATACTGACGGAAGGAGACGGCAGATCGGAGACTGAAAGGAGGATTCTACAATATTTCCAGAGGCAGCAGACAGCTACTCCCCCTGAGGGAAGAGATGAAACAGCCACAGGAAGTGACATCACTACTCTAAACCCTGCTACACCAGAATTCAAGGAGGAAATCCAGGAGAAGTCCCCTGTGAGAGCACACCTGGAGAAGACTAGATTAGAAGAATTAATGGAGCTCGAAAGGTGCATAGATCTAGTTGAAAAGATAAAGGCGGTGACTTACAGGCAAAAAAATAGTAGCACTGAAGTGAAGAACGGACTGGAACAGCTAGAAGAATCTCTTGAGGTGATACTTTGCCTGAGGAAGTCTTGGCTAGAGGCGGAAAGGAGCCTTCAAGAGAAGGCTGCAGAACAGGAAGCTCAACCCAATTCAGTCTTATTGCAGAACTTAGGCACATCAAAGAAGAGGATGTTGTCCAGCCCCACCGATAGAGCACCTGGAAAAAAGAAGAAGGAGTCCGAGGGCGAGAAGAAAAGAGAAGACGCAAATGAGGAATGGAGTGAAATCATCTCAAAGAAAGAAAGACGCCGTAGAAAGGAGGCTAGAGAAAGGATGGATGGAGGAACACCGAAACTGCAGCAGAATGGAAGTCCGGAGTATAACCCAGATGCACCAGGAAGAGTACAAAAAGCTCCTGCCTCCAACCAAAGAAAGAGAAAAAAGAAGCAACCGAAGCCAAGGTCGGAAGCACTTCTCATTAAACCATTGAGTGGGAAAACCTATGCAGAGGTCCTTGGAGAAATCCGCAGGAAAGTGAAGCCAGAGGAGATGGACACAGTAATTAAGACTGTTCGTCGAACTAGGTCCGGGGATGTGCTACTGGAGGTTGGGAGCAATACTCGGAATAAGGAGGTCTTCGGAGATGCTTTAAGGAAAGCCTTAGGAGAGATGGCTGCAGTTCGATGTCTGGAACCAAGAGCCACACTAGAGATCAGAGATCTCGATAGCCTCACTACAGAGGAGGAAGTCCGGGAGGCCATCCAAAAAGAGGTGCCAGAACCTTTAGGCGAACTTAAGGTCTCAGTGAGCAAACCAAATAGCAGGGAACAGAGGATGGCCATAGTGCAGTTAAGCGAACGAGACGCTAATGCACTTATGGAATCCTCCCACATTAGAATTGGATGGGTAAACTGTCGGATACGTCGAAGAATCCAGGTAATACGCTGCTTTGCATGCTTTGGGTACGGCCACCGACAAGAGGACTGTAATGGGCCGGATAGGAAGGGCCAAGGGCTCTGTATCCGATGTGGTGAAGAAGGGCACAAAATGAAAGAATGCGAAGCTAAGCCTAAATGCTTTCTCTGCATAGAGAAAAATATTGCCCTAGTCGGGCATGTACCAGGAACAGGAGCCTGTTCTGTGTTTAGACAAGCTCTTGAGAAGGCTAAATCCCGAAGACCACCATGAAGATTCTACAAGGCAATCTCCACCGCAGCAGGACTGCAGATGATCTTCTAAAGCAGCTCAGACTGGAACTGAAAGTTGATCTAATGATCATAAGTGAGCAGTACCGGGACAAGAATGAACCAGGGTGGTTTTCCGACACTCTGGGCACAGCAGCCATATGGGTCCCTGACCTTAGCAAAGTGACCATCGACAGCCATGGATCCGGCAGAGGCTTTGTCTGGGTGAGCAGCAATCGGGTCACCTATGTGAGCTGCTACCTCACCCCAAATGACAATGTGCAGGACTTCCAGGAGAAGCTGAATGACCTGGAGGACTTTATAAGAGAAAGAGGGGGGGCGCATGTGGTGGCCGGAGACTTAAATGCAAAAGCACTTGAGTGGGGTATGACCACGACAAACTCTAGAGGAAAGAAAATCCTAGAGTTGGCAGCAAGGGTAGAGCTGATGGTGATGAACCAAGGAAACACATCAACCTTTAGGCGACTTGGGTATAGTGAGACGATACCAGATATCACACTGGCATCTGAGTCTATAGCAACTTCTATAGAAGGATGGAAGGTGATTGAAGATTATACCGGCAGCGACCACCAGTATATAGTCTACAGAATGCGGAGAGATAAAACCAGAAACGCTACCAACCGCAGACAGGAGCCCAGGTGGAATGTAGACAAGCTAAATCTAGAAGCACTAGCAGCAACAATACACAGAGGAAAAGATGCTATTTTAAAAAAAAGAGACACAGCAGGGAATGTTGTCGATGCAACTATGCGACTCATACGTCAAGCATGTGACGAGTCCATGCCACGCAAAAGGGTACTAGGTGGTGGTAAAAAACCTGTATATTGGTGGACTGAGGACATAGGGAGTGCCAGGGCGAAATGTCTTCAACTAAGGCGAAAAGCCACCAGGGCAAGAAAAAGAAACAGAAATGGTGCACCGACAGAGACCTTAAAATTTAAAATAGCATTTAAAATAGCTAAAAAGGAGCTTCAACAAGCTATCAGTCGAAGCAAGCACAGCAAATGGGAAGCGCTTCGTAAGGGTATTGACAGTGACCCCTGGGGACTAGGCTACAAGCTGGTAATGCGCAAGCTAGGTTCCAAATCGGCCACCCCTATGCTGAAAGCTGCAGAGATGAGGAATATTGTGGAAACACTTTTTCCGTCACACCCAGTAAGGGGACAAGATAAAAACCTCAACATCACAAGTGATTACCTGGATTTCAGTGAAGAGGAGCTTAAAGCATCGATCAGTTCAATGCAAAATAAGAAGGCTCCAGGTCCAGATGGCATCCCAGCAGAAGCAATGAAGGCAGTTGCAAGTGCATGTCCCGGCTTACTCCTCAACATGTATAACCGGTGCCTTAGAGAGGGAACCTTCCCAAGAAAGTGGAAAGTACAGCGCCTTGTACTTATAAGCAAGGGAAAAGGTGACCTGGATTCCCCGTCAGCATATAGACCACTGTGCATGTTAGACACGGCAGGGAAATTACTGGAGAAACTCCTAAAGCCACGACTAAATGCTGCGATCAAAGAAGCTGGGGATCTGTCAGAAAAACAGCATGGATTCAGAAGAGGACGATCCACAATCGGTGCAATCGAAGAAGTGGTCCAAACAGTACAAGCTGCCGCCTTCCAAGGAAATCGCCGCTCCAGGAAAGTTGTTGTATTAGCTACACTGGATGTAAAAAATGCCTTCAACTCAGCCAGATGGACCGACATGCTGGAGGCATTGGAGACAGTCTTCAGAGTTCCAAAGTATTTATTGAGGATGGTACAAAGTTACCTCAAGGATAGAGAGCTACTTTACGACACCACAGAAGGAGTTCGCCGGAAGACCATAACAGCAGGAGCTGCGCAGGGATCCATCTTAGGTCCAGATCTCTGGAATGTTTTATACGATGGTATCCTGCGCATCGCAATGCCTGATAACACTTTTCTGGTAGGCTATGCAGATGACATAGTAGCAGTAATTGTAGCAAGGGAAGTCGAAGCAGCCCAAAGAAAACTTAATCAAGTTATGAGAAGAGTGGGCCCATGGATGGTGGAGCATGGCCTAAGTCTAGCAACTAAGAAAACGGAGATAGTCCTGCTGACAAGGCGTCGAATACCAACCATCATCAACATGTTAGTGGGGACAGAGACAGTCGAGACCAAAAACGCAGTGAAATATCTAGGCATAAGACTAGACACTAAGCTCACTTTCTGGGAACAGATCAAGTGCGCTTCGGATAAAGCCTCAAAAGTGACTACGACCTTGAGTTGGCTAATGGCTAACACAGGAGGACCAAAAGCGAGCAGGAGGCGACTCCTCATGGGGGTCACACACTCTATCCTCTTATATGGATGCGAGATATGGGCTGACTCCCTAAGGAAAGAAAAATATAGGAAAAAGATGGCTTCCGTACAAAGAAGAGGAGCACTCAGAGTGGCAAGCTCATATCGCACGGTGTCAGAACCAGCCGTAATGGTCATAGCAGGAGTGATCCCTATCGACCTCTTGGCATCAGAGAGGAAACGCATTCATGAACGGAGAGCTGAACTCGAAGAAGCCAGACGAGAAGAGCGAAACCTCACTATGCGGAAATGGCAAGAACGGTGGAATAGAGAAAGCAGAGGAAGATGGACTAAGAGGTTGATAGGGAACCTAGCAGAGTGGACAGGTCGTAGGTTTGGGGATATTAACTACTACCTGACACAGTTCCTATCTGGCCATGGAAATTTCCAAGCCTACCTCCATAGGATGGGTAAAAAAGAAAGCCCGGCATGCCCCTATGGCGATTCCGACATCGATGACGTACACCACACCTTCTTCACTTGCACAAGATGGGCTGCAGAGAGAAGGAGACTGGAGGAAGAGATTGGTCAGCTAACTCCTGAGGACGTGATACAAAATATGCTCAGCAGCCAGGAACGATGGAGAAACGTAGAGACCTTCGTCGAAGAAATTCTGAGACAAAAAAAATCTGAAGAGGAGATTGTCTCCTAAGGAAAAAAAAAAAAAAAAAAAAAAAATTATAATAATAATTAGTACAGGAGGGAATGCAAAAAGAAGAAAAGCCTACAGAGCTCAATACGAGGCCTCCACTCTGAAGTAATGTGAAAGCGGTTCCGGAGTGGACTTCAAGGCCTGAATGGGAGGGAGGTTTTAGTGAGTAAGAGTCTCACACACCAGGGGACTACCGTAAGTTCTCTGAAGGTGCAATGCAGCATTTCCCCCTTCAAAAAAAAAAAAAAAAAAAAAAAAACTCAAGAGTCCCCCTCGGAACTCGGAAAATACACAACACACACTATGGTTATAGTCTCAACAATAAAATATGTATTTTAACCCAGAGGTTACGAGGATAACTGTGGCACTCAAACTTAAAAACCAAAACTGTAAATAAATTGTTTTTCTAAGGGAGTACCACTATGTTAATTAACTTAAATATTTAAGAAACAGAACGTGGTGTATTGGTAATAATAAGCTATAGATAACAATATTAATGATATTACTGTATTGCTTCGAATGTAAGACCCATCCCAATTTTCAAACTAAACTCTGGAAAAACATTAATGCACCGAATAAGACCTTTTATATACAATCGAGAAGTTTGTAGAAAAAAAGGTTGTTAGCTAACGCAACCTCACTTACAGAAGGAAATGCTATTTTGATCTGCTACACTTGAATTTGCGCATCCAGACTTTCGCAATGCAAAAACAGAAAAAAGTCCATCTTATATTCGAAACAATACGGTATCCAAATTAATTTACTTGTCTGTAGGTGAGGTAGATCTTGAGGAGGTATTGCTCTCAATATGATGGTGGTGGTGATTTACAGGGCTTGTCCTTCCTGTAGTTCCAATTTGAACATTTTTCTCTTTAAGGATCATGTGTTGAAGAAGATCTGTTTGTGTTTTACTGTCTTTCTCCAGCTAAATCATAACAACAAAAACTATCAATAAATAAATATTCATTTATAAATAAAAGCTTAATTTAATTATTAAATCAAGCATAAGTATTGATATGAATAATAATTATTAATAGAAATAAAAAAAAAATTAATTAAAAATTCTCACAAGATCCAGTTTTGCCATTAGAGCTTTCTGTTCCTCTTCAGCTTTGGCCCTCATCATACTCTGATGAAGAGCAAAATTGTACAGCTTATCTGTAATATAGGAAGCATCAGCTACACTCTTAATACCTTGAAGCACTTCCCCGCTCTCCAACGTGGTCTGAAAAATTAAAATTTAACATTATAACACATCGATACATCACCATATATTATACAAGTGAGAAGAAAATTACATTACCAAAGGTAGACACAATAAGTAAATAAGATAAAAATTTAAATGCATTGATATTTTAATTTTCTAGTTTCATGACTACAGTGGAGTCCCACTGTGTGGAGTCGACTGCCTACTCGATAGTCCCACCTATGATAAGTCAAGTGAAACAAGAATTCATCGAAAGATGTAGGAGGAGCGCCTTCCCTGAATTAAACACAATTAGGCAGGACAGTGTTAATACTAGAAGAGATGGATCAGTATGATTTCATAAAATTTTCCTGCCTGAGCCAGCTGTGTTTACATTCAAATTCAGGGAAGCCTATACATCAATTTCTTCATTTTCAGTTCTAAGTCGGATCTTAAACTGAATGCATCCCTTAACACGAGTAAACGGAAACATACTGAACTTCCTATAGCTGCAAAAATAGATGAGTTGTTGCGTATAGATAACGTGGATGTGTCAGTGAAAACAATTGCACAGGAGTTAGGTGTGTAAAAAGGTGTGGGTGATAGGAAGGGATGCAATTTTTTGAAAACTAATGAAAATAAAATACATATTTTACGATTTTGGTAGTATTCATACTACGGAAAGATTAAATTTTAATTTAAATCAAATTATAATTATTATTAACTACGGGAAATAGACAGAAAAATACACTCCAGCGCCGGGATTTGAACCATGGGCCTCTATATTTCCAGTATAGCACTCTACCAACTAAGCTACGCAGGAGAATGATTTTCTCTGACGTTAATGATACCTTGTCCCGAATTGGTAGAGTGCTATACTGGAAATATAGAGGCCCGTGGTTCAAATCCCGGCGCTGGAGTGTATTTTTTATTTTTCTCTGTCTGTTTCTCGTAGTTAATAATAATTATAATTTGATTTAAATGAAAATAAAATATGAATCTAAGTCTTATTTTCCAATAAATAGTTAAAAAGTAGAAATCCAAATACACATTTTTTGTAAATTTCCAATAATCCGAGTTTATTGGTAATCAAAGTTAGGGCCGGTCCCATCCAACTCGGATTATCGAGACCCTACTGTAAATAAGTAACTTCTCAGATTTATAGGTAAAACCTGAAGAGATAATAGTGAATGAGAAGCCAGTCCATTGGTGGTGTCTTTATCTCCCTTATCCCCATGAACACAACATTTTATAAGATATTGACTACTATTATAGTGAAAAATGAACAAAATAGGTCATACCATATTCTCTTCAACTTGAAGTATCTCATGTTGAAGTTCGGTGATGGTGGTTTGTACATGCTCCAAACTTGTTTTGATCGAATCCAATTCTTCCTTCAAAACAGATGAGTTTCCATATCTCTCGTCCTCGAGCTGTGTTGATTTATTCCTTAACTCCTCCTGTAATTCTGCCCTCTTTTCTATCTCCCTAAATTCAAATAATAGTAAGGCCATGTATATTTCTTCACAGCATCTCTTTACCAGTGTAAAGGGTTAACTAAACTAAATAAATAATTCTATATTTCAAAACTAAAGTTAAAATTTTAAGCAACAACAACCTTCACCACAAATAATTAGTTATTTCTACACAAATACTAAGATGAGGAAAGTAAGTAATAATTGAAGAAGATTAATATCCTCCAAAGATTCAACTTCCTAAAAACGTTGATGTTATTTTTCAAGTATCTCAACTTAAAACAAAATACTTATTTGTGAGTAGCTTCAACTCAAAAATACCATGCTTATTATAATAAATTATTTTTATTAGAGGCTAAAAAACATGCAGAGAGAAGATAGTAGTATTGAATTGAAGAAATAAGATGGGAAATATCTATTGATTGGATTCCTTAGTTTTCATAATTTTTCTTACAGTATTTTATTTTCATAATTTTAAGTCCTTAATTATATATTTATGGTTTTGACGATTCCTCTTCCTGACCAGCACCTTATTTTTTTTTTTGTTATAAGAGCATATAAAAAAATCACTAAGAAATATTACCTTTCCATTTGTTTCTCGAGAGAAGCAATCGATTCCCTGAGCATAGTATTCTGACAGAAATTCCTTTCTAGATTGAGCCATTTTGCCTTAGCAACTTTTGGCGATTTGGCATACTTTGTGACTTGATTATTGTTATTTGCAGCTAGCCTGGTTCGAGCACGGCTCAATGCTGCACGTTTAAGAGCTGAAACTTCTTCCTGTTTTCGTTTCAATACGGCAGATTTTAGTCGTTTTTCAGCTTCAAGATTCCTTATGAGGTTGGCATCTTGACGAGTTTTCTTTGTAAGTTGTGCTATTTTACGAGTGGATTGCAGGGTTTCTTCCTTGTGTTTTTGAGCTTCCTCACGCATTTTGTTCATTAGTTTTACCTGTTAAGTGAAATAAGAAATTTATGGTTTAACAAATGAACTCAAAATTGCATGATTTCATATTATGTAATCATCTAATAATAAATGTCTATTAAATAAGGTTTTTAAACTTAAATTAGTTAAAACATGAAAAAAAAGGGATCCTTTTCAATAATATAGTATCTATACCTTTGTTCGTTTCATATCAGATACTTCGTTGTTAAGAGTTCTCAATTGATTCTGATACTGATTCTGGTTTCTCAGGAGTTTAGCATGTTCTTTTTTAGCCGAATGCAACTCCTTCATCTCTCTCTGCATTCCTTGGATCTTCTTCTCATATTCATCTTTTACTTTTTTAACCTAAAAAAAATAGTAAAAGAAATAAAATACAATTTATCGCAGAACAATAGTTATAAAAAAAGTGAATTAATTGAGAAGGTTCAAAACATTAGGTAATAAATCAATGAAGATATATAAGAAAACTTAAAGATATAAAAAAATCGTACAAAAGTAAACTTAGTTTACTTTTGTACTGTTAATGCTGCCATATGTATACTGTTTACTTTTCCATGGGTTTTCCCCGTGGAAAAAAATTAAATGATACAATGTTTATAACCTGCCATTTATATAACCTTCTGTATAAATCAAATCAGAGGTAAGACAATAGGTTTGTTCAACCCCTCTATTTATACCTTCCTTTGAATTGTCCCGCGGATCGTTCGGGAATCGTTTGGGAAGGTTTTATTCGCGTGCACTAACATTGTACTGTAATAAAATCATGTCAGGTTGGAACGGGTTTAGGACTACCGTATTAAAAACATTCAAAGAAACCTAACAGTTAGGGAACCTTCCTGATGAAATTTGTGAGGATTGACAACTATGCATGTCATACAAACTAGTACATGGTATTGTCAGAGGATCATATGGACGGTGCAGTAAATGGTTTGCAAGCGATCCCTGTGGGGGTTGGGTCAGTTTGGAGGGCGGTACGAAACACTATCACAAGTTAGGTTGGAACGGCTCTTATACATTGTGCATGCCCGTGACGATCCCACGGACGGTACACTGACTGGTTGGAACAAACCTAGTGTTAATTTTTTCCACTTCATGGAAAAACATTGAATCATGGATATGTTGTTGGGCATTGAGTCCAGTGTAGCCAACAGTTTAGCCAACCTTTACTGCTCCCCCTCTGAAGATGGTTGCCATGGTGTGCTCCTATTAGCAAAATATAGTACTAAAAAGTGAAAACCGGGCAACCTCCTGATATATCCTAGCTTTCTTGTACTATGCTTAAGTGTGTCACTTTCATGTCGTTTTTGAGTGACTGAAATTTCTTCTGTCCTCCAGCCCAAAAACATATTCATGTTAAAAAAAATGTTTGAAGAAGAAATAAGTGATAATCTAGATATATTTATAAAATGAAAAATAAATATTTGATGAGTTTTCAAAAGTTATTTTTAAACCGAGGCTCACTTGAAGAAGAAGATTTAATAATGTTCTTATCCATTATAAATACCTTTTGTTAGTTAGAATTGATTTAGCAATTTTATCCATATCAATTGATGGGTCACAAAATCAAATCACCTCCAATCAACAAGGTTGAAAAATGCTAACATTAATCAGTTCTAACTTGTACTACACTACTAAAATTACCTTATCCGAGGGTTGTTTGGTCTCTCCGTAGGATGCCAATACTTGATCTCTTTCCACTTCGGTAGCTTGGATCTTTCGTTCTAGTTGTATCAATTTATCCTCATAATGTGTCTTCATATTGACTAGTTTCCTCTGTGCTCTCTCAAGTTCTTCAATGAGCCTCTGCTTCATTGATATTTCTGAATTTAGAGTTGCTAATTCACTGCTGTATTGTTCGTGAATAACTTCATTCTCCTCGGTTGTTTCGCTTTCTATAATTAAAATAACATAAAATAAGTATAACTCAATATTAAAGTGTTACCTATAAAAAAATGACAGGTTAAATAATTTCCTAACTCCTGCAACCCAAAAAGTAATTGATTGTTTTTAAAGAATCTCTTAGCAGAATTTAATTTTGTTAATTAAAAAAAAAAAAAAAAAAAAAATCCTCATCCTTGGATAATTGACCTGGGCATTGTGGTGAACATGGAAGAGAAGAGAGTAAATGCTTTAAACAACAACCCACAAGGGACAAACAAAATTAATAGTTGGACATATGATCTGGGTTAGGAAACCAGCTGGTGCTACTTCTAAAGAAAATGTTTGGCAATGGGCATAAAGCCTATCATGAATAAGGTATAGGTGACAGAATTTAAAGAAAAGTACATACAGAAATGGAGGTGAGCTAAAATCAGATATTATAGGAGTATTTTAACTTAATCAATCCACTTTAACACTCCAAACTTAAACAATAATTTGAATACCTGATTCAGAACCAGATTGGTCACTCTGGCCTTCCATTGTGATCTGTGATCTGGCCACTGATTCCAAATCTTTCTCTACTTCTTTTTTCGCCAAATCAAGGATGCTGTCAATGTTTGGATCAGAAAAGCTGTCGTGGCGAGGTGACATAACATTTTTTCGAGATAAATTTTTACGAAGTTGAGTACACAAGCTTTCTGATTCAAGAAGCTGGGCTCGTAAACTCTCTATCTCAGTTAGATAACCTTTTATCATTTCCTTCATCTCACCACCATCAGCAGTATCTGAAAAAAAGAAGCCAATTTAAAATCTAACAATAATTCAATAAAAAAAAATATTACTTTATTTTTAACACCATTCAATGATCATCAGCTTAAGAGTTAAATTAAACTAACAAATATTTTGTTAAATCAAGTTATCTTCAGTTAGCACAATAAGTTTTATTATTCACTCCTTAATCAGTATGTCATCATAAGAATAAGTTTTAATTTCTTTTATACTCAAATTTTCAGTTAGAAAATATATATCACAGTGGCTTGCTGCAAATTATTTGACTGCAAACGAGGGAAAATATTAAGAGATAACTTTTTCGCTGAGATCCAAAGTTGAAGTTAAAACAGCACAGCTACTTGGTGTTCAGATCGACAGCAAGCTTTCATGGTCTTCTCATGTATCGAACCTATGCAAGAAAATAGCTAAACAGCGGTATACATTGAAGATCCTCAGGAACCACCTTACAAGAGAGCAACTGGTTCCTATCTACCATGCTGCGATTCACTCCATTCTCTGCTACGGGATAGAAATCTGGGGAAGTTCTAAGGACATTGATCGAGTGTTGATCCTACAAAAACGAGCAGTTCGCCTCATCTGTCGAAGCCATCCACGTACACATTGTAAACCCATATTTAGAGAATTAAAGATCCTTACGGTGGTTGGGCAATTCATATATAAATGCATAATTAACGCAAAAGAAAAATACCTGCTTACAAACAGTGTTCTGCACAGTCATGAAACAAGACAGTCGGGCAAATGTCGTATTCCGTTCAGACGAATTGAGAAAACCAAGAATGATCCCAGTGTGCTTGGAATAAGACTCTTGAACGCTCTGCCTGATAAAATGAGATCTCTCAGACAAAAAAGCTTTGTTTAAGAACTGAAATTATTATTAATCGATATTTCGCCCTACGATGTGAAAGATTTTTTTATACTAGTCTCTTAATTGGAACTTTTTAATTGACAATGGAACACAAGTCGAAGTATTAGTATATTTCCTTGTAACTCCTGCTAGTAATAATAATAATAATAATAATAAAAAATAACTATAGTAAACTTACTTCCGTTGATCCAAGTAGCACTTGAAGCCTTTTCTGCGAGTAATTCAGCTGTTTTAGCAGACAAACTATCTATAGTATCCTGCATCCCTTTTACTCTCATCCTAAGGTTATCATTTTCAGTTTGTAGTAGGTTATTTTCATGGAACATATCATTCACCATTTCAGTTCCATCTTCACTAACTATTCTTTTACCCTGAAATAAATTTAAAACATAAAAAAATATTAGACTGAGAAAAATCAAATGAAAAAATGTGTAGGACTTCCCATTAGCCGTATAATCTGGTTTATCATGTTGCTTCTATCACCTACTTAACACACAATGATAGGAGAGCATTGGACAGTCCCCAGTGAATCTAAACCACAAACCATGGGAAAGCAAACAATTAATGTTGAAAAAGGAAAGAGAGAAAAGCATATAAAAAAGCACTTAGCAGCAGGAAATTTTTTAATATTAGTTCCTGAAAGAATACTGGCCCATACACATGGGAACCAGGTTCACCAATCTCGATTCGCAAGAAACAAGTTCAAGTATGTATGGGCAACCAAGTTCACCAATTTAACGAGCCAATTTCATGACAAGCATAGTATTCCATGACGTTGGACTTTGGTTCAGCGAGGGAGCCAGCGTGGCCGAGGGGCTCTAGGCGCTTGACCAGCTATCAATAAGTTGAGGCGACTCGAGGTCGTGGGTTCGATCCGGTACCATGATACTCTGAATTCATCTATGAATCGTGGACAGAGCAGGGCGAGGGAAACCCCCTATGGGGCACTCTTCCCCCATGCTTTGATGCATGCTTATATAGTTCACTAAGATCACACCATACTCGCTTTGGGGTTACAATGTACAAATAAATGTATGATGTGTAAAGTAGCTGGAACTCTCCACCACGGGGCGTAAAATGGGTCTAAAAGAAGTAGACCGTTCTAGTAGAAGTACTAACTAGATTACTACTACTACTTGGTTCAGCAAACCAGGTTCCTATGCGTATAGAGCACTTAAATTATAACTCAAAAAGCTTACAGATTAGAGTCTAAACCAAGTAAGCGAAAGAAGTAAATTCTAAAGCCTAGCAGTGATTAGTTTGTTTCATCTGGTTTCTCATTTCGTTCTTAATGTCTTCACTGTCTTACCTGTTTATAATCGAGGAGTTCTAATCTCAATTCCTGTATTTCCCTCTTAAGCAAAGAAATGGTTCTTGAGGATTTGTCCTGATTGATCATGACCTTATTTTGTATATTTCTTGCCCTGTTTGCATATTTTAATGTGTTGAGAGTTTCCATAAAATCTTGATCACTAGGTGATATGCAGGCTATCATTAATGTTCTGCTGTTACCTACAAGCATACAACGTAATACAATTTAAATATAAATCTATTGATAATTAATTAGTGAGTACAGCAAATTAACTTGTAAGTTAACATTACAATTGGCATTTAAAATTACAAAAAAAGTCAATATGGAGTAAAATATCAGCTTATCTTGAACATTATACAACATCAGTCAATTTTATAAACACCATATTTTCAGGGTTTGAAATGAATTAACATGGTAATTACCTCCAAGGGAATCTTGAAGTAATCTAGTAAGCTTTGAATCTCGATATGGTACATGTAAAGCTTTCTTTGAAATATCACCTAATGCAGATATAACATTTCCTAAAGCTAGTAGTCCACAATTAATTGATATGCCCTCTTTTGCTCGATCTCCAGTTGCTCCAGTACGTTTCAGTCTTTCTGATCCAGCCAAATCGACAAAATGAAACTTGGCTGTAAGAGTTTCAAATTCTTGTCCTTTTTCTCCTTCAGTATCAATCTCATCGCCATCAATCTGTAATCAAAAATTAAATTAGGAAGCTGTTATTTGAATAATCAGGAGTTTAGATAACCACACAGTAACACGATATTAAACATATGCCAGAGGATAATAAAAATTTAGATAATTTTCTTTAGAACCTTTGACCTCTATAGATGAAAGTTAAGGTATAAAAAAATCACAGGGAAGTACTTGCGTCCAAGTACTTTTTAGGGTTTTGTAGATGAGTAAGCATACCCGTTATGTAATTATGATTTTTTTGTCTTCGATCTCAAGGGTCCCGGGTTCGATCCCCCGGGGGGTCACAATGTTTTTTATCAGTAATAAAGACAAGATAAATTACATTTTTCAGGAAATTTGCATCGCCCAACCATAAGGTATAACCATGAATTATTTTGAAATTTTAGGACCAGCCGTTATATAGTGGTTGGGGGGGGGGAATGTTTATTAGGTATATTTTTATTTTTTTAACCAATAAGGAATGCAAAATTTAAAAAAGCATATATATATATATTAGTGTCCTACTCTTCAGCAGCTTTCATTTGATACCCTACTCAAAAATTAAAAAAAAAAATGTTTTCGAGTTTATCACATTTTTTCGAATTGCGCATGCGCATATCAAATTTTGAACTTCTATATAATTTTCCTGTGGTTGGGTCCAAAAAGTTGCACCAGTGTTTCAAATTTCAGCACTTTCTTCGGGCCCTATGAACCAATGAGCGACGGACAGACGGACACATCACCCTCGGCATAAGGGTTTTGAGAAGTATCTACAAAACCCTAATGATCAGTCAATTACTCATAATCATGAAATAAGTAGTTTTATGATTACTTACTTCAAGTTTAACAAGCCTCTGCTGTTTGATGTGTAAAGTAAAAATAGCGTGTGACCTAGAGGACTGTGCATTCATCTGAGTACTAGCTGTAGTACGTGATAACGCTCCTTGTTTCAGCAACTTCATCGCTTCGGCAGCTGAATTCACTCGTTCACTAGTCACACCCGTAACATAAATAGTGTTATTACTATCTTGATGAATTTTGATGCCACTTTTGCCCTGAAAAAAGTAAATAAAAACATACTTGAGATACGAATTTAACAAATAAAAACTATTAAAAAATAAATAATTATATCAAAACAAAGCAGTTTATCATAAATTTAACAAACTATAATTATAACTTTCTTTTAGCGAATTTTCAAAGAAAATTACGTTATTGCAATGGCTTCAAAATTTTTGAAAAATTTTTCCATGGAAATCCGTTTTAGACCATTCTACATCGATTCCTAAAATTTAACACTTTTTTATGTATGTATGTATATATGTATGTATATATGTGTCACTCCAGACGATATCTCCCCTTAGGATGCACTTAAAAATTCCAATAAAATGTCAATAATATCAAAAGAAAGGATGAGTTCGTTTTCCAGAATTTTTGGAGTTCATTTAGGGGTCAAATTTTTACAATTTAGGGTCAAAAATAGCATAAAAAAGGGTTTTTCCATTTTACCCCCCTTTTTTATGAAAATATGATAAAAGTGTACATAAAAACAATTATTATACTCTTAAAGAGCTTTCCAACGACATGCATCTTGAAGGGTAAATACTATTTTGACTTTTGTACCCCGTACCACTGTGAACCAATTTTTTTTTCACCCATGCAAATTCTATACCAAAATTTTCCTATATTATCATAAGCCAATCACAGATTTCTTTGAAAATTCGCTCATTAAGTCATGGTGCATGACTTTTTTTTTTTTAATCTGTAGTAAAAATAAAAAAAAAAACAAGTAAGGCATGCTTCACGTAATTACGTGAGGCAATAATTATAACGTTTATTATAAACATTTATATAAGTATTACGCCGGTTTCTGTATTATTAAGTGTATAAATTTAATAGTTGCACATTCTTTTTCTACACTTCAAGACCTTTAAATTGATGTATAACATGTCATGGCCACTAAAAACTTTTTTAGTAACATTGGCCACCATCTTGCAAATATTAAGTTTGAAAACTCCAAAAAGTGTACAGTTGTCACAAATGCCGAGATGCACCTGTGTGACATGAGTAACCTATTTTGCTGAGTCAGCAAAAATGTCAAAAATTCATAAAAAAATCAATTGCATTGTATTTGCACCAATTATACCTCTTTATAAGACAAACATTTCCACCGAATTTCGTTTTGAGATCTGCTGCCATCTTGAAAATCCGGACTTTTGAACTTTGAAACGCCAACGCTAAATTATTATTTTTTTTTTAACTATTTCGCCAATAAATATCGACAGAAACTTTTTAACATAAAGAACAAAATGCAATAAGCCCGATAAAAACAAATTGAATAGTTCAAAAGTTATGTTTTCAAATAAAGTGAGTACATGATTTTGATATAGGAAAGAGTTAGTTCTAAGCGTTTGTTTACATTTTGGAATATTTAATATTATTTATTTGATCAGCTGTCTAATTGGTTGTTGGTTGTAATGTATATATGTTTTTGTTTGGTGAAGGAGAGTTCCGAGACGCCCCGCGTCCAATTTGTTTTGCCTTAAAAAACTAAAAGGAAGGACAATGGTGAAAGTTCAAGACCTTTTTAAGAGGAGGAGTAACTAAAACCAGAGACACGAAGATAATCGAAGACTTTATTTTGGTCTGCCACAGTTTAGTAGGTTTAATTAATTAATGATAAGTTACTATTAATCCAACAAGTTGGAAGATAAGTTTGCATTCTGATGATAAAATATAAAAATTACTTTTTTTTTCCTTTTATGTATTTAATTTTAATAATATAATACAAAAGGTCGCTGAAGTGGCTAGGAAATAATCAAACAAATTATCTACTCGAATTGCAAGAGAGATTGTGAATATTATATTATAATAATCGAGGCATTATAGAGAAGGAAGCCTGGGGCCTGGGGCAATATGTCTGCTCAAGCCTTTGAGATCATCTTTTTGATATTTATCGTAAATTATCCAACATAAGATTACTGCTCATGTTTAAAAGTAAATATTTCAGTCAACAACTTATTTACTGATGTCAGAGTTATTTATAAATTTGAATGCAATAATATTTTTTTCTTTTTTTTATGATGGTAAACTAGATAGGAAATATCCATGGTTAAGATGGAGAGAACTGCAATAAGCTACATGTTTAGGTGGTTTCAATTTTGTATTAATAATGTTATCATATATATTTGGCAGGAGGGAGAGAAGAAAAACAATTTGAACCCTTATTAACATGGCGGTGGTAATAAGCGAAAAACAGGTGATTAAGGTAATCCAAAGGTCCGGGTTCATATCCCGGCGGCGAAGTATATTATTCTCTGTTCTGCCCATTCAATAATATAATTTCTAACGACTAGTTGGTTAATAATCACCATGACAACCACATTTATTTCATTAAATAAATATGGTTTGTTATGATTAGAAAGGTCTCCATGGCAACATAAACCAATTAAATAAAATATAATTATTTGACTGAATAAAATAAATGCAGTTAATAGTAGGTATTGATTTAGATTTATTTATTCATAATAAAGGTAAACAAGTAACATAGTATATCGTCATAACCTATAAATAAAATGTGTAAAATACAGACCGGTTTTGACTACACTGTCATCTATTCTACATTGACACACGATGATCACCTATACAGGTACACTGATGATGACTGTAGTGTGAAGTGAAAACAGTTTGTGTATAATTTATGGTTTATGACAATATAATGATTAATTGAACTTAGTAATGGTGTTTGATATACTACTTTCACTTGTTTATGAATAAATTAAAGATAACTTTATACTTAATTGAATCAAACATCTACTCTACAGGCTGACAATTTGATTACTATTCAATGTATATACATACCTTTCCTGTAGAGTAATCTAAGGTAGGGTCAAAGAGATCTATAACTTCATCATTATAAAGCTCTAGGAACTGTGCTGATACTTTGAACTGAGGTGGAGTCTGGCCGAGCTCTAGAGAAGAATCCGTTAATCGCTGGATTCCATCAAATATCTGTTCTATTGCTCGAGGAATTATGCCTGTCTGTTCAGACGGAACATTGATATCGAAACCTGTTCCCATTGTGTAAGTTTTACCGCTTCCCGTCTAAAAAAATAAAAAAATTTATATAATACATTTAAATTATGTCAAAATAGGAGTGTACTTTATAGGCTCTTCCATATTTTGTGGCATATAAATATAAATGATTTTGTTAAGCCATAGCAATAGAAAGAATCAAATACTTAACTCAGCTAAGTTTTATAAAGCAAACGGCAGTTTTCTTCACAAACAAAATCTTTGAATTCATACACTTCAACGCGATGTGCTACCCAAGACAGTCAGTTTAGAAATGAGAAGGTTTTAAAGAGTTATTGGAAGAGATGACTATATTGGACATTTAGCTCATTGTCTGAGAAAAACTGCTTATAATCATTATCCATATTTAGCATTGACCAACAAATTCATGTCTGCGCTGCCTCATTCCACGAAGAATCAACTTTATGAGGATCGGACTTTTGGAAAACAACCAACTGGAAGCATTATAGTCGCCAAATAACAAAAGGGCGGCCAAGGCGTCTTATTAAAGCTCATACAATGCGCCAATTTCGGTGAGCTTTGCACTTAGCTGAACATTCTTAGAAGAGTTATTAAAGTGTTAAGAATTAGGATCTATTTACCTGTCCGTAGGCGAGGACAGTTGCGTTATAGCCTTCGAGAGAACCCGCAACGAGGGATTCCGCACACTTTGAGTAAATATCATCTTGGGATGATTCCATATCAAACACATAATCGTATGTGAAAGCTTTGTCGGAACCAAGAGTGACTTGCGGCTCGCCAGGAGTTACGTTCGTACAAACTCGGCACATGTCGATCTTTTCTCGAGGCAACTGTGGGCGAATCCTGAAACAAAAATATCAATTTTATTATATAATAGTAACTAATTGTATAAAATAAAGACATAAATGTTTATAGGCAAATGCAGTGATACTAAGTTACATTATATGAAACAAGGTGTCATTATAATTTAAGTTAGGATAAATTTATAATGAAACAAGGATAAAATAGTGTACCAGCAATAGCGAAGCACCAAATAGGTGTTAAACTTAAAATATATCTCGGTAAACACTTAAAATAACACATCTAAAGATCCTCGACTGTGTTTTGCCCAATGTGTGATAGCGACTCATCATGAAAGAGGTGTAGTTCAAGTTAGGTACTTATGTACTTTCGAAGTCGATCCAGTAACCTCTAGAAGTCTAGATCATCTGAAGATGGCTGCTTTAGAACAGCCGAAACCGCTCAATTGTTTCAATTACATTTTTTTTGTGTGAAGACGCTGTTTGGTTATTGAACTGCACATCTAAAAATGACAATGTTTTCCACTATTTCATTTTCTATAGCAGTGGTTCTTAAACTGGAGGTCGCGGAAAATGTTATGTATGACATTAATATTTTATTAAAAAAAAAAATGCGTACGTATAAATTAACGGGTGCCATTACAAATCGTAAAAAAGATGTCACCAAAAATAAAGTATCGTGGCTCCAGACCCAAGAAATTGAACTGCAAAGATCTACTCCACTGACTTTGTACTTTAAAAACGACGTAAACGGTCCTGTCCAACAAGTAGACATTTCAAAGAAAGTAAAAAACAAAACTTCTGATGTGGTACCAATCTCTTAAATCGAAATGAACATTCGTTGGCCCATTGGAAGGACGATGTAAAATGAAAAAAAATAAGATGTGAAAGATATTATAAAACTAATAGCGAAATATGTCATGGAAGGATATGGGTCAGAAATTGACTTTAAGTAAGAAAATGAAGAACAAAACGACGAATAATATGTTTATCTACTCACGGCAGCAAAATTAAGCATTACTTAACTGTTTTTAGGCTGAAAAGTACTATTTCGCTGCTTTGTCGTTAAAATATTAAAATCAGGCAGAAAAGTAGTTGAAACAGTCACGGAAATATTTCTCTGCCTATGCAGGGAAATATTTCCCTGCATAGGCAGAGAAAGCACAGTGGTGCGTTTACCAGTGCGTGTTATAACATTTGTTTTTGTGTGTGTTTAGTTTCATTTTAATTTAGCTTTATTACAAAGCAATGTTATATTATATTAATGCATTAATATTTTTACCTGTGCTTCTATTTAAATCTTAAAACTTCCATCTAAATAGCGTGAGTAGATAAAATATTGTATGCAACAAGGCAGCAGTAGCAAAGGAAGCATTTCTGCCTCGTGTATATTGCCTGCCTCGGCTTTAATTCGGCAGTTAATTTTCATAGCCTTTCCTGGCCCTTGCTCGGAGGTAAACTTAATCACTCGTCAGTAAAATTCATTTTGCTGCCTAGAGTTATAAATAACTATTATTTTATTTTATTGTTATTATTTTAATTAAGTAACAATCTTTACAATATTTTTTACTCGTTCTAATTTTACGTTTTGCTTCCGACCTTACCGAAGGTAACGGAAGCTATGTGATCGTTCTGAAGAACGAAACAATTTTAGGTCTCCGATTTCATCCGATACATCCAATTTTAATGAAATTTGGGTGGTTGCTCACGAGTAGCCCATTTTTGGTCCCATAAAAGTTTCAACCTTTTGCGCTCATTTGTTTCTCTTCCACATGCGCACAAACATACATTTATTTACACCTATAGCTTCAAAAGTACTTATCTGATTTGTATGAAACTTTTATAGTTTATCGAAAGTAGCCTGCAGATAGCCCTAGATTAATTTGAACCGTCTGCGCTCTTTAACTTTTGCTTAATTGATACTTTAATTCAAGTAAAAAATCAAAACAATTTTGACACATTAAATAAAAACAAACAAACAAATAATTGTGGGGAAATCAATTAAACAAATTAAACAATAATGGCTTGTAAAAGCATAGTCAATAAAGTACGTGATAGAATGCGAGGAAGCTATGTGCCACACCAATTGGCAGTCTATTTTTAATAATCAGTAATCAATAGTTTTTATTATTATTTCTTTTAATTACATTATTTTAAAGATTAACTTTCATCAATATTACTTTTACCGTAAGATGGAAAAGGGGTCGTCATAATTTCCATAATTCAGTAAGGAATCAAAGCAAGTTTAATTCTTTTTTGACAGTTTGGTTTTGGAGAACCCAAGAGTAATATTTTACAATATGGAATTAAGTAATTATAACGCGTAAACGAAATGATACAAAGTAGCTCAGCTATTTTGCAATAACGAATCAAGTGACTTTAACTCTCTTTTTAAAATAGGATCTAACCAGCACTAACAGTTTCTAAAATGACTTAACCCACAATATTTGTGGGTTGAGTCATTTATGTGAACCAAAAAGGAGTGTAAATCGCTTTGTAATAAGTATTTTTTTAAATAAATTAATTATAACATTATCCTGTAATGAAGGTTTAATCTTTAAGTGATGATATTTAATAATACCTAATAAGAACAAAAAAAAATCTTTCTAAAAAGTGTTGTAGTCTTTATTAAATGGAAAAGTTCAGTTGTGAACACAAACCTACCATTTTCTCAATTCGGAATGAGTGTGGGTTGAGTCGTTTTTGATAAACACCATCCAATTATTGGCGCTGTTAAGATGAATGAAAGTTATGACAGATTGTCAATTTTAAATTTGATAGCCCGACTTTTATTTTTCAAAACCACAAAGTACAAATTCCTAATTATCTAAAAAAAAAAACATAACTAATATAATAAACATAAATAAACAAATAATATAAAGGTTATTCAAATGTGCTGCCACACCATTACAGTATTTTTGATATTTCTAAAAACAAAGGTACTATACCCTTTGAAAATTCATCTTAAACCCCTTTCAACTTCTTAGTTATAGAGCTAGAAGCCCGCAGAGGAAAATATCAGCTTGAAAATCATTTTTGTCATTTACATCCCACGTGCTCTCAATACGTAGACACACTGTATAATAACAGTCTTAATAAGAAAGTAAGTATTCTTTTCCCTAAAATTGTTAGCCCAAATATCATCATTAATAAAATAATATACCTAAAGTATAAGTCGAGAGAAGCCAAATAACTAACGACCTTAAAAGTATTAAGTTAAAGATACATACAAGGTTTAAAGTAACTTAGTTGGATCAATGTCACACTGTCATTAAACTAAGGACAAACTATAAATTAATAATTAATAAAGCAAAGATCATATCTAAACAAGAACACAAGGAAAAATATGTAAACACGATTTTATAACGTAGGTAGAAAGAGGGAGAAACTTGTTTTAAAGAACCGCCCGAGGTGTAGGAAATAAACGTGGGACGTCAAGAATCCAGTGTAGTATTGAGCCCCGGTTCATATTATAAAGAATACTTATATCGGCGTAATAACAGCTTACAAAACTAACTCGAGGCACCTGTAAGTCTACTATAAACACCACTTATGAGATTAGTCTCTCATTCAGATTATTATTTATTTACCTAATCGAAATAAAATTCATTCATGTAAATAAATTGGGACTTTACCTCAATTATTTAACAAATTACTACGATATAAATAATAATTGGTCAATGAATGCGAATTATGATATGACACAACAAACACATTTTACGTCACCTAAACGAGAACAGAAGAGTTTGAAATTCTAAAGGATTCAAGTTTAGTATACAACACACAATAAGACCAGTGAATTAATTAAACCATCAACATCATTAACTGCAGACAAACAAGGTAGAGACGAAGTCTTTACAATTTGTAACAATCAGGGGTGCCCATCCCCCCCCCCCAAGGCTCATGACGCAAATTCCCCCCCAAAACTTAGTAAAACTTACCCCCCCCCCCCCACCATTAAGCTGGGGGTCCGGGGGTCCTCCCCCGGAAATTTTTGTAAAGATCTTATTAAAATAATGAATATGCCTCTTGGATTTTTAAAATCCAGATCAAATTTTTAGCTTTGTTTCGAGAGTAATTTTAACATTTAATAAAACTTTATTCACTTTGGAAAGTTTATTAGTTAATTGTTTTGGACTTTGTTAATTAAGGACTGAAAAAGAAACAAACAAAACTATTAGTTTCTCTCTGTATTAGCAACTAAAACAGTTTAAATATATTAATTTACGATATTTAATATACTTCATGTTTCCTTGTCTTTTTGAAACTTATGCTTGGTATTAGTATTATAGTTAGAGTTTTTCATTACTCACACTAAAAGAAAGAAAAGTGATAGTGAAAAGACAAAATTGAGAAAATAAAACTTTTATTGATAATACTCCATCTTCTGATACTGACTGCACTTTTTAGGGTTTTGTAGATACTCAAAACCCTTATGCCGAGGGTGATGTGTCCGTCCGTCCGTCGTTCTTTGGTTCATAGAGCCTGAACCATTCACGAGAGAGATTTGAAATTTAAAATACTGGCGTAAATGTTTTACCCACACATGGGAATAATATTGAGAAGGTTTTTTGACATTTAATATGCGCATGCACAGAACGCAAAAATGTGTAAACCTCAAATATTTATATTTTTTTAATTTTTGAGATGGATATCAAATGAAAGCTACTGAAGAGTAGATTACAAATATATATAGTTTTTTGTGACAGCTGTGCTTTTTACCGCCAAAATTGCGTTTTGAGGGCCAAAATTTCACTAATTCACTCCTATTAGTAGTCCAGGCATATCAGTAAAAAAAAACAGCAAATAGAGGAAACAATTTATAAAGTTTTGAAACTTTGTGAAAACACATTTAAGGGGTGTAGTAGTAAGAAACAGTAAAGTTCCCCTCTATTGAGGGGGCGCGTCCCCCCCTCCCCCCTCCTTAAAGTCCAAAATTTACTTATATTTCACTTTTTACGCAAAACGGTTTATTTTTTGAAGAGAATTCATTTAACCCAAATCATTCCTCACATAATTCTGCACAAAAAAGGTCGTATGCATGTTTGAAGTGGGATATACCGTTTTCGAGATATTGTAGTTGGATAGAGATAAGACATATTTTTGCAAACCATCCGATTTTAATGAACAACACAAAAAACAACACATTTAATGAAATTGGGATGGTAGGTTATATTTAGCCCATTGTTGATCCTATATAAGTTTCAACCTTCTGCGCCCATTATTTTATCCTCCACATGCGCACAAACATACATTTATTTTTACCTATATCTTCAAAAGTAGTCAACTGATTATTATGAAATTTGGATGGTTTGTCGAAAGTAGCCCGCAGATAGCCTCACATTAATTTCAATCGTCTGCGCTCTTTACATTTTCTAAATTGGTTGCCTTTCTTTCGGTCTGTTGATCAATTTCTTGGCTGTCTATTATGAATTAAAGTACCTATCAATTTATTAAAATGTAAAGAGCGCAGACGGATGAAATTAATTTGGAGTAATCTGCGGACTACTTTCGACAAACCATCAAAATTTAATAATAATCAGTTGAGTACTTTTGAAGATATAGGTCTAAATACATGTATGTTTGTGCGCATGTGGAGGATAAAATAATGGGCGCAGAAGGTTGAAACTTTTAAGGGATCAACAGTGGGCTAAGTATAACCTACCATCCCAATTTCATGAAAATCGGATGTGTTGTTTTTTAGATATCTTGGTTCGCAAAAATACGTTTTATCTCTATCAAACTACAATATCTCGAAAACGGTATGTCCCACTGCAAACATCCATAGGACTTTTATTGTGCAGAATTATATGAGGAATAATTTGGGTAATAACACTTCTCTTCAAAAAATAAACCGTTTTGCCTAAAAAGTGAAAAATAAGTAAATTTTGGACTTTAAGGGGGGGGGGGGGGACGCGCCCCCTCAAGAGGGGGGAATTTTACTTTTTCTTACTTCTATACCTCTTAAAAGTGTTTTCACAAAGTTTCAAAACTTTATAAATTATTTCCCCTATTATTCCTTATTTTCCTGGACTATAGGGCAAGTCCTAAAATTATGAAATAATTCATGCTAATACCTTATAGTGAGGCAATGATAATATCGGGCCGGATTTTTGAATTTTTAAAAATAAGGGACATCTAGTCTACTCTCCCTATTCTACACTATTTTTTCTTTTGGGGGATCTATTTGTTGGGGGATGAATTTGTTTCATTTTGTTTACTTTCATATAGGGTGGGATGGGTTTACTAAAATGTTATTTTAGCAAATAATGATGTATATATGCCGAATAATCTGCGAAACCCTAAAAAGTACTAGCTTAATGCAAGTACTTCCCTGTGATTTTTTATAATTTACACAACAAACGTTTCCTGTTAGTGGTTGTGTTCCCAAAAACGTCAATTATTGTACTATTATTGATTTTTTTGCAAAATATCTAGTCAAAATTATTACTCGTAGTTAATGATTTGATGACTCAAACATGGTGTACGTGTAACAACAAACTATTACTATTGGTGTCGCGAGAAGAATAGAATTACTTAATTATGGTACAATAAATGTGGTAATGTACCACTTCAGTAACTAGAAAATAGTATTGTAGACAAAAATAATATAGAGGAAAGCATAAAAGTATTGTTTAGATTCTTCTCCGTCAATCAGTTGATTTAAGCATAAAAATTGCACTCCCCCCCCCCAAAAAAACCTAAAAATCACCCCAAAATTTTTTTTTTGCGACGCACTCTGCGTCGTCCCCCCTATTGAGCGGGCACCCCTGGTAACAATAAAAAAAACAAGATGTCCAGGGAATGAACTCCGTATATTGAATCCAGTAACTGCCTTCCGCTGGTTGAGAATCTAGTTTTTGAAGGACTTTTGCACTTACGAAGTTTCGTAAGTGCAGCGCAAAAAAAAAACAACATCAGAAAAGTTGGTCGACAAATACGAACTAGACTTCCTCAAATTCATTGTAAATTGTTAGTATTAAATTTAATATATACAACGCTATATAAATATTAGGTACATCTTTATGTCTAAATCACAAGTATTTTTAACACTTTACCATACTGGTTTCAGCTAGTTGGCTATCTTCAGTGGTTAAGTGCAAACTTTTCTTCGTGGTTAGTACTTAACCACTGAAGCAACATGTTGAAACCGGTATGGTAAAGTGTAAAAAATACTTGGGATTTAAACATATAAGGAAGTACCTAATATTTAAATAGTGTTTTATTTATTAAATTTAATATGTGTAACAGTCACAACATCTCGGACGAAACTACGAATTTCGTAAGTTGTAAGTAAGACTGCATTTAAATCCAATAATAATATATCATTTATTCGATTTGAATTTTGAATACATTTAAACGGACAAACGAACCCGTCCTCCCACTCTACGTTAATAGCTATTTTCTTTGGAATTAGATTTGTTCTGGGGCAACAACATTTATATGGTTAGATTCAAATTTAAAGGACTACATTTGGAATAGTTTTCGATCATTTTTATCCACGTTTATTGAGAGTTTTGGGGGGGATAGCGCCTCTAAGCTAAGTCAGTGCTTTAGGCTCCACGCGTCCACACAGGTTAGACAGACTTTTTTGGACTAAGGGGACCCTAGAATTTAGATTTTTTTTTTTTTTTTTAAAATGTGCAGTCTTATTAACCCATTTCAGTAAATGTTTTCCTATAGTAAATAAAACTCACAAGAGCAAATTGAAAATTTTAGCAAATATTATTTCACTACCGAATGGTTTCGAAAACCTTAGTTGGTCATCATCAATTGACATCAATGTGGTTCCTTTCCAAATATACATTGCACTTACTAATTTCACCAGAGCCATGAAATGCTGTCAATAATTGAACCATGATAAATTAAACGATGCAATTATAGTTTCGAGACTTCGTATAAATAAGTTGAGTTGATAAGGTAACAAATTAATTATCATTTAAAATATTTAATGAACACTATCTTAACTATTCACACTAGAGTAACCTTGTGCACACTTAATTTTGATGATTAACAATTTTTAGGAAAAAATAAAATAGTATAAGTATGGGTCTCTCGGTCAACATTTTTGCGAACCGCTTATCCGATTTTAATGAAATTTGAATGGTACTTCATAATTAACGCATTATTAATTTCAACCTCCTTCACCCATGCTTTCTCTTTCACATGCGTACAAACAATATATGCTAACGAGGTATCCTCTATTTCTCTTTCAAACAAACTAACAGTCACAAACATACAATAGACAAAGACATAATAGAGTAAAATTAATGTTAATTGACAAAGGTAAAAATAAAATGTTAGTTACATTTTTTAAAAAGCCATCAGACAACATCATTAGATAATAAATAATAGCTTTTGTCTCGAACAACACTTAAGTATTTAAGATAAATTAAATAATAAATAATTAGTCAGAATACTAGAGTAAAACAACCAAATTTTCTTGACAAGACTGTTTTGATAGGCCAAGTACCTACATGTATTAATTAACATTTATAGATTAGACATCTCACATCCCTAAATCGATTGAAGTATTGGGGCTTAGGGGAGGGGGATTCAAAGATGGACAATGGATTGGCCACACACAATTTGTGACACAAAACTATTAAAACATACATTAATCGAAAATCAAAGAATGCAGATTATGGTTGGTGGTTAAACATTAGTTCCCCAAGAGTTCGTTACCATCGGTAAGCTATCTACGAGAATATCAATTACTTTGGAAAACTTTTCTTTGATTCAAGACCGGACAATTGTTCTATAACCAAATCTCTACTTTATTAATGAAATCATGAAATAGACATAAAGAGACGGTTGAAAATATAATATTGCACTGATTACTTTTAAATCGCACTGAAAAATCCGGCACCGTTAGGTTTTTTTCCCAGGCATTAATTCCTATTCTATTATTTGTGTATGAAATAGTACATTACGCGTCTAGTGCGGAAAGTATAGCATTTTGCATGCGAGTGTGGAGTGTGGAGTAAAACCATCCGACCAAAGCAAAATGCAGTTTTTGCACGAGATGCGTACCGAACTTTATCTACGATTGTGGGTTTTAATAATAAATACAGAAAAAAAAAAAAAAACTTCCTGTATTTCCCTTTTGATTAAGATGACATTAATTCATTAGTTGTATTTTGTGCCGAATTAATTATTTCGGAAGGCGTATAATTCTCCTCATTTTCTTCATAATCACTTAAATCACTCATTGTTTCTCTAAAAACTCGATATAAACAGTTACTTTAATTAAAAAACAGCAAATTAGAATTTAAACAAACTCGCTAATCGTGCATAAAGGTGAATAATTCCTCTTTTTTCCGACCTAGGGCGGCATGCGCAATGAAAACAGCTACGAAAGGAATCACTTTCTATGCATCTAAACTGAGATATAACCTTTATATTTCGTATCAATCGTAGATAAAGAAATTTCCTCATCGACGCGAGAGAAGGAAGTGCCGGACGGGAAGGCACTTTTATTAAATTGCCGCCAATAAGTGAGCCCACTTTTATTCTTGGTCGCATCTTGTGCCGGTTATCCATATCCATGCGCTCTACTTTGTAAAGGTTTAATAACTTTGGCTCAACCAATAAAGAAGTATGAAAATAATGAAAAGGACTAAAATATTTTTTTTCTCTTACCAAATATCCGTATGTAAAATTCCTTAAACAAGTTTTTTTTTGGCTTTTTTACAAAGAATAACTGTGGTTTTTTCGTTGATAAAAAAAAAAAAATAGAGGGAGGGCACAAAAAACGCAATATTTATGGCATAGCGAAAAAGTTGAATTGGTATACAAAAGCGAAACCAAAATATATATACATTTGAACCCAGGGCGTGCTCTTCTTTGATTAAATACTCTACACGACGAGACGACTCATAGATGTACCTACTAAAAAAAATTCAACCCTTTTGTTTTGAGGGATGAATTATTGGAGCATACCTATTTTTTCTGTGTTTGGGTTATTACAGATAATATTAAAAATTAAATTAAATTTCAAATTTTTGTGTTGAGCACTTTCGGAGATCAGGTGTTTTAAGGACATACAGACAGATAAAAATTGTAGCTACAATGAAGATAAATAAATTCGATAGTAGAAGACTGATTTATCAACATGAATGAAAAGTTTAGTGTTGTCAAATGATACTCATTTAAATACAAATGCAGATTTGTATCAGCTAGTTATGAGGTCATTTTCTCTTTCAGGCGTCTGGGATGGATCAGAAATAATTTGGAATGACAGGTTACGGGTGAGAGGATTCAAGAAGAGGGAAATTGAGTTTTAAAAAGATCTGTAGCGGGAAATGACGAGTTCATGGACAAACGTTCAGGGCATTCTGTAAAGTTTGGGTGAAGTCGTAGTAGGATAGATTCAACAATATTTCTTCGGATCTAGGATTATTAGGATAAAAGCATTAAGTACAATCACCAAGTTTTTATGCCCATACACGTATATGTATATGATTATAGTAGAAGCTATCATTATGTGAGCTGATAGAAATGTACGGCTATGTTCTCCTCAGCCTTCAGATTCTATATAAGTAAACAAGTAGACTATCTCGCCTCTATACGGAATATATGATGTATTAAATACGATACTTATCTTGACTCTCTCTTTCTTTACATCTTTTACCTAAACAAATTTCTCATCAATCAAAAGCCGTTGAAAAATTAGCCGTGTTAAATTAATAAAATTAATTTAACACAATGTCAATGCTAAATAAAGATAACATAAAAGTTAATGGACTGATAATGTGCTCTTTTAAAAATGCGATTATAATGCTCGTAAATTATTACACTAACGTTTAATTTAAATAGCATAAAGACTGATAAACTTAATTATATTGACAATATAAATTAGATACATCCAATTTCATTCATAAGGTACATAACTAAAATTTAAAATAGATTAAAATTGGCCAAGCACACGGTCAGCACACAGAAAGGATTCGCAGGCAACTATAATAGGACGAGTTCGTTAACCAGCATAATCGGCCTAGCCGTATCAAGATAGCGGCCATTTAAAAGTGGTTTTTTTGGGAAAAGAATTCTTCATTGAATTATTTAATAAAATAGATGGGGGGGGGGGGGCACGAAAAAGGCAATTTTCGAGGACACATGGTGCAAAGAACAATAAATTGACACAATAACAAAACCAAATATAAATTTGCACTCAGGCTGTCCTTTAACACCCCACATGACGCATTTACGTTAAAAAAAAAAATTCAACCCCTTACCTTGAAACCCTCTTGTTTTAAAGGATTATTTTTTGGGGCTACTCTACAATTTTCCTGAATTTGGGTTATTTATTACATCCTCGATTTTGCCTATGGACCCTAAAAACACAATTTAAATGAAAAGGTCGTTTAGAAGGGGTTGAAGTTTGACGATTCACTAAACAAAAGTTCAGTTTGTTGTTGATTAGAGTACTATCACGGTGAAAAGTTACAAAAATAAAATTATTGGTGTTAATAGTACGACGCACTAAAACGTTTTCATAACAATATTGCTATAGGTATACCATTGTTAAAATTCAAATGCATGTGAGTCCCTTAGCCATTGATGTGAACTAAAATCAGAACTGATAAGTTATCACCGGGGATTTTGTTTTAGATAAGAGAATATTTTGCTTTTGCTAGATTTTAAATGGGAAAATTACACAAAAATGTCGAGGTTAAAGAGAGAAACATCACAAATTAGGATTATATAATAGGACATTATAGATATTCATTTAGATATTAGATGGGTTACGGATTAAAAGAAATGACGAAGGCCTATAATTTTTAGTATGTTTTTAAATTAAGATAAAAATCGCCGTTTAAAGCGTCGAGTTAAAATGAACCAATACGATGAGGAGAATGCGGGCCCGGAGGCTAGGAGAGATGAAAAGTTGAAAACCGTAGAAGTATAGGAAGCAATATCTACAACCTTGTGGGAAGGCTCTGAAAGAACTACATTGAAGTGTTGAATATACCGACCCCTCACTTTGGTACTGTCGATTCCGATGAAGCAGAACTCACGCGATGACCACCGAGCGGGAAAAGTACAGAGAACTTAGTTGGACCCGGCAGAAATAAGGAAAGAACGTGACCTAGGCGAACAATAATAATGGACAGGTTTCCGTAAGCAGAAAAAGGAAAAAGGATTCGGAAGATTCTAAAAGTAATTGAGCCGAACCACGACCTAACAATCTATTCCGAAAGGCGGCGCTTCGAAGAGCGGAGAAAATAAGTAAAAAGCAGAATGTAAGATGAGGAGAAAATTACAACTTGCCCGTCAACATTCATGCCGTCAAGTCTGGAAAGTACCTAAGACAAGAGATTTGAAAGGAAATTAGAAAGCATGACTTTGAGGTCGGAGAATGAGGGGAAAGCAACAAAATTAATAATATTTTTGAAAGTAATTGAAGTGTTACGATAAAGTATAAGGTCACGAGAGATACAAATAAGTAGCATTTAATAAAATCAAGAGATAAAAGAAATAGAAATCATCATTTCATTTTACTTCATTTATTTAAAGAATAATACATTCTTTATCAATTCTACCACGACAGGAAACAGATATATAAATGTTAAATGTATATTTTATAAAACAAGGGCAATAACAACACTACAAAAATGTTAACGCAAAAAAAGGTGGTATCAATTGTAGCGTTATGAAACAGCCATTCCCATTTGTTTCTCTGACATCTAGCAGAATGTGGAGAGAAGACAGTGACACAACTCTAAAACTAGCAGTTATTAGAGCCAGTTTAATGCGAAAATGAGGTTGACAAGTGCTTGGGTAATCATAGAACCAGCTAAATATGTGGACGAAGAACTTTCATTAATTTAAGAATTATTTAGATGGATCTGTCCAAAAATGAGATCGGCATATTGCATGTATCAGTATAATATGAGTTTCTATTTTAGTTAAGGGCATTTTTTTATGTTTGTCAACTCATCTAATGTAGGTCAAGTTTGATCAATAGCACTTTTAGCTCTCAAAAATATTGAATGCAGTTCATTTATAATATTTTATAGAGCTTATAGTTGAGCATTTTCGGTTTTTATATTAATTTTAATCATTATTAAAATTTTATTATTACAGTTAAGTATACTACAAAATATCGGTAGAAAAAATATTTAGATAATTTAGAATAGACCATTTTAACGAATTTAACACTTAAAAAAAAACAACTTTCTAATACTGAGAACAACAATAAATTAAGAAGATCTTATATCGTGGAAATTAATTCCTTCTATTGATTTTTAAAAATAAAAAGTATTTTTACACTTGCATTTTTCTGCACCAAGCTTCAGTTCAAAGCAAGATTTGCTTCTTTTTTCTCTTTTTTTTGTAAAAGCAAAATTAGGATCTTTGATCCTTAAGGGATATAATTAAGTGATATAATAACTGAGTTTTGAACTTAAACAAGAAAACGCACTAAACGATAAGACATCACTTGTAGCCATCAGATCACCGTTTAGACTTACTATAGTCAGGGATGTTACATTACGTTAATAATCACTGGTTTAAAGAACCAGAACTGAATATTATTACATACTATTATTTTTTAAAAAGAAAAGGTTTCTTTTAGGCTATACCTCTAACCGGGAGATATTTTCATAACCCTGTAACCATTAAAGAGTGGTGAGTATTATATGGCTCACACATTCACACATGCATTATTTTTTAAGTGTGCCTGAAGAAGATGTTGTAAATAACACCGAATATTTATTAACGCTTCGATGGTGTATTTATAAACATTTTACAGGCTTCAATTGATTAAAAGTTTTAAGTGTGGTAATCAATCCCACTTTAGTATAACTGCCTGAAAGCGATTAATCGAAAAAGAAAATTGTTTTTGACTCTCTTAACAATTGAAATTTAATACGCTTTCAATTGTCAACTTAAAAAAGCATTTAATATAATTTAAAAGGAAATAAGTGAGGTACTTCTTTAGATTGTTACTCCCCTGTATGTTGTTCTTTTAGAAATATAAACGGATATAATTATTTATAAATTTATTTGTCTAAATAACTATTATGACAAAGGGATTTTAGTCCAATGTACTTTTGGACAAATGAATATCACACTTCTGTTGGAACGAAGTTCCTTATGGCACGTTCTGGAGCCCGGGAGTGAATCCGAAAAAAAAATCAGCGTCACAAAATCACCGTCACTTTTTTTTGTAAATAAATAAAATATAATCATCTAAAATTTTACCCTGATACAAGCAGAAGCTGTAGATTAGGGAAGAGGAAGAGATATATTTTATAATATTTTAAATTAATTGGCCGGGTAGGTAGAAAACAGTCATATTTCAATCCAATCTCCTAACAAACATAATCTTTCACTATAAACTCATCATGATCAACTTTTTTCTTATATTCAATATATATTTATAGTAAGGCGCTTGCTTTAATTATACAAATAATGATTTTATTTTAATTTTGCCTTAATTCTGCTAGGTACAAACAGTTCGTTACTTTTAATTTTGTCTCTTTTCTAACTCCCCCATGTATAAGTAGTTAGCAATGTATACGTACTTAGCAGTGCGATTTTATAATTTATATTTAATGGAAAATGTAAGGAACTTCGTTCCTACCGGGTGTCCCGCGATACCACACGTGTTTTGTTTTATAATGGGAGTAACAGTCTAAAGAAGAAGATTCCGTCACCTTCTTTAGATTATTACTCCCTTCTGTGTTTTTATAAGGGGAGTAACAATTTAAAGAAAAACAATCTGTCGCACTTTCATTAGATTATTACTCCCTTCTGTGTTTTTATAAGGGGAGTAACAATTTAAAGAAGAACAATCCGTCACCTTCATTAGATTATTACTCCCTACTGTTTTTATAAGGGGAGTAACAACTTAAAGAAGAACAATCCGTCACCTTCATTAGATTATTATTCCCTTCTGTGTTTTTATAAGGGGAGTAACAATTTAAAGAAGAACAATCCGTCACCTTCATTAGATTATTACTTCCTTCTGTGTTTTTATAAGGGGAATAACAGTTTAAAGAAGAACAATCCATCACCTTCATTAGATTATTATTCCCATCTGTGTTTTTATAAGGGGAGTAACAATTTAAAGAAGAACAATCCGTCACCTTCATTAGATTATTACTCCCTTCTGTGTTTTTATAAGGGAAGTAACAATTTAAAGAAGAACATTCCGTCATCTTCTGTTTTATTATAAGGGGAGTAACACTTAAAAGAAGAACAATCCGTCACCTTAATTAAATTATTACTCCTTTCTGTGTTTTTATAAGGGGAGTAACAATTTAAAGAAGAACAATCCGTCACCTTCATTAGATTATTATTCCCATCTGTGTTTTTATAAGGGGAGTAACAATTTAAAGAAGAACAATCCGTCACCTTCATTAGATTATTACTCCCTTCTGTGTTTTTATAAGGGGAGTAACAATTTAAAGAAGAACATTCCGTCACTTTCATTAGATTATTACTCCCTTCTGTGTTTTTATAAGGGGAGTAACAATTTAAAGAAGAACAATCTGTCACCTTCATTAAATTATTACTCCCTTCTGTGTTTTTATAAGGGAAGTAACAATTTAAAGAAGAACATTCCGTCATCTTCTGTTTTATTATAAGGGGAGTAACACTTAAAAGAAGAACAATCCGTCACCTTAATTAAATTATTACTCCTTTCTGTGTTTTTATAAGGGGAGTAACAATTTAAAGAAGAACAATCCGTCACCTTCATTAGATTATTACTCCCTTCTGTGTTTTTATAAGGGAAGTAACAATTTAAAGAAGAACATTCCGTCATCTTCTGTTTTATTATAGGGGGAGTAACACTTAAAAGAAGAACAATCCGTCACCTTAATTAAATTATTACTCCCTTCTGTGTTTCTATAAGGGGAGTAACAGTTTAAAGAAGTGCTTAATAGATAATAGATAGCAAATTAATTTGATCATATGCAATGACCCTTACAAAAGCGATATCTATTAGTAAAAATACAAAATACACATTAAACTTCAGACATTACAGACAATCTTCATTAATATTTAAGTTGCATCATCATTATACCTTAAGATCAATACATCGATATCGAACAACTAATATTAAGATAAATATGAACCCAAGAAACGGGTTGTTGTAACAAGAAATTGAAGTTTTCCTTCTTGCAATCCAATTACCTATATAAAAAATTCACCGTGAACTTGATGGGGAAAAAATGGATTAAAGATTGTCAATCGATTTTAAGACGGTAAAATAGTTATGTTTAGATATTCACTTTCAATCCCATTATCCCAAGAAACTCGGAACTTACTTTAATCGTTATTGAATTAAGATATTGTTAGTTAAATATTTATTTTAACACTAAAGTTTAAAAGTAGATTTCAGGTATCTGCTGTTTCAGGTAGCTGATCAAATGTATAGATTAGAAAACATTAATTTATTATGATAAACCGTAAAATTGATGAGTTTAAGATCAAGTGTGTTGATTGGACTGAGAAAGGAACAAATAATTTATTAATAGAGAAATAATTAAATTAGAAACGGCGTTTCACGTTCAATAATAGAACAAAGAATAATGATTAACATAACTGATTTTATTTCATAACCAATAATGGTACGAAAAGAATAAATTCCGAAGAATTGTGACAGTAAATTGTATTATAATGGTCGAATAATGCGTAAAAATAAGTCGACAAGTGGACACACCTCTAAATATTATAAGAAATCAAATAAAACGATAAATCGTCATAAATATCTTTGGGTAAGGCGTTAATGATTTAAACAGCTGACAATGTTATCTCGTAAAGATTTCAAACCATATGGTCCCTTAGAAGGCTTGTTATAAAACACACCTGTGAAACACAAGCGAGTCACCATAAAATAAAAATTGCGCAAAGGTAAATCTTTGGGAAAGCAATTACGCAAAAAATAAGGGAGTTGTTAAAATAACATTAGAGCAAATGTCTAGAGGCAATAAGGTGAGTTCCATGATCCCACAACCTTGCACTTTATAAATATGGCAGCGTTTTATAATTCAATCATTACAAAACAAACAATTTAGTCAACTCTAAGATCAGTCTATAACATGATATCAGTGTGTCAAATTTAAAATTAAATTTTGCCCTCATTACATTCAGATTCATAAATAAGTATGAAATACATAAATATAATGCAAGCTCATAATTTCATTAATACCCATCTATGATATAACATTTTTTTAATTAGTAAACAATTACTTAGTGTGACTCATAACTGGCCAAATTATAACATTAGTATAAAATAAAGTATAATTATATAGATTTCAAAATGCGAGTTTTCCTGAAAAATTTAAATTGTGCGCATACACTTGCTAAGTATACGCAGAAGATTGAATTAATATGGGACCATCTATGGGCTTACCCTCATAATTATACCCTATAAATTTAATTGAAATCAGAAAAGTAGAAATCTAAAAAACAGTTTAGGCGCTGGGCGCAGACGGTTGAAATTAAAATAAGGCCATCTGTGGACTTTGACGTGCCAACTGCACGGTGGCAACATAATAAGTTCACGTAAACACTTTGCTCAGTACTACAATAAATTTAAATGTTCCATTCAAAATACTGACCTTCTTAAAAATTATAAAAGTAGGACTCTACTAATGATAGGTTTTTTTGACTGAGACTTGGTACTGACTGAGACTGGTATCTGGTAATGTTGGTTGACTGGTACTGACTGATGGTTGACTAGTACTGACAGGTACTGACTGAGACTTGGTACTGACTGAGACTGGTACCTCCTTAAAAGTTTGGAAATTAAAGTTCAAAAACAGTATTTTAAGCAGTTTTAGACATAAACTCTAACACTAATTTTTATTTTATTTGTAATTTTATAGCCCCTTAAAATTTGAAGGGGGGGGGAGCTCAAGCCCGATAGCCCCCCCCCCCCCCCCCCCCCCCCCGTTCCTACGCCACTGGTTATAACTATAACTGACCTAACCCTATATCGGGTCCGCTTTGAATCTTCATTTCATATCTCTTATACCTTTTGTTCTTCAACCCTTCTATAGCCCTAGTCTACCCCCACTTTGAACTGTTAAATTAAGTAAAAGCTTGTAAATACATATATAGTTAGTAGAATCTTTACTCTTACTATGCAAACAATGTTAAAATGCGTTTATTAATAATTAATAATAAAATTGCAGTGACAATATTGTTGAGTTACTTTCTTTTAACCTCTCAAGTCTCAAGTCTAGTACTAGTTAATACATCTTTTTCGTTTTTAAAACAAGTAGAAAAAATCGGTCCGAGACAACTCAGACAAACTTTCTGATATACGACATAATAAATAAGCCCAATGACTTCATTTATTAGTTTTCGTAGGTACATTTAATTATTTTTGAACATTTCATCAAAATGTATCATAAAAATAACTTCTCCTTGGGGGGGAATCGAACCCGGCCTCTCTCCATCCGCGTTTAAAGCTTTTTTCTCAGGAACTAGATTTTTCCCGGGAGAACAGCTTATATCGTTGGATTCGTATTTAAATGGACTACATTTTACAATTTTTTAATCAAAATCATCAGAACCGTTTTCCTGAAATAATATTTTTTCAGAGCTATTGGAGGGAAGTGCCCCCACATTTAGGGCTAAAATTAATTTCTCGACTTCGCCTCTGGGTATGATTTTTCTAAACATGTATGCCAAATTTACAGGCGCCTGCACAGACAGACAACAGACTAGACATTTTTTAAAGATCACTTTTTTGGACTAAGGAGACCTCAAAACGTGTAAATCTATCAAAATCTCAAAATCGAATTTTCGCGCCATCACAATATTTCCTTTCTCTTTATATGAGAAAGAAAAAGTGCCGAAATTGCACATTAGTTGAAGAAACTAAAATTGAAGTGTTAAATTTATAACTTTACGTGGTTTAAGTCAGTAAACTCATCTAATTTAACAAATTCTTTGAGAGTTGTTTTCGCATAATACGAAACCTTGAACTTTGACAAATATAATAGTTAAATCAATTCTTTTGTGTTGAAAAAAATGATGTTAAAAGGAATAAAAATAATATATTGACAATGTTATGAATTACAACTTAGTGAAATATTGCAATCCACTTTAATATTCACTAGACAATCTGTATGTACCAGAATGTTTTCCTTAACTCATAGAACTGTTAAATGGGCCATAAAAACAAGTTAGAGATGAAGAAAAATAAAAACTCCACAACACTCTCATTTTTTCATTGTTTTGAACCAACATAACGTAGGAGTAAAGAATATCACAAAGGAGTTAACGAGTTCTTTCTGTCTTCTTTAATAAATTATTGTACAAAAGACAGAACAGAACTGTTATAACAACTGTGTCAACGAAATAAATAAACATTACGATAAGGAACAGTTGTTTCATTTAATTTCTTTTGCTTTTCTTATCAATAATATGGACTAAGAATTTCTTGGATTATAAAATAAGCAACTGCAAGTATTTGATCTTAAAAAAATTAAGGTCGCTACTGATTTGCATAATATTAACAATTATATTATGCAAAGTAAGAAGTAGCATGCCCACGTACCCTGTTATTGTTTTTGTATAAACTATGTTAAGTTTGAAAAATTAAATAAATTAGAAATATTAAACGCACTTCGTTAACAAATAACTAACTAATTAACTATTTCTGTGATGCAACATGCATATAGTTAGTTATTCTAATATTACTCCAAATCAAAGTGGTCAAATGACAAACCAATATCAACTTGATTTTCGGTCTACTAACTAATTTTGTACACAGGATCATAAAAATCACATTGTCCACCATAATGGACGGGACATGGCTACTCTCTGTCAGTTTCTTTTTAGGGTTTCGAGGTCATCCTAGAAACCCCTTATGCTTTTGGTAGTTCGCCGTCCGTCCGTCGCATCTTGGAGTATACCTCAGACCTATCGACTAGAGATTTGAAATTTTGTATACAAGTTAAACTTCTTTGCTCAAAAACAGAAAAAAAATATTGCGAACTTAAATACTCAACATTTCTGCGATCAGTGATCAATTGCGAATTGATCCCATTATTTTATATTTTTTGTAATTTTTAAGTTGGGTATCATTTCAAAGGAATTGAAATGAAGATCACAAATATATATCGCGTTTCAAAAATGGCGGCCATTTTATCCCCCAAAAAAATTAAAACAAAATGTACCCCCCTGATAGGTCCTAAAAATAAGGTAAAATACCAAATACAAAAATATGTGGTCCAATGATACTTCCGAAACTCCGGAGCCCCAACATTTTTATAATTTGAAAATTCAAAGTTAAGTATCATTTTAGGTATTGAGATTTGGTTCAAAAAATTCCAAAATGGCGGCCATTTTACCTCTAAAAGTACCAAATAAGTGCATACCGAAGATACTAATACTAATAAAGGATAATAGTTGCACATGGCTTCTTAATAGAGGAACTTTTTATATATATTTTTGTTTAAAAAAAAAAAAATAAATAAATAAATGATAATAATGTATTTATGAATTCCTATGACCGAAGAAACCCTTTTAGTAACTTGCTGGCAAGTATTTGACGGGAGTTTTTTTAAATGCTTATTGCCAAGCTATGTACCGCAGACAAACTTAGCCGACATATATTCTTAAAAGGTAATAAACGATAACTTGTACACAAAATTCTAGCTTGATGTCAGTCAGATAATTTTTTGCACGTAATCTCCATGTCACGGGGTTAGTAGTGTGTAGCTTTATTACTCGAACTCTCTTTGAAATAATTTTCTCTTTCTTATAGTCCAGGAGATAGCGTGCAAAAAAGTGTCTGACTAACATTAAGCTAGAATTTTGTATACAATATACAAGTCAATCTTTTAGCGCCTTTTAAGAATATGTGGTCGGCTAGGTTCGTCTGCGGGACATAGCTTAGCAATAGGCGTTTGAAAAAAAAAGAAACCGGTGGAGAGCGGCCATGTCTCACCAATTATGGTGGACAATGTGATTTTCATGTTCCTAAGTACAGAATTAGTTAGTAGACCGAAAATCAAGTTGATGTTAGTTTGTCCCTTGACAGGTGACAACGTTGATTTTTAGTAATATTTGAATAACTAACCTATCAAGTGTGAAAATAACATCGACTTGATTTTTGGTCTACTAACTAATTCTGTACTCTGGATCATGAAAATCACATTGTCCACCATAATTGGTGAGACATGGCCGCTCTCCACCGGTTTGTTTTTTTCAAACGCCTATATTGCCCAGCTATGTCCCGCGGACAAACTTAGCCAACTACATATTCTTAAAAGGCGCTAAAAGATTGACTTGTATACAAAATTCTAGCTTGATGTTAGTCAGACACTTTTTTGCACGCTATCTCCTGGACTATTAGTGTATGTTTTGTAAAAAAATACTTCTTGCATGCGAGTCCGCAAGACAGTGAGACATTTTCATGATTTCGCTCTGCGTAAACTACCGACGTAAAATGAAATAAAATCGGTAATTTATTCAAGTAATTGATAAAAGTAGATGGAAGATAATTTTTATTCTTATTTCCACACCGGTAATGCCGCGGCTTGATTACAAAAGACTGAATTTAAAGGCGCCGGCCCGCCTTCTACGAATTGTTTATATGCCTTCATACTAGGTAGGCCGAGAGGGCTGAGAGTTGATGGCAACCTCCTATACTTTCCTAACTCCCTGTCACACGTATAAATCTTTTCGACTTTCTTCGGCCCTATGACGTGCGGTGGAGGGAGGCCCAACAGCTGGAGACAGACTGTACACACCTCCTATACCTTTCTTACTCCTTGATACACCAGGTAACGTTTTTTAGTAACGCTTTTCGAGTTATGTAGCACAGCCTAAACATGAAAATGTCAAAACCTAATAAATCAAGAAAGTCTGTACCAAAAGAAAAGAGGGCAAGCGAAAGGGGACAAATTTACACACTTATCTATAGAAACCGAGCAAGGATAGACCAAAGAAGGGAGCTGTAACAACTTACAAATAAATTAGACACTGGAAACGACTGCATCGCAGCATCATAGTCACATAAAAATTTTCCTCTCTAAAGAGTGTAACTATTATGTTAGCCATAATACTTCAAATTTAACAATGGTCAATGACCATCTCCTACTCTTCATTGGACTCAACTTGTTTTTACAAGAGCCGTGCTTTATTAGGGACGCTAAAAAATAAAATGGCTTCCTAAGTTGCCATAGGATCCATAATAATAAAAAACAACATCATTTGAGAACTCAGGAGGATTTAGGTTAATCACTTTTATTTATTTATGGTCGAAATCAGTTTAATCTTTTAATTTAGGGACAGTAAAAGCAAAAAAGTAGCTGCTAGAATAGGAGTTTTAATCATTAACCACCACAAGGTGTTTTGTAATTATACATTAAGTATGAGAGCAAACCGAAAAGTTTATGTTCCAATGTATTGAGTTATTAATTAGGAAAAAAACAGGTTCTAAAATCTAAGACATTTATATATTACCTAACTAATTTTTCGTATGAAACTGCACCTCTTTAGGTTCCTATTTTACATAGACCCACTATATAATACAGACAAACACACATATATACACACTATGTATATTTATAATAGATAAACAGGAACGGATAGGGGCACCGGGAAGACGGGTAATTTCCCGAGGCACCGCTAAGCCGATTATGAAAAAAGAAAATTTGGTCCGACAATCCAAACAAAACATTTAACACTATTATATTTAAGCTTTAGTAATCGCCCTATAAAATAAAATATGAAACAAATTATAGAGTAGCTTGATTTGTCCCTTCTTCTAATCTTCGTTATTTATGGGTCAATTAAGGGTATAAAAATAAAGAAATTCAACTAAGGTGAATATTTAAATTTGGTCGGGGCATTTTCATGCCTCAAAACATCGAAAAAACTTCATTACAATTTGTTCTTAAATATCTAGATACATAAACTCAACAAAATAATAAAAATATCATAAAGCTAAAGGCAAGGACTCTTTCTTACCTTATCTTAAGACGTTAGTTGAATTTCTTTATCTATTACCCTTTATCAACCCACAAACAATAATATTTTTACCATCACTTTACTAAAATTTGAACATTTATACTTATAATATAGGTGACAAAATGAGTTTTCAAGGAGGGGCCCCCCGAATGCAGGTGCAGGGGGGTACTCATTACATGTGTTGTCCCGTGCCAGACGCTACCTCCCCATCCGCCCCTGGAGTTAAAGTAGTATAGTGAAGCAAATATTACATTACAAGATTTTGAAGGATTAACATGCTTGAAGTCCGCAGAGTCCAAAATAAATGTCCAGGACTAAGATCACCCGCTATTATCAGGAGTGAAGGTTGCCTAATAATGTTCAGAAGATCTGTTTCATTATTATCTAGCAGTTATAGAACAATCTACCCAAATAATAAAGAATTTGAAAATAATATGTGAACTAAGTTAACAATTATTTATTTATCCTTCCATTGTTTAGTTTAATTTGATACGGCTTCATTAATCCAGATCCTCTTTCATTTTTTGAAAGAAAATCTACCATGTACCGAAGAAAAGAATGCGTTCCGGTCGAGGTGGCAGGCTGTGTCGGCCTCCTATACATTACTCTGTAGAACTATAGACGGCAGAACACTGAACACAGCTGCATCCTCCAGGTACGAAGATAAAACTAACATACTTCTACTCCGTATTCTACAAAGAATTCTACTTTACTAAAACTAGATCACACTGATCCAGTTATTACTATAGAAACTTTTAAATCAATCAACTAACAACGCAATCAGAGTGTGAAAATCTTAAAACGCATTTTAACAAGTGAAAAAAATGCTTAAAATTAGCTACGAATTTATAACCACTTTGTAATAAATTCCTTAATAACAATTTTAACAACAAAAACAACCTAAACGTTCTCGGTGATAAACTAGGCACAAAATTTAATATGAATACAAATTATTATAGAATAAGGTTGAACTGTATATATATATTTTTAAATTCATTACGATTAATGTTATAATGTGATATTGTTAAACTGTTAATGTTTGCGTTAGATAGTTTTTCCAATTACTATAATTTATTGATGTTTTAAATTTTAACTTCATATATGTGACTAATATGTTAAAAAATAAGTAATTTAATTTGATATGACGAACTCTCATGGAGGATATTGTTTTATTAAAATTATTTCAACTATTTACACTGAATGTAAGTAGTTTGATCATTATTATTCAATTTTATTATTTAAAAATTTACAAACTTCTGGTTTTATCAAATAAATATGTCTTAAATTATATGAGAAGTCCAATTATGTAAATTTAAACCTATTGTTAGATTGTAGAGATGTATTGTGGACTTCTTTAGAGTTTCAAACTAAGACGAAGGTATTTATTGGAATAAATACTTTCGTAATATATTCAAAAATAGGACTTTTATTCCAATAAATACCTTCGCACTGTTAGATATTATGGAAAAAAGGAACAAGAAAAATTGTTTGAATTATACTATTTGTTAATATGTTTCATTTTTAGTACATAGCTGTTGTGATTGGAAAATGACTTTATATAAACTTTAAGAGTCGAAACACATAAAATGAATAAAACTAACCAGTTTTGATTTTATTTAATTACACCTAATTACATCCATCTAAAAACAATTTATTTATAAATAAATTCCTTAAATTTGCATTTATACTGGAGAAAAAAAACATAATTAAAATAATTTTAATAAAAAGTTTTTATTAGATATATATATATATTTACCTATACTGTTTATAACAAAACAAGTTGTTATTAATTAATTATTACATTTCAAAAGTCTTACGCATTAAGACACAATTAAGGTATATATTTACATTTAACAAGACTTAAGCACCTTAATAATTATGATGTAATAACAATAAAGAAACATTTAACTTAATATTAGAATTATTTTATTAACCTGTCTACGTGCCACGTGCATATAATTTTAATAATATGAATTAAAAAATTAAAACCCTAAACATAAAAGCCAAGCTAAATAAATTCTATCATCGATTGATTCATTGGAGTGAGATTGACTTGTTAAGAAAATAATTGATCGACGACACGTGACGAGGATCAAGATATGACAGGAACTATAATGACTTCAGAGATAAAGCCAAGCATGCTTAACTGAATCTAACTTTAGTTACATGATTTACGAATGTAAGCTCTTATCTAGAAGAGGTGCATGTCCCAGTAAGCTTTGCCATTAACTCTTGAAATGGTCTGCCTTATTACAGTAAATGTTTTCTACAAATTTGATTATTATAACTAAAGCCGGGGTATGCACGAACATACAAATTGGAGCTGGAAACACATCAACGCAGAGATGTATCTATAGACGGTGGGACAGGCAAAGCATGTTTGTCCTGAGCGCAAATTGAAAGTTGCACAAAAATGAATGAAGCAATGTCTGCTAATGAGTGTCCTATTTCATATACATTAAATTATTTTATGCTTTTACAACCTCATAAGCCTCGTCCAGAGTGCCGAACCGAACAGAGGAATCAAACCGAGCATTGGTCTCTGCGCATGCCCAGCCTGAGATATATGCGCAGGCGCAATTTAGACTGGGCATGCGCAGAGACCAATGCTCGGTTCGTTTCCTCTGTTGGGTTTGGCAGTATGGACGAAGCTTTATTGTCAATTTTATTCAATTTTCCCCCTTTTTTAAAACTGTTTTGATTCTTTTTTACGTGAATCAAAGTATCAATTTAGCAGACGGTTGAAATTAATCTGGGACTACTTTAAAAAAAACAATCCAGATGTCATAAAAAGCACTAAAGATGTTCCTTGAGGCCTGAAACGAATTATGTCTAGGAAATTTTGGAATCGGAAGCTCGGAAGCAAAATTGTTTTGCTTACGAGGTTACAGAAGGTAACGGAAGATATATGATCGTTCTGAAGAACGAAATAGTACATTACGCGTCGAGTGCGGAAAGTAGCATTTTGCATGCGAGTGTGGAGTTTGCACCCGAGCGACAGCGAGGGTGGTAAAACCACACGAGCAATGCAAAATGCCGTTTTCGCACGAGTTGCGTACCGTACTTTATCTACGATTGTTATATTTAAATAATAAATACAGAAAGAAATAAACTTCCAGTATACAAGTTCGTATTTCTCTTTTGATAAAGATAACATTATGTAATTCATTAGTTGTATTTTGTGCCGAATTATTTCGGGAGGCGTATTATTCTCCTCATATTCGTCATAATCATTTAAATCACTCATTGATTTTCACAAAAACCTCGATATAAAAGTTACTTTTATTAAACAAACAGCAAATTAGTCTTGTTAAATGTAAACAAACTCTCTAATCGTGAGTAAAGCTGAAGAATTCCTCTTCTTTACCGCACTAGTGTGGTAAAGAAGAGGAATTCTTCAGAACAATGAGACGCGCATGCGCAATGAATACAAGTACGTAAAGAATCACTTTCTACGCATCTAAACAGAGATATAATGTTTATATTTCGTATCAATCGTAGATAAAAATTTTTATGTCTCCGGTTTCAAAAATTCCAAGACAGAAATCCGTTTCAGACATCAGCGAACATTTTTGGTTCTGTGTATGTCTCGTCACTCAATTTTTGCGAACCAACATAATATCTTAAAAACTACTCGTCCAATATAATAATATTTGGATGGTAGGTCCTTAGCTCATTTGTGATCCCATATAAGTTTCATCCATCGACGCCCATATGTTTCTTCTCCACATACATTTATTTCCATGTATATCTTTAAAAGTACTCATCTAATTATTAAGAAATTTGGATAGTACGTCGAAACCATATTAATTTCAACCATTTTCACTCTGCTATGGTAGTATCTTTTGCTAAATTGATACTTTAAAACTACTTTGGTTTGTAAAAAACCAAAACAATTTCGACTTCTTTTAAAAAACTTAAATTAATTTGACAATAATACGTGTAAAAGTATAAGAGGTTTAAATAGGACGCGAGGAAGCTATGTGCCAAACTAGTTGATAGACCATTTTTCATCATGACAATAACGCAATTAGATTAATTAACTTTAGTTTCTTTATTCATAAATTATATTTTCGTTATCTAACCACAGTTAGATAACGAACAGTGAGTGAAATTGCAATAATGAAAGAAATGTCATTTATTCAGTGTTTTTAAAAAAAATATTGAACAGAGATAGAAATTTTTAAAAGATAATGTGTTCAATCAGTAAATCAAATTCAACCTTATTAAATCCTTAAAACGAGCCTTAACAGTACGTTTAAGAACACTTTTACCTCGATTGAAATGGAGGAATAGATTGGTCTCCTTTCACTATTATTCCCATTCTAGGTGTGTTGCAACATTGGTGTTTTACCGACAGTAGAAAAAAAAACTTTATCAATATCTAATAGTTGAGATAGCTTATGTCATCGGTCCTCGAAACCAAGTATTATCCTATAATTGGAAATGAGATACAGTGGCGAAGAAAATCCAGTATTCTGTTATCTGCAATTGTTTCAACATACTTTTAAAGCAGAAAGAGAGTTTTAAAACTATAAAAAAATAAGTGCCAAGTGCCAGTTCAAACTTTACGTTACTTGCGAGAGTTTAGAGTCTAATTACTTTTGCTTATGAATGAAATCTGAAACAAACCATGTATAGCTATCGCAATTATATCCATGAGAAAAATATTTTACTACTTAACATAAAAAAATAATAAAAAACCTAAGACAACTAAATTGCTATTTCAAAACACAATTAATACGATTTTTAAAATACTCGCGGTATTTAAGTTCGAGCGCACATTAAGACATAGGGCAGGGCAGCACCGTGTTTCTGAACCCCTGAAATGTATATGATACCTCGCGAATTGAGACCCTAGATTTACTGGTGTCGGGTAGGCCACGTGTGGCCTAGAACTGCTCTTATTTCAATTTACGTAGTTTCGTATATTTTTAAGTAAAAAAAAACCCTGGTTGCCCTGCCCTGCGTCATCTGCCATTGTCCGCCCGGGTAAGCAGCGGCTAGAGTATGGGTCTCCAATATTTCCGGTTGAAGGGCCGGATCTGGATAAGATGGTCCATAGTGAGCCGGATGAAATAAGCAACATCCAGCTTTCAGACTTCACAATGGTAGAGAATATGGATAATAAGCTCATAAACCATATTAATTTTGACCAAGACAACCTATATAAGACTCGTGCTGATCTTTTTTAAGGTTTGAAATGGCATTTGATTATGGAGAACTCATAACTTTGCATTGTTTAGGTTCATTTGTTGACGTATTTCGTGGAGCGGAGGGCCAAATGAAAACATCTTACGTAGATTAGAGGCCTCTGGATTAAGAGAATAATAAGTCTTACTTATTTGACCCATTGAAAACAACAGAGTAGTTTTAAGAGGATGCAAAGCATTTCATGAGAAATTTTGTAAACCTTGGCATATTTTACCATCATTGATGTTGTTTGTTAATAATTTTGCACATTATTTAGATTAATAATAATTATTATAATTCAAATACTTGATTATGAAATGTCAGCCTCCAGACTACCGACTAAGCCTTAAAACAAAATCGATTAACTCTTCAGCCGAATCTTAAGAAAGTTTAAATGCTTAACTGCAGAATGAAGTCACCATACTAATCCCTCTTCGACACAATAATCCTCTCAGTATGAAGTTGTAATTAAATCTACATAAATTCAAGAACTACTTTTCCCAAAGGTGTAAGTAAAGTTTACAGTAAGGTTAAGACGCCGAAAACCTATGTCTAGAAACATAAGTTACTCCATTCCTTGATCATATCTTTGTCTATAAAAGACTACACATAATTATTTATCAGTTGTCAGCATTAAAAATTAACGTTTATTTGCTTTGTCGGTTGTTAACTTTAAATTACACCCAGACAAATTAATGTTTTATTATCTTAAGATTACAAATAATCATTAAGAAAGCATTAGGTACAGTTACTATAGACAACAAATTTAATTACCTTCATATTATTTGCTATGTACCGTGTCAGTAAAAGCTTATGGTGGAAGTTCAACAGTAAAGTAATTAATTGGAAGAAAGGAATCCTGTTAGGCGCTAAAGACCCAAATTTTAGAGACACGGAATAAATATCCTAGAAATAAGGAAACAAACTTATAAATGCAACTAAACAATAAATTTATAGATATAGATTAGCATACGTACATTTAAATAGGTTAATCGTCCATCCCTAAGCTTAGTTCAAATAACTGTAGATTTTAAATGAATGATATAGGAAAAAATGTATTAACTTGCCTAGTGGAATTTTATAAATGAAGGAATTCCATTTTCCAAAAATGTATTTTAAACATATTTTTAAGCCCATATACCATTAGGATAAAACAAAAGCAAAACAATTTTCAGTCAATTTATATTTTATGACAGTAGGCGGGGAGAAATAAAGACCAGCTAAATAAAAAAAGGGTTGCAACAAGGGGGTGGTATCGTCAGTAATTTAGAATTAATTGGATTCTTTTGGAGTTGGATACGCATAAACACGGGTAAAGAGAACTGACATATTAACAAACTATTAGACATGATGTGTCTGATCGTTTTGAGTCAATAAAAGCCACGGAAATAGTCCTCAAATACGAGAAAAAACATGCATATGGATATAAATTATAAATAATAAACCTTTAATTTGTTTTGAGGGGTTTAATATTAAAGTGATTCTTGTCTTTAATTTATGTTAGTAAGATAAAATCCGAACGTGTCTCATCAAGCCAATATATATTTTAGTATTGCAACGATAAAAATATCTCTTTTCAAAAGTGCTATATTGTGCCATTACACATTTTGGCTTTTTCAGGCTTGTAACTTTCCGTTTAAGGGGGGGGGGGGGGCAGAAAACAAAACATTAATGACACATAGCACAATGATAAATCGGTTTTAAAAACAAAACTAACTATATATTCAGCATGTTTCTACTCAAGGCGTCCTCCCTCTTGCATTTGACATTTGACACTTCCCATGACGCATTGTTGTGGGTTCTTTCGGAGAAGGTGCGCTAAAGAAAAACGCAGGAAAATTTAAGGGTCCTCGGATTCGCCTTTGGACCCTAAAAACGAAGCGAAGGACGATTTAAAAACATTTTTGGTGGAGGAAAAATAACTCCTGAATAAAAAATGTAGATGGGATCAATAAGGCAATGTTTATTCGGTTATAGTATGGATGTAGGATTAAGTAAGGGTGAACAGTAAGTAATATAGGGGAGTAGATGCGGAAATAAGTTTAGGGAAATCCTACAGGGTGAAGGTTGAAATAGGGTCTTCATTTCTCGATGGATGTTTTGAGACAGGGTTAAAATATGAGTCTCAAGCTGAAACTCTTATCAATTTTATTGATCTCTGACTTCATGAGATGTTCATATGGTAATTTCATTTTCGTAGATGTTTGTGAAAATTAAATCTCGCTCCCTTCTTTTAATAAAATCCCTGTCAATTTGTAATTCTTTCATTCAATTCTTTCCTACAATGTGTAAACGCGTTTTTGTTTAAGTCGCATAAAAATAAACGGATGACACCTTTAATGATTTTGTTATTTAATTCATACATTTCTTTTCATTTGAGCCAATAGCACAAGGCATAGAAAAGGAGGTCATTAGACGAAACATGTTTTATTACGGCTCTAAACTGCTTCAGTCTTGTCCCGATCAATAAAAATGCAAGAGACCTCACTTGAGTTGTCTCGTGTCAGAACTGAACCGTAACGTAATTCATTCCTAGATAAATCAGTCAAAAGTCTCCCTGCTTCATTTGTATAAGCGACATTTACTAGTGGATACAACTTTGCAGTTGTTTTATTTTAGATCATGATAAACATAATCGTCTGAAGACCATAGTCAAATGTTCTAAAAGAGCTAACTCGAAAAACTGAAATAGTTATTAATGAAGTAGGCTTTAGAAACATTACTTGAAGAATAAAATATTTCGCCTCCGAGCTTACCAAAGGAATCGGAAGCTATGAGATCGTTCTGAAGAACGAAAATTTTTATGTCTCCGATTTCAAGAATTCCAAGATAGAAATTCGTTTAAGACATCAGGGAGCATTTTTGGTCCCATGTCTGTCGGTCGTTAAATTTTTGGGCGAACCAACGTATCTTAAAAACTACAAGTCCGATTCTAATTATATTTTGGATAGGTCATATTTAGCCTATATTCTTGGTCCCATATAAGTTTAAAGGCCTATTTACACTTTGATTAGTGCAAGTGTTGAGCAAATTTTTGCAAGTGTTTAATGAAAATTTTCTTAAAAATTGCTTAACACTTACACTCGCATTTACACTAATCTACGTGTAAATGGGCCTTAAATCTTTTGGCCCCACATGTTTCTCTTTCACAGGCTCACAAACATAAATTTATTTACACCTATATATAATACATCTTCAAAAGTGTACTCATCAGGTTTTTAAGAAATTTGGATAGTACTCGAAACCATATTATTTTCAATCGCATGCGCATTCATGTTTTAAATCAAAATAATTTTGACAGATTTAAGATAAAAGGAGGGGGGGGGGGGGAAATAGTTTGTACAAGAATAACATAATTTATTTGTAAGTACATAATAGAACGTGAGGTATCTATATGTGCAGCAAGAAAAACATTTGATTTCTTTATTGCAGCACTAATAGACAGACTATTTTAAATTATATTTACCTAATGTATTATTTTTTTTAGCCGTGTAGAAACAACATTTCTAAAATGGGCAAACACAGGGGATAGTTTCATTGATTATAAAAACAAGTTGGATTCTACATATGTACCAAAACAACTAGTAACTTTATATCTTTTATCTTTATTTTGTTAATTATGTATTTGTACGTCTTAAGTGCACAGCTTAACTGTATAAAGTGTACATTTATTTATATATAGAATAACTTCACCTAAATAAAAAGTATTATTTAGTTTTTCCTTTCCAATTAAATTTAATTTTATATGGAATCCTTTTTGCTCGTCCAATTACGATTGACCCCAAGTCCAATTAAAGGTATACTGTTTTTTATCTTATTTGAAATACAGTTAGTATGATATTAAACCTTCTTGATCGGAAATTCAATTAAGGTCAGTTTATATTATTGGATTTTGGAATCGTTATAAATCCTTCTTTGTTTTTTAAAGGCGAAAGACAATAAATTATTTTTATCTTTACTTTTATGATACATTAAGTAAGGAAATGGTATAAGTAGAAATAAGTTGTTAAAATCTGATATTTAAAATTATCTCCTCGAGACACTCCTTTAAACTGCCTTTAAAAAAATCTAGAAAACATTTTTTTTTTAATTCTGACAAAATCAAATCAATATAAGTGATCAATTAATTAAGTTCTAGTATAGATATTATTTATGCTTTATTTTCCTACCTTATACTTTGTTCGAAACTTAGTAACTAAACTAAGTGCATCTAACTTTAGCTTACTTTGTATCGATGTACTGTAGACTGCCAGGTTTGTGTATATGGACAATTTCATTGTTTAACAATAACATTGTATACCAATTGCATTGTTGTTATTATTGAAAATATGTTGCGACCTATGCGTAGGAATTAAAGTCATCATTATTACAATTTTGAAGAAGGGAGAATGACAGTCAAAAAATGTATCCAACCGCTGAGTATTGAACCATACATGCCTCGGTAGCCCAGCCGAGTGCTCTAGCAATTAAGGAGCTTTTGGTGGAAAAATAGGCTAATGCCAAAATGCACAAACTACGACAAATAAGATTGTAAGTTAATTTTAAGAACATTTGATACACACATATTATGGATCGAGGGTTAAGCTATTTCTCTATGAAAAATTAGAATAAAAAATCTATTTAAATATCTAGTAAACTCGATTTTTATTAAAATTTTGTGGGTATTTTTCGACTAGGCGCCTTAATACGTGGCTATAATTATTAAGTTAATTAACTTTAAACTGTAAATTATTAATTAAAGAGGTCAGAACCAGTTAGTAAAAACCATAAAGCTTGATGCTAATTCACATTAATGTTCTGTACTACCATACAAGCATTTCCTGAAGTACACAATGCATTGAAATATTTTTGTGCAACTCACTTGAACTTATTTGTTTTGTTAAATCTGCATAAAATTATCAGATCCAAAATGAAATGGAATAATTAATTTCTAAAACTCAGATTTTTATTTTAAGCCTAACCTCTGGATTATGCGGGAAAAACATTAAAAGTTTTAAAAGTATAAGTAAAACTCTCTCTATTAAGTATATAAAATTGTAATATAAAAAATGAAAAATTCATGAAAAAAAAAAAAAAAAAAAAAATACATATAAAAAAAAAGAAATCAAGTAATTCATTTGGTTTGCATTTAACTAAGCTTATGTGTGATGATATTCTTACACATTGCATACACCTGCATAAATTAATTTTAGCGTACTCCTATATGTATATAACTTATTAATCTGAATGGATATATAATGTGGTTTATAATAACAACATTAATTACCATAACTAGATAATTACAATGAACATTATATCATGCGGTAACCTTCGTTAACCAATTGTACTATCCAATAACACATGAATATCATTTAAAACAAAAGTCAGTAATATTGAATTATCGATTACTATTTAGTATAAACCAATTAAATTAATGAGCAATTAATTACATTGACGAAACACTTAAAAGCTCAGATAAGAATGGAGATTAATTAGTTGAATAACAGTCAGAAAGTAATAAACAAAAGTGTGGGATTCAAACTCCCAACAATATGCACATATCTTGTTTAGTGATACTCTTTCTCAAAACAAAAATAACTCATTCAGTTTTCAAGTGCATTCGATTCGGCTCCTTTTTAACTATTAATAACTATTAAAGGTGAGAAATCCGTAACAAGAGATACAAATACTTTTTTTTTAAATACAAAAACCCCACTCTGGTTTTTAATGAAACCATTGTTCGCATGTTCCGTCCTGAACAGAGCGACTAGTAGAAAGTTTTAATAACCGTTCTTATCCCATATTTTTTTTTTTTCTTTTTTCACTTTCTTTCATTTCTTCCTTTCATTTTCAACAAGAAATATTCAATTGTGTAGAGTAACTAAAACAGGAAATTGTAGCAACACGCATAAGATAATATTTAAATTAATTAAAATGTAATAAAATTTTGATGTCGGATCAGGTGTAATAAAACCAGTGGAAACTCGAAACACTTATTCATTATAACGATACGGCTTATGTCTAAAGCCATTTTCAGTCGTATTTATTTATTTACTATAACAAACAGTAAAAATTACAAATTAATAAACTAATTAAAAATTCATGCATAATTCATGCATAATTCAGATAATTTGAATCTTAATTAACTAAGTTCCTTTTTACAAGCATTTGTATTTAACTTGCAAATGTATGTTCGGGTCAAATTTTGCAACTGAATTTTAAAGCAGTTATCCTCAACCGATTGAATTTGAAATTTTCATACACGTTTAGTTTGGATGACAATGCATGGTTAGCTAAGTGACGTCATTCTAAATCAAATATGGCGGACAAGTTATTTTTGAAGCACATCCATGATATGATCAAATGAAAAGGTTTGCTAAAAAGAATACGAATAAAAGCTTGTTTTTAAAAATATTTTTTTTAATATTCATTTTTTGTTAAATTATTTTAAATTATAATGTTTATGCCTAATTGAACAAAATAAAAATCGGACGCGGGAACATCTTGGAACATTTCCTTACCAAATAATTCCAAAATGGCCCCACATATTAAGCTGAAATAAGGGTGACTTATTTATCTTATATAAAGGTATAATTGATGAGAATTTCAGGTCAATTGGCGGAATAGTTCCGAAATTATTTAGTGTTACATTTTCAAAGTTCATAAGTCGGTATTTTAAAAATAATAGTAGATATCAAAACGAAGTTCAGAGATAATGTTTGTCTTATACAAAGGTGTAATTGGCAAAATTTGATCGACTTTCTATAAATTTTTGAAAGTTTTGCTGGCTTAACAAAATGGTTTAATGAAGGATGATTCTTGTACCAAGTTTGAACTTAAAAGCTTAAAAAATTGTGGGAGTTATGCGTGACACAGACAAGACAGACATCCAGCTGAAAACTATTCAAATCGTCTTATGAAAACACCCAACACGGATATTTCCATTGAAATTTCGGGTGAAAACAATACTTTTTCTTTAGGTAAGGAAAAGTAAATATTGATATAAATAAAAATAACAAAACAAATGGTTAACAATACTTACATAGACCTAAATAAAAAAAAGTCCAATCATGCACCATGACTTAATGAGCGAATTTTCAAAGAGATCTGCGTATTATTGGCTTATGACAATATAGGAAAATTTTGGTTTAGAATTTGGATGGGTGGAAAAAAAAAAATGTGTACACGGGGGTATGGGGTACACAAGTCAAAATAGTATAAACCCTTCAAGATGCATGTCGTTGGAAAGCTCTTTAAGAAGTACTGTAATTGTTATGGACATTTTTGTTTCATGTAAGAGAGGGGTTAAATGGAAAAAGTCCAGTCATGCACCATGACTTAATGAGCGAATTTTCAAAGAAATCCGCGTATTATTTGCTTATGATAATATAGGAAAATTTTGGTTTAGAATTTGCATGGGTGAAAAAAAAAATTGGTACACAGGGGTACGAGGTACAAAAGTCAAAATCGTATTTACCCTTCAAGATGTATGTCGTTGGAAAGCTCGTGAAGAGTACAGTAATTGTTGTTATGTACACTTTTATCATATTTTCACATAAAAGGGGGGTAAAATGGAAAAAACACGTTTTTATGCTATTTTTGACCCTAAATTGTAAAAATGTGACCCCTAAATGAACTCCAAAAATTCTGGCCAACGAACTCATCCTTTCTTTTGATATTATTGACATTTTAAAATTTATTTGAAATTTTTAAGTGCATCCTAAGGGGAGATATCGTCTGGAGTGACACATATATACATATATACATACATATATACATACATATATAGGTACATACATACATAAAAAAAAGTGTTAAATTTTAGGAATCCATTCAGAATGGTATAAAACGGATTTCCATGGAAAAATTTTTCAAAAATTCGCATTACAAAAATTTTGAAGCCATTGCAATAGCGTAATTTTCTTTGAAAATTCGCTAAAACACGTTTTAATACTATTTTTGACCTAAATTGTCAAAATTTGACCCCTAAATGAACTCCAAAAGTTGTGGCCAACGAACTCATCCTTCCTTTTGATATTATTAACATTTTAAAATTCGTTTGAATTTTTCAAGTGCATCCTAGCGTGAGATAGCGTCTGGAGTGACACATACATACTTACATATCACATATACATACATAAAAAAAGTGTTAAATTTCAGGAATCGATTAAGAATGGTCTAAAACGGATTTCCATGGAGAAAATTTTCAAAAATTCGCATTAAAAAAATATTGAAGCCAATGCAATAGCTTAATTTTCTTCGAAAGTTCGCTAAAACATCTATCTCCACGAGAGAGCGTCTTTCAAATTTTTAAATATATGAAAGACAGCTCCAGACGCTCTCTCACTCTCAAACAAAATAAAAGTTTTAAAGCTGAAGATACGCACACATAAGAAAATATGTGTGTAAAGTCTAATAATTTATTTGCTACTATTTTTTTTTATTTTATTACATAACTCTAAGTATTGGGTATTGACTCTTTTATCTTAAAGGTTCGTTTTAAGGTTATTCATATAAAAATAAATTAAATCATAAACTATAACTATAACCATACAGCATACAGGAAAAGAATGAATAAAATAATCGCAAAATATATCTTTGAACCTCAGTCATGATATCATTAGTAAACGACTAAAATAATTAAATTAAACATAATCTAACATTAAGGTGAAATTTATTTTGACTTTCAAATAAGATCTGAGATCGTAACCTCCAAAATTAACTAGCCACTTTCCCGGACGTTTTGACAGCCTGACAATGAATAATGACAGCTAACAAATGAATCGACTTCAAACGATTAAGAAAGGAAAGCTAAATTATACAGTAGTAATCAAGTCGTGATGTTTTACAATCATCAACTACAATTTACCAACTATTAAGGGGTGTAACAGATATCGGGGAAGATGATGTTAAAAATAATTATAATCAACATCAATACACCCATTAAACAGAAGTAGGCGTAGAAAATTATAAGTTTGTAACAAGAACTGGAAGTAATCGAGAGAATGCGTTTTAAAAGAAAAAAATGTTCTAAATTAACTGACATATATCCTTTTAAAATAACTACCGTTTCTTACCATTTTTAAAAGTAATAATTAACAATTTCATTTTGCAACAGGTTGTAATTCTCAATCCTTTCATCCGTTTAAAACATCGTCCCAATCAATTCTGTAATTATCAAACAAATAACTTCATTGAATAAATCATATTATTAAAAAAAGGTAATCATTTTTGAAACGTCGACTAATGATTAATGGAACGTGCAATTGTCATGAGAGGTATATTGACTGCATCTATAAATGGACATCATGAGAACTTAATTAGAAACAAGTTAATGACATTGTGAATATAGTCAAACTAGCTGCACGCAATTTGAACCATGCCATAATGAATAGATATGAATAGAATGCTAATACACGAAGTATAATTATTATTACATTGAGTCTCGTAGATCAATCAGAAAGTGCGTGACAAACATCATTACAGTGATTATCATCATTTCAAGAGGAGAATTTACAGTTATTAATGCTAAAAAAAAACTTCTAATAAACATAATTAAATCACGAAATTATTAATAGCCGATAAATGTTTGAAAATATTAAGATCAATTAGTTCATTGAGCTGAGCGAAGCGAAGATCTTATACTACACTTTGCATTTGTTTCGACGCATGCACAAACCGCATGTGTGTGTGTGTTTGTTTTTTCCTGAACACCTGAACCGATCAGCACAAAATTCGGCACGGTCAATGTGACCAACCACAGGAAGGTATAAATCTGAAATGGTCCAAATTAGTACACAGGGGTACGGGGTTCGGGGTACAAAAGTTTCCTCCTTAATGGCAGAACCGATTTGCACAAAATTCAGCACGGTCAATGTGACCAACCACAGGAAAGTATAAATCTAAACTGGTTCAAATTGGTACACTGGGGTACGAGGTACGGGGTACAAAAGTTTCCTTCTGAACGGCTGAACCAATCCACACAAAATTCGGCACGGTCAATGTGACTAACCACAGAAAAGTATAAATCTGATGTCCAAATTGGTACACAGGGGTACGGGGTACATAAGTTAAAATAGTATAGGTCCTTCATGATGCATATCGTTGAAAAGCTCTTTAAGAGTGTAGTTATTGTTGTAATGTTCACTTTTGTCATATTTTCAATTAAGAGGGGGGTAAAATAGAAAAACAGAAAAAATGCTGTTTAATTAAAAATGAGAAATATTACTATTTTTGATCCGTTTTCATGTATTTATAAATAAAAATGTTTATTATTTAAGATTAAAATGCACGCTCAGCTCAATATTGCAAGCAGAAAACTGCATTGCACACCTGGTGTATACTTTACTTGCTCAAACAAGGAAAAGTAAAACCAATAATACAGCATCCTGGTAAAGTAAACTATACCAATTTACGACTCTAAAAAGGCATAAAAATAAGAATTATTAGGGGAACAAATAATAATATTATATTTTATGTATAACTATATTTAATTACATTTTAATTTATTATTATTATTTATTAATTAATTAAATTTTATGTATATATTATATTATATGTATGTAGTTTGTATTATTTATTATAAATTTGATTTAACTAAACTAAAATAATATGTACTATGAATAAAAAACAAAAATAAGTAAATGATAAAGTTAACTTAATGAAGAACCTAAATGATGAAGTAAAAGACGAAGTAAATAATAATAAATGTAAATACATATATGTATATATAAGTGTGTGTGTTTATTAAGGTGTGTGTGTTAATAAGGCCATACTGCGAATTCGCAAACCACGGCTTAGGCCGATATAATAATAAATAATGTAAATTAATTTTCTTTACCTTGTATCAATATTTATTTTGTATTAGTAATAAAAGGTTATTTATTTATATATTTACGTCTTCCGGTAAAAACAGTAACTCGGTGCATTCCAAATTTATTGTTTAGCACCAAAAACTAAAAATTAATTAAGAAAGGTGGCTCAAGCAGTAATAATCTAAACTAAAAATTTAGGTCAATGAAGATGTTTCCTCTAGAGGGGAAGACATCTTAAAAATGTGGAACATACCAAAAAACTTTAAAAACGGTATTGAATTGAAAATAGAATTAAGACATGCGCAGTAAGTATGATAAGGACAGATATGATAACCTGACTTCACTATAACTTGAGCTATAACTATAGTCTGCGGGAGTTTATAGTTTTCAAAATTGTTGTGACTGTTTTGGAAACTCCTCATGGAAACACTTTCGGTTTGAAACCAAAACAGTTTTTAAAACGGTTTTGAAAACTCATGGAAAAGTAGGATGTCAATAAAGGTTGCTTGTAATATGTGCACTTCTTCCTTTCGAAAATTGTAAGGCAGGCACAAGAAAGGGATGGGAACTTAATAGATAATGAACTTCTTCAAAGAAGAAGAGAGATGCATGACGTTTATTATTTCATCACGTCCTTCCAACGTGAAGAAATATGTTTTTAGTAGAGGTAGAGGTAAAAAGCTAAAAACTATTCAGAGATGTATACTGAGTCAATACTCCGTAAATGTACCTGTACTTCTATCTCACATTAACTCTATCTTGATGATGTGGAGCGGTGTAATGGGATAGGCTTTTTTCCCCAGCTCCATGAGATTATATAGATAAAAGGGCCAAGCGCTAAGCTGGATAGTGGATAGGCTATGGTATGTGTGAAACTCCATAGCACAGGCTCAAAGTATTAGAAGAAATCAATAGGTAATAGATTTTGTGGCCAGCTAAAGGCTTTCACGTTTACTAAAAACCAAGAACGGAATGTTTCAAATTAGAAAAGTTTTGACTACTAAAATTGGTGATTTTTGAAGAACTAACAAACTTTTCTCGCGATGCAATGCGAATAGTAGCGTTCTAGTAGAAGTTTGGAGGACCATTAAAAAATAATAGAACCTGGAATGGCCTTTTTGAACATTTATCATTAATTTCAGACCATTGAATTCTACTTATTTAGCTGAAAAATTTTATATGTTTATCACAGTTTTGATAAAAATCTAACATTTCACTTCTATTCCTTGGAGTCTTTAAATGTCTTTACAAAATATAGATTGCGTTATTTTTACCTCATTAATGACACAGGTGGTTAGGCTGGGTTCTTTTGCTATAACTCAGGAGGTTGATGTAGATCGCTTTTTAATCATTGGAAGAGATTTATATAATGTAGTTTTTTACAATCAAAGTCTGTTCGATCGATGAGATTAATGTACAATACTATTGGTGCTTGTAGTCTTTATAAAATGAGTGCAATAGAGAAAAGCATATAAGGTACTACCAAAGATAAATAACCAAATGAAAACATGTCAGTTTGTTTTTTCATTTTTTATTATTATTAAAAAATCATTATCACTCATCAAAATATTTCACTGAAATCACAAACCATAAAACGTAAATGCCATCAAGCTTAAATGTTACGGTTACGTAAGAAGTAAGAATAAACACACCAGGTCTAGAAGTTATCATCTGCTAGTGTATGGTGAATTGCAACAGAGCCTGACCATAAAGAGGTGGGAGTCTGAAGCAAGCACCACTATCCTTGTGTCCATCCCCTATCCTTGACTATTCCTATTATGGTGGATTTTCACCTCTAACTATGTCCTGGTTGAAACAGAATAGAGTAAGACGTCTAATACGAAGGGTCATTATGAATTTATGAAGCAATAATAAAATTTAACGTAACAAAATAAGAGACAATTATATTAAGCGACTTATTCGTGATTCGATACATTCAGACTCCTATATATATAAAAAAAATAAGCGTGACAGGATTTATATCTTTTAATTATACAAAGTTCCAAACACAAACACTCTTCCAAGTGTGAAGAAAGATTTTTAAATCCTTTATTTCAAGGTAAATCTTAATGTTAATGTCATTATCGAAGTAAGACAATCGGTCTTTGATTTGTGAAGAGATAAATATGATTTTCCTAAATGAGGTATTGAATATCTAAAATGTCTCTTAGGCTTAGGTCTTAGATAATAGTTTTGTAAAAGCATTTTTATGTATTATCTAATTACATGGGTTCGAAGGAAGGTATTTATCAGCTAAATTAAAAAAAAAAAAAAAAAAAAAACGTCGAGAAGAAGAAATCAAAAACACCATAACAAATAGCGAAGTTCAAACTATAATAATCAGCTAGGTTTGATTATTTAAGAGATAAGATAAGAGATCGCATCATTAGATGTCTGGTAATGACCAAATACTGCTGTCGGTCGATACACAATAGAAATAAGAAACTAAACATAAATCCAGGGGTAATTTTAAGAATAATGACAATATAATAAATAAAATTAGCCAAAGAAAATAACCAGGATTTATTCTCCATTAAAGGCAGCCTTTGACCTTAAGACAACAATACATTAATAAGATTATTTATCTCGCTAAAAGCTGATAATACTTATCAACGAAACTAGAAGAAACTATTATGAATGAATACTAAAATTTATAGATAATTAACAGAGCTCTTTTTAAAGAGTTAATTAGTAATTGACTAAAACCGTTCATTAATGATATCTTTTACATTAAAATGCAACTTACTAACGTCTGTATAAAAAAATTCAATGATATCAATTACTTAAAAATAGATACCTTTATCACTTACCACTTTTGGTAAATAGATAAACTGTAAACTTAGCTTCGTTTAAAATCGAAACTAGTATTGCCGAAGCCGGTATACTCCGGTGCTCATATTTGATATTTTATAACTGACAACTCTTCATGCCAATTAATCAAAATAAAATAAAAAATACATATTTAACTTAATATTCACGAAATCGCACTTGTAACCTTTATATTTTTTTACTTCAAGGAAAACATTTGTGTTCACCCCTGGCGAAATATAGTAACTACTAATGTGGAAGTATGGTAAGTTCTGGTAAGTGTGATAGGCATATTCTGGTGACAAACAATTCAATCAATATGTAAAATTAACCATTCAAAAATAAAAATAAGTGGGTTATTTGTTCAGTTGCGGTGATGCATTTTTTAAGAAGTAATTTATAAAGATGAAGATTTAAAAGGATAAGCTTTTGATCTGTAAACCAGAGCATCAATAATAATATAAATATAATCTATTCTACATCTTGTCTCATAATTTTAATGGTATGTACTAAAGCTGATAGCTAGAGTAAATTTTATAATTTACGTTTCTTACATTCGCTCGCTCGACAAATTAAAATATAACTAATACACTAACACTAAGGCAAAGCGAATCAGAGATAAATATAACATAAAATCGTAATACTGTAAACTTTACTGAAACTTAGAAGTATATATATGTATTTGTAACAATTCCATTTTTGACCAGAACAAAATAATTGCTCGTTGTTTCTTAGAATGGATTCGTTTAATAAGATTGCGTTATACTTAGACAAAGTTTAATTCGAACGCAAAAGAACTTAGTCTGCTTCAAGACGGAACCTCGAAATTGTTATGAAGTGCGATAAAATTTAATAAAGTTCCTGAAAAGGTTAAGCCTTCGTCTTGATTAAAAAATAAAATACTGATAAAATTATTTAAAAAATTACTAAGTAAAATGATTATTAAAAATACAGGTTGCTCTAATTGAAATATATATTTTGTAAATAAGACATGACTGGCTAACTGACTCGGAGTGCATTAAAAACAATAAAGTCAGTGTCAGTTGATTCTTGGCTTGTAAATTGTTTTCGGGTGAGAAGAGAAGCAATGCCAGTGGAGTAAGGTTTAATTCTTTTTAAATGAAACTGGTATTAAAGAATGTGTATAGGCAAATCGTCTATATATTAAACAGAAAGAAAAATCAGAAGTAATGGATAGCAGAAGATGAAGTAGGCGAGTAAAGGGTAAGATCGAGTAGGCGTGCAGTCACAAGTCACCCACGAGATTTATTGAGTGCAGTCTAAACCAAGTCAAGCAGTTTAAAATACTGATTAATGATTTTCCCGTTTAAAGGACAGGCATTGTTAAAAAGATTTTCTTCGGTACAAATTATGCTAAGATTAAAACATCTTAAAAAATATTAGTACTTTAACTTATTAAAGTTTTGACAGAGAAGTAGTCTCCCACAGGAAAGACAACTTTGGATGAGAAGCCAACCAACAGGTTTTATCAATGGAGAACGAATTGTGAAATACAGAGATCAGATGAATAAATGAGTCAAGTATAATTTAAAGAACAGTTTAACACCAGCAGTTGACATAAACAATCAAATAAAGCCGAAACAGTTTGGAATTCTGAAATACAACATTATAGTTATCGAACTGACAGTTATATTATCATCATTATTACATTGAGATTTATTAGTTACGAGTACAGATTGTCAAAAAAAAAATGCATTCACACTTTTAGACTCTAAATGAAAAACGATTAATGCTTTATTTCTAATGCTCGATGGAGTTTGTAAGCTTATGTTCTCAAAAACTTTTCCATCAGAAAAACTATAAGTTCTATAACAGATAAAATATTCAGACAAACTTGGTGCATTAAAAGACGAGGATTAAAAATAAACATGATTAAGTTTTCACTTAAAATAAAATAAATCGGTCCGAGACAACTTAAAATATTTGATAGTTTTTAGGATGGATCATCCTAGTTTGTTGTAACTATTTTTTTCTAACTTTTTCGCCTAGCTGAATCACTCTGGTGAATATGTATATGTACTTAATTTTAAAATAGGATTAAGTAGTATAGGTTCTACTCATCAGCACGTTAGCTTTTTAAGAAAATAAAATGTGTAATTAATTTAATTACATAATAAAATTACACATTACACCTACCTCAAACGTCATAACAAGACTGTGCGTCAAACAAAAAAAATCGGTCCGAGACAACTCAGACAAACTTTCTCATATATGAGTTCATAATTGCTTAGCCCAGTGTTTCCACTTATTAGTTTTCAAATGTACATTTAAATATTATTGAACATTTCATCAACATTTATCATAAAAATAACTTCTCCTGGGCGGGGAATCGAACCCGGGCTCTCTCCATCCGCGTTTTAAGCTAATTTCTCAGGAACTAGATTTTTCCCGGGAAAACGGCTTATATCGATGGATTCGTATTCAAATGGACTACATTTTAGAATTTTTTAATCAAAATCGTCGGAACCGTTTTCGAGAAATAATTTTTTTCAGAATTTTTGGGGGGTAGCGCCCCCAAAATTAGAGCTAAAATTCATTTCTCGATTTCGCCTCGGGGTATGATTTTTCTGAACATGTATGCCAAATTTCGTCAAAATCGGCCCAGTAGTTTAGGCTCCAGGCGTCTGCACAGACGACTGACGACAGACAGACATTTTTTAAAAACCACTTTTTTGGACTCAGGGGACCTCATAACGTGTAAATCCATCAAAATCTCAAAATCGAATTTTCGCGCCATCACAATACTTTCTCTTTATATGAGAAAGTAATAAATATAAAATATACAAGGTGCGTCGAAGCCGCTACACTATGATAACCAACCAAGTGCAAACAATTCAACAAAGGAAATCTTCTTTCACGTCAGTTATCTAATATTAAAGCACAACCACGGTCTATACTTTAAGTCACACTCAGTTCTGCTTAAATCTTGCTGCTTTTAATTCAATGCTACACCAATCCATTTAAGCAGGTCACAATCATTAAAAAGCCCACATCTTCATTTGCAAATTGGCCAATAAAAGATAATTGTCACTCTACTGCTAAATCAATGAATAACGTAATGCTAGGGTTGGCTTCAGAGAAATGCTAATATCTCGCCTTTTCTTGCTTAGTGTGAAGTTCTTTCTTTTTTCTTCAGTGTGAAGTTATTAGTTTAAAATAATAACCTCGCTTAAGCAAGCGACATATTAATTAATAAGCCCAAAACTTTGTATATGTTTGCTGTCCCTTACGATAATACAAAGGAAATTAACAAGTATAGTTGCTCTCTAGAACTTCATTTGTTTCGCAAAAAAACGTCAAATTACGTTAAAAACTTGTTATGAGTTTTAATATAATATAAAAGATTCGTTTCGCTTTACCTCGATAACTCGAAATTCAAGGGACAATGTTTTTACTTCGCGAGCTATGTACTTTTCGAGTTACCAAGGTTCGATTAGCAATCTCAAATAAGCAAGGGAAACGGAAATTACTTCGACTTACCGAGAATTTCGAGATTTCAGGGTTCGAGATATTGATGTTGCATGATAATGATTTCTGAAATAGTAAGAGTGCGTTCGAAATCATTAACCAGGTCCACCGATCGGTCAACTGGCGGTAAGTGCGCCATGGCGAACAGGACCGGTTGAAAGCAAGAAAAGGTTATAAACAAAGATTGATTATAAATTTGGCTATTTGTTATTGTTTGGTGTGAGGAACTAGTGAACCAATTGCGATTTCTTAAGTGCATAAAACTATTGTAGCAGCACCCCTGCAGGTTAAATCTGCACATAGCCTTCATCCCTTTCTTATTTCCTTTTACCAAAACCTCTGATTAAACATACTATAATTGTAATTTTCAGCAGCATCTTCCTCCTGAAACATTGTACTGCACTGTCTACAGCGATAAAGGGCCATATTTCACAAAAATTAAATATTACAGAAGAACTTTACAGAATAGCAAAAAAAAGACACAAAAAGAGACAAAACACGAAATGAAATTCCGCCATAGAAGATAATATTATGGTTAACTAACCGGAATAACCGTATTCTGGATTAGGTCGCAAACGCTCTGTCAAACGCAAACGGTCGACCATTGTAAATCAACCGAAGGTTTACCAACGCGATCTGTTGTCTAGGTTGGTCTTTCCGGACACACCGATTACTTCTCGGTCAACCTGGTTAGTGATTCGGATCGCACTCTAAGGCCCTATTCACACGGTGAAACGCAAATCGCGTTTCGAGCTGTCTCGCGACCAGGAGACTGGGAGACTGCGAGACTCAAGTCTCCCTTCATCTTCACACTACCACGACTCGAGTTGCGCAATCAAACTACGTTTAGGAAGTAAAGTCAGTTTTCCCCGACAATAGGCTGTGCAAACACCCAGTTTTTTCATATTTGTGTATCTACGTCCCTAAACAATGTCTATGTCAAGTGATTCTAGTAGCGATGAGGACATCATTATCCAGTTTTATTATTACTACCGGTAATAATAATTAATTAATAATAATAAACATTTTATAATAAAACATAATATAATATACTATAATAATATAATATAAAATATAATATTTAATATATTACATAATATAATATATATTTTATTATAAATATTATACATTAATTAATAATTATAAATCATTTTATTATAAATATTTCATAATAAAATATAATATAATATATATTATAATAATATAATATATAATACATTACATAATATAATCAAGGCTTGTAGCAGATTTTCCTCAAAATTAAGTGACTTTAGTGACTATTTTTTTCAAAATAAGTGACTTTTAAGTGACCTGTCTTCCCCCAAATAAGTGACTTAATTTTAAGTAAAAAAAAAATATTTTAGTTACTTTTTGTTGTTTAGCACTGTTACAAATGCAATTATAAAAATTTTAGAATTGTTTTTTGTTCATTTGATTTCGTGTACCGTAACTGTATGAAAAAAAAAAAAAAAAAAAAGAACCAGGTACGGGGTACCTCGGAACTTTTCCTCATTTCGGAGGCCACCGAAGAGACCTCTCCTGCGGTTTTTTGACAGATGTAAACAAACTTTGACGTCACCAAAATTATCGCACTAAAAAAATAATTATATTCGCTTCTAAATTTTATACTAATAATGAAATTTCATCGTTTTTTTTTTTATATTTGTTCCTTATTTATTTTGGTTCCAACGATATGCTATAAGTCAAAAACGTATTTATACTTTCGGCATTAAGAACTGTCAAAGTTTATAAATTAAAATATTGATAACTTCAAAATGGCGGGCAATATCAAAATGGAATTTGGTCGGCTTGTTTGTCATACAGAGAGGAGGTACATTTGTCAAATTTCGACTCGATCAGGACCATTTTCAATTTATTACGATTTTTTTTACAAATTTTGCTGACTCAGCAAACTGCGTTCAAGATGGAGGAAAAAGTTGATTTTCCGGGCGGCACCACTACAGGTAAAGACTGATTTTCTGCCAAGTTTCAACTCTCTAGGTTAAATACCTTGGGATAATAACACACACATACATACAGATGTCATGCTGAAAACCACTCAGGAGGTCTTAAAAACACCCAAAACGGATAATTCCGATGATCTCGAAAAAAAAGTTTTTGGTGAAAACAATACTTTTCCTACTATAGGTTGTGAGGAAAAGTAATAACAATCAGGATGGAGTTCGGAATAAAATATTCTTTTCATCTTTATATCATTTTTATTTTTTTTCATCCATCTTCTAATATTGACGATAAATCTCAACACACGCCAGCTGAATCTAGTGCAACTGTTACAAACTTTATAATTCATCACAGTTCAAAGTAGGCCTAATATAAAATTCATAGTTAAAAAAAGTCTTGAACTTACAAAATCCCTTTTGAAAAACAGTTAAAATATATATTTTGTATTTAAAAAACAAAAAAAAATTATCCTTGTAAGCCCAAATAAGTGACTTTCAGTGACTTTTTTTAAATAAGTGACAAAAAAGTGACTCTCGTCAGAATAAGTGACTTTTAGTGACTTTCAGTGACTCACTACAAGCCCTGTATAATATATATTTTATTATAAATATTATACATTAATTAATAATTATAAATAATTTTATTATAAATCTTTAATAATAAAATATATATTATATTATATAATAAAATATAATAAAATATATATTTTATTATACATATAATATGGTAATTAATAATTATAAATCATCTTCACGCAGGTAGTTAAAAAGGAATGTTTTGTAGGAAACTGAGAGACTGGGAGACTAGGAGACCAGCATGCAGAGTCGCATGGTTTCATAGTTGCACGGTCTCCCAGTCGCCGGTACTGCAGTATCCCCGTCTGAACACCACCACCTAATTACACGTGCTGAGTCTCTTGGTCGCAGAGTCTCCTAGTTTCGAGGAGATTTGAGTTTCACCGTGTGAATAGGGCCTAAGAGCATCTCACATATTTCATTGGAAAAAGAGTTCAAAAAAAGGAAACAAAGTTCAGGATAATATTTACGACCATTCATTTTATTCCTTCCCTTCACGAGTAAAGATAATTTATCCTTAAATTAGAAGAACTTATTACTAATCCTGAAATGGAGGGAAAAACGATTCGGATTTAAAAATGACTACTCCCTGATTTGTGAATTAATTATCAAACTTTTAAATGTCCCCTATTAATTTGTAATTAAGTCGAATTTTTGGAGAGACGAAATTTAGACTTCGTACAAAACATGGCTTTCCGTATTAAGAAATTAAAACCCATTGATTTTAGTACTTAAAAGATAAAAAAGCATTATCTTCCTCATTTATAAGACAAAACAAACAAATAAAGTCAGATGTAAATAGTACCTCAGCTATTGTTGATTTATGTTACTTCAAAGATCTATCTGAAGGTTGTCTACTAAAAGCAGTGTTTTCGTAGTTTCTTTTTTATAAAGCTTTTTATAAAATTACTTAAGAAAAAATATGATGCCAGATTCCAATAATATCAAAATTATCTTTAAAAGAATATAAAGAGGGAGAGAAGGCGTGCATTGAAAAAAAACAACACAGTTCTAAGATGTAAGAATCCTTAGGATATTAGAAAAACACGTGGTTCATTATACAACCTGAACACGACTTATAGAAGCTATTTAACAAGAAACAAACACTGAACAGCATAGCCACTCTTTCACCGACAAGTTAACTATATAATTAAATTAAATTTAAATACATCATGTAATTTTATTTTACTTTTGTTTACCCCCGAGCATTAGCATACGTGACTTTGACTGAGGTTTGCCGACACATAATTATTATTCAAATTAATAATTAAAAAAGTAAATACTCCAGGTATTCTTAACATAAAAAATATGCATATTTTAAAACAAAATAATTATCACAAAAAAAACTAAATAAATATGAATGCTGTACTCATATCAGCCGATAAGCATCGGATAACTGTTTCTAAAAATAAATGAAGAGTTGATAATTAATTTACAAGGTTCTCATTGAAAATATAAAATATTATTATCTACGACTTGCATTGTAACTGGATTTGTTACTTCCCTTCCATAACAGTGGAAAAAACTGTAATATCAACTAAAAGGGTATTTTTAAGTATTATGTTGGTAGTAAAGCTAATTAGCAGTTAAGCTAATTTTTCGGGAAGGTTACTTTAGGTTAGACATGATATACCAGTCGTAGATAAAATTTAATACGCAACATGGATCAAAATATTTCTGCTCTTGGGATTATCTCCCTCGGCCGTAAGGCTCTTACTACCATATAGGGGGGGGGGGGGGGGGGGTTACTAATCATATAGTATTATTATGTATTTACAATTACATACATAATTGTGCTCTATTTGCCATTCCTTCGTTTGTAACCGGTTATAGTGCAGGAGATAGCGTGCAAAAAAGTGTCGGACTAACATCAAGCTAGAATTGTGTGTATAATTAAATGTTTTGGTGCCTTTTAAGAATATATATGGTCGGCAAAGTTCGTCTGCGGGACATAGCTTGGCAATAGGCATTTGAAAAAAAAAACCCTGTGGAGAGCGGCTATGTCCCGCCCTTTTTGGTGGACAATGTGATTTTCATGATCCTGAGTAAGAACTTAGTTAGTAGACCAATAATCAAGTTGATGGTAGTTTGTCACTTAATAGGTTAGTTAGTCAAATATTACTCGAAATCAAAGTGTTCCCATGTCAAGGGAAACATTTCCACCAAAACATAAGGTTAACTAATGTCATAAATTTAAATCTTCTGATCAAGATCAAACTTTTACTACGTTTACACATCGTTTTGAAAAAAAAAATTGAAAACGATCTGCTAGTTCAAATCGCTTTATAAAAGAATCGGATCCAAAACGCTTTCATCGATGTGTGAACGTAGTAATATAAAAAGTGGTACTTAGTTGGAAGAAGTATATTAATAAAGTTAATATTTTTAGGTGTATTCTATCTTCCATTCAATTCTAGACATGAATGAAGTTTTACTCTGGTTGTTTTATCACGTAAATCACAAATGTTTTCATTCTGTAAGTTAATTATAAAAAGGATCTTTTGATCTCCTTTTTTTTATAACTACACGTTAACCCACTCACCACATTCTCCTACTAAGATATTTTTTCAAAACGAGGTTGTAAAGTCTGACAACAATTAAATGTTTTACGTCCCACGTGTGTTTTTTTATTTAAAGATATAGACAGTCTCCGCTTTACCAATGAATAGTCTGTAGCCACAAAGATGGTGGTTGCAAACCCAAGACGTTTTCTCTTCGAATATTAAAATGAAGGTACTTTTACTTTGGTTTTAATAAAAATCTTTTCTTCCTAATCCTCGTGTTTGGTTCCGCTTTGATCTTTTCTTACATGTTAGCGTGCGAGGTAACGCCCAACGCCTATCGTGAAATTTATAGGCTCATTCAAAAGACGTTTTATATTAAAGATACATCCGAAAAGAATAAACCTTCTTTCTATAGAAAGGAAAGAATCTCACCTACATATACTCGACCTCTCTTCACCATATCTCATATCTTTTTTTATCCTCACAGCGTTATACTATAACAGGTGATTTTAAAAATACCACGATATTGAATTTTGTCAAAAGAGCATTGACGCCTCCTCCTGAATACGTAAATACTCTGCAGGACCCAGACCTTTTATACACGAATATACTCCTAGAACTAGAAAACAAAAATTGTAAAACTTCGTCACGTCTCTTGATAATACATCAGTATATTCCTTCTTTACAAAGACATCAAGTAAAATATTAACCAAAATACAGATTAAAATATTACCTATAGAATAAATTATTTTAGCGTTAAATTGAACTAATATTACAACCTAAAAACCTTTGTTTATCATTATAATATATTCCATTCTAGAAATTATAATTAGTAAATTTTAGATGAAATAACATTTACAAGAATACAACATTTACTTAAGTAAAATGAAGGTGGTGACATCAACCACCTCTGACCTTTGGTTGAAACCATATACAGGATTTCTGACCTAATTTAATCTACTATAAATTACTCGGGTTAACCTTGAAATGTGCGTTAATCTAAGTTTAAAACTTTGTACAGTGATATATATATTATATATTTCTCGGACTAAACTAGTTAAGGCTAACACAAGTTTATTTTAATTAACTGCATGATAACGACTAACTGTCACTACAACCAATTCTGTTTTAGCACCTAGGCACATACATCGCGAACCAATTTTACAAATATTTTACTGTCAAGTCGAAAAAAAAAAAATATATACAATTGGGGAAAATAATCAGGGTCAAATAACAAATAATGTCACGTAAAAATAACTGGGAAAAAACTTTACGGTCGTGTCAAGAAAATGACCGCGTAAATCTATATCTAAACCTCAATACATTTTCGCACAAAATATGTTGTACAATATGTATGAAAAATTAAAAACAGTCACACGTTTACATCATAAACCACTACCTGGTAGTCGGTAGTGGTTAACAGGGAAGCCTTGCGTACTGCGCACTGACGGTATTGATATCTTACTACGACCATGGAAAAAAAAAAAAAAAAAAAAAAATCGGAAGCTGTGAATGAGGTCTTTAGTACTTTCTCTGCCAGTCCAGTCTTCACGCAAGTGCACAGTCTACAGACCACAAACACCACTATTTTGGACTAAAACGAACCATCAGTCTCAAAATTGACATTTAGGGTCAGCACTGTAGTCTCTCAACATAAATATTTATTACGTATATGGGGAATTACAAATAAATACTAGGCATCGCGTGGCTCTATCATTGAAGCGAGCGTATTGCAATGAAATACTGAATATTGAAATTTATTAATCATGATGAATGTCATAGTTGAAGATAAGTGGAAGAGGGTAGTGTAGGGAAGAGTGGGGGTACTCGGTACAAAGCTTTACTTCCTAAACAAACCTATACGACTATAACAATCTTCACCACCCGCGGTAGCTTTTAAACAATTATTATAAATGTATCTCGTCGCTACGCAAAGAATTTTGCTTGTATCAAGTTGAAATTTTGCATACCTGTTTCAATTGTGCATTAGATGGTGTATATGAAGTTTTATTAAAATCGATACGTTAGAACGTAAGATATCGGTAAAAAGGTTGTTTTCTCTATTATAAACGTTTAGGTCCGCTTTAATAGTTTTAGCGATCTTTATTAAGTCATAGCGGTGTCGCTGTTGGTTTTAGTAAAAAATGTTATTTGTAAATAATGTTCGTCTCATCGAATAGATGATGATAGAATCTTTTCCCGTCCTGAAATTCCAATTTAATTTTTGTACCTCTCGTTTACGCGAGCGTTGCGCGCGAACTCTTGGACGGATCACGCTGTCCAACGAACTTAGCCTGAGTATTAGTAAGAGGATCATGTATACCAAATTTCAACTAAATCGGTCAACTTTTACTCAAGTTATCGTCACACGCGTGAACGTTACTGACAGACAGACAGACAGACAGACAGACAGACACGGAGCATATTTCGTTGAATGTAGGAAGCTCGCTACGCTCGCTTCAATTAATTTCAGATATTATTAGAGGTGAATTCATTATAAATGTATTCATTGAGCGATTGATGAAAACATTGAGGAAGTACAATAAAGGAGGAAATGGTAGGCTACCCTATTTTCTCGAGAACTAAAAAAGGCTCGAGATTTGTTAAAAGGCAAAAAACCTTTGTCAAATAATTTCGGCTTCTGTTGTGGACATTTTTAACAATACATATTTTTTAACTTGTGTTCTTGACGTCAGAACACAAGTCCTCATTCTCTACCATTTTCCTTTCATTGTGTGTTTTTGTTTTTAAGAGTATATTCATCTGTTCATCTACGTTAGTAATGATTATTTAACTTACACAATAGAATTTGGTAGGTAAAATTCTTCATCACGAGATACGTTTAAATTTGTTTTAGATACAAATAAAGGAAATAACTTACAGTTAATTGATGGAATTGAAAAAATATAATTCTCCAGGAATAACATAAATTGTCTCTCCACGTAAAGTAAGACTGCTTTATTAAAGATTTCAACTTTTAGCCTTCATAAGGACATCATCAGTGCCGATTTTGTGACCTGATTTTTATTACATTATTACTATTTCATGTCTAAGATTTACGTTATCGATGGAGTCATACGTCTATCTCCGAGAATAGATCACATAAAAAAGACTCCCCCCTTCACTAATTATTTTTTTTATTAATGTTCTCCCTCAATTGGCACTGATGATGATGGCCTTAAAGCTGCTATGTTTAATAAACCAGTTCCAATATACGTGGAGAGACAATTTATGATATTCCTTTAAGATGACCTGCTCCATAGACACGCCTTAATCTAACAAAACTCTCCAGGGTACATACCTGTAACAGAAAAAAAAAAAAAAAATTGTAAATATACATTTCTGTAAATCAAAAACGTAAAGAAAAAATCATACAAAACATTTATTTAATATTAAATTCATTAAGAATCCTTAATAATCTATTTTTGAAATTCTATCTCATTGTTCAGCTATGCTTTTAAATCAATGTAAAAGTAGCATAGAGGTAATAATCATTAGAATGAATCCCAGTAAAATATAAATATTTTGCTTCCAAGCTTACCGAAGGTAACGGAAGCTACTTGATCGTTCTGAAGAACGAAAAAATTTTAGGTCTCCAATTTCTAAAATTCCAAGACAGAAATCCCTTTCAGACATCAGGGAACATTTTTGGTTCCGTGTCTGTATGTCGGTCTGTTACTCTATTTTTACGAACCAACATATATTTCCCATTGTTGGTTTCCCACATAAGTTTCAACCTTATGCGCTCATTTGTTTCTCTTCCACATGCGGACAAACATACATTCATTTACACCTATACCTCCAAAAGTACTTATCTGATTTGTATGAAACTTCTATAGTTTATCGAAAGTAACCCGCAGATAGCCCCTGATTAATTTGAACCCTCTGTGCTCTTTAACTTTTGCTTTTTAATTCATGTAAAAAATAAACAAAATTTGATAGATTAAAAACACGAGGGAAACAACTAAACAAAATAAAGAATAATGGCTTGAAAAAGCATAAAATCAATAAATTGGAGGAAGCTATGTTCCACAAGCCACACCAATTGACTGTCCATATTTTATACATTATAGCTGTATTTTTATACATTAAATTGAACTCCCTTATTAAAAGGTAAAAAAAATTGTTGTAAATATGATAATTAGCTAGTTATATTCAGCTGTACAGTAGAGATTATAGGGGAGAGGAAAAATGATTATACTAAGCTATTACAAATACAAATAAATATTTGTATTTAAAAGATGAGACGAAGGTTCGAAAACATGTTTTTCTTCTATTAAATAACTTCAAAAAACTTCCTGTTAAGGAAGCTGATTGTTTTTATTTTATTTTTTTTCACACATTTAAGTCGTGTATTTTAACTCCTCTTATGCATAATGGATACTAGACGAGTAAGCAGATGCTCATGGGAGGCCTTAGCTGAATCGTCCCTGTTAATGGAATAGTAAAAAAAAACTTTTATGCATACACAATCGACAACAGTGAGTCTCGACACACGACTTCCCCAAGGCTGTTCGTGTGTTTGCTAACATCGTCTCTTCATTTACATACATTTTAATATTCTTCGCTAAATAGAAGAAGGCGACCGCTCCTCTTTCTCGCTTTAAAAAAATGCCTCTTTTAATCTCCGATTGTTTCGTTTTAAATTTTAAATCTCGTTAATATTAAAAGGACGCGTTTCATTTCTGTTTTAATAAAACAAATCTTTAATTAATTTTTAATATCCTGATTTAAAAGAGATCTCATATGTAAGTAGGCCGTAAGCTTTCTTTTTGTTTGGATAATTTGATCTTGGGGTTGCTTTGTGGGAGGCCTTACATGAAAGGCTGGATGATATGACCACTTTAAAGACTTTCTCGATCCTACACACTAGTACAAACAACAATGCAAATTGTCAACAAAGAAACTGGTCAGATGGCTTTCAAATTCATCTACCCTGATTGCGTGTAGGATCAATAACAATCTTGCATGATATTTATTTACTTTTGAGAGCAGTTACTGCTTTTTGTCAATAAAATGCATCAAACTAACAGACAAGGAGATAGATTGCAAAAAAGTGACTGACTAACATCAAGGAATTAAAGAATTTTGTGTATTAAGTTAATCTTTTAGTGCCTTTCACGAATATCTGGTTGGATAAGTTCGTCTGAGAGACATAGCGGTGATAAGCTGTTATAAAACAGACCAGTGAGAACATCCGTGTATCATATTCCACTCATTTCAGTGGACAAGGTGATTTTTATGATCCTGAGTACAAAATTAGTAATAGACCCCAAAATCAAGTTGATGTAGTTTGTCACTTTATAGGTTAACGATTCAAATCAAAGTGCAGTCACCTAGCAAGTGACACACTAACATCAACTTAATTTTTGGTATATCAAATTATCTTTGTACTCAAGATCATAAAAATCTTATTGTGATGGCAGCTCTCTACCGGTCTGTTTTTTATTTTTTTCTTATGGTCAAGTTATATCCTGCAGACGAACTTAGCCGACCATTTATTCTCAAATAACACCACAAGATTAACTTGTTCACAAAAGTCTAGCTTGATGTTAGTCAGTACTCTTTTAAACGTTATCTCCTGGACAATATAAGATCTTTCGTGGTCACAAATATATAAAAAAATATATTTTAATTTTTTTTTAATCTAAATTTCAGTGAAACACTAAAAAGTTTCTTAAATTTCAACAGCTCTGGATCTTTTAACATGAATTAAATTTTTATCACTTCTTTTTTAATTTCTTATTAAATCAAACTGACAATTTTACATTTTTTGAGCTAAAAACAATTTTTATTCTTTTAAAGAATAAATAACAGTAGAATATTATGAAATTCCTAAGATAATAAATAAAAAATAAGCAAGATTAGGAAACGTGGTTATAATCACAAAATAATATATTTACTTTATATCCTGTACATAACCAAAATGGAAATATTAATCAATAAAAATAACATAGCGGAAAATTTTAAGCTTCAATATTCTGGACCCAAAAACACAATTTTCTTTAGGTCCGAGGAGTAATAGTAGGGGGTGAAAAAGGGGGAGCAGTTATTTATTGCTCCTTTATTTTCTTGCTAAGGCCCTAAAGAATATTTAGGAAGCAGTAAAAAAAAATAGTAGTCGAACACGATTTTAAACACCTTTAAACAAAATAGCATTTATGTTTGTATACCAATCAATGAAATTTTGAACAAACGCTATCAAACAAAGATAATATTATACAATTGGATTAATTTATAAATTATTCATAGTTCATAGATTATAAAATGAGACCTTTTGAAGACGAGTTGATTATAACACCGTAGAGGACTAAGTAAACTAGATTTTAAAAACGCGCAACTAACTTGTATTTTAAAATATAAGATGAACTATTGAACTGGAAATAATTTAGTTTCAATCGATTTATGTAAAAGTTGTAAAAGGTATTGTGTTCCCAATATAAAAATGAATTCGAGCGGGCCACCTAGCATGTAAATGTTAAACCTTCTTGGTAAAGTCATTTACGATTTAAAATCTTTTTACGATTTCATTCATCATTTACATTTCATTCATTATTTACGGGTTTATTATTTTTTTTACGATTTCATTCATCATTTACATTTCATTCATTATTTACGGGTTTATTATTTTTTTTACGATTTCATTCATCAATTACATTTCATTCATTATTTACGGTTTAAAATTATTTATCATTTTAGAGTCCACTACTGGAATTTGTTTATACATATGATAGGTAAAATTGAAAAAATAGCAATGCAAATCAATAATATGATTCAGACCCTAGTTATTTCCTTCAATAGTTCGTGGCCAGCAACCACTGCACCATATTTGGTCAGCCTCTACGATCGTAAAAATTTTAACACGAATAAAACGAATCATATCAACATTTCAGGTGAATCCTGTACTAAACTAATGCGCGTGGGCTTAAACTTTTCAAAGAATCAAATTAAATACATGTATGAATTTTAAGTGCTTCTGACACTTTGTTAAGTTAATAAAACAAAAACTAATTACACCACGAAAGATAGTTAGCAAGAAACAGGATGAATTAATGAGGGAAAGAGGTGTTAGAGAGTAGTCTATAATCAAAGTAAAACTACCGCTAAATCTGCTTTTAACAACCTAAAGAGGAAAATAATTTTTTTTAAAAAATAAATCAAGACTAAAGGTATAAATAGAAGGAGCCACCGCGTAAAAGATGCAGTTTTTAATAATAAAGTCAAGAACTATGGTTGCTCATCTCTTAAATTTAAGCTTTAAAAAATAATAATTTATTTTTTATTCACACGGGGAAAACAGTCTATAATAAAAATCGGTCCGAGACAACTCAGACAAACTTTCTCATATACAAGTTCATAATTTCTTAGCCCAGTGTTTTCAATTAATTAGTTTTGTGTTTTCGCAGGTACATTTAGGTAATTATTATTGAACATTTTATCGAAATTCATCATAAAAATAACTAAATATAATTGCCTCGGGGTATTATTTTTCTGAAGATGTATTCCAAATTTCGTTAAAACCGTCCCAGTAGATTAGGTTCCACGCGTCTGCACAGACGACAGACAGACATTTTTTAAAAAACATTTTTTTCGACTCAGAGGACCTCAAAAAGTATAAATCCATGAAAATCTCAAAATCGAATTTTCGCGTCAGCACAATACTTTCACTTTATATGAGAAAGTCAATGTTCCGTGCAAACGTAGCGAGGAAGTCCCCAGATTCAACAGAAAACTTGATTTAAAAAAGAGAAGTCTATCATTTTTAGTATTTTAGCCGACAGCTGGGGGTGTTCAGATAATTTTTATACATTTTTACGCTGAGGGAAGAATGTTTTTGTAAGTTATCAATGAAAATCTAAAACAAAAAACAAGCAAAGGTTTGTGACGTTGCTCAGCTGTGCATACTGTGTTATGAAAAACTTCCCCTAACCCTATACTCTATGATGATAAATTGTCAACATTCCAGAAAAAAACAAAAATGCAGCTGACAGAAAAACAAAAAGGCCTCGGTTATTCTTTTGTTTCAACAAGGGTCAAATGAATCCCCCGAAATTATATCTCTCTATATTAAAATGTTTGAAGAAAGTGCATGCAATCCCTTTTTCATAAGTGTAGTTTTGTTCTTTATGAACACTCGATTCTAAATAAAAGTTGACAAAAAAGAGGATTCCAATCCCTCCTATTTTATTGTTTGTTTTCCCACTATTTCATAGAAATAAGAAACTAATCTGTCGGAAGTTAACTCGGCTCTTTCTTATTTCTAACGATAACTCATCTGAATGCACAGTGAGAAGATACAAGACACTGCTGTAGATCCCTTAAGTGTAGTTTTATTTAAAGAAACCCAAAGCCGTAGAGAGATGACATTAAACCGTGCGTAGAATGATTAAGGTTTATTTCCCCTCGGTCTGTATTCATTGGAAAGGGTATAACCTGTGTCTTTATGGTCCCTTAGAATGAACATCAGTCTATAAATATGACGAGGAAGAAAAACAAAGATGTTTAAGAAGGTAAAGATAGACAATGAAGTCTAATTCTATTTAAAGTACTGTTTAGTCCTATTTAATTAAAAAAAAAATTGAATTAAATATGTATATTTATACCTTAGGTATTATATATATATATATATATATATATATATATATATATATATATATATATATATATATATATATATATATATATATATTTCTCTACATAAAAAGTATACTCTTTATTATACTATATAGAAAACTTTTCAAATCTAACTATTATATTCCATTACGATAATAGAAAACAACTTCAAATAGACACCACACTCCAGACATAATCTCCTCTTAGGATGCATTTAAAAATTTCAAACAAATTTTAAAATGTCAATAATATCAAAAGAATGAGGATGAGTTCGTTGGCCAGAATTTTTGGAGTTCATTTAGGGGTCAAATGTTTACAATATTACAATTTAGGGTCGAAAATAGCATAAAAACGTGTTTTTTCCATTTAACCCCCCTTTTATATGAAAATATGATAAAAAGTGTACATAACAACAATTACTGTTCTCTTAAAGAGCTTTCCAACGACATACATCTTGTAGGTAAATATAATGTGTACCCATTTTTTTTTTTTTTTTTTTTTCACCCATGCAAATTCTAAACCAAAATTTTCCTATATTATCATAAGCCAATAATACGCAGATTTATTTGAAAAAATCACTCATTAAGTCATGGTGCATGACTGGACTTACTTATGTATTTATGTAAGTATGTGTCACTCCAGACGATATCTCACCCTAGGATGCACATAACAAATCTAAACAAATTTTAAAATGTCAATAATATCAAAAGAAAGGATTGAGTTCGTTGGCAAGAAGTTTTAGTTTCCATTAAGGGGTCAAATTTTGACTATTTAGGGTCAAAAATAACATAAAGACGTGATTTTTTTAATTTTTCCCCCCTCTTATATGAAAATATGACAAAAGTGTACGTAATATGACAAGTGTGATTAATATGACTTGAAGGGTATATACTACTTTGACTTTTGTACCTCGAACCCCTGTGTACCAAATTTCTTTTTACACCCATCCAAATTCTAAACCAAAATTTTCCTATATCATCATAAGCCAATAAGATAAGTTAAGTTTTCATGGTATATATGTGTATACAGAATCCACGGCACAACACTCTACTATAAAAATGTTAAATTCATAATAATTCCATTTTTTTAAGGGTTTTAGCATTAGGTAATTACAGGACAGGGATCCGACTCAATGAAATCATCAGTAAAAACGTCTAAAATTATTTTAAAACTTTTATCAATGTTCATTACTAAATTTATTTTTATTTTATCACCTTTTGGACGTTTAGAATAAGATAAAACGGACATAATTACTTTCAACTGAGTATCCCACCTGCGGTTTGCGGGCACACACCCCGAGTTATTTATTTAAGAACAAAGGTCAACGAACTTGAAAACTTCAGCAAACTAGATAAAGAAGAAATGCAAATAAGAAATTTGTTAATGCTAAGACTCAAGACTGTTATTTAAACTCCTTATCTATAGAGACACGGTAACACGGTAAGCTATAAACTGTTAGGAAAGGAATACATCCGTAAATTCTACAAATTCTCATCAGCATTATCTTTACAGAATAAAAGGTTGCGGAAATATTTACTTTTAAACAAAAACATTTATCTTGTTAAACTTAAAACACTATTAAGACATCTTCTTAAATAATATATTAAACAAAATTGTCATAGATACATTCGCTGCCAAAAAAAAAAAAAAAAAAAAAAAAAAAAACCTTTTTGTACTCTTATAGAACTAGATTTGTTGAGCATATAGCAGAAAATATTGCGGCACAAATTAAATATGGTTAGTTAATAAAACTGACAATCGATACAAAGAAAAGGGGCAAAAATAGACTGCCAATTAGTGTGGCACATAGCTTCCTCGCATCCTATCATGTACATGTTATAATGTTTTATTGTGTAAAAACTATTAATAGTTTTAGCGATCTTTAACACTTCGTAGCGGTGTCGCTGTTGATTTTACTGAAAAATTGTATTTGAAAAAATATTTGTCTCATTGAATAGATTTTTTTCTCGACCTAAAATTCCAATTTTAAATTTGAAGTTCACGTTTACGCGAGCGTTGCTCGTGAACGCTTGGACGGATAATGTTGTCCAACGAACTCGTCCTGGGCATTGGTAAAATGAACATTTCTACCAAATTTCATCAAAATCGGTTGACATTTACTCAAGTTATCGTCGCACGTTTCAAAATTCGCGGACACACAGACCGACAGACAGACAGACAGACAGACAGACACGGGACCAAAAATGTTCCCTGATGTCTGAAACGGATTTCTGTCTTGGAATTTTTAAAATCGGAGGCATAAAAGTTTTTCGTTCTAAAAAGTGAACACAATGCTTCCGTTACCTTCGGTAAGCTCGGAAGCAAAACCAATAACAAATTTTGTTAGGGAACATTAGCTTCCGTTTGATACACACTTAAATTCATTATGACCCTAGTGAATATGAATACCAAATTTAATTGAAATCGACGAAATACAGTAATTTAGGTTTCCCTTTTCTGAATTGAAAATAGACAATCAACCTATTGTATAGAAAATATGTACGCCAACATAATAATTTTATAGGGGTGCTGCGAATTTGAGATAGTAAAACTAGAAGGGAAAATAGCTTTATTGTATAATACCTTTTTAACATTGGTGAACCTAAAGATTGCTTCATTGCAAAAAATATTATTTCTACTTCAAATAGGTAATAAATATTATAGTTTTAATTATGAAATCCATTAAAAAAGAAGAGCTACGAACCAATTGATAAAAAACCCTTTACAGAAGGTTATTAAATTTAAATTAACTCATATCTTACCAAGAATATATAATTTGTATTGACCATTATTCAAGATTGTTAAAGCACTAAAAAATAAATGAAAACCTCAGCAAATTGAACACGAAGAGAAGACAACGAAAGGTTAATTTAAAACGTCTATCCAACATAAGGCCTGAAGGCTTTTAAACGAAGAGATTCGAGAACTGCTTAATGCAACCCTCAATACACCCCTGGTTTAAATGAATAAGCTAGTCAACTATAAAGACATATTAGCTATTAGCATATAAATATGCTGTATTTTTACATAGTAAAAAATTAACTAAGTTAGGTAGTAAAATTTTGGTTTCCACTCCGGCGGTGTTCTCGCTCGGCCTGACCAGGAAGTTAACATTAACTAAGTATTTAGAATCAGCTGTCAAATTCGACTTTAAACATGTAAAATGTTGAATAGACAAATGTTAATATAGCACTAAAAAAAATATCAAACTACAACAGGAAGAAAACGTGATAACAAAAAGTTATCTTTTCTCATTCACATCTCAAGGCTAATTACAAAGGTAAATAGTTATAGTCTTACTATTCTAATTTTAGAATTATTTCATTAAGAAATAATATAATAATATCTACTAAGTGAGGAGCCAAAGAATAATTTAAATTGGATGTTTTAAAGGATACGATTTTGTAAAGTTTTATTAACATACATTTTGATAATTATTCATGCAAAGTGTTATAAATTAATATATCATATATCAGTTTTAAAAATGTGAAGTCCACCATTTTGCTCTATTTGCTAAAATGTAACCATTTTACTTCTGTGTATGATAAATAAAACTCCATTTATGTACGCTTGAAATAATGAACATCATTTGTAATAACCCTGTATGTAATAAATTATCTAAATTAATTTACTTAGTTTCACTTTTTCTTAAATATAAAATTAAGCCGGTTGCCATAGGCTTGCGGGCTCATATATCATATAATATAAAGATTTATTAAGTGATATTTTTATCCAAGTATCCAAGAAAGAGATGAAGAATGTAAAAGGCTATCTAGTCTTATCTAGAACAATAAGGGATAAGTTGATTTAGCATTTATCAGTTCTTTGATCATGAGCAATTATTAATGAGTTCAAAAATGGTATGTTTTAAATGATGGCCTTGATTTGCTTTCCACTATGATACGTATTACGTATCTTCACAACCTCGGTTAATCAAAGTAACTTAGTATAAGAAATAGTTAAATTTAGTGGGTCCATAAAGTTCCTCTGATATTGATATAACATTAACAAGATATAACACGAACTGTCTCTGCACGTAAATTGGAATGACAAATAACAAAGCAGCTTTCAATCTCTCACTAAATATTTTTATTAATGAAAATCTTTTTCTTCCGTAATAGCACTGATGATGGCCTTTCGAAGACTGAAAACTGCTTTGATATTAATGTAATTTTAGTTTACGTGGAGAGACAGGTTGTGTCATTCCTTTAAGATGGCCTCCATAGACGCTCCCATAACTCACAAAACATTAACAAGTTCTATTTAATTTCTTAAAAATATAAATATCGAATATAATAAGTTCTTTATAAAGATTTGAATACTACGAACGGAGCATTGCTTATAGCACACCTTAAATGCTTCGCCCCACTTAAGCGTCATATACAACATTAATTTTTTTCAATTGAACAAAACGAGTGTCAACGAACTAAAAAAGGGAAGAATCGAAATGCTGCACACTGCAGTGAAATACGAATAAATTGTTCACCGCTTTGCCTCGCGCTCGACTAGCCTTTTATATACTCCATGACAGCACATCAGTGATAATAGCAGACCTCGTTATCAGGCGTCAGACAACCTAACAGCTTCTCCTTATCACAACAATATACAGTTTTAAATTAAACTTGTGTTTATATTCGATCAATGAAAATGTAGTTTAAAACAACCAACAACTCAAAGGGATATTTTTACTCTCACCGCTACAGCGTATTTTAAATTAGTCGTATAGATCATTCTAATTCACCGACAATCAGATCATAGAACATGTTCAAGCTACAAAGTATTTTAAATTAGCTGTAATTCACCGACAATCCGATCATATAACATGTTCAGGCTACAAAATATTTTAAATTAGCTGTAATTCACCGACAATCCGATCATATAACATGTTCAGGCTACAAAATATTTTAAATTAGCTGTAATTCACCGACAATCCGATCATATAACATGTTCAGGCTACAAAATATTTTAAATTAGCTGTTATACACCGACAATCCGATCATAGAACATGTTCAGGCTACAAAGTAATTTAAATTAGTTGTATAGATCATTCTAATTCACCGACAATAAGATCAAAGAACTAGAACAAGTTCAGGGAGATTTTTACTGGTCTTATATTACTTTGCTTTGTAAGTTTCATCGCACATTTCCGTTTCCCCAATTTTGAACCACTTCCCGTGATTCAATCTTCCTCAAATTTTGCACATAGATACAACTAAGGTGAAGAATACAGAAACCAAAAATAAAAAAATTTAAAAAAAAAATGGCGTCAAATTTATTTGCTTTTCAAGTTTCATCGCACACCTATTACCCCGATTTTGAACCACTTACCGTCATTCAATCTTTCCCAAACTTTGCACATAGATACAACTAAGGTGAAGAATACAGAAACCAAAAATAAAAAAATTTAAAAAAAAAAATGGCGTCAAATTTATTTGCTTTTCAAGTTTCATCGCACACCTATTACCCCAATTTTGAACCACTTACCGTCATTCAATCTTCCCCAAATTTTGCACATAGATACAACTAAGGTGAAGAATACAGAAACCAAGAATAAAAAAAAAAAAAAAAAAAATGGCGTCAAATTTATTTGGTTTTCAAGTTTCATCGCACACCTATTACCCCAATTTTGAACCACTTACCGTCATTCAATCTTTCCCAAATTTTGCACATAGATACAACTAAGGTGAAGAATACAGAAACAAAAAAAAAAAAATTAAAAATAAGACCAGTTTTGAAAAATGGCATTTTTATATTAATTATTACTTTTTAACTAAGACCTTTGATTCTAGATATCCTTTACCAAGTGAAGATAATGAATAATAGTAAAACATATTTATTAAATTTAAAAAGATAAAATTTAACAAGAAGATTATATTTATTATATTAAAAACACTGACCTTTTGATCGTCTGCTAGAGTTGAGTAGTTTATAATTAATCACATAGGTAAAAAACTGTTTTGAATAATTGTTAATTTATAGATGTCAATAGACTTTTCATAAGTTATCCTATCAGCATAACACAACATTGACCTAGTTTTGTAGTGGAAATTAAAAATAAATTTTCGTTTGTCATCATATTTGTTGAGATATTGCACAACTGGAGACTAAGCTTAGTAAATTCTTGTATAAGGCAACACAGTTAATAACTACATTATATTATATCAACATGGGTAATTTGTACAACTTAAAAACTGGATTTTTGATTAAAATCAAGAAAATATATATTAAAAAAAGTATACATATACTTTTGCAAAAGCGTAAGGATGGCATATTTATTATACATAATATGAAATAAATTTCTCTTCTACACGATTAAAATCTAGCGTTGGATATAAAACTTCTTGTAATAAAACTTTCATTCTTGTTCAGAAATGATCCTCAGTATTATGTCACAAGATGAGGAGGTGTGAGAAAACGTTTGCGCGAGCAGATTGATTCTTCTAGAGAAAAAAGTTTTTGTGATGTTATAAAAGCTAAAAGATTAAGAAGCGATTTTCCTCATTCGCTTCCTTAAAGTTCTAATAAAGACCTATAAAAATGTCATTCTGTAGGTCTATCTTGGTCGACTGAACACTACCATTCGCAATGACCTTCTACAAGTTCGTTTAACTCAGTTTACTACTGATTGCCGTGCCTCAGTCAGTGTAGGTATCGGCTTAACGTTTCAGCAATTTTAGTTTCAGTAGTATTAATTATGAGAATAAATATTGTTTTGGTATCGATATAATTGTCTGCCTATATTTAGATGTTTTTATAATTATTTAAAGATCTAATAGTCCAGGAGATAGCGTGCAAAAAAGTGTCTGACTAACATCAAGCTAGTATTTTGTATACAAGTCAATCTTATAGCCCCTTTTAAGAATATGTGGTCGGCCAAGTTCGTCTGCGGGACATAGCTTGGCAATAGGCGTTTGAAAAAAACAAACCGGTGGAGAGCGGCCATGTCTCGCCAATTATGGTGGACAATGTGATTTTCATGATCCTGAGTACAGAATTAGTTAGTAGACCAAAAATCAAGTCGATGGTATTTTCACACTTCATATGTTAGTTATTCAAATATTACTAAAAATCAACCTGGTCACCTGTCAAGGGAAAAACTAACATCAACTTGATTTTCGGTCTACTAACTAATTCTGTACTCAGGATCCTGAAAATCACATTGTCCACCATAATTTGTGAGACATGGCCGCTCTCCACCGGTTTGTTTTTTTCAAACGCCTATTGCCAAGCTATGTCCCGCAGACGAACTTAGCCGACCACATATTCTTAAAAGGCGCTATAAGATTGACTTGTACACAAAATTCTAGCTTGATGTTAGTCAGACACTTTTTTGCACGCTATCTCCTGGACTATAAGAATCAAAATAAATATTTATTTTTTTATTGGAATAAATGTGGTTGCCTTGGCAATGATTAATAAACAAACCATTGCCATAGTCATAGTCATACTTGAAGATCATACACTTAATACCATTAGGCCTCTTCCAGGCCGAACAGAGAAGCATTGGTCTCTGCGCATGCCCAGTCTAAAGTGCGCCTGCGTATCTCAGACTAGGCATGCGCAGAAACCAATGCTCGGCTCGTTTGCTCTGTTCGGTTCGGCAGTCTGGACAAGGTTTAAGAAAACTCAAACGAACTCTAGAATTAAAACCTTTGAAAGAAACTAAACAATAATAGCCCACCTAGCAAGTACAAAGTAGCCAAACAAAGAACAAAAGTAAATTAATATATTGTTTGTATAATAAAGTTGTGTAACAGGTAACAGTAAGTATAATAGATACCGTAGCGCGGAGTGACTAAGGTCACCGATACTACTAAATAACAATACAGAGATAAAAAAACATGTAATATTATACATATATACTAACAGAGAAATACAAGAATTAGCTTACAGTAGAAAGCAGCTCAGGAAAAAACACTGAGAGACACTGAACCAAAAATGTTTCCTGATGTCTGAAACGGATTTCTGTCTTGGAATTTTTGAAATCGGAGACATAAAATATTTTCGTTCTTCAGAACGATCACATAGTTTCCGTTACCTTCAAATTGTTACTCTAATCAAATTGTTTTGATTTTTTACATTAATTAAAAGTATCGATTTAGCAAACATTTAATGAGAAAAAACGGTTGAAGATATAGGTGTAAATAAACGTATGTTTGTGCGCTTGTGGAAGAGAAATCAATGGGCGCAGAAGGTTGAAACTTATTTAGGACCAACAATGGGCTAATTATGACCTACCATCCAAATTTCATTAAAATTGGACCATCAGTAGGTTTTAAGATATGTTAGTGCGCAAAAATTGAGTGAAAGACCGAAAGACTGACACGGAACCAAAAATGTTCGATGATGTATGAAACGGATTTCTGTCTTTGGAATTTTTATAATCAGAGACATAAAGAATGTTTGTTCTTAAGAACGATCACATAGCTTTCGTTATCTTCGGTAACCTCGGAAGCAATAAAGTACATATTGAAGAGAATTAAAATATACTAAATTAAATTTTGATGAATATGTGACATTTTTCATGTGTCGTGAGAGGTGGAACACGGTTTATATTTAACATTTTCCAAGTATGTATATATTGCGAAAAAGTCATTAGTAGATTGAAGAATTATTTCATTGCCATATTTATTGTCATGGATTACACGTATGGTGTTTTAATAATTCACCGGAATTTATTAGATACATCCAATGGTATCAAGTAACGATATCAAATGGAATCATGTTGCAGATGATAAAATATTATTTCTTGAAAGTAGATTAGGATTGTAATTTCATATTTTTTGTTTATTTTACTTAAAGTCAAGTTCTTTTCTGTTCCCCGCGTATGTATATAAGAGTGATATAGCACGAACGCAAAGCTAAACTACCTATAACTTCCTCTTGAACACAATAGAATCTCTCCGAGCTTAACTGTTACAAGATTCATTCATCGGAAAACAACCAGGTCGTCATTGTCAAACCAGAAGATACAATACAGATAATACTTTAATAACAGGAGAACGATTGAAAACATATACACGCTTATCTTTATAATAGATCTTAATACGATGTAAGATTAAGAGATAATATAGCAACGGCAATAAATAAAATTAAACGAACGAATAAATAGTTGAATATAAGCTATTCTCGATGTTTTTGCAAGCAATTCACAATGGCGTAAGGTAAAGAGAATGAAAACTTTTCTGCTGATCAATCTTAGAAAACTAAAACACATGACATAACTTAGTAAGAGATAAAGTATCACGATAGTATATCAAGTATCACGATAATGTATGCGAGGACTAACCATTATATCGGTTGATAGGCTCTATTTAGTAATACAATACATGAGGATGCATTTATAAATCGAAGTCGATGCAAATTGTCTTAAAATTAACTCTTGCATTCTATAAGAACATAATAGCAAATAAGTTCTTTCGCCTCCTAAACTAAGAGATATTCGAAATAAGGTTCACTAAGGTTCACTAAGTCCAGTCCATAAATAAGGGAATCAGATTTTGAATTATAGGGCCCATGAGTATCCGGAAGAGAGATTACAATAAGAATATAAAACTTTTATTTTCGGCAAGTATTTAAAAATTACTATGAATATTTGTCAGAAATATGAACATTATCATATAATCATCAAAAAGGGTTTAAAGAAAATGTTACCCCACGTAATTAAAAGCAGATTTCGGCGTCTATAAGGTTATTATCAGTGCCAAGATTGGAGTCTTCTTTAGTCTTCTTGCATTGGTCTTCTTTCTCCAATTATGTTATTAATAGTAATCAATAACTACGGGAGACATACAGAGAAAAATAGACTCCCGCACCGGGACTCGAACCACGGGTCCTCCTATTAATCCGTTACAGGTGCGCTATTACCAAAAAAAATTTAATCTTTCCGTAGTATGAAAACTACCAAAAACTTAAAAATTTTAATTTCTAATAGATTGTACTAGGTACAGGTACTAATTGAGTACTTTATAATTATAAGCGTTAATTCTCGGTCTAGTTCTATTGCCGTGAATATTTTGCTCTCAAGATTTGTAGAATAAGATTGAAAGCTTGGATTCGGGGAATTTGTATCGGTAACGACAGAAAAAAATCATTCTCCCGTATAGCTCAGTTGGTAAGAGCACCTGTAACGGATTTAATAGGAGGACCCGTGGTTCGAGTCCCGGTGCGGGGGTCTATTTTTCTCTGTACGTCTCTCGTAGTTATTGATAATTATAATTTGATTTAAAGTAAAAATTTAATCTTTCCGTAGTATGAAAACAACCATAAATTTGAAGTTATTAATAGCACCAATGAAGAAATAACATTTTTTTACGTTCGGCTTTGAAGAGGCTGAAAACAACTTCGATATATTAAAAAGATAAACTAATTTGTTCGGAGACAGTTTCTTGACTATGGATAGGTTTATTTAAAGTATAATGAAGGATAGCTAATTTTTATTTTATAATGGGAATTCGAAAATATATATATATATTTCTTTTTATATGGAGTGTTATATACTGCCGAGAGAAAGAGAGAGAGAGAGAAAGAGAGAAAAAATCAAGATTCTATTATCTCCCCCAGGTAAAAACACACCATTGGATCGATATGACGTTGACATGTGACACTCTATTCATTTACAACGAAGGAAACTTTGAATAAACTTGTTCGGCATAACAGCAACTCCACACTATCTCAGTTACATTAACAAAAATAACAAAATAACTATTTACAGTATATGTAATTATTTTTCATGAAAGAGGAATTTCAACAGGCAGTGAATAAAACTAAATTAATACATTTAATTATTGTTAATACAACTATAGAATAACCATTTTTTCACATCATATTTTTATTTATTTTTTTTTTTTCAGTAATCTATCTAGATTTTTAACATGTTTCTGTTTAAAATATTAAATAAATGCTTCACCATTTTACAATATGAATGTTAATTTTGTTTAACATTTTTCCATAGAAAAATTATAAAAATATTGGTCCGAAACAACTCAGATAAACTTTCTTATATATGAGTTCATAATTACTTAGCCCAGTGCTTTTTCATTTATTGGTTCTCCGAATTTTCGTAGGTACATTTAATTATTATTGAATATTTTATTAAAATTTATCATACTTCTCCTCGACGGGGAATCGAACTCTCTTCGTCCGCGTTTAAAACTATTTTCTTAGAAACCCGTCACAATATTTTCTCTTTAAATGATAAAGTAAAAAGAATTGATAATCAGTTATCATAAAAATTGAGATTTAGTAACAACAGAAACAAAACTGAAAATTATTAATTACGACATAATTATAGAATTCTTTAGATTAAGATACATATATGAGCCGTTGGCAAAAAAAGCGTCAATTGATGTGTGTCAAGAAAAAATAATATGTATTCATATACAACATACACTTTATGTAACTGTCAGGCAGAATAGAAGACCGTAACCAAGATTATATATAATTTAAAAATAATAATATAAGATGCAAACTGGAGTGCGGCGGTGAGTGAGTGTACTGTTGACGTACCTTAGCTCAGGAGGTCACGGATGAAGCAACCATCTGTATTTCGGATTATTTGGTTGGTCGCTCATCCTAGAAATCTCCGGCCGGTTAACAACTGGTGCCAGCTCTTCTTACATACCCCTACTTCACTCTATGTCCTGCAATACGATTATTTTGCTTCCTTTCTGTAGTAATTTAATTTTAAAAAAACCCATATTTATCAAAAGGATCACTACTATGATAAAAATCTTTCGTACAAGTAAAGCTAAATAGGGATGAAAATAAACAATTATAAGATAAGGAAAATGGTAATTTTAAAAAGAGGTAAACAACGCCCAAATTATTTTATAACTAGTAAACCGTAGATCTACTGTTAAATTGCAATTAGACAGATCTCTTACAACTCAAATGAATCTCCAATCTCTCTAATCAAATGACTGCACAGCACATATACCAACATAATAATTGCTACCCCCTTAAAACAGTAGAGGTTCGTATGTGAAATGTTTCCCGTTAGGACACCGAAAGCAGTAGGAGAAAGTTACAAAACGAAACGGAAGATAAATTTTATAATTTGTATTTGTAACAATGCTTTACTCGTGGTGTAATTTATTTTATCTACGATTGATACGAAATATAAACATTATATCTCTGTTTAGATGCGTAGAAAGTGATTCTTTACGTACTTGTATTCATTGCGCATGCGCTTCTCATAGTTCTGAAGAATTCCTCTTCTTTACCTACCTAGGGCGGTAAGGAAGAGGAATTCTTCAGCTTTACGCACGATTAGCGAGTTTGTTTACATTTAACAAAACTAATTTGCTGTTCTTTTATTAAAGTAACTGTTTATATCGAGTTTTTAGTAAAAAACAATGAGTGAATCAAGTGACTTTAACGAAAATGTGGAGAATAATATTCTTCCAGAAATAATTAATTCGGCAAAAAATACAACTCAAGAATTATAATGCCATCTTTATCAAGAGAGTGATACGAACTTACATACAGCAAGTTAATTTTTTTCTGTATTTATTATTTAAATCTAAGAATCGTAGATAAAGTACGGTACGCAACTCGTGCGAAAACGGCATTTTTCATTACTCGGGTGGTTTTACTACCCTCGCTGTCGCTCGGGTGCTAACTCCACACTCGCATGCAAAATGCTACTTTCTGCACTCGACACGTAATGTACTATTTTATTCACTCTTGCTTCAGTTACAAATAATTATTACATTTTGTATTTTTCCGAACAAATAAATTAATTTTAAGAACTCTTTCTTTAATTAATAGCAGTATCGTTTTCTTTATTCACACAAATCCGTTTGTTGTACCAATATTGATCACACTATTAAAGAGTATTATCGTGAATATATTTTATCTCTGGTGTTCAGAAGAAATTTTCGCCACGCAAAAAACGACATAGAAAATGTGACGCTCTTAAATATCATGACAGGAAGTTAGAATATGATAAAAGGTAGTTTAATTTTCACTTGTATTCATTGTACATAGTACCATATTTCGCCGATAGAAGTTCAAAATTTTATATAAAATGATATCAGAGCTCCTAGCGAACAAATGCTGGACAAAAAAAAGGATTAATATTTCATAATTTCGCACCGTAAGATCCATCTACAATATTAATTAGACAAATGTATATAGATTTCTCTACTTCACGGAAAATGTGTGCCCAAAGGTGAATTCAATGCCTAAAAACCTATCCAGCATAATTAAATGTTTTCCCATAAAATGGTGAAAATGATTTTTATATATGCGTGCTTACCAAAATTGTTATTTCTGAATTTCTGTAGCTATAATTTTGAGGGTATGGGAATATGATTAGTGCTTTAAAACCTTCCTTAAGTAAAGTTATAAAAAGAAAAAAAAAAATAGTTTGAACAATAAGAACCAGTAATATTTTATTCATAGAGTACATTAAATAAATATGACATGTAGAGTTCATTTGTGTAGTGCAGGTTGCAGGTTGTAATAGAGGAGAATCATAAGGTTTACCTTATTTCAGATCCCCTTGAAAGTTTGTAACAAATTTACCACCAAGTTGGTAGATAAGCCAGACCTTCACAATAATTAATTTACTCTGTTAAAATTTTAGCAAGGGTTACAAAGACAATATTTGCGTAAAATAGAGTAGAAAGGGAAAGGATTTGTAGTATAGACCAAAAACTGTCATTACAACTTTGATTTGTGCTTCATGTTATTTCTAGTTCTACGATCCAAGTAAGTTTGCATACATTAATTTAAATTGTTTAACATGATTCACCCAATAATATAAAGTAATATAATATAGTATGAAGTAAAATAGTTTTACCCTTACACCTAAGAAAATAATCGATCTCACCTAATTTTTACCTTTCAATGTCATAATTTTATAAGCTAATATTTTATAATACATACAACCTTAGTATAAAGGTAATTAACAAAGGCTTAATTTAATAGGAATGCAGGATGAGGGGGAAAACCAAATTAATCTTTAACCTAAACCCTACATTCATTTATTTAAAAGGTACAACAAGCCTGTAACGACACGAAGGGGCGAAGGGGTAAATAAAACACTCCGAATTTAGAATTCGTAAATTCAATGAAATAACCAGCATGTACCTTAGTACCTTAAATTTACCAGTAAATTAAAAAATAAATAAAATACGATTGCTACAAAAAGAAGATTAGGACGTTTCTTTTTCCATGTCTGCAGTCTTTGAGTCATATCTTTGTCAAACAGTTAAGGCTGGTTATGTTTTATTTCTACAGGAAGTTGGACTGCAGGACTGCATCTTCCACCTTTTTTACATTTAAATATATATATAACGACCCACGGTCACAAAGTACCTCCAAAAAAGAAAAATAATATAAATATATAAACATATATATATATATATATATATATATATATATATATATATATATATATATATATATATATATATATATATCCTCAAAATAATGTGGGTTGGCCTGATTACTCTAAATGAAAACTACAAACTCTAAAACCCACTAGCGCGTGGGATAAGAGTATAAAACCAAAAAGGCATATTCAGGCCGGTTTATTTATACATTATTTTAACATAATAAATGAATAACTTTTACTCTTTTCTAAACCATAATTACAGAGAAAGTAATTTGTTAACTTACGAGTAAATTTTACGTTTCTAAGAATAGAAATAAACATACAACAAATAAAAATGAGATTAAGAATGCAATTAGACTAATTGATAACTCTACTGGTATAAAATTTGTAAGAGATATCGAAAAAACGAAATGAATAAATAATTATTTGTTATATTATCAATTTTGTAGTTTCTGATCAATAATATATTACCTTATCAAAATATATACTTATGTACTTAAAGAACAAATTTACATATCATATTTACAGGAAGTAAACATGATATGTATTCTAGGTCAAGCTTTTTGCAAGAAAAAAGAAAAAGGAAGCCCTACAGATGCAGTATCCAACATCAGGGTTTGAAGCGACTACCATATGCGCACACGTTCTATTTTTTCTTGTTTTCATTTTTAGTTTAACAGGATACCATCAGAAGGTGTGAAACAAATAGAAGGGAGCATAAAATATTCAAAAGAACTCATAGTCTAGGAGATTGCGAGCAAAAAAGTGTCTGACTAACATCAAGCTAGAATTTTGTATATTAGTTAATCTTTTGGTGTCTATTAAGAAAATATGGTCGACTAATTTCGTCTACGGGACATAGCTTGGTAATAGGCATTTGGAAAAGACAAAACCTGTGGAGAATGGCCATGTCTCGCCTATTTTGGTGAACATTATGATTTTCATCATCCTGAGTACAAAATTAGTTAGTAGACCGAAAATAAGTTTGTCACTTGATGGGTTAATTATTAAAATATTCCTTCAAATCAAAGTAGTCACCCATCAAGTGACAAAGTAACATCAACTTGATTTTTTGGCCCACTAACAAATTTTATCATCATGATCATGAGTCCCATTATCGACCAAAATGGGCGACACATGGCCGCTCTTCACCATTCGTATTTTTCAAATGCCTATTTCCAAGCTACATCCCGCTGATGAACTTAGCCAACCACATATTCTTAAAAGATACCAAAAGATTAAACTTATACACAAATTTCTAGCTTGATAGACTATGACAGTGGTTCTTAACCGGGGGGCCGCGGCCCCCCAGGGGGCCTCAAAAGGTATTTAGCTACTATATATATTATATTTGGAGATTTTAAGGGGGCCGTGGTTACCAAAAGGTTAAGAACCACTGGACTATGATATGTCTATATCTAAAAACCCTTTTTACAGAATCCCTCTGACTGCTTGCTATAAAGGTAAAATTTCTCAAAGGACGAGGTATTAAGGTTTCATACTTCCAAACAAAATATTAAAATTTTACCAATATTTACAGTGAGTAGAAAAGAGGAGACAAATGACAAATTACGAAATCAATTAAAAATTAATTCAAATTTTTAAGTTTTAGGTAGTATTCATACTACGGAATGATTAAATTTTACTTTAGATCAAATTATAATTATCAATAACTACGGGAGACATACAGAGAAAAATAGAACCCCGCGCTGGGACGGGGGTCTATTTTTCTCTGTATGTCTCCCGTAGTTATTGATAATTATAATTTGTAAAAATTAATCAAAAAATAAAAAATGATGATTAATTCATTAGTAGGAAATTATTGTTTTTCGTTTTTTTTAAGCGAATGCTTTGCTCGGCATAAAAACGAATTACTTAATACAGATCTAGTGCTCTGATAATCAGGTTTAGGTACTTCTTTAGATGGTTACTCCCCTGTGTTTTTTTAGAATGTAAATGACTTTGAATAAATAACTATTAAGCCAAGGGGATGCTTAGTCCAATGTACTTTGGGACAAAGGAATATCACAGTTATGTTTTATAAGGGGAGTAACCATCTAAAGAAGAATACTCCGTATACCTTCTTTAGATGGTTACTCCCCTTTGTTTTCTTAATAAGGGGAGTAACCATCTAAAGAAGTGCCCAGGTTTATATTTTAACCTTAATTAAAAGTAGTTTAATCCTGTTTGATTAGCATTCATTATTATTCCGCAGCTTAAGTCAATTAGTGGAAAAAGAATCTCTTTATAATTTAATCAATATCGATTAAGAATAATTATTAATGAATTTCTAACTTTGTACTGTTTACATTAGAAATTACTAAATAGAAATAATTAATGATTTTTATAAAATTATAATTCAATTTTTTCAATGCCCTCAAACAAATCTAAAGTATTCATTTCAAACTGATTGAAAGATAACCATTATAATTTGAATGCTTCTGATTTATTGGATCGAAGTTCCTTATGCCACGTTCTGGAGCCCGGGAGTGAATCTGAAAAAAACGACCAAAATCACCGTCACGCAAAATCCGTCGATGGCGATAACTTGAGTAAAAGATCACCGAGTTAGTTGAAATTTGGTACACATGTTTATTTTACTAATGCCCAGGCTGAGTTCGTTGGAAATCGTTATCCGTCCAACGCTCGCGTAAACTTAAGCTTCAAAAAGACGGGAAAAAATGTTATTAAGGAAGCTTGTTCCTTGACTTGTTTTGTTTATTTTTGTTATATGTCAAAATGTCACTTGGTTTTGTAAATATAGAAAATATAATCACGGTCTTGTTATGTTAAAAGTAAAATTGATCTGTGCTGACGCTTATTTCAATATATTAGGTATATTATTATAATACTGCGTACTTAAGGCTCTACCGCTCTTTGAGGTTAGGAAAAACAGTAAAATTGAAATTATACTGGTTCTAAGCAAGATATCAAAAATCTAATCACAGGCGCCATTTCAATACAACGATAAAACTCGTTGTATTAAAATGGCGCCTGTACTATTTATCATAGGAAGTTGAAATAGGGCTCAAATTGTGCAGAATTTAAATTAGGAATGAAGCCTGTGATTAGATTTTTGATATCTTGCTTAGAACCAGTATAATTTCAATTTTACTGTTTTTCCTAACCTCAAAGGGCGGTAGAGCCTTAATCCAAGAAAAATTCTAACTTTATTTATTTAATGAGACAACTTTTTTAAATATTTGTTTTTAGTAAAACGAACACCGACACTGTTATAAAGTGATAAAGATCGCTAAATTTATTAAAGTGGACCCAAACGTTTAAAATAAAGAAAACAACTTTTTACCGATATCTTCCGTTCTAACGTATAACGATTTTAATGAAACTTCTTACACATTGTCTAAAGTACAATTGAAACAGGCATGTAAAATTTCAACCGGATAGATACAAGCAGAAGCTTTAGAATAGGGAAGAGATATATTTTATAATTTTTTAAATTACTAGGCCGGGTAGGTAGAAAACAGTCCTATTTTAATCCATCACCCTTTAACAAACATACTCTTTAACTATAAAATTTAATGAAAAATGTAAGGAACTTCGTTCCTACCGGGTGTCCCGCGACACCACACGATTTTATATCCATAGAACAATTATAACTTCAATCAGTTCTAATGCAACCTTTTAAGCTGTTGTGTAGATTAAAAGAAAGAATTAAAACTAAGATTTATGCCCGACAATGAATGCCTCTCTACCTCCTATTGTAAAGCAAACGATAGGAGTTAACTCACAATTCGAATTAACATTTAAATACTGAACAGAAAATGGAGTACCAACTCCTCTCGGTTCGTTGTTTGTTCTATAATAATCACATCCTAATATACTTCTAAGCCTTGTGATGACGGATATAGAAGTAAACTCGTTCAAAGAAACAAAACAGTCCCTATATAAGAAAAAACATTTAAGAACTGTCACATGTCAAATCGTAGGTTGATTTTGGGTGTCAGGCTTCAACAAGATTCTTTCAATCTCTTTTCCTTACTCTCTCTTACAGTGACAGACACCCTCTTCAAGAAATTAACTTTGAAGAATAAGGAGGGAACTAAAAATGGAAACAGGCTGTTTCTTTAATGAAAATTGAAAAAGGTAACGAACACAAGGTTATTGGAAGCACCATTATTATTATGGAATTATTTATATAATCGAGTAGAGTTCCGACGGCCACGATTCACCTCGAAATGATTTGTTATTGCTAAGCTAAGGCAAACACATTTATTCCAATAAAAATTAAATGTTTGTTGTGATTTGTTGGTCTTCAAATAGATGTAATAACTCTAAATAGATATCTAAATTAATTTACTTAATTTTACTTTTTATCTAAATATAAAATTAATAATCCCGTAATAAAATTAAATAACCCGTTGCCGCGGGCTCAACGGTTAATAATAATTTTAAAAAAACTTTTATCAGAATAACAAATATACATAAAGAAAATAGACAATAAAGAAAATAGACATTGAAATTTTCAAAGCATTATAAATTAGGACTTAACCAAAAGAAAGAGTATATAATGTTATAAAATAAAATATCAATTTAAACAGTGCAAACAAATTTCATTCGTGAAAAACTAATACATATTACTTTAAAAATATAAAATTAACGATCGCATTTAGAATTTACGTACTATAAACTATAAATAACATAAGTTTTTAATTAAAAATTGATTAATTTTAGTTATGAGTAAAATGGTCTTAAAAGACATTGGTTCTTGGAGAACCACTAATGATTTATACTTAATCAATAATCTTAGCTTTGCCTTGTTAGGCAAGGAATTATCTGGATGTTATAGAAACAATTTATACACATAAAATGTAGTTTACACCGGAAAGCATTAGTTAATGTTTGAAAGTAAATGCAACAGAAGCCTTCAAATTTGATCATAAGTTTTTATCGCTTTTAATTTAAAAAGCCGTAAAAGGAAGAACACCCTTGAGCTTCCCAAAGCAAGCGTCAATGTCAAACCAGTCGAAAGCCGTAGTAAGAAGAAACCGTACGATACTAATTTTATGAATAAAGGACCTTCAACAATTTTTTCGCACTACTGCGATAGCTTAGTGATCGTAGATTTTTAACAAACATAAAACCTGTCTAAGCTGGAACCTATATTAGCTGGAAATCTGCTAAGGTGGAGGTGGAAACTTTTTCTTGGAACAGAGTAGTAAAATTAAAAGAATTGGCGTAAATTTGTGTCATATTAAAAAAGGGATTACACTATTACACATAGAAACCTAATGGATCAGATGAAGAGTCCGAGGGTTAAAATTATCATCCTCAGAGGCAACTGAGGATGTAGTTCATTATCAACCGATTATCATAGCTCTGATAGAAAAGTTAAATTTTGACGTAATAATCAAATTTTGATTTGCTTAATACAAAAAAAGTTAAATTACACAACAATAATAACTGTAAAGAAACAAGAACAAGAAGAAAACCATATATCAAACACTGGGGCATAATGAATACATCAACTAGTGTGAAGCAGGGGTCTCAAACATTTGTTTTGATTGAAGGGCCAGATCTGGATAAGATGGTCTCAAATTTAATAAAGCGTCCCGGATGAAGTAAGCAACCAACACTTAGCCACCACACAATGTAGGGAAGTAGGGAAGAATATAAGGATAGCACAATCCATTTCGGCCAATAGTACCTCAATAAGAATAGTGGCAATTCTATACATGGGAAATGGAATTTGATTACGGAGAACATATACATTTGCATTGTTAAGGTGTCTTTTGACGGTCATATCAGTCTTCAATTCTTGAAGTCTTAGTTTTCAGTTTTTGTTTAATTTCATTTCGGACTGAGGTTTGTATTTACATGATCCCTGTTCACAGTTCTGCCTTCAGTTCGAGTTGCGACTTCAATGAATGTGTTTCGCAAGCACATTGTGCAAGTGCACAAAACCCTATGGATGAAGAATGTTTAATTGCAGTAGCCTTAGCTTTGGCGCTGAAGAAACCACGTAAGTCAAACACCAATGTAAACTTAATGAAGAAGGAACTTTGTATAGAACCATATGATTGGATGAACTACTTAAGGACGAGTAAAGATGCGTATCACCCGTTATTACAGCAAAATCAGTCAGAAACAAAACCTGTCAGAAGCAAAATGGCTAATATGAGGGAGGAGGGAGGCTTATAACTCCACATGAAAGGCTAAGTGTGACTCTAACATTATTGGTAAGCGGAAGTACTTACCAAAATCTTACGTTTCATAAAGTTATATCAACTCCAAGTCTGTGTAAAATAATATCTGAAACTTGTAATGCCATTATTGATGTTCTCAAGAGTTATATAAAGGTATGTAATGAGAGTAACATTGAACGACTTTAATTATAAATTAATATTTTACGATTTTGGTAGTATTCATACTACGGAAAGATTAAATTTTAATTTAAATCAAATTATAATATATAGAGGCCTGTGGTTCAAATCCCAGCGCTGGAGTGTATTTTTCTCTGTCTGTTTCCATTAGTTGTTAATAATTATAATTTGATTTAAATTAGACTTTAATTATTTAAACAAGCAAGTAAAAGTGTATTATTAAAAAGGTTCTTATGAATTTAATAATTTTTAAGTTAATTAATAATAATTAATTAAGGGGGGGGGGATTTTAAATATTGTGTTTATGCGACAAGTACACTTTTCAAGAGTTAAATGAAAACTTCAAGATACATACATGATACGTCTGATAACTAGTGATGTGGGCCGGGTATATACCCAGCGGGTAGGGTAAATAAAAATGGGTATTTACCCGAGGTCAGGGTAAATACCCAAAATGAGGGTATTTATAACAAATAATGATTTAAATAGTGTTTTAAGAGGTTCTGAGCATTTTCCATACTCAAATGGTTTAATAAATGTCATTTAGAGAGTATAGGATGTGTTAAGCTCACTTAATTCCCAAAAAAAATAGCCTACAAAAATACCCAGCGTACGGGTATTTATTATTTCGAAGTATATTAATATCTGTTATACAGATTCAATGATTTCAAACAGAATGCTTATGTTGAAGGTCTGTGCAATGAAAACACCACCATTTTAAAAGAAAAGCACAGGATTATTATTTTGAAAATTAGGTGATGCATTCTCATATTATGCTAGCCTAAATATAAATTCATATTTTTCTAAAATATGTAAATACTATGAAAACACATAATTATTAATTGTCATATTTTTATACCCTTGTTACTCAATTCTTATACTGTATGTGTATAGGCTATTGCTACAAATATCTGACAATCAGAAATATCATGTGTAAAGAGTTAAGGCCTACTCCTAACAACCGAATTCCTACACTACATGATTTAAATTAATATTATAATCCTGGAGATAGCGTGCAAAAAAGTGTCTGACTAATATCAAGCTAGAATTTTGTTAATAAGTAATGTTTTGGTGCCTTTTAAGAAAATGTGGTCAGCTAAGTCCATTGGCGGAACATAGTTTGGTAATAGGCATTTGAAAAAAACAAACCGGTGGAGAGTGGCCATCTCACTCCCTTTTTGGTGAACAATGCGATTTTCACGATCCTGAGTACGAACTTAGTTAGTAGACCAAAAATCAAGTTGATAGTAGTCTGTCACTTAATTGTTTTAACTTTCTGTTTTATTGTTTATTTCATTTTTTGCACAAGAATATCTAGTTCATTTATGTAAATATATTAAAATCTTGAAAAAAATTATAAGTTAAAATTGTATACATAATACAAAACAGAAAAAAAATATTTATATAGATATGTACCGCCACTAGAAGATAGATTAAACATTTCATAAAAAATAAATATATGTTATTAACACTCAAATTGAAATTGTTATAAAACTTATGTTTTACAGAACAATAAAGTATATTCTATTCTATTCTTCTATTCTATTCTAGTCTGTCACTTAATAGGTGACCTCTTTGATTTGGAGTAGTCTATTAAGTGACTAACTATCATCAACTTGATTTTTGGTCTGCTAACTAATTTCATACTCCAGGATCATGAAAATCACATTGTCCATCATAAAGGGTGTGTTATGGACGGTCTCCACCGGAACTTCCACAACACCAAGGAACTTAGCCGACCACATATTTGTTTATTTATTTTTTGTTTATAATGATGACAGACAATTAGTCTAAAATACCACAGTCAATACAAAAATAATGAAGAGCTATACAATAGTAATTAAGTAAAAACTTCTTAAATGTCATTAAAACATTTACTTATACGAGTACACCAATTTCTAGCTTAATATTAGTTAGACACTTTTTTGCTCGCTAGCTCCTCGACTATTATTCTTATTAAGTTATTAATATCAATTCAATAATATAATTGAGACATAATATCACTCAATAACTACTTAAAATTGCATAATATATTTATTTACAATAAATAAGTGAAATTAAACACATAGCAGTCGTAACTTTAAAAATTATCATAAATACCTGGGTATTTACCCAAAATGGGTATTTACCCGGGTAAATACCCAGGGTGTTTACCTGCAGTTTTAAATACCCGGGTATTTTACATCACTACTGATAACACATATAGGCACATAGGAATAGAATAAGAACTGAACTTAAACAAATAGGTCCAACCTATTCCGTTAGGTCTCCGTCTCAGTTTCAGTTTTAAATCTATACATAGGAAAAACAGACAGTCCGACTGAAACTGACACTGAAATGAAACCTGACATGACCGTCTAAAGTCTAAAAGCACCTTTAAGTATTTGTTCACTTCTGTTAGGACCGATAAAAACGTCGAGCAGGCCGAAGGTTTATGACCCTGGTGTAAGGTGTAAAAATAAGTCGATGTTCTTCTTTAACAAATAAACATGTTTAATTACCTTCTCTACTAGCTTAGAGAGAACCAATGAAAGTTAATAATCAGTTTAAGGGATGAATGCAATCCTTGGGTAAAGAAATAGCAAGGAGAAATAATTTAAACAGGGCAAACTACCAAGAAACTAAACTCATAAATTAATATTATAGTCGTTTCACTGTAACAGAAGACTCGATTGCTCTCGCCTTCGTGGAATAATCCAAGGTTCGGTATTATACCATAAGACATTAAAGGCAAAGAAAAGGCTATCTAGATCTAGATGCTTAAACAAACGCAAACATTAATATACTTAGTAAACAAGAAATAAAAGCATTCTCCCTTTCACAAACCCTTGTCCGCTTTTTATTATTTGTATTTTGTTTTCTGGCTGAAGTTGTTGTCAGTTCTTTCATTTACTAACTATTATTTATATTAACTAAAAATGTGAAAATAGGAAATCTCTGAAAAAAAAACAATGTGTACGTTTGCTTATCATCTTATATATACATATTTTATATTGAAATAAATATTGTGATATATTATTGATTTATTTATAAAGCCTCGTCCAGACTACCAAACCGAACAGAGGAAACAAGCCGAGCATAGGTCTCTGCGCATGCCAAGTCTGAGATGCGCAGGCGCACTTTAGACTGGGCATGCGCAGAGACCAATGCTTCGCTCGTTGCCTCTGTTCTGTTCGGCTGTCTGGAAGAGGCCTAATGGTATTATGTGTATCATACTTATCCACTTTATTTATTTATTTTTTTAAATTTACTTATTTTTATTTTTGACAACTCACTTAATTACGTTGAAATGAGACTAACTCTTTTTTGTTTTCTGGTATTCGTCAAAACATACTATCCAGTCTGGCCATCCAACTTATCAATAACATGAATCTTTCTATTAGAAGAGCTTATTTCCCCATAATAATTCAATTAATCGTGCATTTTTCATTAGTACATATTATCATTTTATTAGTAACATTAATCTTGTACATTACTTAAATACACCCATTTTAGGAGGAAATAAAATTGGACCTCGTAGTGGTGCCACCCCCGCTACTTTATATAACATTTAATCAATAAAGTAATTGATTAAAATATACTTCCGGAATGAGGGGTTTTAGTAACAATTGTAACATTAGAAACCGCGATGCTACTAAAGTAAACAATGTACAGTTCAAGGACCAACATTATTATATAACACCAATATATAAAATAGAGGAATAAACCACAAGACGAGACGAAGGTTGACCTAAAAGCCAATGGTCCTAACTTCTAAAATAACAGGTTGAAAGGTCAAATTTCATTTTATATTTATTACCTTTCCTTCCATTGCTAAATTTGTTTTAAAAATATTTATTTCTGATTATATTCTTGATATTAATTGCCACACTAGGTCACTCTTTTTTTTACTTTTAACCTCGACCAGCGATTTGCACAGGGTGCGCCATTTGAGATAAATTTTATTTTTTACAATTTTTTACTTTCTCAAAAATGATGACGTAACGAATGTAGTGTGTAAGGAATTTACTTCACGAATATAACAGTAGTTTGACTGTATTATATACAATTAAATAACTTTCTTTTTTAGCTTATCTAACTGATATTATAAGGGAACCAAAGATCAGATTACGGTTAAATCTTAGTAACAAACAAAAAGTATTATAGGCAATTAGGGAACGTATACCGGGCGTAAATGGAATAATGGAAATTTGGATAAATTACCTGATATTACTGAAATTTGTATCAGTGGGAAGCAGGTAAATTATGAAAATATTCAATTTTACATGGCTATGACTCGTCGTTGGAAAATAAATAAAAACTTCAAATACATTTTGACTCGCAATCATTTTCTAACTGGAACAAATTGGATGCTCTTTAGCTATAAAACTCAAGTTAAATTATGTTAAATATAATTCGAACAAGCCTTGAGGTAAATTATTTTAAAACAGCTAATTTTGTCTTGTCGTGATTTTACTGATAGTAATATAGACATCACAAATTGTTCAACATATCGCCTGAGGTCTTAAGATTTTTACATTTAAGGGTGATTCTAATTTAAAGTGCAATTTTCATGTCCTAGACGAATAACTGGAGCGTTTCTCACATAATAATTGACAGGATTTTTCTTCATGGTAACTCAGTTAAGCTTAGAGAACTACAACCAAGCAAAAAAATAATGCGCCGCTTAATTTTAATCGCTACAAAAATTTTCAAAAGGCAATTTTGTAACAGCCGTGGCTGTCCTTAAGTCAGTTGTTCTTAGTCACTTGACTCTAGCTCATACATTAATAATTTTATTCAAAAACTTATTGGATAATTTTGAAGTAGGGTCCTACCAGGATTTAAATATGTGTTAAGTTATTAAAAATAATAAATTATTACTAAATGGAACTTCAAGTTAAAGTTTGCCCTTTAAAATAATGTAATTACCGTGGCATTATATATATGTGACCCCTCCCTGATTGTGGCAGGGAGATTTTAAGTGGCGAGAGATTTTTGCAATGCCGCAAAACTGGTATTGGAGCAGCAGTTGATAGGGGATGAGCTGAACCCTTCAGTTGGGAGCTAGCGCTAATTCCGATTGTTCTTCCAGTTACGTACCCTTTTAAACGTAATTACCGTGCACGTTATTAAAATCTATTTTCAAAAACTTTTGAGGTTAAGTTATAGTTCATTGTTTAGGCTTTTAAGAGTGCTATTTAATGGTGTATTAAAATTGGGTTTTTATTTTAAACTACTGACCAACATATTTTCTTAAAGGGTGAAATGTAACAACCGTGCACGAAAATGTGTAATTTACGTGGCTTCATTACCATGTTTTAAATAAACTTAATTCCGGCCTAAAAATTTAAATAAATATTTCCCATCTGTCCCGCATGCTGCAATTTATCTAAATAAGTCCGAATTAAAGTTAAATTAGTCCGAGAACATTCCATAATTTTTCCTGAATTTTTTTAAAAAGTCAAAATTTTCAGTCTAAGTCCAATTTTAGATTCCAAAATAGCACTTTAAATTGAATTAAAATTAAATTATCGATCGGCTGATGATTGCACTTAATTAATTCGCCTTCATTTTTTTTAAATCTAATTTAACAATGGAACTGATTTAGTAAAACATTTAATTCTTACATATTTAGATTACAAATCCTCTCCTTATTTATATAGGAATGATATAACTAGTAAGAATAATGATATTAAATTTTATGTTTCCAACACATACAGTATATTTCCCAACCATGTTTGACTAATTTATAGCCGAGTGGTGTCAAGAGAAACTTTTGTGAGCGACAATGTAAGTTGGTCAATGTTAATTCTTACTATGGGAAGCCTAAAACTGATTAATTATGCTTGTATGTGTCACTCAAGATTATATTTGTTTCGACGATGTATTACAGATACAAATTTAGGCGTCAAGTAATTAATATTCTTGCTCAGTGATGTTAATTGCACTTGGACCTCTATGGTTTTGAATACTAGGCCCTAATTGCATATGAAGTCAAGCTTATCTCGTAATTAACAAAAGTATGGGTTAGACCAGCCGCCAGCCAATCTTATAGGTACAAGATGTCTCAATAGATATTTTGTTGAATAAAATTCTGCATACCAGCTAAAAATGCAGAGAGACGCAGTGCTCATACAAAAAAATATTTAATTAAATGTGGTAAGAAATTCATGTGCTTAATAAGGTAGCAGCGCATTCTCTCAAAATGTTGCTATATTAGGTAATATGTACTAGGCGTGGTCGAGGACCTGCTAATATCCAGGGTGTCGGTAGCAACTCTCCCATGGTGGAAAAGTAGAGGTCGATAGACGCTTAAGGGTTCAATTCAGAGGTGAGAAATATATTGCCCTTATGACCGCACTACCAGGTGTGGACAAGAAAGCCCTATATCTGCTCATTAATTACCGAGGTAAATGTAGAGTACAATCAATTAATAATTTAAACTATTTATAAAAAGCTGTTATTAGAATCATCCCGTTTTGAATTAACAACTCAAAAACCTTACCCAGTTTAATACCTCTAGAGATGTACTCGAGAGGATAAGCTTTAAAATGCGCAGACTTTACATTAGTGACCACTTCACATTTCATTGTAGCTCTAAACATCTGAAATATGTTTAATATAATTTTGAGACAGTAAATAAAAATATCAAGCCATAAAGAAAATCTAATTTATTTGCACATAGTATAAAACCGTAGGGCAATCTAAAAATCTTACATCTATTCCCATTAAATAATTTTGATGTTAATATTATTTCGACTCTTTATTTAAAAAATATATTTCTCCAACCATGTCTTAAGATGATAGAATAATTTAAACAAAAGATCCTTGTCTAGTTTATTTGTCACTTGTATGGAAATTTTGGACGAGACAAAAAATAATTTGTATATAACAATATTTTTTTAATACAATTAACTTAAAATAGAATTATACAAGACTAATAAATATTTCTTGTAGAGTTTTTTTTTTTTTTAAAATGACTCCTTTATTAAGGACAAAAGTACAATTTTATCTCCTTATTTGATTTTATATCTATAGTAGAATAGTTAGCTTATAGCTTTCAATCTCGAAGAAAAAAACAAAACTCCACAATTAACAGAGCAACAGCTTCGCCTCTAATATATTACGTTTTTTAGAGTTAGACTTAAGGGAAAACTGAAGTAATAAGAACAAATTACGAGCTAAATGGCAAACTAAGGAAAGACTTCCCCACGAGACAAAAGAAAATAAGCATCAGGGCAGAAGTTATTGATCTTACTGTATAACCACTCTCGGACAAGCATCAAACCAATAACAAAAAAGGAAAAGAGAATTGCATATTCAAGAATTAATAGCCGAATAAAATTACTCCTTTAAAAATTTACATAATGATCCTTTAGTCCAATAAAACGAAAAATGTAAATGGATAACCATTTACTTACTATAAATGATACAATTTCTTAATAAAATCAAATTAAAACGTTTGTTCGTATTATTATTACAAATACAATTATCATAACATTGAAATAAAGTATACCTATAGTTACACCCACACACACACACATACATACATACATATATATATATATATATATATATATATATATATATATATATATATATATATATATATATATATATATATATATATATATATAATATATATATATACAAATGTGTGTGTGTGATATATTAAATTTTGATGTATGTACTACTACCTTCGGTAAGAAATGTAATAATTACTAACTAGCTTCTTATATATATAAATAAATAAGCAAACACGATGCTAGCTCCCACGTTGCTACGGTTTTATTTGTTCTAACTGTTCCCTTTTTTTCAAGCACAAATAACGAGTATGTATATATAAAAAAGCTGAGTACCTTTTCATAATACATAAGGGTTAAATGTACTTGGAAACAAGTTCTTCATAGAAAATTCAATGGTAAATAAAAATACGTCTGCCAATTAGAGAGGCACATATCTTCCTCGTGTGCTATCATTATAGACATGATCACATAAGAGTTAAATAAAGCAGAATGAAATGGAAATCCACTAGGAATTGAAATTGTGCTTTTTGTTATCTTCTATCCATGCCATTATCCAGTTCACAAAAATGTTGCGTTCAGACCGACAAACAAATGGAGACACAAAATTTTCCCGTCTAAAAAAAACAACAAAATAAGAGCTAACGAGCCCTTAAGACCGTCGTAACGGGCTTAATTTTATACTTAGGAAAAAAGTAAAATTAATTTAGATATCTAATTGAAGACCAACAAATCAAAACAAACGTTTATTTTTATTGGAATAAATGTGGTTGCCTTAGCTTAGCAATAACAAATCATTTCGAGGGGAGTCATCACCGTCGGGACACTACTCGATTATATAAATAATAAGAATATCTAATTAAGAAGTTCGATGTTTTTAAATAGCTAATCAATAAAGGTTTATATCTATCTAAGGTTGTATTTTATAAATTACTAGCACCCGTGCTTCGCTACGGAGTGTTATTTTTCGATACGTTTAAAAACTACCATCAAGAAACATTTAAATTATTTTACTATGAGAGAATATCTAGATTTTATCCCTCCCACTTATTTCTATATCCCCTCCTCTTTGATAAGATAATTTGACAATATCCCAAATTTACCCCCTCCTAAATGAAAATATGACAAAACTGTACATAACAACAATTACTGTACTCTTAAAGAGCTTTTCAACGATATGCATCATGAAGTGTATTCATTACTTTGACTCCGTGTTCATTACTTGTACCCTGAACCCCCGTGTACCAAAATTTAAATTTCGAAAATTCATGTAGACCGTGATTTTCCCCTTGCTTTAAATATCAAGTGTGTATATTTTCATCAAGATCGGACAAAAACTGTAGATTTTCATAAAGAACGTACACACACACATACGTTGACTTTTATATACATAGATAAAAGAATCAGGCTCAAACCAGGAAAACCTGCAGCGTTTAATATGAAACAATTAAAAGCAGCTAATTTATAATAATAGCTTCATTCCAAGGCAAGTACATTAATTTTCTTATAACTGCCATTTACATGAGATAGAGGAATGCTACTGGTCTTTGATTAAATACATATTAAAATAAAATATAGTTAAATAACCCTGAATGCTTATATTATGTTCCCCTATAAAATTAATTTGGTACTTCGGGCCGGATCGTAACTAATAGACCGACTTAATGTTCCTCATAAAATCCAAGCATTTAACTTGACTAAAAACAAAAAACCCGTTAAACTCAATTACCTTAAAGACAAAGATGGTTTGATTTCCTTTTAACTAAACTATAAACTACTTGCTTATTTACTATTTATTTTACTGAATAAAAACTTTAACTATAGCTGATATAAGTAAATAAATTAAAATTATATAAAATGTATGCAAACACTACTGACAAAAAAATTGAAACAGAAGAAATATTAAATAAGCTGGATTTAAAAGAAAGATATTTATTTTTCTTGGACCAAAATCAATATTTTCATAAGAAAAAAAATATATATAAATATCCCTGTAGCACGACAACTCTTATTATTACAAGATGCTTTAGAATATATGGATTGACAAGGTACCGTGTAGTAATGTAGTTTATTTTAATGTTTCATTAAAAAACGGGTTTTTAATTAAATCAAATACATAAATCCTCTTTTTTTTCTAACGTCACTGTCACCAATATATAAATATCTTATAAACGTTATAACCTAATATAAATTATAAAATAAATATTATTTTTTTAAATACATATATAAATAAAAAAACTAATTGTGTACATATTAAAAAAATCGATCCGAGACAACTCAGACAAACTTTCTCATATACGAGTTCATAATTATTTAGCCCAGTGTTTTCCATTTATTAATTTTCGTATGTACATTTAATTATTATTGAACATTCCATCAAAATTTATCATAAAAATAACTTCTCCTCGGCGGGGAATCGAACCCGGGCTCTCTCCATCCGCGTTTTAAGCTATTTTCTCAGAAACTAGATTTGTCACGGGAAAACAGCTTATATCGTTAGCATCTTATTTAAATGGACTTCATTTTATAATTTTTTAATGAAAATCGTCAGAACCATTTCCGAGAAATAATTTTTTTCACGTTTTCCAGAGTTTTTGGGGGGGCAACGCCCCCCAATTTAGAGCTAAAATTCATTTCTCGATTTCGGCTAGGGGAATGATTTTTCTGTACATGTACGCCAAATTTCGTCAAAATCGGCCCAGTAGTTTAGGTTCCACGCGTCTGCACAGAACAGACGACAGACAGACATTTTTTAAAAACAACTTTTTGGACTCAGGGGACCTCAAAACGTGTAAATCCATCAAAATCTCAAAATTGAATTTTCGCGCCATCACAATAACTTCTCTTTATATGAGAAAGTAAAAAGATAGAATTAAATGTCCAGAATATAAAGCATTCCTCAAAGTGGTGTTAAATACATCAATAATATTTTCAGATTTGATTTAAAAGATAGCTAAGTCTTGAGAGGAATTAGACACTTAGACAAGCATCAAATTATCTTCGATAACAAATTATCATAAGTCAGGTTCACTATTTAATAAACCAAATGACAATAGAAATAAAAAGTATAGTCTGCTAATTAGTATGGCACATAACGTTGTTATGACGAATTCAAATGATGTTATGCTATTTCAAACCATTACTGGTCTACTTTATTTAATTTATTCCCAACTTTTATTGCTTCCGAGCTTACCGAAGGTAACGGAAGCATTGTGTTCACTTTTGAGAACGAAAAACTTTTATGTCTCCGATTTTAAAAATTCCAAGACAGAAATCCGTTTCAGACATCAGGGAACATTTTTGGTCTCGTGTCTGTCTGTCTTTCTGTGTGCCCGCGAATTATGAAACGTGTGACGATAACTTGAGTAAATGTCGACCGATATTTATGAAATTTGGTAGACATGTTCATTCAACCAATGCCTAGGACGAGTTCGTTGGACAACGTTATCCGTCCAGGCGTTCACGAGCTACGCTCACGCAAACGTGAACTTCAAACTTAAAATTGGAATTTTAGGTCGGGGAAAAAATCTAACTTCATCTATTCAATAAGACAAACATTTTTTACAAATACAATTTTTTAGTAAAACCAACAGCGTTATCGCTAAGAAGTGTTAAAGATCGCTTAAACTATTAATAGTTATTTTTACACAATAAACAATATAACAATAAAGTAATATAACAATAGTTTTAATGTTAATATAACAATAAAGTACATGATAGGATGCGAGGAAGCTATGTGCCACACTAATTGGCAGTCTATTTCACATTGTTTTGATTTCTCGAATAAAAGTATCCATGTAGCAAAATATAAAGAGGAGTGGGGGTTACAATTAATATGGGACCATCTGTATAGGCTACGTTCGACGTATACCATTTAAATTTCTTAAAAATCGGACTAATAGTTTCAAAGATATAGGTGTAAATGAAAGTATATTTGTGCGTAAGTAGAAGAAAAACAAATGAGGGTAAAAAGGTTGCAACTTTTATGGGTCCAAACATGCGCTAGTTAAAACCTATCATCTAAATTTCAATAAAATCGGACCAGTAGATTTCAAGATATAATAATATGTTGGTTCCCAAAAAAATGAGTTTTTCTGACCTTTAATGACCGATGTCGATCAATCGTTAATAAAAATAAAAGTAACTACCATAAATAATACACTTCTCTTTTTATAAATAATGACAACTATAAAATACAAGTGTTTCACATTAGTTTGATGTATAGACCTTAGCACAGAAAAAGGAACAAAGGTCGAGTTTGAAAGAATTAGAAAAAATAACTAATTTTAAACAAGGATCAAGGTTAAGAACTAAATATGGTGCCAAGCGAAATCATTGGATTAGACTTTTAGACAATCATATCACGTAAGATGTCAACAAAGTGTGTAAGATAACTAGAGGAATACCAATACCGTACTCATGGTGCAACTGAAAACATACGAGGCATCGTAAAAAGGATTATTTAGATTAATGAAGACGTAATACACGGTAAAGAAGAAGAAGAAAAAAAGCATGTGCTCATTAAGTTATGTGAATTTTAAAGTTAAGATGATATGTTTTCTACATTTTTGAAGATTAAGGTCGGATTTTTATAATACAAATTTGCATGCGGTCTATGTAATACGTAACAGAAACAACAGGAAAGTAACATAAAACATTAATATTGTTTGGTTCGAAACTAGGATAGCTAGGTTTTACGACGACTAGTGGAATATCAAAGATAATAAATTCAAGACAACGCCCTTGGACTCGTAAAGAAAACCGAAATGACACTATCAATAAAAAATGATAATGATTTAAGGATTGAATACTATGTTACTTTTTAAAACGATTTGCAAAAAGAAGCTTTGGTACATAGGCATACATAATGTTTAAATTTAAAGCTGCCGTAAAGCATAATTTTAATTTATTAAGTTAACCATGTCTCTAATTATATAGGGGACAACCAAAGGAGATTTCCAGCTTCCATTTTTGCAGAATTTTAATAATGATGTATCGTATCTTAACAAAATTTTCACGGATTAAATGATGCCGAAAAAAGTAATTTGCAAGCTTCATGGTTTACTGAATTTCTATAATATCTCTCGTTTCATTACCAAAACCGAACAAATTAGAGACTTCCTGCATTTTCATGAAATCTAAAGCACCAACTATAAAGGTTTCAATAACTATAGTAAAAACTAGGAGTAACATGTAAAATTATTGGTACTTCTTTAGATTGTTACTCCCCTACGTTTTTTTAGAATATAAATGACCGACTAAATAACTACAAAGACAAAGGGATGTTTAGTCCAATATACTTTGGGACAAAGGAATATCACACTTCTGTTTTTATAAGAGGAGTTCAGGTTTAGGTTTAAAGAAGAACATCCCGCACACCTTTTTAGATTGTTACTCCCGTTTTTTTTGTTTTTTTTTTTTACTACAATCTAAAGAAGTGCCAAGTTATTCATATACTTTCTTAGTAATAGAAAGAATATGAATAACTTGGAACTGAAAAAATTTGACCAGGCACAATCTTTTCGAACGAAAATATTTACATAATTTAATTTTAAAGCCCTGCCTCTAAGCATATGATGTCTTGAATTCCTATCTGCTATTAACTGCTTAAATTAAAAATAAATGTTTATAAAAACTGTCTGCCTATCAGAGTGGCACATAGCAGATTCCTCGCATCCTATTACTACTTTATCGGTGTTATGATTTTACAGCAAGTCTCTATTTCAATAATTTATTTAATTGTTTCTCCTCTTTTTCAGTGTCCTTTGACAAAAAAAGGATCCTTAGATTCCTGCACTTGTCTGTCAGTAACGGAGCTGATTCCCGAATATACCCGACACAAATATTTCAAACTTTGCATTTATGTTTTGTGTAACCCAAACATTGGAAAATTATAGGGTAGCTTCAAAAAATCATTCCTCAAAAACTAGCGGTTGAAGATTAAGGGGTTGACATTTTTTTGATACGATAGTTACAAGCATAAAAGCTTCGGATAAAATATCAAATCATCCGAAAATTGTATCGATACGAGAGTTCGATCAAATAAATACAAAGTAGAAATAAATACCTAATACAACTTAACATAATCGGCCTTGTTAGCAAGAAGATACAGGATATGTATTTTAAAGAATCAGTAAGATACCCGTAGTAGTTAGTAGTTGGAATATGGTTGAGAGCTAAACATGCAACTGCTGCTCTGACATGCAACTGCTAATAAATAACAATTTACCAGAGCTCAATAAAAGAACACGTCACTGGAAAAAACCTTGTTCACTTTTAACAAGAGAATGAATATGTTAGGACGAATTAAATAAAATGTGGACATTTACATTATTTTTCAAATATATTACATTTTCATAATATAAATAAATTTATAACGCATACTCAGTATAAGGTAGCAATAATTAAACACAAATTAAAGGGAAGTGCAGCTATTACAGTTTAACATAATGTTGGTTATGTAATTGTGTTACATTGTCTTCTTTTTTCGACAATGTATATATTTTATGCTTTTTCGACGAACAATGAAATATGTAACGTCCTTTAAAACCTCTTGCCACTGATTTATTTTCACCAAAAATGTTTTTCCTGAAAAATAAGGTTTGCTTTAGAACTCAGCACTCCGCGTTTTATTGTCAAAATGTAAAATTAGTAGTTATTCTGCTAAGGAAACTTCACTTTAATTGTCCAGTGTTTATATTATGTAAACGATAGTAAAGTAAACACGCTTGAAAATTTGTTTTTGTAATTAAACTATAAAAATGGTTTTAAAAAATGTAAAACAAGATCAACATTTAATGATTTATAAACATGCCTGTTTTAAATATCAGAATTTAACGTAAATTTTAATTTTAAAAAAACCATGATCTTTTATGGACACATAAATTAATACATATAAATAATAATTATATATTTAATACTAATATCTAATTTACTTGATTAAATATTTAAAGTCTGATCAGAAATAATTTATAGCATGAGTTTAACAAGAATAATAGTCCAGGAGATAGCGTGCAAAAAAGTGTCTGACTAACATCAAGCTAGAATGTGGTATACGAGTTAATCTTTTAGCGCCTTTTAAGAATATGTGGTCGGCTAGATTCGTTTGCGGGACATAGCTTGGCAATAGACATTTGAAAAAAACAAAATGGTGGAGTGCGGCCATGTCCCACCAATTATGGTGGACAGTATGATTTGCATGATCCTGAGTACAGAATTAGTTAGTAGACCAAAAATCAAGTCGATGTTATTTTCACACTTAATAGGTTAGTTATTCAAATATTACTAAAATTCAACGCGGTCACCTGTCAAGGGATAAACTAACATCAACTTGATTTTCGGTCTACTAACAAATCCTGTACTCAGGGTCATGAAAATCACATTGTCCACCATAATTGGTGAGACATGGCCGCTCTCCACGGGTTTGTTTTTTTCAAACGCCTATTGCCAAGCTATGTCCCGCAGACGAACTTAGCCGACCACATATTCTTAAAAGGCGCTAAAAGATTGACTTGTATACAAAATTCTAGCTTGATGTTAGTCAGACACTTTTTTGCACGCCATCTCCTGGACTATCATAACATATAAAATGCATATTCTTCCTGTGTATGGACAATTAACGAGCGATTTCTTATGGAAATTCAACAAAATTACAATAACGAGTTTAAAAAGAAAATGGGGACATCCGGTGCAGAATGGATTGAGCTCTCGCAACTCTAAACGCCAACCTGGTGAGTTCGAATACCAGAGATGAGAGACATTTCACACTCATGATTACATCGAGTACCTAGATGAGTAAAGTGGCCATATCTCCCGTCCTTTAATAACCTAATGTTAAAATGCTAATGATGTATTTAATCGGGACGTAATAAAAGTTTGTCAATTAGAGTGTGGCAAATAGTTTTCTTATGTCCTATTTTGCACTTAAATGGTGTTTTGCTTTAAGGATATATTATTGTCTAATTTATTATATTTTTCCCTGTCAAAATTGTTTTATTTTACACGAATAAAATGTTGTAGGTGTAAAATTATTAATAAGGCAATATTTAATGAGCGCAGACGGATGAAATAGATATGAGACCATCTGTAGGATACTTTCGACAAAACCATTTAAATGCCTTAAACATCGGATGAGTATACTTTTAGAGGTACTTCTTTAGATTGTTACTCCCCTATGTTTTTATAGAATATAGATGACTTTGACTAAATAATAAATGAAGCAAAGGGATGTTTACTCCAATGAACTTTGGGACAAAGGAATATCATACTTCTGTTTTTTTAAGGGGAGTAACAATCTAAAGAAGTACCCTTTTAGAGATATAGGCGTTAAACACGTTTGTGCGCATGTGGAAGAGAAACCAATGGGCTGAAAAGGAAAAGGTTGATATTATATGGGACAAACAATGGCCTACCATAATTATTATCACCCACCATCCGAATTGCATTTAATCCAATCAATCCAAATTGCATTAAATCGGGCGAGTAGTTTCTAGGATATGCTGCTTCGGAAAAATGTTGAATGACAGACAGACACCATATCAAAAATGTTCCCTGATGTCTGATCTTGAATTCTATTTCAGGGTGGCCACTAATATAGCTTGACAAAATTCCCTGACTTTTCCCTGTCGGCCGAAATTCCCTGACTTTTCCCGGTATTCCCGGTCGGTGGCCACCCTGTATTTTGAAATTTTTTTATTCGGAGAGAAAAAATATCGTTCTTCAGAATGATTACAAGCAAAAGAAAGGAAAGAAAATTTGATAGAAATAAAATAATGAACGGAAGATACTATAATTTCATTTTATGCGGGTTGCCCATGATGTGTCAAGAGGTGGACCGGAGCTTGGTGACCAGACGGCGAGGTGTGTTCAAGAGGTCTGGTTTCGCTCACCTCTTCCTTCCAGTTATGGTATTCTGTCCTTGCCTCTATTCTCCTCCTGTGTCTGAGTGTCGCCCCTCCACGGCCAGCGCCTCTATACCTTACTGCCTACGTGATATAACTCGGCCACCGGAAACTGGGCTAACAGCCTAAGTAACAACAACCAACCTGGTTCAGGATTAAACCAGCTTATGACAATCTTGTATAAAGGTATTTATCGAGCGTTAAGAAGCACTGCATAGTTTAACATTGTAAAAAGTCTGTCTACAATCCGTGAAGGTCTACAATGACAATAGTCAGTTGACCGTGAAGTATCCAGCAATTAATCTGAGAATTAAAGCTAGTTTTAAAAGATGGTCCACTATTCACGAGAAAACTTCAGTCATTTTTATATTTGACTAGTTCTATATAATATACCACCAAAGGTTGATTTACGTCTCGCTAATTCGGACCGCGCTAGTCTTATGTCCGATTAATCCAGACTGACCTCAATAATTTTCCACTAATTTACAATAAATGAACTTAAATTTTTATGATAGGTTTTTAATCCTGAATCAATTTTTAGGTTTGAAAAGTAAACTAACGTTGTACATTGAGACAAAAAATTTATTTTAATGTTAAAAACGTAAATTTCAATAGTTTTATCCAACTAAAACTTGTTTTACAGGCATTTTAAAAGTGATTTAATTTAATCCGGACTTTCCGGATTAGCGTGACTTTATACTGTATTCTTAAAAAAAATTAAGTGTAGTAATTGTGATGCACAAAGGATAAAGTGGTACTCAGTAGACTGAATGATTTGATAACATCTGCTTCCATCTGGTTCGAGTCCCTTTTCCTCGTTTCCTATACCTTCACTTTTATTCCCACGCCTTATAATTCTCTCGCTTTATATAGTTCTAAAATACAAAGCCAAATCAATAGTCATAGATTATAAAAATTACATGGGTTGGTTGATGGATCTCAAGGACATAAAGACGAGTATTAAAATGTGGGCAATAAATTCTCTAATGCTATAAATAATATATTTGTTTAGGTAATAAAAGGATTTGTAACGGCTACTTTACTAGCCCGATGCAATCATGAGCTTTAAACATGTCTCACATCTCACATCTCTGGGATTTGAACTCTCCCAGTTATGCCAATGGTTATACCTACGTTACAGGAGTCGGGAGTACTCTCTATACTATATCACTCATAAATAATGGGTAATCCCCCGCTAATCCCCCATAAATAGATGATTCAAATTTAGTGTTACACTACTACACTAATGACTAACACATTGATCATTTGAAATTGCTCGCACTTTAGGACATCAATGAAAATGGATCTGAAACATACCGTGCATAAAAGTTGCCGAGTTTATAATAAATCAGTTTATCCTCAATGTTTTACTTATCTATTAATGTACCTACATAACATTACAGTTTTGTCTGTACATTGCTCAGAACTATAAAATTTTTGTATAATTTTTCATTTCACACAGTACAAGAACTAAAACCTGGCCTTAACTTGTTTCCTGTCAGCACGACTGTTGGTCTGTCACCACTTGTCCGACTTATGGGCGCAAAACTGGATCAAAATTAATCCATTATTTTTATGCAGTGGTGTGACTAACATGTAGCGCATGTTGTAGGCTTGTTTTCATCGAAAAACATTGATTAAACCAGAGTTATTAACAATTTTATAAACAAAAAGATTGACGCATGTTTATGCGTCAATGTATATTGAACGTAGATAAGCAAGAAAAAAATATACAACTTCAGATTTAAACGTGTGACAGGGAGTTAGGAAAGTACAGGAGGTTGCCATCAACTCTCAGCCCTCTCGGCGGCAGTGCCGGTGTGGAGATAAGAATAAAAATTATCTTCCATCTACTTTTATCAATTTTTCTTAATTTTTACGTAAAGAGGGTGTTAGTATATTTTAGATTAGTCAAGACTGTTAGTTATTTAATCGGTTCACACATTAGAGCTCAGTGAAAATATCTAATTAAAAAAGTTTAAACCTGTCTACAATAAATTAGATGTTTAAAAATAAACTAATCAAGTATAGTCTCCTTGTCTACGAGCGTTTCCTTGTCATTAAACTAATTAACCTGAGTCGAACAAACTATAGATTGTGAGAACCTCTTTTGTTAAATTTTAATTCTCTTTGGCCGATTCTTATAAAACATTTATTCATAGAATAGCTAGTTATAAACAAATGAATAGTATGTAATTGTAATCAAATATCAGAACAATAAAACTTGCATATCAAATAAAAAAAAGGACATCGGTCATAAGCGGAATTTCAACGTTGCTAACTAACAATGCGGTATTAAATTACAGTAATATGTAATATATTTATATAAACATGTATATGTGTATAAACAGAAAAAATAATTTAATTGTTTAAAACAATTATATTTTTTTAAATTATATTGAAGGGTATAGTGGAATATAATTCAATTCAATTCCACAAGACCAACATACGTTTTGATTTATATTCTACATTCCGTTGTAACACGAAAAACTATTAGTTAAAAACTATTGGCTGTACTATTAACCAATGAAAAACTAAGGTGAAGGTCCACAAAAATTATAAATAACTACAATCACATTTCAAGCACACTAAATAGCAAATACAAATAAGGCAACTGCATCATGTAGGCGTAAAGAAAAACCTACACATCCTGCTTGGAACTCGCCCGGAATAACTGCGACTTCCCATTAGTAATTAAACAAAAATTACATTTTATTTAAGATTTTATTTTCACTAAACAACTCAAAGCTTTCTCGGTTGTACTCTCTCCTGTTTACGATTTATTCGAAAGTGTTAAATTAGAAGCTGCATGGAGATTTATATTCTATACAATTCACGACCGCTTGGCTTTTTTTCATTTGTATTTGTATTGTCGTAGGTTTCAATTATTCCCACTCGATCAGGATCAATGGCTGTAGTACGCAGACTTTATGCAGACAAAAGTTATGAATTTGACAGGGAGCTAGGTCAGAGGGAGTAGGGAGAACAGGGCTTCTATGAAGAGGATATTGTGGGCGCCTGGTAAGCAGGTGGTATCTAGCATCAGCAGTGCGTGCTGTAGATAGGGGCGCCTATTGTGTGCAGTTCCAAAAAGGGGCAGCACACAGCCGTGCAATGATCATTTCACCGGAAGGAACCAAACATCACCCTGAAACTCGACATTTAAAACAACTGAAAATTGCATATTACCTCGATGATATAACTAAAAACAAAAGAGGATCACTTGACCTTTAAAACATTTGACTACTACACTAAAGTATTGGGAAATCAGTACTTGTAAATGGCAAAATCCTGATCCATGACCTAGGTTGCTTAGTTACAAGCAAGGCTGAGGAAAGCAACACTTATTGCAATTATAACTTTGTAAAGCTGCGGAAAGTATGCCAAATAAGTTAAAGATTATTCCATTCCGAAATAATTTCGACCATATAAATATGAAAATTCGAAATTTGACTATGCCAGATCAGACAGATCGCGTAATTTAATAAAAAATCTTGTTTTAAACTTTTTTCTGGAAAGAAAAACGGGGTTTGCATTGTATAGATTCCATCAAGTTTAAGTAAAACATCATGTAGAAAATTATGTAAAAGCCCCACCCTAAGTAAGCGATTGAGTTTAAAACATATAAGCAATATAAGGCATTTTCCTTACTGTGCGGCAATCTTTAATATATAAAAGGACAAATCTCTCTGCAAAGGATGTCAGTGAAGTTTGTTGATCAGTTTGATGTCAGTGAAGTTCGACATCAGTGAAGTTTGTTTTTAGTTAATGTTATTTTTATATTTTGTTACCGAACTGTAATTTGAATTGATTTATATTTTTATAATTTGTAAAAGAATCTTTAAGAAAGCCAATATATTTTTTGTACGTTAAGTAAGTACTATAATTATCCGTTTGCATATCGTTGTATTTTGTTTATAGTTTAGATTTTCTAGCCTGCTGGTATCAAAGCTCCGATTCCGACAGCGACAAAGGAACTCGCCAAAACCTAATCTTAACCAAGCCATCGATATGACCCCGTGTAGGGGACGGTGAGAGAAGAGAAATGAGCCCAAGATCAAGGGTTTTGCTCTTTCTTTCGAACGCCTTAGGCGCTCTGTCCCTGGTTCTAAGTAAAAATATGTAAATCTGTAACATGCGTCTGTAACATGAGCGTCTGTAACATGAATAGTGTAAAATTCTTGAATAGAAGTTATTTTGCCCTGATGGGCACATCATTGACCGTAACCAGATTTAAGACGTACACTTGAAAGTATGTTACCAATTTAAGATGTTAATAACACTACACTTACAGCCAAATTAAAAAAGTCAACGACTCATGAATACTTTCTGCAGCGTAAAATTTAATAGTCTAATTTAAATGAAACTTTGACACGAGATGAATGTCGAGCGTGGAAGGATGGCGTGTCAGGAAGCAATGATCTATTTCGGCTACATTCCCTCTCTGGACTGACATGTCACAAGTTCAATACCTAAACGCCAGACCAGACTTAAATAATTGCAGATATTGTTATTTTAAAATAAGGTAGACAGTTACGTTTATCCATGACCTCCAATATTGAAACATCCGTAAAGCGAACTATTAATGGCTTAAACTAGAACAAACTAATTTTCTGGTTCCATTAAAATCAAAACTAAAGGTAAATACAAAGTCAGACAAATAAAATAACAATAAAGCAAACTTCCTAATAATAAAGAATAAACACACTCTTTTAAGAGCTATTAAAAAGAAAAAGTATCTAGAGCATTTAAATTTCAATTTTTGTCTCAAAATGTTTGACTAACCAGGTACAAATTGTATGAATGAAAATGAGTGACAATCCTTTCTAAAATTTGAATTGACAAAGGGACATTATCAAATAATTGAAAATCATAAACATTCTTGCTTGGATCCTCTCGATGAAAACTTCTACCTATTACTAAACAATCCATATTGGGGAAAATAATTCCCATAAACGAAGTTAGTAAAGAGAGAGTTGAAAAAATCCGGTTGCCGGCACCGGTAAACATCTACAAATAATCTACCTGACTACTTACAACTTAAAAGGCAAAGACCTTCTGTATGCCACAACCGGCGTTTCAAAAAGATAAACAGAACGCTAAGGAAGCTAAGAAAAAACAAACATATGGGCAAGTTTTTGAGGTACAATTCAAAGACAGAACCCCTTAGAAATTTTGGGGGGTTCCAGAAACCCTTAGAAATTTTATAAATTAATAAAAACCTAAACGAGAAGCTTATTTTGTAAACAAAGTATTATTCATTATGTTACTAGCTCTGCAAGGAATCCTTATTTCTATGTAGGTACTCTAAAGCTAAAGAACAAGAAAAGGTCATGTAACACTGCCCTAGTATTTCTTATAAAGTGGGTTTAGTTAAACTAATGATATTATTATTTTTTGTATTTTTTCAGGGAAGCTGAATTGAGACATCATTTATTCATACTTATTTGTTCCATTCAAACAAGAAATTTTAAACACACTTTTAAGCTTTCAAAAATTTACAAGCATCACTAAAGCTTTTGTGGTAAGGTAAATAATAAGAAACATTATTTAGTAAATTTACCACAGAAAAAGAGTAGAATTTAATGTATACCGTCATTAAAAGTACCTTTTGAGATATGGAATGGAAGAGTTTTGGTAGAGATTTTAGTACTTGCCTGTCAAATAGTGTTATAGTATTTTTCATGGCCAACTGAAGAGATTGAAACTAATCAGAAAAAAGAATTTTGCTTTTATTGTTTCGCGGCAATAATCTAAAGGTTACATCTGAGACAGTAAATGAAAATTACTGAAAATAACACAATCAGTAAAAAAACAAACAAACAAATATAGTGTATCTTTGTTTCCTTTTAACGCACGGCTCATAGTTATTGTTTACCACCCACCTATATACATATGCCCATGTATATATGTTACATATATATTGTCCATGTATGTATGCAATTACAATAATTTATATATATTATTGTCTCAACCCTAGTAGCTTAATGTAAAATATTTTAACCACCTTAACCTTAATATATTGTGTAACAGCAAAAAAATAAGTTTTTTTTTTAAATTTTGTTTTTGAGAGCCTTTTTTGACTATTTCCAACATCACAGGTGATATTTTTGAGGATTTTAGGATGGTAGCTATGTTTACCATCGTGCGTTATAGAAAATCAAGTTAACAGTACATCACAGTAAATTTGGAGATGATATAAGGAGATAAAGGAAATTATTCATCTTAAAAATGCATATTAACTAACCAGCTGAAAATTATTAGAAGCAAAATATTACAAGCCAGCTGAGAATAGAATAATAATTAAAGGTGGGCGCCAAAAAAGAGGAAATTGATTTTAAATTTATTATGGCCCTGCAATAATTTATTATTCTTTTTAATATGCTTTAAGAATGAAATGGGACTATAGCAGTCCTTATCTTAAAATATGTAAAACACACCACTATTGGCATCTTACCCTTCAGATGGAGTAAATTTAAATTTACACAATTTTTGTCTGGAATCATTTAAACTAAAAAGTTATCACATTAACAAACTTCAAATAAATTTATTTCGGCACCTAATTAAATTACGAAAATGTAGTTTAACAGGGATTTCAATTACCAGATAAATTAAAAAAATATTTTATTTAAGTGCACTTATAAAACTCAAGAATAAAATTTAAAATTTAATGGTAAAAAATAAAAATAAAACAAAAAATAGTTTATTTAAAACAGAAACCGGCAAGAAACTGGATAACTTAGATTTACAAATTCTTTTCTAGATAATATGTTATTATATTTAAACGCAATCTTAATAAGATTATGTTAATTTGAACGTTTTACAATAATTAATAAATAATAGAATAGAATTAATAAAATCTAGACTCTTTTTAATGAGTCGAAACATAAACAAAGTTTTTAAGGTAAAAAAAGTTATAATAAATTAAATGTAAATTACTATAATTCATTATTTACATAATATGTTAATTTGCATACACACAACCACGCCTAAAATTATGTAAAATAACAATAAAATTCTTCCGTAATGTGATATGAAAACACGAAAACTATCAAAAGTACGCTAATAATATCATTTTTGCTAAAATATATAAAATTTCATTTGAGAAAAACATTTTATTTTTATAAAAAACATTTTAATTAATTAATTAGTTGTATATTAGATGAAAACAACTTATAATAAGTAGATTAAAAGTAATGTATAAAACAAAAGAGCGGCGTTATCAGCTGCTAATCAAACACAATCGATTTCAAAAGTGGACTTACCGAACAGCTACACGAACACTGGATTCGTCATCCATTTCTCCCTAAATTATTGAGCTCCTTTGGCGTCCAAAACGAGTTAAAATCGAATGTAAAACGTTAAAAAAGGGTTAAAAGTACATTGAAATATCGTTAAAAGTGTTAAAAATGTAAGAATAAAATTGAATAAAACAAAGTCGCAATAACATAGCTTCCGATCCAAAGTACAAGACCAAACTGATTTTTTCTCATCCAGTTGCAAGCAGTAGGAAGGGAGGGGACGGCTTTGGAAAGGAAGTGGGGAGTAGTGGGAGGTGGGAGTGTACTATTCTCCCCACCACTTTCTGTTTAACATCGGAAATCAGCGAAATTAATTCTCTCTCAGAGTTTAATCAAGATTGTATTTATTTTTAGTAGTTTTTAAATTACGACTTTTAATTTTTGAAAAAGGTTCCTAAAAGAAATACTATTGAAAACATCTGCAAAGCAATGTGAATAGTTTAAGAAGTGTCGTAGGAAAAATATGTTTTGTTGTCTTGTGATAACGAATTGATAAGGAATCAAAACAAAACCAAAACCGTATTTTTTCCATAAAATGACGAGAGATTTTTGTTTTTCTTGAAAATAACAGTTTTTAGAATGGTAAAAATGTACCATTTATTAATAAGGAACTGGTTTCTAATCGGAATTGTTGTGTGTATTATATCTGCAGAAATCTACCCTAATTTGGGTAAAACTGGAGGTGTGTATATTTGTTTTTTTTTTTAGTTTTACTTTTTAATTTAACCTGAGAAATTGCTTACATTAATTTGTAGTTACATATTTATGCATTTCATATATATCGAAGAAAACTTTGTATTATGGATCTACCTTTATTCTTATTGTAGCAATAATTTTAACAGCTTGTAAGATTCGTAAAATAGATTCATAATAAATCATAATAATAATTTAATCTTCTTATCATAATAATTGGATTTGGATAATCTTAATTGTGCAGACCTTTATACTTATCTAAATCCAGTAGTTAGTTGTTTGAAGGGATTTAAAAATCAAAAGTTATGCTGCTTTTTATTTTTATTCGGAACGAAAAATTCAACTCTTTGAAGGGGTCCTAATTACTATCAATAATAAGTAGTTAATTGCTATCATTCATGCTTTAAAAAGCAGGAGGTTCTGATTTCGATTTCTGACAACAGCAAAGGTTCCCGCCTCAGCCTTCGCATATCATCGCCATATACATGGGTAGCTGCTTATGTGAAGGGGTGGCTAACTGGTTAAAAATGCTGATGGAGTAACGTGCTAGCCCCAAGTCATCCATTACATAGGTATTATTATCTCCACTGACATGATTTACCTTTAACCACCTCAAGCAACTCATTCCATGTAAGATAAACATTTGATTCTGTAATAAGGCTTCCGAATAGTTTCAGCCTTCTCTTCTAATTAATATTATTTATTTACTTGCTTACTTATTCCGTTCCTCTTCTACCTCTCGGTGTATAGGATGCACAAAGCAATGCAGCAGCCGATCTAAGGTCACTGTCATAGCATTTCTTAGTGTGAATACCTCGCCTTCAAACACGAACTAGGGTGTCTAGACACGTCATTCTACAGTGGCCTCTAGGCCTTTCTTCCTTAACACCTTGCCGCCATAACTTGCTTTAGTATCCCATGGTCTTCCATCCTGGCTACTTGACCGAACTACCTTATTTTCTATCTGTCTACGTCTACCCTGTCACAGTGGCTCCGCTTGCAGACCTGTTCTAATTGTTTGGTTCCTAACTTGATCCATACATGTCTGCTCTGCTATTCTCCTTAGGTAGCACATTGAAACAGTCTGCACTCGACTGCTAATTTTTGGTGTGTGAGCTCAGGACTCACATAAGAGTTGGCACATAGCTTGAGATATAAACTTCCTTCTTCCCCAAAAATGATGTGCTGAGTGCATGGTATAGCCTCTCTGTTGCAGCAATTCTTGCATTTAGATCCTTGTTAAATGTTTTGTCCCCACTAAACTAGCAGTCTAATTACCATGGAGCAGTTCTTAGTGCTGACGGATCATTTTATTTATCCTATTTCAACATAGAGAATGAGTCACGAAACAAAATACTTTTATTATTATAGAGAGTTAATCATATTCTTGGAGTTGAAATTACCAATATGCTTAGAGCTAGCATTAAAAATCAAACCAATCTCATTATCTTGAGACCCAAACCACTCAAAATTAGGTGTGTAAGCCAGGAATTGATCTATTGTACTCTCAACATATCTCATTTCTGTATTAATTATTAAAATAATCTTCCAATGAACAACTATCAGATTAGTTCATTTAAATCATCCATTGCTTGTTATGGAATGATAATATGTTCAAGTTTTTTAATAAACTGCATCAATTTTTTTATTAACATTTATGTTTTATTTAAACTTTTGTTTCAGGAATCTTAGCTCCAGAATGGACTGCAAAATATTTAGCAGTTAGCTGTATTTTCTTCTTATCTGGAATCTCACTGAGTATCAATGACTTCTCTTTGGCTACAAAGAAGTACAAGATACATGTCTTCATTCAGCTTTTTACATTTGTATTTATTCCTATTTTTATTCAAGCTTTGAGTTTACTTATGGGAGCAGTTTTTGGAATGAATGACTGGGTACTAAAAGGGTAAGGATGTGTATAATATTTTTTTTTAAAAATTACCAAATCTCTGACAATTGATATCTAAATTTGATGATACAATAATAGTAAACTTCTAAGTATTAAATTAATTTAGGTGTGAGTAACTTTGATTTATTGTTAATTGCTGAATTCAAATAAATCCTGGTTGAAATTTTTAAGCTATGCATTACATTTAAAGCAAATAATATAATCCATTCTTAATATATACTTAAACAGATATATTTTCTAGCGTTGGGAACCAATCGATTGAAAACAGTCGACTAATCGGTTGTTTTAATATATTCACTCATTCGGTTGTGGTTATCTAGTTTTCATTCGACTGATAATCAGTCTATAGTTTGGAGTTGCATTAGTTGTAATTCGGACATGTATATGTGGACGTGTGTATAACAAGATAACGAGTATCATGCGCCTTCTCACTTCTCCTCAGCTCTGAGCCCTTCACCGTCTTTCCTTTCCCCAACCCAAAACCAAAAAACATCCGAATGAAACATTCGACTGGATTCAGTCTCAGTCTATATTTTTTCATTCGAATGAAAACGATATCATAGCAGCCAAAACCAAAAAACATCCGAATGAAACATTCGACTGGATTCAGTGTTAGTCTATATTTTTTTCATTTGAATAAAAAGTTTGCCACGAGATAACGAGTGTCAAGCGCCTTCTCACTCTCACCCACCTCAGCTCAGAGCTCTTCACCGTGTTCCCTTTCCCTTCCAGTCTTAAATTAAAAACAAAAACATCCGATTGAAACATTCGACTTGCGGGTTCAGTCTCGGTCTTTATCCTTATTCATATACCCTATTCCCGCTATGAAATGAATGAATTCATTCGATTGTTTTTTTCTAGTCGGTTGTCCCAACTCTAATATTTTTATTAGAGTAAGTTTTGTTTACCTACTACATAATAAAAATTGTACCTGAAAATGTGCCCTATAAGGCCCAATTCACACACGAGTGGTGTATGGCACTGGCGTGGCTCTGGCGTGGGAATGGCGAGGATTGGTCATGGTGGACCCCCTCTGTCATGCCAGTGCCACGCCATACCAATGTACATTAGGCCATAAGTTAACATAGAAGTGGCAGAAACCAGAGCCCCACCACTACCACGCCAGTGAGTATGAGTGTGTGTGAATTGGGCCTTAGAATTAAGATATTTAGGCCTGCCGTCCAAACAAAAATTGTAAATCAGTTGTTTTCAGAGTACAGCATCACTCTCAATAAAATGAAGACAACCGGAGAAAGTTTTCTTCTCATACTCATTTTTAAAAAAATTGTGGATTATATAGGCTTGTATTAAAAGGCTGGTATAAGTGTGCCTATGAATAAGCCTCGTGTTCAAATATTAATTGCTTTTTGACAACATATAATGTTACCTTAGGCAGTGCAATCATTCTCTTAACCTGCCACTGCTATAGCTAAGTTGATTTTATTTCTTTTGTTTTGTATGCCAGTGTCCTTTTACTGTTTCTTTTTCTTTAAATTGACTCTTAAAGCAACCTCTCATTTTCAAATTTGGTGGATATAGTTTATTTTAATTGCTTTCTTTATATCTCCTGAATGAAACAATGCCTAGGAAGATTAAGAAGTCTGAAATTTATTTTGACATTCAATCTTTTATCAATGTTTTTAATTATTAATAGGTTTGTTCCAACCACTCTTCAAACTGGTTTGGAACTGTACGACGCATGCGCATTTGGAAAAAAGAGTTCCAACGAGCCCAAACTCAAACTCTGACTGACTCCGACTGTTAATCGGCTGTTCCAACCACGCTCTGATTGAATCACGGATTAGTTTGGAACCAGTCAGAGCAGTCAGCGATCGGCGGCAGGGACTAGTAGTTTGGGATTGAATTTGGGTGAACAGAAACGTAACCTTCCGCTCCGCTTCATTGTTTTTGTTTTGATTTCGCCTTTCTTTTCTCCTTTCTTGCGAATCAACTGTTCTTTTTAAAATGTTTTTGTACGAATGCGACGATGAATTTTTGTGCATATAATTGGCATTTTCTAGATATTTCTGAAAAAAAATAAAAATTGGACCTATTTTCCAAGATGGACTTTTGATACTTATTCCATTTTCAAACAAATATCGAAAGAATCCGATTTATTTCCGCAATATTTCTTTCGTTAACTGGACTAAGATTAATATTTGTTTTTTTTTAAACAAAAGAGCATTTAGGATTATATCAATAAAAATAAGAATACGAGTGTGCCGTGAGTCTACTAAAGCTGGCTCACCTCAGTAAGCCCGAAAATTGTGAATTGCGTAAATCGAAATGAAATCGTGAATTCATGTATTAAATAAACATTTCTAAAATGTGTGCATGTATTTTCGTCATATCCTCTATGAGTATGTAGGTTTTACTTCCAACTTTCGAGCTTAATTAGCATTAGAAAATGAAACTTTTGTGGTGTGGCGCCCCCTTGTTGTGCGAGCCCCTAGGTGGCCTAAATCAGGCCCTGATTTAAGCGACTGGCACTTATCTTCATCAACTATTGACTTATCCATCACCCATATCTTTAATATTAATAAGTTTAGGTATTTTCGATAGCACAGGAATGCCAAATCACATAAACGATCAACTCAAAAAGTTGTTCTGATAACAGTGCTAAAACCTACCACGGCAAACAGTTTGGTTCGAGAAAGGAGCGTTCCAACCAAAACGAAATCACAAATCAATTTCCAACGGTCAATGATCGCGCATGCGCATTACGTCAATCACGGACTAATCCGAAACTGATTCGGAACTGGTGGTTGGAACAAACCTAATAGCTAACCAACCTGAAGTGAGTTATATATTATTTGGGTTGTCTGTGTCTGGCTTCTCTTCTCAATAAAACTTACTTGAAAAAAAGTAAAAAAATAGCATGGAGGATGCAGGTGTGCCAGCATGTACTATTTGACATTAACTATATTTGTTTTCTCTTTTGGAACAAAAATAAATTGATTAAGTATAATATTACAGTTTTAAAAGTTAAAATTAAATCTTTTAAATTGATTATTACTGTTATTAATAAGTGTCAATATTGCCAGATATTGTGTAGAAGGAAAAATATTTAAGGGGCAACACTGATTTTATTCTTCTTTAGTTGAAGCTTTATCTGAGAATAAGTGAAACTGAATTTATCTTTTCCTTCTAAATTGTAATTTTTATAATTTTTAGTATACTCTAAAATCTAGTTTTTAATGATTACTTTATAATTCCACCTTTGATAATTAATAATACTTTTATTGTTTATAGATTTACTACTGTAGCATGCATGCCGCCTCCAGTTTCTTCAGCAGTAATTCTAACCAAATCAGTTGGTGGCAATGAAGCAGCTGCTGTGTTTAATTCTGTCCTTGGAAGCTTTCTTGGGATCATTATTACTCCTATATTTCTACTCTTCTTCGTAAGTTTCTGAATATGAAATTTAGGTTAAGTTGATATTAATTTGATATACTGTGTTAATTTGACCTACCTATCCAGTACCATGGGCGAAGGAATTGCAAAAGTCTGCACTGGACTCAAATTAAACTTATTATTAAAATGTAAAGGTACGTAATGCATACCTACCTACCTATATACCTATAACCTGTGAATCCTGAATGAAAAAAAGCGTAATCTATTTTTCTTTGCGTCTGGATCTATAGAACGGGGGACCTAGCGCCTTTATTCATCTATCCAGTGAGATTATCAGTGTGAAATATGACCATTATTAAATAGTTTATTCAGGGTCTACAGATATATAATACATCTGCAGTGCACTAGACAGCTTACTATCGTATATTTGTATAGACAGTATGAATGATATAAAACACCCTGCGAATCACAATTTAAAGGCTATTTGTTACATCCACAATGCTCTATTTTATTATTAACTCATATATGTCAAGTATTTAGATCAGCTTTGTTCATACAAATAAATAAGTGCCACTTAAATTATTATTATTATTTATTTATTTTTTTTTTTTTCTTTTACAGCTTGGAACAACTGCACTAGTCTCTACTGTGCATTCTGTCATTATGTTGGGTGTAACTGTGATACTACCGTTAGTAATTGGTCTTACTCTTAGACATTTTAAACTAATTGGAAATTTGAGACACATACCAGTTTCTACTATCGGCCAGTCTTTGCTTTTATTTATTATTTATACTTCTTTCTGTGATGCCTTTTTATCTTTTGACTCTCCTATGATGGCTAGTGATATTCTTTCCTCTATAGTTTGTGGTGAGTTGTTTAAAAAGTACCAATATAAGTACTTACTTAATTAGATTGATGTTAATTGCAACATTTATTTTCCTATTTGGGATTTTTTATAGGAATTTATAAAAAATAAAATTATTTTATTGTTTTTTGTTTTGTTTTTTTGTTTCTAAAACTAAGACATTATGAGTACTTGTTTTATAATTTTTATACAATTAGTTATTTCTACTGAGATGTAGAACTTACTCATTGTAACAAAAACCTCAAAGAGCGAAATTTATTAGTTTATTGTCTAAATAAAGTATTAGCTGTTTTGACCACTACAGTTTGTTAATCAGTAAATAAAATTAATTATTAAAAAAAAACAAACTATATTTTCCTTCTTGAAACGGATCCAAAGGAAGTACTCTAGAGCAGTGGTTCTTAACCTTTTGGTAACCATGGCCCCCTTAAAATCTCCAAATATAATATATATAGTACCTAAATACCTTCTGAGGCCCCCCGGTTAAGAACCAATGCCCTAGAGAACTTCCAATTTCATTTCATAAACGTGTGTATATAGTGTCTATCCAAAGTCAAGAATTGGTAAAATTATTGATACAAGAAAGGCATATTCTACATTCTACAGTTTGATGAAATCAGAACTTAGAAAATAATTTGATCAAATGTATCGACGTGTAATAATATTGTTATCAATAGCTTGGTTGTCCGGTGCAATCCGCGTCATAAAGGGGTTGAATTCCGATGTTTTGCTTCCACTACTGGAAGCATCTTCAGGGGTGTGGTGCATCGTGATGTTAACTCGAAGGAAACACACAATATACTGAAACGTAGGATTTCAACCCCTTTGTGACATGGATTGCACTGGAAAACCAAGCTATTGATTACGAGTCAATCCGCAAAAGCCCTACCCACTAATATTATGTTGTCAGATCAAATGTATAATTTGGAAATAAATGATTAATCAATGCTCTTACTTTTTTCACGTTACAGACTTAATAATTCAACTCTCCTACATCCAAAATATAATGTAATTTATCTATATTTCTTTCTTGTTTCAGTTGTTGTAATTCAAGTTGGTTTGCTTTATCTGAGTTTCCATGGTTCTCTCTACATGAGAATGTTCAGTGCTCCTGATGTCGCTGCTATTACCTTTTGCTCCACTCATAAATCATTAACTTTAGGTAAGTTGGGATTGAATTGCTGTTTTATTTACTACTTATTTTATTGCCTCAGTATGTATTAAAACAAATCTGTTATTTTTTTTTATATATAACTTTTAACAAATCATGCACACTATTGGCTCCCACTAGACTGCATGATACGATATAATATATTTTAAAAAAATATTTAGATGTATTTTTTGTGTGTCCTTCTTTAATTGGGGAAATTTTCAGTAAGGACAGTTTGGCTTTAGTTCCATCTTAAACAACTATTGTGTTTACAGAGGTTTGAATAAAAATCATTTTAAGTTCCTTCAGATAACTATTTAATTTTGGCTTAAGGCTAATTGTAAAAAATTATTATATTTTAAATAAATGTAAAATAGATTGATATCAGTGAATTCTACTAAATAATAATTATTATTTTTTGTTTTAATGTATTAAAACTAATATATTTTCATCAGGTTTGCCAATATTGAGGATACTATTTAATGGCTACGCACACTTTTCTCAAATAACCTTGCCACTATTGATTTACCATCCAACTCAAATAATATTAGGTGGTATTCTTGTGCCTCCTTTCAAAAGATGGATTGTTCATCACCGTCACAGGTATTAAAAAAAATTTTATAGAACTTTCTTTTCTTTTTTTTTTTAATTCATTTTATGATTGTTTTAATTCAATTGTTTGTTTAAATTGAATCATTTTAAATTATAAATTTTATAGAACTTTCTTTTCTTTTTTTTTTTTAATTCATTTTATGATTGTTTTAATTCAATTGTTTGTTTAAATTGAATCATTTTAAATTTCAGGGAGAAATTATTACCTTGACATTTCTGAAGACATCCTGGCACTTATTTCTGTAAGAAAATATTTATTTCACTGAAATAATTGTTTAACTATTGTTGCAACTCAAGTTGTTCGAGAGAAATCACGATGATTTAGTCAGTGGTGTTTGAATTTTATAATATAGATTTTAAATCTCCCTCCTTCTCCTAATTCGGTCTTTGCTCTAACCAGATAGGGCTTTATTACCACCTAATTCACCAACCTATTCTATAAATTCCACTCCTATGGTACAAATTAGAAAATTTAGCGCCACCTTGTAAATTTAAAGATAAAGTGATTAATTATGACAAAAAGGAAGCCTACTTGAAGTTTTAACTTTCTAGGTGCAGGGTTTAGCAGGGTTCAACCCCACTTGGTTGAAGTTGTAAATATCTCTCATTAGTTTTACATCATAAAACTAGATCAGTGAATTTGCATCAAGTTTTGCTTTAAACTTTGACATTCATCCGCAGAAAACATTTGCATTATTAACACGGCCTTCGAGGAGGACTCTTTGAGTGATGCTCAAATTCAAACATGGTATCAACGCTGTAAAGTTGGCCATGAATTCGTAGAAAGGGATCCACATTCTGGAAGACCATCAACCAGCCGAAACCCTGAAAATGTCAATCCCTTGAGAGCTGCAATCAATGAAAATCAGCAATTGACATGGTGAGATTTAGAAGAAGATTTAGGGATTCCAAAAACTATTGTCTCTGAAATTTTAACAAAAGTGATCGTTATGAAACCTTTGGCTGCAAATTTTTTTTACAGTCCTGAAATGGCTCCCTACACTTTTTCCGAAGATAAAATCACCACTAAAGGGGCACAGATTTTAGTCGGTTGGCGAGATAAAGTAGAATGTGGCGAGGCTGCTGCTGACCATTCCGAATAAGGACTTTGCCGATTGTTTTGAAAAGTGGAAGAGACGCTGGACGCTGGGATATGTGTGTGAGGTCCCAAGGGGAATACTTTGAAGGGGACTAAGGCTTCATTGTTCTAGGAAGGAATATTTTCTCAAAATATGAATATTTTCTCAAAATATTCCATGTCTGGACACTTTTCAGACAGACAGTTCATATGTACAGTAGACTCTTGTGGCTTTCAGTTTAACCAGCCTGTGGTGACTTCTCATACAACATCTGTATCACCGGCCTTTCTCACATGGTATATAAAAGATAAAAGGGTCTGTTTATCACTGTTTGAGATGATATCTGACTGATGAAGTTAGTTGAACAATTGTGACATTGCTGTGGGGACGTTAAATAAATGAAAATATATTTTTTTGTGTAAATATCTGTTTCAAGAAGGCTACTTCTTTATATAGATATATTAATGCAGATAGAACCTGGTTTTAATTAATAATTTTGGTAATCTCTGGCATGTTTTTTAACCATTCCTTTTTATGGTTCGTCTTAAAATAGTGTTTCATGCCTTTAGTCCGAACCCGCATAACACTAACCCAGGTTTAATTATCTTATCTTAAATAAAAAATAACGAAAATTTACGAAATGTGTTATCATAATTTCATTTGAACGTTTCGTTTTTCAATAATTTCTTATTCTTACTATAGTGCTGTTAATTTTTTCTTATATTGCCATAAACTTTCTCTTGCTGTTTTCAAAGGTATGTTTCAATTATATTTTCAAATTCTTTTTCTTTTGCTCTTTTGTATATTATAAGTTACGATTGTCTGAATTACACTCAGAAAGTCTAATACAATAATAATTTTACTTACAAATGTTGTCAGAACTTGCCTTCCTATACTTTTATTTTATTCTTTAAGCTTAATTTATTAATTTTATACCAATTAATCTGTGAATGCGATGTTTGTTGATAAGGGAATTGGCCTTAAAAACGAAATGCCGCCATTCGAATGTTACAGCAATTTTAATTATTTTTCTTCCAATAGATCAAGCCTGGAAAGTACTTAAGCCGCAGTTTTATTGAAGTTTATATTTTAGACCAAATTATCGCGCGTTTAATACACCTCCAAATTTGGTCGCTCTAATTTGATCTATGTGCCTCCTAGTCTGGGTCTTTATTATACTGCACATTTTGTTTATATTCTACTACATGTTAAAACTTAATTAAACGAGTCTGACAATTAGATTTGATTTTTGAGAGTGGGAAAATCGAAAAGCTGGGTTTAGAGCTCAAGATTTGGTTGACTGAGAGATACACGGTGCGGTCGAGAATCACTTGGCAGCAAAAGATTATATACCTTTGTCAAATAGTACATTTGTATGATTTATATGTTTGAGTGTTTTTATATGCATGATTTGTACAAAGGAGAGTTGATATCCCTTTGTCAAAATAATACATTCCAGTAAGGCCTGCACACTTTTCTAACCTCTTCCCCTCAACGCTGCTGTGAGTTCCCCCAGTTTTACCCAAGTTTTTGATGTTTAGAAGGCTAAATATCAAAACCTCGACCACTCACTGGCTCTCCCTTTTTTTTCCCATACTGTCGAAAATTCTAATTGTAAGACTAATGCATAACTTCTCGGCTGAACATTTGCTATAATCTAATGGTCTGCGCTTAAACTCTAAACACTGGTTACTCATAACAAAGTTAACCTAATGTGGGTACCAGGACATGAAGGAGTTGAAGGAAATAAGATTGCCGATCCCCTTGCAATGGAAGGTGCAGAGTCTCTAGCCATCGCTCCAGAGTTTTTCTGTGGAACAAACCGTAGCCATATAGGAAAGGCGATTAGCTTATAAGAGGCTAGACTCAAGGCCTCGCACTGGGAAAATGTCCTTAAGTGCCTTAAGTAATCCAAAAGGGCTCTTTACCTACTCTAAAAAGAGGACCAAAATGTATCTCTCTCTCAACAAACAGGCAATTAACAGGCCTCCTTACTGTACACTGACCTCTTAAATATTATCTAAAAAAGATGGGCATTGCTGCAGATGACATTTGCTGCCTTTGCATTGAAGCAACAGAAAGTGCAGAACACATTTTGTGCATCTGCAAGGCAGCTGCGCAAAAAAGGCTACTTATGCTGCTCGGTATGGCTATGCTGGTACCAACCGAAATACGAAGGGCAGCTCCTAGAGATATCCTCAGCTTTGTCAAAAGTCTAAGTATTCACTGGGAAACGGTATAAATTCGGCTTTTGTCCCAATAGACCACTTTTGGTCGCAGTGATTAAAGGTATAATAAAGCCTTGTCAATTCCAAAAAAAATGACTGCGCTCTTCTTAAGCAAGCTAGTGCCAGCGCTGTATTTATTTCTGCCACAGGCAAGATTATTATTTGTTGCTGTAGTAAAACTAAAACATAAAACCTTTGCAACTGTTTTCATTGTGAGACAAGCAAATGCGGGACTTGATATTAGTCTCTTTTTTTACATTACCCATACCTCTTTCAAATTTGGGTCTTATCAAATATATAATACTAGTATATCTAATTAAGCACAACAACGAAAACCATATATTTATTAATTATTTTATGTTTAAATTGAATTGAACCTTAACTTGATAAGGATGTAAAGAAAGATTAAGACTTTTCTTTTTTTCCTTGTTTTAAACATGCTATGTTTCTTTACTAATATTATTTTTATTTAATAATTTCTTAACTTTATTTTACAGATGTTACCTATACTTTTTCGTGTTTTAAGAACTTATGCTCCTTACATAACACTTCCTTTTGCTGCAGCCGTTGGAATTATTGGTTATAATTTGGAAAATATTTTATCTGATAAATACACACCTTACCAGGAAAGGTGAGTGTAGCAAATACCACTTTTTTTTTTTTATAGATTGCTTGTATTGGTTTGTAAATGTGATTGTTTTAATGTAAATATAAAACATTTATTCTACTTTTTGGTACCACACTTTTTTTTACTGGTACCAAGGCAACTTTCGAACTAAGAGATTATCTATAACATTAAACAAATTATATAGGTATGTTATTTTAGCACTCTTTATTTGCCAACCTTATTTCATTGCAATTTGACACCATATGACAAATGAAAATTAAACAAAGAAATAGTATTTGTCTTAATAGGTAATTAGACTGAAGGATGTTCTAATTTTTATGTATAGAAGAGTATTCCTTTGTCCAAAGTACTTTGTACTAAATATTTTTCTGCCTTAATACTTACTCAACTCACAAATACTTCATATTAATTTTAATTCAATAATAGTACATTACGCGTCGAGTGCGGAAAGTAGCATTTTGCATGCGAGTGTGGAGTTTGCACCCGAGCGATAGCGAGTTGCGTACCGTACTTTATCTACGATTGTTAGATTTAAATAATAAATACAGAAACAAATAAACTTGCTGTATGTAAGTTCGTATCTCTCTCTTGATAAAGATGGCATTAATTCATTAGTTGTATTTTTTGCCGAATTAATTATTTCTGGAGGATTATTATTCACCACATTTTCGTCAAAGTCACTTGATTCACTCATTGTTTTTCACTAAAAACTCGATATAAACAGTTACTTTAATAAAAGAACACCAAATTAGTTTTGTTAAATGTAAACAAACTCACTAATCGTGCGTAAAGCTGAAGAATTCCTCTTCTTTACCGCACTAGTGTGGTAAAGAAGAGGAATTATTCAGAACTATGAGACGCGCATGCGCAATGAATACAAGTACGTAAATAATCACTTTCTACGCATCTAAACAAAGATATAATGTTTATATTTCGTATCAATCGTAGATAAAAGTTATTTTTAGTATGTTGGAGGTGGTTAGAGGTGGTTATAACTCACAAATACTTCATATTCATTTTAATTCAATAAAAGTTATTTTTAGTATGTTGGAGGTGTTGTTCAATAACCAAACATCAACATTTTTTTGTGTGGCAAACGTCTTCACACAAAATGGTTCCGACGATTTTGTTAAAAAATTCTTAAATGTAGGCCACTTTAGTACAAATTTAACCATATATGTACTTTTTTTCTGGGCCAAAGATTCATGACAGATTGATGGAAATTAATCTGATTTGTGAGAATCGAAAAAAAAATAAATAGCCACTTGTTTAACACTTTTTAAATATATTAATAAATAAATCAATTAAATGAGATATCATGGGATTTACATGCAGTATGAAAATCTGTATGAGAAAGATTTATCGGAACAATTTTTTTTAAATTAAATGTTTTTTTCAACAAAAAATAAATGATTTTATGTACTTATTTGTATGTTTTATTTTATTTTTAATACCTGGGGTCACGAAAAATCTTGTAATGAATAAGGGTCATGAAAGAAAAATAAATAAATAAATAAGAAGCACTGTTTTAGACCATACAAATATAATATGCAGTGATTTTGATAATAATAATTATTATTTTTATTTTAAAAAGAGAAATAATACCTAGGCTTATGCTTCAAGGATAATAGAATTGTAGTAGGCTTGGTGTGTCATTTTAGGTATAACTATCCCACCATCTTTTACGAGCTTCATCACAAAGCCTTAGCTACTACTTTCCTCACCAATAAATATTTTAATAATTGTTATTATTATTTTTATTTTAAAAAGAGAAATAGTACCTAGGCTTATGCTTCGAGGAGAATAGAATTGAAGTTGGCTTGGTAGAGTATATCTAGTGTCATTTTAGGTATAACTATCCCACCATCTTCTACTAGCTTCATCACAAAGGCCTAGCTACTAATTTCCTCACCGATTAATATCTACCTGTACCCTTACTATTATATTTATACTTATTATGACCATTATACCTTCTCTATTGTACTTGTTATGACTTACTATTTAGGATGACATGGTTTAATGATTTAATTTGTTTATTTCAGCATTGCAAAAAAGAGGAATGACAGGCTGCTGAGTGGAGAGACAGCTGCTGAGGGTTCTTTGAAAGAGAAATCTTTTGTACCTTTAACTATCTTCGATAAAAATCTATCTCCCTCGCTTCAACCTGACACCAAATCATGATTCCTCGTCTTAGCAATGCTCCGTAAGTCTTATTAAACTAATCCGTAGTAGTTTTTTAAACCTTTTATTTAAATTTATTAAAATCAAACAAATTTCAATATTTTTCAATTATTACTCTAATATCATATTTTGAATACCTACATTACCTAAATTTAATGCTTAGTGTTCCATTAAAACCTATCTATGCTTTTTAAATTTACAAATATACCTTTTAGTTTATTCATGTAAATGTTTAAATGAAGCATTTCTTTATTTTAACATAACCAAGATTTAGCAATTTTGTGACAAGTATATTGTAGGAGTTTACCTTTTCTATGTTGTTTTTAAGACTAGAAGTAGTAAACAATTATCATAAGTTTAGAAAAGAACAGACTTTAGATCAGTTAAGGAAATTGTGTTTCATTTATTAATCTATATGAGGAAATATATCCATCTATGCTTTCCATTTTTTTTTTTTAACAGAGTTTTTCAAAAATAACAGAGTGGATCATGATGAGATAATAGTTAATGATAATGTTTGTCTTGTCGAATGGATGAAGGTAGAATCCTTTCCCGTCCTAAAATGCTAATTTTAATTTTGAAGCTAGCATTTTCATGAGTTAATTTTTAGCATTTAATTTTTTTTTTTTTTACTCTAACACTCAGTCGGACAACACTGTCCACTGAACTTAGCTTGAGCATTGGGAAAAGTAACATGTATGCTACATTTCAATTTAATCAGTAAATTTTGTATTAAGTTATTGTTAAAATCATGAACATTGCAGACAGACGAATTACATTTTGTTGAATGTAAATAAGCTTGGAAGATTTTTAAACCCTCTATTATGAAAATAAGTAAGTTTTTAATAAGAAAACATTTATTTCTATTAATTTTATGTTGGCTTTGAAATCTGTTCTTTTCTAAATAATAGTAAAAACAATATGTGAAAGTCAATTGCCAAGTACCTTATTAAATTTCACCCCTTTTATAATTATTTATGCACTAAGATTTTCATTAACATTTTTAATGGAAATAAGAAAAAAAAAAATTGTTTGCACTTACTTAATTATCAATGTTGTATTTATTGTTAGGTTTTAGAGTGTTTTAGTCTTTGTAAATGTGATTTGCTGGGTGATTGTAAGAGGTTTTTTTTCTGAAAGGACTGATTCAAAATAAATAATTCTAAAGCTGTGATTCATTCTATTGTTATTTTTGATTGTTCGAATGGCATTATAGTAAAAAAAATGAAAATGTAAATAATGAGTTAAATATGTTTTGAAAGTGTTTGTTTTATTGTTCCTTAAGATATATTAAATTTCTTTTTGTCTACATTGTTTGTAATTTTGTTTTATTTATATTATTATGAAATATACGATGTCTGATCAAAAAGTATCTGACCTTAATTTTTATTGGTCAAACAAATGTAGCTGTCTGGGGACGGGCTTGGTGTACAGTTGTAAGCATGCCTAGTGCACACGCTAATTTTTTTTGTTAGTCTGCAACACGAGTCAGTCGGCGGTAGGCTATTAATTAGTGAGAGTGAAGGTTGTCGTATTTTTCTTTTAGACAAAATGACAGAAATAGTCAAACAGCGTTATTGCATCAGATTTTGTTTTAAGCTTGGCTATTCTCAAGTGAAAACAATCCGCAAGATTAAACAAATGTTTATGAACAAAGCCATAGGCACCACACAAATAAAGGAGTGGTACAACCGCTTCAAAGATAGCCGCTTATCATCGGAGAGGAAAGCACGTTCTGGGAGGCCCTCAATATCCCGACATGAGGCTGTTATTGAACAAGTAAGGGACTTGCCGAATGACAATCAGAGAACTTGTAGACGAGGTGAACATTACTTTTGGGTCCATTTAATCCATTTTGACTGACCACTTCGCCCAGGGAGGGTCTCAGCAAAGTTTGAGCCAAAACTGCTACCAATTGAATGGCAATTTTTGAAGGGGTTGTACCACTCCATTATTTGTGTGGTGCCCATCGCTTCGTTCCCAATCACTTGTTTAATCTTGCGGATTGTTTTCACTTGGGAATTGGCAAGCTTAAAACAAAATTAGATGTAGTAACGCTGTTCAACTTTTTCTGTCATTTTGACTGAAAGAAAAATCCGACGACACTCACTAATTAAATGAGCATGTGCACTAGGCATGCCTACAACCGTACACCGTACACCAAGGCCGCCCCCACAGCTTCGTTTGTTTGATCAGTAAAAATTAAGGTCGGATACTTATTGATCAGACCTTTTATATGATAGTTTGGTAAAACTAAGTAATGTGCATGTAAACAAACAAACAAACAAATGTCGCTCCCTCAGCTGTATAAACTATGATTGGCATCTCATTATATTACAAAATATTGTTAAAGAGAAGAAGGGTGTTTCACATTTTTAATTTGGTATATATTTTTTTTTTTAAATTTACATACATATACACTTATCTAACTAGTAATTTAATACTGTTCATGCCTTTGCTTAGTTTTACTGAACTTAATTGTATTTTTTCACAATTCTGTATTTTGCTACTTATTTTGAGTTTAATTTGATCATATCTAGTTTGTTTATTTATTTTGAAAATATTATGAAAAATAACAGTTAATCATAATCTATTTACTCTCTACTCTTGTTGTATTACTATAACTTTTGACGGCATCTTTATTAATTACTCCTTTACTCAGCAAGGTAGAAGAGATGCCGCAATGTGAGTATATTTATAACAATATAGTTTGAATTGGTCAGGGTCCTTTTTAGAGCTACATTTAAGTAAGTTTTTCTAATTACTTTGATTAACATGACTTTTATATGGTTGAGGTGAGTCAATATGATTTCAAGAGGAGAACATTGGAATATGATCAAAATTTACTCACAAAATGCAAATTAGTTAAAATATAACATTTTGGAAAACTACTTTAAAACTTCCCTCCCACCTTTACTGATTTACTTTATCCGCTCTTTATTATTATTGCATTTTTTCAGTTATTAATGTTTAATAATTTTTTTATTATTTTTTTTTAGTATTGCTATTTAATATGTTAAGATGTCTTAGTATATTTTTAAGTCTAGCAGGTCTTGGGCTATAACTGTCATGTCCTTAACTTCATCTTCTGTCAAATTTTTTTGTGAGGTACCATGATTATAGATGATTAAAAAAAAGGTTTCATGTTTGTTTTTTTCAAAATATCCTGTTTCTTTTTTAAAATACCTTATTAACTCTGATAAAAGAAACAATTTTTTTTTCTCCCTTCTGTAGATAAAATCTTGTTCATACCTTGGGAGTAAAAATCAACTGCACCCGAGCAAAAATTAACTCCTTCGGCTCCGCCCCAGGAACCAAGTCCTCAGGATACAATGACTTTTCAGGCATTTCCAAAAATCTAACAGCTAATTCCGCTAGGCTTATTGAAGAGCATAAAGGTAGGTTCACAGTTTGCGTTTTTTTACGCACTTCAGAATAATGTAATAGGCTGTCATAAAATGACGTGAGAAAAGTTTGTTCCTATCCAACTTTCTCGCGTTGAAGCTAACATGTATGAAACCTTCCCGTCCTCTTTCCTCTTGTTTATATTTTTTATTTTATTTTTCGAGCCATCCATTTAAGTATTAAATAATTAAATACACACTTGATTTTAATTTTAAAATCATCCTTTTAGAAAGTTAATATTGTATTTTAATAATATATTTTGGCTTTTTTTTATTACCTGAACGGTTGACTGCTCAAGTGCACTAGGAAGGAAGGGTGGGGGAAAACACTCACTAAGGTGTTCACAGCTTCATTTCATGAATGTATTTTTATCTATACAGCTCAAACATGCATAAAAAAAGTTAAGAACCCACCTTAAGGTGTTCCACCAAGCTGTTGCTGAAATTTTGTGTGTAGATTTCACAGGTGAAAAAAAAAAAAAAAAAAATTAAATGAGAAAAAAAACAACTTTGCTTGCATCTCTAGCCTTGATCAGGTCAGTATAACTTCATGCCCACTTCTATGGTGCAGTGAAAGTAGCTGGGGTACTATTGCTATTTTCACTGAGGCTATCATCTACTTCTATCATTGAATGTTGTATTTCCCAGGTAGCTGCATTTATTATTGTTTACCTAGAATCTCAGGACTATATTTGCATTCATTACTTTTATCAAGAAGATTCCCTGTGAATGAACGTTAAAGCAAAATACTGAGGGAGTGATTTCAAATTCTGGCTATAGTAAGCCCTTTTTATTTAATTGAAGAAATGTGGTTTACAATAGGTCAAACAGGGATAATAAAATTACCATCTACTTCTATACATCCTGGCTATATTTCGACCTTATTAATCACAGTCTATTTCTATCACAGTAGGGAGACAGACGTGGTTTCCCATTTTTTGATCTTGTTCAGTTATTTGTATGTTTTGTTATTATTGTTGTTAATTGTTATATAGTTATAGAAGGGGAGGATAATTTTAAGCTTTTAAATACATTTGTTAATTAAATAAAATTGTGTCAATGACAAATTACCAAGGAGGTAATGAGAGTGACTGAAGTTGGGAAGTTTTTTTAAATTTTACATGGAATTGTTTATTGGTCAGTAACTGCATGAGGTAAAGAAATTGTTATATTGTTATAAATGCAAGTAATAACCTTGTTCAGTTTTGTGACAGAATAGTTAAACCTTGTATTCAATTATGTTATAGGCTTGAAGATGACCTAAGAGAAGGTTGAAATATAGCCAGGATGTATTGAAGCAGATAGTAATTTTACTATCCATGTTAGACCTATTGTAAACCACATTTCTTCAATTGTGATTTCAAAAGTTTATCAATCTTATCTTAATTGGAGTTTAGCTCATCTTTCTTGATCCTGGTTGTTTTTAGTGGAAGCGAAATGTTGAAAGTTGACATTTTTTAAGGCACTTGGTGTGCGTTCCCCTTTTTTTAAACCATGGGGCTTTTAAAGCCCAAAAACTTAGAACACAAAGTGTGTCCTTTGAACAAACCCTGTGTAGCCATTTATCAATCCAATACTAGATTAATACCAGACAACTAAACCCTTTACACATGTGTTGTGTTCATGCATAAGATGTAGTGTTTCCTATAGTGGCTTTTTAATAGAAAATTCTTAGCATACTTATGAGCTATTTGCTCTAAGGTACTTGCCTTACTTTGACATCCTTTCCTTTAATCCCTTGGGTGACAAGGAATTTGGACCTGACTCGATTTTGGACCATGCTTTTCAATTCTTCCCATGTCTTGTCTTCATCTCAAAGTCAGAGATTTGTAGAGTTAAAACTTCTTTACTATCTTGCTTACCTTTTTAAATATCTTTCTTCTGGCTGCAATGGGCAAATCCAAAACTGCCATATCTTTGCTTACTTTTTTCTTTGCTCCTATAAGGAGAAATGAAAATATAAAATTAAATATAAGGAAGAATAAAACACATTTTAAATGAGCAATAAAATATTTATTATGATTTGTTTTCTGCCATAATGTAATTTTTTTTTGTTTTTTTATTAAATGTAAATATTACACTTTTTTTTTATTTTTTTTTTTTTATTCTCTTTAATTTAAATTATTATAATTACAATTTTTTTTTTTTAACTTTTTGGTTGTTAGGATTTATTTTTTTTAACTTTTTTTAATGTTTTAATACCATTTTTAAAATTGTTTTCAATAACAAAATAATTTGTACTAAATCATCGACTACTCCTTGAACTAGGCAATAATGGCTTATCTTACAAATATTAAGATACTTTTGCACAAAAAATTGTTCATTTGGGAAATTTTTTTTTTTTTTATATAATTTAATATTTTATTTCTTATATAAAAGGACTAGAATATACAATGGCGTTATACTTCTTTTTGCTATCATTGTTTTGTTTTTTTGGTATTATTAATTTTATTGCAAAAGAACCAATATATTTAGGTATCACAATGGCATTTTTTTTAAAAAATCAATAATTATTCTTTGTTTTTATTTACTAATTCCTAATTTTCTTTTAAATAACAATGTAGCAGTACAAAACAAGCGATTTATATACCACAAAGCACTTTTTTTTCAATATTTTATTTATTTATTTTAAATTAATAAAATATTATAAATTATAGGAAAAAAATGAAAACATTAAAATTGTTTAACTTTAACAAAAATCAAGCAAATAAATTTTAACAGTATTTAACTAAAAATAATAGCTTATAAAGAAAGAGTATTTTGGAAAAATTTTCAAATTTACTTATTGATAATACGTTATCGCTCCCTTGCATGCATATTAAACAAAAAATTAAGAAGCCAAAAATACATTTAAAAAATTTATTTAAATTTCCAAAATTATTGTAAGAAGTAACAATCATAGAAATAAATATACAATTAACAAGTTCATTTACAAAACAACAAGGGAACTAATAAATCATATGAAATAATTAAATATTAAAATTATCAAAAAAGCAGTCATACATTACTTCACATCACATGATCAAGACATTATATTTTTCATGTTTTTATTTCTATAATTTTATTTTTCTACTTTTCTTGTCTTTTATGTACTGTCACAGCACAATTTCAGATTCTTTTAAAAGTCTGTACACTTTGTATGATAGGATTTAGCCAGCAGTATTGGGCACACCAAAGAAAATATTTTTGGATTCATAATTATTTAATTAAAGTTGTTCTTGAATATTTTTATTAATTTGCTGATATTCGACTGGATATGTTTATTTACTTTTTTTTCTCCCCAATAAACATGAATTCTAAACTATATCTTTATCAGTGATAATAGTTATTGTTTAAAAAGTTACTTCTGGGCTTTAAAGCCCTGAAAATACTCATTCTACAAATCCTTAGACGTCACATACATATATTATGAAAAGAAAACCACGAAGGACCATTGTATGTCTTGGTATCCTGCTCTCTTAATTTTTAATCCGAAAATTAAAATAATTCATATAATGTAATTTCTATTACAATTATATTTCTTCCTTGGCATATCATTCTTTCTATAATAAAAAGAAATCAAATCAGTACTAAATAAAATTATATTAATAATGAAAATTGAATGATATTCTAAATGAAACTGCTAGCCCCCAATTTTTAATTATATAAAAAAAATAATTTAAAGGCACAAACTTTTATTTTCTTTAAACCAGTAGAAACATCCTCTAACAATTTTTTAACATTCATAATTTTACACATTTTGTTTTTTTAAAAAAAGAATTGCTGTATAGTTCCTTGTAACTTAATAGTTCTTGAGTTAAATGACAAGATTTTTCAGTATTTATTTCATTGAAAATATATTGATTTTTTTTAAATAATGAATTTGTTGACCTGGTAAAGCAAATGATCATTGATAGTATATAATATTTAAAGAAAACAGATTCTCAAATGTTGTTTTTGCTCTTTTATCAATATTTGGGAACTGAGTAAATCTGTTCAGGATTTCATTCTACACATTCTGTTTCAAACTCTGTATAGTAAGCAAAGATTACATAGTAAAATAAGATCATTTTACCTTTCTGCTTAAAAAGAGGAAGAAAACAACAATTAGAGGGAAATAACTACAATGAAAATATTGGTGAATAAAGAGAGTATGTAAAGATGAATGAATTACAGCGGACTTAAATGTAATAGTTAAAAAAATTATGAATTGATTAATAGCAAATGCCCATATATTGATAAATAGCAACGGCCATTACAGGTCATGAGATAAAGTCAATTTTTGCAGTAAACTTTTTTAAAGAATGTAAAATTCCTGTAATTCAGGGTCATTAAGGGTATTGAATATTATAAAATTTGACTAATGCATGTCTGAATTTATCTTGAGCAAAACAAAAAAGGAGCACCTAGAAACAATGAGCACTGTCTATTTTATCAGGTATGATTTTACCATGTTCCGCTTACACTATAAAATAAGGGATAAATTAAGACAAATCCCAATTAAATAATTCATGAGTTTTCCGTGCTTATTTATTTTACGAGTGCTTTCTATCCAATTACAATTCTTGACAAAATGTTTTCTTCAGTACATTTACTTTAACTACAATGTCAACCCCTCTTCTTACAGCCCAGTAAAATTAGACCCAATAAAGGTAATGGAGCGAAGTAGGCACAGTTGTTTGTTTATTAAAAGTTCCTGAGGGTGACTTGTGAAGGGCCTGTTTTAAGGTTAATGTTCATGTTTTTTCTCATATACATCCAAAACAATAGGTCCTAGCAAAAATCTCTTTTCTTTAGGATTAATACTTTCGAAGATATGAGGCAAACAAAATAAAAAAAATTCAAAAAATATTATCAGGATTTCTCTGGGAAGACCCAGTAATTTTGTGGTAAGTTCCTTTTACCCCCTAGGGGCTCGTTAAGAAGTATTTTTACAATCCCCCATCTTGATTGAAAATGATATTTCCAGAACCAATTGTACTATAACCTATAAATTAGGAATTAACCTATGTTTTTTTTTTTTTTTTTTTTTTTTTTTAATCATATAAGCAACTTTAGTGAATGAGTTTCCGAGCAATTTTAAAATCACTTTTTTTGGACTTAAGCGAGCCTTCAATACGTGTAAATCCATCAAAATTTAATTTTCACGCCATCACAATACTTTCTCCCTCTAAATATGCTATGTATATCAGAAAATTAAATAAGAGGGGCAATAGGACTTACATGTATTAGGCCCCCAAAATCCAAATAAGTGATTTAAAAAAAATGTTTGTCTGTTTACTTAGCCCCTTATAGATCAAATTTAAGAAAATCCTTACCAGATTCATATATGCATGTGGCTGTAATCAGTGAATCAAAGTTGCCAATTCAAAACTCATTCACTAAAGTTGTTTTTATAATAAAAATAAGCTAATGTTCAAGGTGCTGTAAATCATTCTGCATATAAATAGCCGCCATTTTAAATCTAGATATATTTTTTTCGCTTGAAAAGTCTAATTTGACTGGGCTATTATATAGCTTTAAAATTAACTGAAAAAAAAAAACTTTTGCTAAAAACCAATATAAATGACTTATCATCAATTGACTCTTTTTATATTCATAGCTTTACCATGTCAATTACAATTATTCGAAAGAAAATCATTTCATTGCAAACCCTGATTTACATCGTAGAAATAAATTCATTTTCACTAGCTAAAATAATAAAATTTACATAAAATACACAATTATATCTGTTAAAAAAAACATAAGAAAAGAACAATACATTTTATTTATATGTATTAGTAAGAACTGCTTAATTTATCATAATTATTATTTTTCATTTTTTTGCCTTGAATTTTAGTGAGGATTTACTAAGACTCGTAATGAAATAGAGACACCAGAGTTTTTTTTTGTTTTTTTTCTTACAAGTTTTACCTTATTTTTTACATTAATTATTAAATTTAATTGAATTTCAAGTTAATTGTAGTAATTGATCTCATGATTAATTGATTTTTTACTCATTCTCAACAAGTAATATGCAGTTTAGCATCTAGTTTTTCATTTCTAAGGTTTTTTTTTATTATTTATCTAATCTCAAATTTAAAATTATATATCTATTTTACTGACTTACATAATGTAATGTGTAATTTTACTTTAAATCTGAAATTATTATTATTTGTATTAATTAAGTTTTTTATTATTCTCTCTACTTTGTTTCTGAATAGCTAAAAGGTTAAATTAATTATAATAATTATATTTAACAATGTCATTTATCCAAAATGTACCAGCCTCTACCTTTATTATTAGTTTATTAAGTTGGTATTTTTTTTTTTTTTTTTTTTTTTAATCAATTGTACAACTGTGCAATGTTTATTACCTAATAATTAAAACTCCAAAGTAAAAAAACGTTACTTATTTTACAAATGGTTCTTCTTTATATATTTTTTTAATTCTGATAAAGAATATTTAAGAGGACAATGGTTATTACTTCAGTATGACTGATTTAAAAATCAGTTTTATTTTTAAGATGGAATTTTTGTTCATTAACGTCTTATCTATCTAACATTGAAGCAATGTTCATGTTGAGTAATTAGCTAGAGTCTAAAATAAGGTGGAGGGACTTCAAAGGTGCCCATCTACTTTAGAGGTACACCTGACCTAAGGTAAAGTAGGTGTACTTTGATAACCACCCTACATTATTTACCAACATCTAAAACTTTAGGTTGTATCAATTTTTCAACATTTTAGTAGTACTTTATGCAATTTGTATGATGTTTTATTGAAATTGTATCATTAGAACACAAGATATTGTTAAAAAAAAAAAATCATTCATCTCTTTAAAATGCTTAAATAGTTAACGGGTTGTGACATTTTTAATTTCATAGTGGCGTTTCTTGTTTTTTAAAAAAGTAACATAAGAAATGTGAATGTTTATTTTACTTAATAGAGATGTCTTTTCCCTTTCCCATGTACCAATTTTTATTTTAATGCAAAGCTTGCATGATCGATGGGCACACACTTGTAGATCAGGGTCATGAACTGCCTTTGGTGTACTTCTAAAGGGTCCACCTTTATGACTCAAATTGCCAATTTAACTCATTGGGCAGCAACAACTACCCCCTGAAGGTAAAGGTATAATGAGGTATAAAGACTTTTTGCCCGTCAACCCCGGCATGTGCGCACTCTACGATTTTTTGATCTGGTATTGCGCCCTTGTAGGCAAATATGTTGCTGACTCCTGTTGTAGATGTAGATGAATAACAAGCTTAGTGTTGCATTGATAAAAGGAACTTTATTATCAAGTGCACTTTATTACCAAGTGTACTTTATTACCAAGGAAACTATTTACCAAGTGCCTTACTGATTCTGTCAACTTTTACTTAAGTTATTATGTGAGGCCACATAAAGAGAAGATGTTTCATCCCTGATCGGATATTTAGTTTAATATCTTAGTTTATTCAATATTTAAATAACTCATATTATCCCTTTTAATATTCTTGAAAAGATAATTTAAAATATATAAAAAACTGATAATGAAAAAATAAGTTTGTTTTCTTTCCCTCCCAATGGTTCAGAATCTGTATCGATATTTTATGTGCATCAAACCTACACTATGAAAGGCTATCCGTTGTTATTGTTTTTATTTATCTTGTTAGTATATATTATTATTTCATTTTGATTTGTCTCTAGTCTACCATTATAATTTGTATACATAAGAAACAATTGAATGTGTTTTCTTTTACTTCTAATTAAACATATTTTTAATTCTGTATGAATTTAATCATATTTTATGTTGAATATGTCAGAAAAATAGCAAATCTGACACTTACAAACATACAAAACAGGTTGCTTTGGAGACACCAGAAAAACTGGAGATATTTCGTCCCCGGTTAGAAACTTAATTTAATATCTTAGTAATAGTTTATAATTAATGATTTTTTTTTAATTTTATGATTATTTTTAATTGAAAGTAATATTAATTTCAAAAATAAAAATCACAGTAAATCACTCACTAATAAGGCTTTTTTCATCTCTTTAATTTTTTTTGTGTTATTTAACTTCGCTGTTACAAAAAAAAGAGCGTAGACTTTACTAAACATTATTAAGAATGAACATTATGAAGTATTTACAATTTTATTCACTTTTGAAGTAATTAGAAAAATATGAAGGAAAAAAGGGGGTTTAAGAAAGGAGAAGGAAATTTAATGACAGTACAATGTCACTTAAAAATGTTATTAACATATTTTGTTTTAAATCAGCTTTCTGTTATTCATGCATGCTTATTAACTATTTATTATCACACACAATCTTCAGTGAATGAATTTATTTATATTCTCAAAAAAACATATCGATATGCGTTTATATAACATTTATTTTAACAATAGTATGAAAAAATATTTTAATTAGTTGCAAAAAACGAATAGAATATTTTATTTTTTTCTTATTTATAATAATTATTTATATACAGTTTTTAACCATCCCGTCTTTTTAAGTTGGGTTAATTATTATTTATCAACTAAGTTCTGTATATAGGTATTTTACAATGGTTTTACAATATATTTATTATTTAAGTTTTTTAAAAAAAGAAAAAAAATAACGACTATTTAATTTTTTTTTTTTTTTAAGTGTCAATTCGGTAAAAATATTAAGTTGTTTTTTTGTTCACTAATTTATTATTATTTATTGAAACATTAATTTCTTTTAATCTTTAATAAACATTCTTCCTTTTTTTTTGTAGTATTACTTTTTTTGGACGAAATCGAGTTACTTTATCAAATTTATTGTATTTTTAATGATTTCATTTTTTTTTTTAATTTTTTTTTTTTTTTTTTTTTTTTATTCAATTTTCATATTATTAATTATAATTAAAAATTAAATTACATTTAAGATAATAACTAATAATTGATATTGGAATGTCTAAGGGAATTAATTTTGGCGGGATACACAATTTATTCATGTATATTTAAATTTTTTGTTGATAAGAAAGCTAAGTATTTTGAGTGTTGAGGAATTCAAATCCTCTTATTATATTATTGTATAAATTATTTTTTGATGATAGTAAATTATAAGAATTGATTATAAAGTTTTTATAACCAGATTCATTTTTCTTTGTTAGTTTTTTGAAGTGTTGTCGAATGTAGTAATGGCTTTATGGTTTTAATTTGTGAGAATTAGATTTACTGAGTATTGGCTTATTAAATTATGACCAGATTGGCATTAATCCAAATCAATTTTAAAGCCTAGTTTTTCTTCATAAGAATCTAAGTTGTCCCAAACGCAAAGCTTCCGGCTGTTAAAATAAAATTATTAATTATAGAATTTGACTTTACAATCTTAGATGTGTAGTCTACTTTGGAAATCGTACATTATTTGACTTTTAACTGCAGATGCCACTTGCAAATACAAGATAAATTGCCCCAGCCTAAATTAGCATGGGCACTAGTATTTTCTTATTATTAGTTTACAAGTAACAAAATACAAATCTCATTAGATGGTTATTTAGTCTCTTTATACACTGAAAACAATCTTGTGGAATTAGATGTTTTTTTCAAAATTAATTAAAAAATTAATTCAAAATTAAACTGATTAAACCAATAGAAAGTAGATAGCATTATGCTGAAAATTCATTCTAAGCAGTATAGTTAACATATTGAGGGCTTAGAGTCAAAGTGATCTACATTTTTTGAGATGATGAGTTTATATACCTTTAGAACGCTTTTGTCTCAATACATAAGCTGATAGGGGTATATTATCTCTATATATTATCCTTATCTGTTATAGATATATTATTATAGGTAGATTATTATATTATAGATAGGGATATTATGCCCCAGTCAGCTTATATTGAACCACAAGCATGCTAAAGGTGTAAATAACTCAAAATCGCAAAAAAATGTATAAAACAACTGACTCTAAACCCTCAATATAAACTATTGAAGTCTAGAGAGACCTGCCAACATACTTTCTCTGTAGCAATTTATAATTATTTTAATTAATTTTACTCTAGCAAAAGAGGTGTTTACTAATGATTTAATCTTTTTACTTTTTTTGCTACTTTTAAGAATTCATTGTAGAATTTGATTATATTTGTAGATTTTTAAGAACCTATTGTGTTTGAGACAACATTTTTCACTCCACATTATCCGTATCCCTTAAGTGGCTTATTTTGTTTTTACTAACTAAACGATATTTTCGATATTATGATATGCTAAAACCATTGTGATATGTTAAAATGGTATTCAATTGAATTTTTTTCCTTAGAAACAGAAGGAAATTAAGATATCTATTAAAATTAATACATCGAGTTAACAATTTTTCTTAATTATCTGCCTTTACCTATTTTCTTAATGTAATTTTTTTTTGTTTTTATAATTTAAAAATACAGTACATTCACTTGTATTCAATCCTAAGAACTTGAGGCTCGATGTCAAATGCACTACCACTGAGCTAAGAATTTAGCTGTCATTTCGATCTATGATTGGATAAGTTGTAAATAAATTATAGTATTTTATTTTAAATAAAAATCTTTTATGAATATAACAAAATTTGTCAATAATTTTGTGAAGACAAATAACTTTTGAATACGATTTGGTAGATAAACACGATTAGTCTCATCTTTTAAGTCAAATTTGTCTGTTTAAAAAACATATAATACGTCAGGAAATTGGAATCATATACCTCAAAAAAGCAGCGAGAAGTAAATGTTAAAAAATAAATTTGAAAAAATTTAGGTAGCCGTAGAAAGTCTGTAGGGCTAGATTCTCCTTTTCTTTCCGACTAAATAAGAGAGGATATTTGAGGAGCTTAGTATCAAAGACGGACAAGAGCACATTTAAAAATTTTACAGGAGAGCTGAAAAACTGTAGCTCAAATTCTACAGGTGCTAGAGCAATGATTTGTTTTTTGTAGATTTTTAATAGATTCAAAACTAGTTAGAAGTACTGAAAATGTGAATTTCATTGATATTTTAGCTGCTAAATGGAGTTAAAAAGTGGAGTTGTCCGCTTTTGAAACAAAAACAAGGTTTTGTCCGTTTTTGAAGCAATATTAGAATACCGTTAGAATAATAATATTGGAGAAATAATTTTTTTTCTCACATTTTTCAGAGTTCTTTGGGAGTAGTGCCCCAAATTTAGAGCTAAAATTGATTTCTCGATTTCCCCTCGGGGTATCATTTTTCTAAACATGTATAACAAAATGGTAGGAGTAGGTATTCAGATGCTAAAGCCCGCAGTGCATCATAGGAACGAGTTAGTAAAATGCAGCCTCCTGATTGGCTGTTTCGGTTATGTCCACTTTTGAAGCAAAACGTGTGTTGCCTTGTCCGTTTTTGAAACAAAACTACAAATATTATTGCATTTTTACCCCTTTTCTGATCTTTTTGATGCAAATAGATAGCAGAATCTGATGCAGCAGCCAAAAATTGGAAAAAATGTCGAATGTCCGTCTTTGATACTAGGCTCCTCATTTCTTTCTCTGTGTTTAGTCTACCCTTCTTTTTGTTACTCACAAGATTCTTTTTTAATAAAATTTCTCAGCCATCCTAAAAATTAATGTCCACTCTGTATAAATTTGTATATTATTTTGATAATAATTACAATATACAGTTGAACAATTTTGCGTATTATTGTTTTAAAAAGTGCCTTTTTTTTAAATTTACAAAATAATATAGTCATAAATTTCACTCTTCCTTTTTTGTTTGTGAAAAAAATGTTTAAATATACTTTCATTTTGTAAATAAACATAATTATTTATTCACTCATAGTTGAATATTGTGTATCTTACCTTTTTATTTGTTATCAGCAAAAAAAAGTTTTTTTTTAAAATATTTATTCAAAGTAATTAAGTTTTAAATAACTTTCAGTAATATATTAAACAATTTAAAAATAGATTAATATTATTTTTAAATAAAAAAATTAAATAAGCTATTTCATTATATTGCAAAATTTTCTTGTATACTGCTTTTTCTTCAAGAGACATAATTAATTTGTTTATTTAAGATTTATTATACAAAAAAAATTAATTAAAAATAGAGGGACCACATCTGTTATTATTATTTTTTTTTTTTAGAGATACAATAATACCCCAACTTACACTACCCTGTTTTTCACCAATCCAAAGTTACGTGTTTTTCAAATCCATTTTTCGTCTAGATTATTATGTATTATTGTTTTATTTAGCCCTTCGTCGCAATTAAACAAATTTGCATGTAACAATTAACCCCGACTTATATGGTTATAGATAGTCCCATAGATCAGAATATGTTGGAGGTATTACTGTAGTTCTCATGGGAGCTGCTCATACAAGTCATTAGCAACCGATGCTTTACTTATGGCCTCAGCTCTTTTAAAAATGTTTAGATATATCTGCTCTTAGATGCAATCTTCTCCGAATTTTCTTATATTTATCAAATGTTGTTTACGGCAGGTTAAATGTTTTTATTTTGTAAAAACAATCATTTTTAAAATCAAAATCTCAAAATTATGCTTATTTAGTACGAAATTTCGGTCAAATTTATTTAATTATAAAATGTGTTCTTAAGATTTTTAAAAATGATCAGTTTTTGGGTTAACATAATAAATAGTTAAGGTTTTTGATCAGATATCTTATGCTGCACTAAAACTTTTTTTGACAAGACTATTTATTTTAGAAATGACAAATTAAAAATGACAAATTTTTTAAAATGATAAATTTCCGAATTTTATAAAATTTATAACTTCATGAATAATAAGTCATATTATAATCGATAATCACAGTATACAAGATGTGAAAAATTTGTTTGGTTTTAGTTAGATTTATTTATATGTTTTTAAACTAAGCTTGCAAAAAAGTTTATTTATTGTACACCATCATAATCTTTAAACATTATTTACATTTTTTTTGGGGGGGGAGGGGGTTGGGAGAGAGGGGTCAATTATGTTATATTATGTTATAATACACTGAAAATGAATGTTCGGAATGGATTGTGCTTTCTGAGATTATGAAAGAATATGACGATTAGAAGTACTAAGTAACGCTTGTACCCCATACTCTTATTTAATCTGCAGAGTAAATTTATTATCCATATTAATAGTTGCCAAAGTGAATCTTGGTAACGAGCCAATTTCATTTTACTTCTAACCTGAAAACAGAAAATACATTTTTATATAATGCTGACAACGTTTAGAAGAATCAAGAATGTGGATACTGTTTATCTTAGTTGCTATGCAGATTCCTCCACTTCAATATTAGGTTCAAAGAGGTTTTGGATTAAAATTTATTAATTAAAAATTAGTATTAACCTCCTTCTCTCCTCCTTAATTTTTAACCAAATCAAATAGATCAAATTAGGTTAGTTTAATAATTATAATTTGACCTCTAAAGGTGAAGTTGAAAAAGGGGTTCATCAAAATTCTTAATCTTATAAAACTGGAATATTCGGGTAAGAATTTTCTTTAGAATCCCTTTGAGTGAAATATATTAAAATTGGACTCCAATATGTTAAAATTTAGGGTGGGGAGAAGTGGGTGTGTAAGTTCTGCTCCAAAACTTCTTCAGCTCCAAAAGATTCTTATGATGGAAATAAATAGGAAAAGGGAAAAACAAGACCAACCCAATCCCTGGAACAAGCTAGAATGCGATGCAACACACATCATAACAAAGTGAGGCTAATACAGTTATTAAATTAATCAAAAATGAATCTGCCTAGATGTGCTTTCCCCTCTAACCTACACGAAGGGTTAGCAATTTAATATAGGTGTGTGAATCTAAGTCTACCTACACAAAGTCCTTGCTTTTGGCCTACAGACCCCAACAAACCAAATTTTTTGTTTAATACCCATCACATATTAAAAGGGTCTTAAGTCATGAAGTTAATAAATTGATTACAATTGAATGGCAGTGAACAGGTTTGATAAATGCCTAAATGAAGGTGAGGGTTTTGAGGAAACACAACTCACAATTCTGCGTATCTTTCCTGATTTGTCTATTTTATAATTAAATTAATATTTTACCTATTGTTTTGAAAGCTAAACAGTATTTTTCTACCTAAATTAATCACATATAATTTAATAAATAAAAACACTATTTAAATATTAGATACTTCTTTTATTGGTCTAAATCAGGGGTCTTCAGTTTTTTTGGTTGAAGGGCCAGATCTGGATGAGATGGTCCGTAGCGGGCCGGATGGAGTAAGAAACATTCAGCTAACGGACTTCACAATGGTAGAGAATATAGATAATAAGCTCATAAACCATATCCGTTTCGGCAAGAAAAACTTTTATAAAACTCGTGCTGATCTTTTTTAATGACGAAATAGTTTTGTCCCTAAAGATTTATTTTGTATTGTTTCTAATAAATTAAGTTTAAATAAATTTTATGTAAAATGACGTATTTTGCAACTCAAATAATTAATTTCATTTTGGGTCATATCATCACTTAGTGTACTTAATAAGCACAGTCTTGTTTCTAATTTTGTTTTGTTTTGAGTTTTACTTCCTCCTGTGGTACTTTTTGCTTATTATTATCAGTTGGTTAATGTGATCACTAGTCTAGGTCCCAAAGTGAACACATTAAGGGGTATTTACTGTATTCTGAAGTATTGAAAAATAAAAAAAAACTTTTCTAAATTTGAACACACTATAACTCAACTTTGGGTTTCAATATATTTACTTTACCATTTGTTTATGTTATAATTCTGTTACAGATTTAACTTCATTTTAATATGCACATGAAAAAATGTCTGAAGTCTTGAAATTTTAGCTTTCTGTCTTCACCGTCCGAATTGGTTTTTAAAAGAAAATTATTTATTTTGAAGATTTGCTTCACTGGATCATCACCTATGTATGTATCAGTGCATTAATATTTTTTTAATGAACTTATACTCAGTAATAAAAGTTAGATTTGAACTTGGTCTTCTCAATTTAGCTTTAGAAAATATTTAATACTGACAGGTTTTGACCGCTCTTAATATACAATTATGAAATATTGGTTCAAAATAATATGACATTGGACTTCAACCCCTTAGTGATCGAATTTCAAATAACTGAAAAACTAGGCTATTAAAAAGATTGAATCAGGATTGTTTTAAAATATATGTTTATTTTTTATTTTAATCCATGATTCAAATAAGTGTTTTTTTTACAGTCTGTGGTTTTTACTTACGGATCCTAAAAAACCAAAATAGTTTTGAATACCGATTCTATATTATAGTTATTTTTATATACGACTCTAACTTGCCCTGAGGGTTAAATACTTACCAAATCTCAAGGCAGTTGGCTATGGTTTACACTGGATCGTTCACTTGTTGAGCGAATAGGCAATACATTAGGATCTCCGTTAGCTTTCTCGTCTGCTGTATTGTTGTTATTATTATTATTAGTTACAACAGAGCTGCTCCTTCTCCTTCCATTCCCATTCTCTCTTGTTACTGATTTAATATCAAACAAACATGATTCTGATTCTATGTCGGATTCAGCCTGCAAATAACACAGAGGATCATTATAATTTCATAAGCTACAAATTGCAAACTTTTTTTTATCAAATTACAAGTACAAAAACTTAAATTTAATTTGGTCTGTAAAATATTTTTAGTTCTTATTTAAATCTTATTAACTTTAAATTTCTCAAAATTGTCTTTAAAATGTTTTTAATAAAACAGCTTTTGTTTTATAATGGTATAAATAAAAATTATGTTTACAATTGCATCCAAGTACTCCTAAATATTTTCCCTGTTTATTATCTAAGGCTTTTTATTTTTTGATATACATTTGTTATTTTATTATCTTTCCTGACTACTTACCAAGTAAATATTTTAGTCTTACAAATTACCCTTTTCCCCCTTCTCTTATATAATAAGTTTCTATATATATGCTTTTATAGCTCTGGAGATGTGGTTAATAAGAATGACAGTTTTCTGAAGGATTAGTTTGGGGAACTAAAAGTTCATCTTTTTGGAAATCTCCTGGACCCTTAAGTGTATATTAATTGAAATGTTATTTTATTTTAATCTTTGAGCCTGCACAAATTTAATTATTGTATTACAAAGTGAATAATAGTTGTGTATAGTAAGTTGATCCTAAAAGGTAGAAGGAAGAAGAAGACTAAGAACCTAAAACTACTTGACCTAAAACATGACCTAAACTACATGACCTAAAACTACTTCATGTCTACTGACAGCAACTTCTCGGCTTTACCAACAATTTTCGAGCCTAAACAGAATAATTTAATAAGAGCATGACATCGAGTTACTATAGAGCAAATTTCTAAGTTGTTAAACATAAAAATACATAACTATAACCTCTGTCATCTGAAATAGCCCTCACGCTAAAGAACTGTGAGAAAGCACATTGTAGTTTAAGGTACTGGTCACCACGTCAAATCCTAAAACCGGTAAAACATTATTACTAGTTACTGTGCTAGTGAACTCAAAGCTTTAGGTTTAGCTTGAGTGTAACATGTGTATTCTTATGTGTAACAACTTTGATTGAGTGTAACATGTGTATTCTTATGTGTAACAACTTTGATTGAGTGTAACATGTGTATTCTTATGTGTAACAACTTTGATTGAGTGTAACATGTGTATTCTTATGTGTAACAACTTTGATTGAGTGTAACATGTGTATTCTTATGTGTAACAACTTTGATTGAGTGTAACATGTGTATTCTTATGTGTAACAACTTTGATTGAGTGTAACATGTGTATTCTTATGTGTAACAACTTTGAAATTAGCTGTATAGTTACTCGATGTTATGCTTTTATTAAATTATTATGTTTAGGCTCGAAAATGGCTGGTAAAGCCAAAACGTTGCCGTCAGTAGACATGAAGTAGTTTTAGTATTTTTCTTCTTCCTTCTACCCTTTAGGATCCACTTACTATATGCAATTGTTACTCAGGGTACAGCTAGCATCACTACTGTGAATAATAGTGTTTAACAAAACATGCAACGGAATTATTCAAAGTTGTCATTTCATGAAGTCCATGTATGATGTGACTTTTTCAGACAAAGAAAAATCACTAGTCTCAACATTTGGTGAACTTATTCATATTGTCATGTTTTTATATTTTGTATTTTAAACACTTTTTAAATTTTTTAATACCAAATAACTTTATTATTATAAATTGAAGAAGAAGCTTACCATGGATACTTACAAAATCTGGAGTTTCCTGGATAGATTTTTGGCTAAATGTAATAAAACATTTTACAGCAGAAGCTTATAAAACTAAAAGAATCAAACTGAATTTAAGTCCTACTTAAAAGTATGAGAATCCTCAGTATAGTGAACTCCCAACCCAGCAAGTATCAACAGTAAGCCTTTCTTCAAAATGTTGAACTAATTAACCCCCCCTAACTTGGGGTCCATTCATTTATTTAAATAATATTATTTTATAAGTCAAATTATATTTATCTTTTGTTACAACTGTTGAAATATAATATAGGGTATTAATTTAGGGTCGTCATAAAAAGTTTAGTCCAAAATGATGCAGCCCCCCAGACGGGAGAGAGGGGGTCTGGGATCCATTGGAAAATTTTATGAATTTTTAAGGAAAAATGTGCACTCTTTAAATAAAATTTTCTCTTTTGACATCAATTGGTATAAATGCGCTATTTGGACAACCTATTTCGTACTGTCAGATTTACTTCTTTTTTTTTAACTGTTTCTTTTTAGGGTCTGTAGGTAGAACCAAGGACCCTTATATTTTACTGGGGGCATAAGGACATTTTATTTATAAGTATGTATAATAATAAAAAAATGATAAGATATGTATAAGGAGCAGACTTGCATAATTTACGCTATTAGATTTTAACACCTCTTTTCAATTTTTGCCTGCTCCTGTATTTTTTTTTTTTTTTTTTTTTTTTGTACCACTGTTTCATACTACCTGTACAACTTTTGGGCCAATAGTTCTATTTTACAATAATCTGTGAATTCATAATAAATTCATTTTCTTATTAACTTTTACTAAGTATTAATAAATCTTGGTTGCATCAACTAACTTGGTAATATTTTAACAAGTGTATTATCTGAAGAAATTCATTATGTGTTTAAAATTAATGACTGATTTCTCTTTATCTTATATTTTATTTATCTTCATCTATATTTTATGTATTTATTAAACATTTTTGAGTGTGACTCTACATTACTTTCTATTTAGTGAGATAAAAATAATAATATAAGATTGTGTTTCATGAACAATAAGAGGAAAGAAAACAAACTGTTATTATGAATGACAATTAGAGTATTTCAACGATTTTTAAAATTATAAATTCCACTTGCTAACCTTATTCTATCATTTCCCCTTCATACTTAATTATAATTTTATTCTATTGTTAGGTACTTAATAAAATCCTTTATAAGCATGTTGAATTTTCTATTTGTAATTGATTGAGGCTACAGTAGTTTTGGTTTTGCTATATTTTCTTATTACATTTTAACTATATTTCTTATTTTCTGATGAATAATAATATGATATATTTGTTTAAAATGGTTATAAAAATTTATGCATCAAGGGTGTCTTCCTGTTACCAGTAAATTATAAAAAAAAGGAAATTATTTACATTATAAGAATTTTAAGCGTGCAAATATGTAGTTGAAGCTTCCATTGGAAATAAAGAATGAACTAATGATTTTTTTAATAGTATAAGAAATTTATGAATGTGGCCTCACGGGTATGGGAATTTTTTAATTTAATTTAACAATTAGGCTTGTAGAATGAGGGGCAATCTCAAACTTACAACATTGAAATTAGAGAGATAAAAATAATTTAATGCATAGTTTACAAATAGCCAAAGATCTATTAGTTTGTGTTTCATCCAATCTATTGTAATTTTATTAAAATAAATGTGTGGGGAAAAAAATATATATATATATTATATTACTTTTTCTTCCTTATTGCTGTGGTCTTTAGGCATGGTAAATTAAAAATTAATATTTATATATTTATTTATTTAGCAATATTTCGCCCAATCCTGGGCATCATCAGGCCTAAAAAAAACAATCAATAAATATTACCTCCAAATTACGGGGAACTTTAAATTGTACCATTTTTTTTGTAACAAAGTAAATCAAAGTATGGAGAGCCAGCGTGGCCGTGAGGGTTAAACCACGTCTGCTCGGCCATCACTGAATCTTGAGTGGAACGAGATGGGGTTCGATTCCTCGCCGTGACGCTCTGATTTATGTGGCTCACTATTGATCACATCATACTTGCTTCGGCGGTACAATGTACATATATATGATGTGTGAAGTGGCTGGAACTCTCCACCACGGGGCGTAAAAAGGGCCTAATTGATGGCCTAATTGCAAGGTTCGAACAAGTGGTTTGTCCTACCCGTTCTAGTAGGAAGTACTAGACTACTACTACTACTACTAAATCAAAGTATTTTTTTCTTCAACAAACGTTGTTAAACTTAACACCTTTTTAAATTGTATATTTTATTAAATTTTTTGATGGATTTTTTAGGTGTATTTAAAAAATAAAAAACTAGTTGATTTCCATTTCTTTTATTTGTGAATTGTCACAAATAAAAGAAATGGAAATCAACTAGTTTTTTTATTTTTTAAATTCACCTAAAAAATCCATCAAAAAATGTAATAAAATAAATCAAAGTATGTAAATTGCACCACTCCTGTTTAAAACGAAGTAGATCAAACTATGTGAATTGCACCACTACCTCTTGAAACGAAGTAAGTAAAATAGTGTAAATTGCACCACATTTTGCATAATAGGGCATATGTAAATTGCACCATTTTTTTAAGACGAGGTAAGTAAAACAATGTAAATTGCACCACTACCTCTTGAAACGATGAAAGTTCTTTTTCTTCCTTCGTAGAACCGGTAAAAAATAGGGAACAAATATAAAGAAAAGTGGCCTCCGAGGTACCCCGTAACCGATTTTTTATCCTTATAATTAAAAAATGGTGTAATTTACATTTTTTTTATACCTCGTAAAATCTTGTTTTTTTTCTCATAATTAAAAAATGGTGCATTAGTAATTTGTAGGTAATACTCATTGATTGTTATTTTAGGCCTGATGATGCCCAGGATTGGGCAAAATTTGCTAAATAAATAAATAATTATAAAAATATTAATTTTTAACTTATCGTCCCTAAAGACCACTACAGTAAGAAAAGTATAAATTTAAAGGGATTAACTAAAGGTTGAAAAAATAATGCAGTAGAGTCTCGCTAATCCGGTGTTGATGGGACCGAGCACTGTCCGGATCACCGAAAGTCCGGATTACACAGAATCAGTTTTAAAATGTCTGTTAAACTAGTTATAGCTGGGTAAAACTATTAAAATTGATGGTTTTATCATCAAAATTACTGTTTAGTTTCAACCTAGGTATACTTTTTAAATCTAAAAATTGATTTAGGATAAAAAAAAAACTTATTATCTTATTGATATAAATCCAAAGTTTTTTGATTGCATAGTATTGAGGTCCTTCTGGATTAACTGGATGTCCAGACTAGTGAGGTCTGGATTAGCTTGACTCTACTGTATTACTATTTAAATTTATGCTATATTATATTTCTGTATATATTGCTAGCATGCGTATACTAGTCTTATACTTGAGCTTTGCTATGAAATGCATTATATCAGCTTCCAAGTCTTGCATACCAACTCTTTTCCATACGTCAATTTGGATCCTTTTGAAATGGACTTGTTTTAAGAATCTTCTAGAAGTTTTTTTTAGTAAAACCCATTTGCCCCTTTCTCACCTCTCTTATTAAAAACCCGAAGGAATGAAATTTATCGATTTATTTATCCTAAGAGTAGCCTATGATCTTAAGAAAATCAACTCCTCAACATTTATTTGAGAGGTATTATTATTCTAGAAGTGTTGAACACAAACATTGGTTCGTTGGAGAAAAATAAAATAGATCTTTCGCTTTTCATAAAATATAATTATAAAAATGTTTATCTTACTAGCTACAATATTATGGGGTGAGTGTCTCACGTTTTGATTTTAAATAATTAAATGGATATTTAATGACAAACCAAGTGAAAATGTCACTCAATGTATGGCTTTTTAATTATTTACATTAGTGATTTCTAATACCTATACTCTAAAAACAGTGCTCATAACATAGCAGGACTCTTAAATCTCTAATTATTTTACATTTTCAAGTACCTCTGATAATGCACATTTTGTTGTGGGAGTTTTAAATTTTATTGTGTTGTGCAGAAGCACACACTGAGAACATCTTCATCTCTTTAGAATTTGGTTTGCCGTTTGGTCAGGAGGAGGGAAGCAAGCACCGATTTCACAATTAGATTTCTCTAGATTAAAAAAAAAGAAAAAAAGAAAAATTAGATGGAACAGTTAATTTTTTTTAATCATCCAAGTTCTAAACAAATTCCTTTCGAGCAAAACTATTATTTTTAAATGATAAAGAGTTGTTCGGAAAAATAATTAAGGTTTTGCTTCATAAAAGAAAATGGCACTTTTTTACTTTAGCACCCCCTTGGTTCTAAACAATAATCTGCTCGATAAAAGTCTCAAAGGTTTGTGAATTGGTCTCCCCAAGACATTGAGACTCCTGGGCCAGTTTTATTACACTATCTTAAGAGATCTTGATGATCTTATCATGTATTAGACTAAATCTTTTACCGAAATCTGAAGGACAATGAGTCCTACAGTTTTTATTGGCGTACATATATTTAATATTCATTTGTCTTAATAGTTAATTAGAATAAGAGATATTATCGCATTGTTCTTCTTTAGAATGTTACTCCCCTTATAAATACAAAAGTGTCATATTTCTTTGTCCCATGGTACATTGGACTAAATATCCCTTTGTCTAAATATCTATTAAGACAAAGGAATATAATGGGGGGTTCTAAAGTAAAAAAGTACCAAACAAATTTAAGTCTCTATGTAATTTTTACTCTTTTATAGAAAAAAAGTGCTTATCAAGCCAGGTAAAATATGAGTGGGTCTAATGAAAGCTTGGATTTTTAGAATTGTATCATTAGGGTAGGGCCAACTAAATTATAACTAAGTTATTGTTTCAGATGTTGTTCTGATATCTGGATATTAAAATTGTAACAATATTGTTTTATTACTTTTTATCAACCTTTCTAGTCATAATTATGAAGTGGTACAACAAAAACTCAGTCAAACAAACCAATAATTGATTTTTTTTTAAACAGATATTAATTCTTTATATCCAATAGATTAGGAAATTATCATTAAATTTTGTTAATTGTACATAATGCTGGTTATTAGAAGAACACCCTTGTAGATAAAACAGCCATGCTTAACATGCAAGCTGTTTTCAGTGTTTGACCTTTTTGTTTTCCATCGCAATAGATTTTTGATAACAGCAATTGGCTATTGGCTTTTTTTTGCTCTGAAAGCAGCATGGTTGTTAAGCATAGCATTGCACTGTGAGCCATTACTTTTCTATACCATTGAAGAACTTACCATTAATGTGCATAAAAGGGTATTCAAAATAATTATTAAATAAGACCTGCTTTTGTCAATAGTAAGTTCTTGAATAACTTATTAACAAAGTTCAAAAGGAAAATTAATAAATTTTATCAATTGTGATTCAATGATAGGAAAGTTAATTCCACTAATAGTTCTAGTCAGAGTCAATTACTCTAATCATTTGAATTTTGATATAAATATAATGAAATTCTCAGCAGAACATTTAATTTTTTCCACTATTCTGAAATATTATCGCTGGATGAATCTTGAATTTTTTGTTAAAACCAAATGCAACTAAAATCAATAAATTGTATAGAAAAGTATATTGATCTATATTTTCATTTTGTCGTTTTTAGGGTTTAAGAATAAATCATTTTATTCCTTCTCCTTTTAAATATCCAAGTATGGATAGTTTGTGTGATAAATGACCAAGTTTTTTGTTTTTACTTCCATGAAAATGGAAGTATGGTGATACCCTCCAAAACGTGATTCCGAGATCTCTGTGAAGGAGGGGTCTTACGAACCCGGGGATATCATTAAAATCCGTTTCATATGCATATATGTCTGTATGTGTGTACATTCGTTTGTTCATTCGTTCGTGCGTTCGTTTGGAACTATAAACCTTTATAACATCGCTTCAAGACATTGTATTGAGATGCGGTTTGCGGCATTTTTTAAAACTTTTGATGGGACAAACCCAAAAATAAAATGAATAAAATCTTGTATTTCTAAAAAGACAATGTTATTAGCCTTAAGAAGCTCTAAGTAAGGGCGAAATATATAGCTGTTTTTTAAAAAGAAAAAGGAGAAGGAACAAAATGACGAAATGAAAATATAGTTTTCTATACAATACAACAAAATAAGGGTTCACTACCAAGAAAAATTGTAAAATAAATTATTTTTGTTTTTCCCCAATATTTGTCTAGAAGTGTTTCCTATATTATATTTTCAGTTCATAATACTTATACTTATACTTAGCTGTTTAAAAAAATAATCTGTTCAAGCTTCGCCAATTTTAAAAAAGTATAAAAATCAATAGAATATAGTACTTTATTAAATAAGAAATAAAAAATGTGTTTCTTTGGTGTATTTGTTGTATACCTACCTATTGTATAAGCTGATCTAAAACTAATACACAGTTTATATGTAACTATTTTTTTAATTTAATTCGTTACATTTATTTATCAAATAAATAATTTGTAGTACAAAATTTTCTGCTGCTGAAGTCATCATAGCAATCTAATATTTTTATTCATAATTTAAATCATTTTTTTTTTAAAGTAACATCATTAAAGAATTTGCAGCTGAATAGAAAATAAAGAATATTTATGACATCCTAACTGCTTATTTTATATAGTTGGATTATATTTACATTGCTTATCTTAACTAAAGACAATTTTGCTCAAATTATAATTATTATTAACTATGGGAAACAGACAGTGAAAAATACACTCCAGCGCCGGAGTATATTTTTCACTGTCTGTTTCCCGTAGTTAATAATAATTATAATTTGATTTAAATTAAAATTTAACTTTCCGTAGTATGAAAACTACCAATAACGTAAAAATTGAAGGACAATTTTGCTGTTACTTTAGATTTAAAATTAAAATAAAAATATTTATTTTTAAAAGATACATAAGGGTATTATCCTTAAATGTTTTATCTAACTAATTTGTAAAACCTTAATTTTTAAAACAAATTCTTCAATTAATAAGAAATAACCCAGATTGTAATGGTATGTTTATAGGTATTTTATTTTTATTTCAAAAGTTTCAAACGTGAATAACGTTAGGTCTGCTAGCAATATTTTAGCCTTGGGATAAGCTAGTGCTAGCAGGATCTATCTTGAATTATAAAATTAGCTGTAGAAAATTAAAATTGATTTTCTTTTCATTACATTTCACATTAAGTGATAAGTGAGTAAAAAATGGTAATAGCAAAAAAATCATTGTGATACAAAAGTTTGTGAAAATGTGTTTGGAGAAAATCTCAGGTGCAAACCACATTTATCAACCACCTTTTCTGTGCTTATTTTGTGTAATATATCACTTGACAGTTGAAATGTTGGGAAAAAGAAAGTGGCAAATATAATAATAAGTTAGTGGGAGGAATTTTTATTTATATATATAATTTTTTTTTGTAATTTAAAATAGCTTTATTTTGAATTAAGCAAGTTGGTAAATGAAGCAAAATAAAAATAAAACAAAAACCACACTATACCTAATTCCTCCTAGGTATTTTAAAAGACATATTTTAAACACATTAATATAAAAAAATAAAAATAAAAATATTCATTCCATGCAAAAATATAAAAAAATAAAATAAATAAATTAATACGAACTGTTAAAAAACATTTATTTAATGCTCCATGGTTGAACTATCTCTATTCGAAAAAAATAAAAATTATTTTTGTATGTTGAGCAAAGCGGAAGAATTAATCGTCTTGTAATTTAAAATTAGCCGTGAAGAATCTAAATGGATGAATTTATTTAAATTATTTTATCTTATTAAGTTGACTTTAGATGATTAACTTTTTTCTAATTAAATTATAATAATGAGTATATATAAGTATATCACAGGCTGAGAATTTTTAGTTGAAATACGTTTATTTGTTTAGCCATTATTTGTGTTAGCTTCTTATATTCATCTCCTCCTTTCCGATAATCTTGTGAAACAGAACAGAGAAAAAAAGAAACAAAAATGGATGTTACTTTAATTGATTTTTTATTCGTTATTTATAAACTTTATAAATTATTAAAAAAAAAGAAGTAATGATATATTTTAATGTAGTTTATGTGAATGGAAATCCATGATTAGAGTTTCAATTCATTAATATAAATGTGAGTTTTAATTTAAATCAAATTATAATTATTGTTAACTACGGGAAACAGACAGAGAAAAATACACTCCAGCGCTGGGATTTGAACCACATTTTTCTCTGTCTGTTTCCCGTAGTTAATAATAATTATAATTTGATTTAAATTAAAACTTAATCTTTCCGTAGTATGAATACTACCAAAATCGTAAAATATGAATTTATAAATGTGAGGTAAAATACTGTAAAAATGAATTTGGAATTAAACTACGGATCCCTGAATTCATACTGTAATGCTTTAAACACTTATGACAAGTGAATGATTTTCACCCATCCGAATAGACAAATAAATTCGATACTCGGGATCTATAAATTCTAGAATCAGGGATCAGTAGTTGACAACCAAACTGTAGAGTGTATTTAAAACTGTCCTCTTCTCATCTTAAATAATACTAAACAATTTTTTTTGTTGTATTATATGCCTAAAACTTACATATCACAAAATATGTACCAGAGACTGTTTAGTTTAACCTTTTTTTTTTGTTATATTCAAGCTGGATTTTGTTTTATCTAATATAAAATATCCAATTAAGGTTTTAGTCGTATATTTAAAAAGTAATTGTAAATTTTAGTTCTTATTTTTGAGAAATTAATTCTGATTTTAAATCAGTCCCTGGTAAAAAAAAAAGAAAAAAACTTTAACTGGAAACATTTATAATTTTTAATTTTCCTGTTGAAAGTAGACACTTCTAATAATTTTTTATTTAATTAATTAAAAAAATACAGATAATAACATTCCAGCAACCAATACATTTTTAAGAATGGTTTAAGATTTATATATTTATTTATATTGAATATAATACCTGTCTAGTTTGTGGATAAGGTGATAATCTGTCTGATGTGTCACTACCACAAGAGCTACTTTCAGATAATTCTGTCGCGAATTTTCTGCTTGCTCTTGGTGAAGAGGGGGGTCTTCTACTGCACACCTGAGACTGTATGTGCTCACATATCCTTCTAAACCTTCTTATATTACCTACATCAAAAAATTAAGAAAAAATTATGAATAGTCTAAGGCACTGTTTATAAGTGTATCTTAAGGCAGTGTAATAAGAGTTACTTATTAGTTAAAAATAAAGTACAAATATTTACCTGATAATAGGGTGAAAGTAACTGCAAACAAATATTCTTTAGGATTGTTAGGTTTCGCCACTGATGATATATCAACTTGAAACCTTACTTGTCTCTGAAACATTGCTGCACTAGCAGTACCTCGCCTGTACTCCACTCGGAATGACATTGGACTAGATACACTGTGGCTTAGTTCTGCTATCTAGAATAGAATGCATCGTTTAATTTTTAAATTAAATATATTATATGCATTGATAATAATTAAATTATCAACAATCTGTTAAATATTAAAAATATAATTTTCTTGATACACTAATATGTAAAAAAAACAATCTTGACTCATGCCTAATAAAATCCATTGCCAACATATTTATTTATTAGGTATCTCGATCAATAAATATTTTCAGGTCCCTACTTAAGAGTTTTACTAAATATTCCCCTCTATTCAATATGATTGTTGGTGTGTACCGAATGAACTAATATCTTTATAATATGTTAAAAATCTCTATAATAATATAGAAATCTAATGAATCGTTTATATCACTTGTTGAAATAAATGAAAAACACTGTAATTGTAAAATATGAGTTTATTGGTCAATACCACAATTTTAATTTAATACAAATCAGACCGGTTTCAACCTCTAAAATATATCACTGTTATATTTTAAATTAATTAAATATGTATTGAAAATTAAATTAAATATGTATTGTTATATTTTAGTATTTTAGAGGCTGAAACCGGTCTGATTTGTATTAAATTAAAATGGTGGTGACCATTAAACTTATATTTTACAATTACAGTGTTTTTCATTTATTTCAACAAGCGATATAAACGATTCATTATGTTTGATTACCACAAAATCTTAGTCAATATTTATATTTCTCTAAATATGTTGCATCATATCTCCAGTGGCTCTATAATGTGTGTGTAAATAATTTTTCTAAATTTATTAAAGTGGACCTAAACGATTAAAATTGAGAAAACAACATTTTTACCGATATCTTCCGATATCTCGTTCTAGTGTAAGGATTTTAATAAAATTTCATACACATCATCATGTGTGTCGGGCAGTAGCGGCAATAAGGGTCCCACAGACCCCACGGCACTGGGGTTTGATAAGGGGGCCCCTGGAAGGGAAATAGAGGGGCCCCCACAAAAAGTTTGCAGGGGGCCCCCAAAGCCTTACTGCCGCTACTGGTGTCATGTAAAGTACAATTGAAACAAACATGTAATATTTCAACCTTATACAAGCAGAAGTTTTGTGTATTGAAGTGATATATTTTTAATGTAAGGCTAGAGGGGTAGAGAACAATCCTGTTCCCTCACTACTCTATACTACAATCATCCTCTTTAACAATCAACTCATCATGATTAACTATTTTCTCAATATTTAATACATATTTATTGTAGGACACTCGCTTCAATGACAAAAAAAGTTTTTCTTTTAATTTTGCCATAACTCTGCTAAGTACAAGTAGTTAACATAGTATATCTTTTAATTTTGTCCCTTTCCAAATCCGCCTTGTATAAGTAGTTGGCAACCTATACTTAGTAGTGTGATTTTATAATCAATATTTAATTAAAAGCGTTAGGAACTTCGTTCCTACAGGGTGTCCCCCAACATCACACATATTTATTTATAAAATACAAATTTAACGATTGAAGGGGTTCTGGGGGGAGGGGGGCTTCACCCCTCCCCCCCTATGGGTGTGCCACTGCATATCTCTATAATATATTAGAACATGTTATGGCACTTCTTTAGATTCTTACTCCCCTTATAAAAAAAAACAGAGGGGAGTAACAATCTAAAGAAGGTGTATGGACTGTTACTCCCCTATAAATACAGAAGTGTGATATTCCTTTGGTGCAAAGTACAATAGACTAAGCATCCTTTTGTCTTAATAGTTATTTTGTCAAAGTCGTTTATAATCTAAAAAAAAACAGGGGAGTAACAATCTAAAGAAGTACCTATGTTATCTCTATTTTGTGTTAAAACATATGGAGGGGATCTGGATTAAGTGGACTAAGTCTGTGAGAACTAATTTGTTGTTTTTGTACACTAACTCTGAAAGCAAAACAGCTGAAAGTTGTGTTACCAAGAACTGCTGCCATCTAGGGGCCTCATGAGGTACTAAGGACTTATTTCTCTAAAGCAGTGAAAAATATACACTTTTAAATGCACCAAAGACATGTAGCTTGATAGAGACAAAAAAAAAGTTCGTCCAATTTAACCTGAACACGCTTACCTCTCTAATATGTAAGAACTCAGAGTTTGGACGGCATTTCTAGGTCAAGCATATTCAGGCTCCGGAACGCACTCATCTCTTATTCCCAATTTGTTTAAGGGAAGAATTGGTCAAAATAATTGTATAAGGATAATCACAATGCTACTACCAGTTATATGACGTTTAGAAAACTTGATTAGTGACTTTTTTATTTGTCCAATTGGCATTTAATCTTCTTGAATCCCTTTGAATTTATGTACAGTCAATCTGATCTTTTCTACATATTAGTGTATTTAAAATTGTCTACTTTATTTTAAGGATTCATACTAATATCTACTATTAAAGTGGATTCTACAAAGAAAACCTTCATGAAAAATTGATTGTATCTTTGCTAGTTTGAACATTGAACATTTGAACAATCCTTAACTGAAAGCTAGAAGTTTATAATAACCAGAAGTTAAGAATAGCAAGGACCAGTCAATAGTAAAAATCAAAGTTTGCATAAGTTATTATTTGCACTTTAACCCTTAAATGCTAATGGTAATCGAATCAACGAGCACAGTTTGAACCTTAATCTTTTAAGCTCGTATGCGATGGTGATGGGTACCCCATCCTTCTGCAGTTTGCACTGGTTAGTAACACACCTGCTAGTGTAGCGGTAGTAGTCGTTTCCTGGCAAATTCCTGTCAAAGCTACTTCTTTGATTCGACTAACGTTTAGTAATAGACATAGGGAATTAATTGGTCGTTGAATGAGCCTATAACCTGGAAAAATCGGCCTGGGGTAAGGGGCAATAGGCCTAGGGTAATTGGCCTTGGGCCAGAGACCAATGGCTGATAATCTGGGGCCTGGAGCACTTAGCAAAGGGCCTAGGGCTTTTGGCCTGGGGCATGGGACCTGGTACATTAATGTTCACTCAATTTCAGATTCTTCTGATATTCTTATCAGAAGAAGAAGTTATTTGTCATCAAATGTTTGTATATCTCACTAAAAGGTTTAATAATGAGTTCTTAATAGTTTTCTCTTTATAAAAGTGTAGTTTCAACCCCAAAAATGTATTTTCTGCATATGTTAGTCGAATCGACGAAGGTTTAGTAATACCATCCATACAATTACCATTAGCATTTAGAAGGAAATACATTTTTTCGAAACATCAATCTATCCTAAACTTTGATTTTTACTTTTGATTGATCCTCACATCCTTTGTTTCTATATAGTCTAATGTAGAGTTTTTTCTTAGCTTAATTAATAATTATATTTATTAAAACGATTGCAAAGCACACAAACCTCATTTTATTAATTTTAAATTAAATATCTTTCTACCTAAAAAATATTAGTTTATTTGACATATGGAAGGCGTCTACAATCAGCTTATTATACTATGTTAGTGCATTATCAGTTTAATGTCATCAATTGAAGGGTTCACTGTTAGTATAGAAGAATCTGGAGATCATTGGAATGACATTATTAGCAATAGCAAATATTTTGGTTACGGCCTAGAATGGATTGCCTGTTATGAGCTATTAGTACAGGGATGGGTGTTGCCAAGTTCTTATTAGAGTACTAATTGCCACCCGAATCCAAGGTCCCTAACGATATAGCTAGTGATGGTTTGCATCCCAGGTAGGAAAGACGTGTTTCACATAGATGGTTTTATTAAGGATTTTTATTAGGTGGAGAGGCTAATTTCCTCCTACCAAGCTGGAGGGTACTGGGTTTGCTCAATGGACCTACCTACATGGACTGTGTTTTTGGACTCAATTAGGATTCATCCACATGGGTTAAGATAAATTGGTTGTGTGTGAAGTCTCACAAGGGTTCGTTGATATTGTGAACATGAAATTAGTTAGTATAAGGGGGGAGGGGGGTGGGGCACGCAAAATGTTGATGTTTTTTGCCAAAGTGGCATGAAAAATTAAACACTTTTTACAAGTATTATATATTTTTGTAATCTACTCTTCAATATCTTTCATTTGATACCCCACTTTTTTTTCGTGAGACATGAATTATCCACAATTTTGGATTTGAACAGCTTATAATTTTGAGTTTGTTACATTTTTCCTATGTGCGTGTCAAAACGATCTTTAATACTGGAAAGTTTCATGTTTTTATCTCTTTTGATTCAAAAGTTATTGGAACCGTACAGGGTGACAGACAGACAGACGCAGGAATGAAACTATAAGGGTTTCTTTTTTTGATTTTACCATCAAAACCCTAAAAAATGGGCTTCTAATTAATGATAGGCTAATGGCCATCAGCAATAGAAAATAGAGCTTTAAGATCCTTCCATTTGTTGTTTTAATCTCCAGATCAAACAAGTTTGAATAATTTTTACCATACTTGGTTTTATAACTTACTAATTTGGGATAATGACCCTTATATTGATAACAATGATTATACATTTTTGTATTATATACAGTTTGAAAATTTAGAGTAAAGAACTAAATACTTGTACTCTATGCGATTATTAAAAATATGTACATATGTGTGATGTGATGTCTTCCTATTAAGAAGCCCTGAAATTTATAACTTTGACTGTTACTATATTACACAAATGCAGACACTCCCTGACTTAAAACTGTTTTTTTTTATTTACAAAGCATCTTTTCTGGCTTTACTGAAGTGTGTCATTGCATGTATTCTAACTTAATTAAGAGTAAAATTTAAACTTTTAATTATAATAATTTTTAGTAAGGAGACAATTTAATTATAAGATTTAAACGTAAACTTTGTTTTCCTCAAAAAGCTCTATACAGCTGATAATACCTGTGTTGAGAGCCATGTAATTAAATTGTTATTGTTAGTTGTATTATTGCATCTTTAAGGACAGCTAGGGCAAACTATCATGCTTAAATTAGTTCTAGTAATCATTAATTACTTTTTTTGACTTACTTCATTCATCTCAAGTCAGGGAGCACCTGTTTAAATTAATAAATAACAAAATGTCACAAGGAAACTAAACATAAAGAAAAAAAGGAAAATATTGTACAAAATAGAATTAAATATTTTAGGGTAAAGTAAGTGATCGGAAAGAAATTAGGTTAAAGAATAAAGAAATTAACTTTATTTGAATTCAAGACTAATTTTTATAAAAAATTATTTATATTGAATTATTTGGTTCCTCTTTATGCTGTTCTCGATAGTATTCTGATTAGTGCTGTGTTCATAAATTGATTATTATTATTATAATATTTCATTTGAAGATCAACATACCGAAAGAAATGCGTGTATGAGGTCAGCTTTAACTGATGCAAGAGGCTTCCCTTTGACTAGTACTGTTATAGTTTCATCCTTCTCTGATGTCATAAGACTTCCAAACCATGATTTCTTAGTTAGTTCAGGAGATGATTCTGGAGTGAAGCTAACTTCTTCTGAAGAAGCTAAAACATATTTAATAAAAAATATAGAAAGAGCTCAACAGTTTCAGTCATAATTTTTTATGCACTATCTAGTTTCACTAAAGGCAGGATTGCACTCTTCGATAAATGCTAGCAATTTATCGTATTAACGGAATCATAACGATTTATCGTTGCGTTTAAACAGAACATTGTAATGATTTATTGGAGTTGGAATTGGACTGGATGGTTGGTGTCAATTTCTCTGAATCGTAACGACAGGTTGGAACATGTAAACAGTTGCAGGCATCTGTCGCTACAATTTGATTCAATTTGCTTTGGCTGTTCATGGGAAACATTGTTTTGAGATACTTTTTTTTTAATCTTGGCATTTTCTAAACAAAGTTTTCGTGAGTTCTTGACTGAATATATTGAACAGCCAAGAATACTCCGGCGGGAATAATTTATTTATAACAATAAATTGTTACAATCACATCATGACGATTTATCGTAGCGTGTAGTCCTGCCTTAATATTATTTTTAATATTTATTTATTTATATTTTTACTATTACTGTTAATATCTATATAAACTATTCCATCGAATTGACTAGAATTTGAACTATTTTATTTATATTGAATATATATTATATATTATATTAATTGTTTTTGCTTCCGAGCTTATAGAAGGTAACGGAAGGTATTGTATGATCATTTCTGAAGATTGAAAATTGTTTTATGTATCCAATTTAAAAAATTCCAAGACAGATTTTTTTTCAGACATCAGGGAAAATTTTTTGTTCCTTGTCTGTCTTTCGCTTAATTTTTTCGAACCATATCTTAAAAACTACTCATCCGATTTTAATAAAATTTGGATGGTAGGTCATAATTAGCCCATTGTTGGTTACATAAGTTTCAACCTTCTGGGCCTATTTGTTTCTCTTTCACATGTGCACAAACATACATTTATTTACACCAATATCTTAACAAGTACTCATCTGATTTTTATGAAATTTGGCTGGTGTGTCGAAAGTAACTTCAGATTAATTTCAACTGTCTGCACACTTTTAATTTTGCTAAATTGATACTTTAATTCATTTTCGTTTCAGGGGACGTGGACACACAAACCAACAGACAAACAGGCAGACAGACAGACAGGGGACCAAAAATATTCCCCTGATGTCTGAAACAGATTTCTTTCTTGACATTTTTAAAATTGGAGACATACAATTTTTTTGTCTTCAAAAGTGAACACAATGCTTCCGTTACCTTTGTTAAACTCGGAAGCAAAAATAAAAATAAAAATAGTCCGCCAATTAGTATGGCATATACCTTCCTCACATGATTATTATATAATGTGATTCCACTATTTCTATGCCAAGTGGGGTCACATTTATTTTAATTTAATATTCTATGTGTACAGAAGGTTGAAAATAATTTGGGATTATCTGTGGGTGACTTATGACAAACCATCCAAATTTCTTCAAAATCAGATTATTACTTTCAAAGATAATAAGATAATATTCCTTATCAAATGTTAAGGAAGGTAGTTGTCAAATATTGTAAACAATGAATAAGTTAACATTTAAAAATTGAATATTATAATCACTATGCACTAGAGGTTTATTATAAGCTATATTGTCTATTTCGTTCTGTAAGAAATTACCTTGAAGTTTTCTACGATGGAATCTTGGTGAACCGAGAAATGAATTTTTAATTGTGGTTAATCTTGTTCTCCAATGATTAGATGTATGAGGTGATCCAGGTGGTACCAAACCTTTAAAAACATGCAGTTAGTCATCATCACTGTGGTTAGTTATTAAAAAACAAATCAATGGTTATTTTTTAAGAGAATAAGGAATCACTTTACAAAGGTGAAACAGGAGGATTAAGTGTATTAGTTTTGTCACTCCCACTGCATTCAATCTGTTTTGTAAATTTCCCCGATTATATAATTTATTTAATTTTACATTAAGCTTTTTTGACAAAAATAAAGTATATGCTAAATTGTATCCCTGCTTATTATTTAATACAGGCTTTAAAATTTTAAAAAATAAATTGTGATATTTTAAGAAAGTTAAGATAAGTGCATGACATGGTTGAGAAATTAATTAATATTAATTTCACCCCTAATACCCCCCCCCCAAAAAAAGCTCCTTTTTAGAGCTAAAATGCATTTCTCGATGTTGAAAATTACGTTAAAAAAATTGTTGGTTTTGAATATTTTTCTGAACCTGTATGCCATATTTCATTGAAATGTGCCCAGTAGATTAGGCTTCATGTGTCTGCACAGACTACAAACAGACCTAAATTTTTTAACCCACTTTTTTGGTTTTAGAGGTCTTAAAAATGATTAAACCCATCAAAATCGAATTTTCACCCCATCACAATACTTTTTTTTTTATATATACTACATACATGAGAAAGTAAAAAAGTGGCTTTAAAACAATAAAAATTTATTCTACTTCATTCCCTTGCACTTTTAAATTTCAATTTATTTTAAACCAGTTGTTAGTATTATTAAATTGTTTAGTTTGGAAATTAATTTAGTTTGGGATCAATCCATAAATATTAATAAAATGGCAATAAATTATTATTATTTTATTTTGTGTCATTTTTGGAATCTTTTTAGGGTAATAAAAAATCTGAGTACGATTTTTTATTACCCTAAAAGGATCCACAAATGACACAAAATATTAAAAAAGGGTACAATTTAAATTGATTAATTATTATTTTATTTTTTTCCACCTTTGTTTGTAAAGATTGTGATTTTTGTTTGTAAAGAAAATGTCTCTAATTATGAAATTATTTAATAAACAAAATTAATTATTTAATGATTAATGTTTGTAGGCTTACAATTATAATAAGTTCTAGATCTTTCGGTGGTAATGGTGTCTTGATGGGTGTACGTCCCGATGTTTCGCTTCTAATGCTAGAAGCACCTTCAAGGGTGTTCATTTCAAGACAGGTGTGAACCTGTCAGTTCAAACACCATGAACACCCCTCAATTGCTTCTAGTATTAGGAGTGAAATGTCGGGACGTACACCCTTCGAGACACGGTCACCACAAACTTCACCTAAAACTTCATTATGTAATGATTGTAAATACCTAGTTATAATTTTATTTTTTCAAAACTATGTTTATTTTGTTTTTCATTACATAAGCTGAGCAGTGAATAATACACTTTATATTATAATAATATTGAATTTTAAAAACCTATTGTGAAATTAATAACTGAATAACTTTTAAGATAAATATGCTGAAACTAATACTTGAAATCACTTTTATCAAGGACACTGATCTTATATGGTTAGTTCACATGCGCTGGCAGAGTTTAGGTTAGTAATTTCACAAATTTTGACACTCTAAGCCCTAAAGTATCAGCTTAATTGTAGTATTTTAACTTATCATGTAAACTCTTGCATATTTTTGTCTAATATGATGGTTTTATCAATTTCATATTCCCCTAGATGATATATGTATGTGATTACTTATTTAAATGAGTTCCAACGTGTATACTTTATAATACTAATGATAAATTATTGTTCGTTAATGTTAACTTGATTATTATTAGTATGTAGTTTATGGAAAATGTCTCATAATAACATTTTTATACTATATAAAACTGTACGACAACTAGTTATTATGATTTGCCAGATAATAAAGCATGCCAGATCTCCAAAGATGACACACTGTTAACATTTTTTAAAAAGTTTATTTTCTCCTTCTCAGTAAATGAACTTATGAAAACGTAACAGTTGTTGTAGTATGGTGGGATTATCACTGGAAAACAAATTGTTTGTTCTATTATTTTGTTTGCTTTTTGAGCAAAAATTAAGTTTTCCTCTCCTATTTTGACTTTCTGTACTCAACAGATTACCAATTTTTTTAAAATTTAAATTACCTGTAATAGTGACTGAAGGTGGTTCAATAGACTCTGTTGGGGCAGAGGCTCGATGGTGCATCGGAGAAGGTGGAGGAACTGGTGTTATAGTGGGAGACTGTACACCACCTACACTTACTGGTCTGCTTCCGACAACACCAACTTGACTTGAATTAGAACTAGAGCATGGCCTGTGAGTTGCATTTGGACTGAAATACATAACAATATTCTTTAATGTTTCAAATTCTACAGTTAATATTCCATTGCTACTATATAGTTATGATGTTGATTTGATTCAATGTCTTATTATATTAAATCAAATTACATTTTTATAACTGATATCGCCTTTAAAATTAAAATTGTTAGTTAAAAATCACAATAATAATAAGACAGAATTCAATGGTACTAAGTAGAATCATGAAATTAGGTTATTATTAAAAAGTTTACAAAAATTAGAAGAAAATGGAGTAATAAGGTTTGTTAATATCTGTTCTTAAATGTGAACTTTTTTTTTTACTGTAATAATGCTTTTTTTTTATTAAATATTGATGGTATTTGTATATTTTACTTTACCTTTGTGGTGAAATGAGACTGACAGGGGACGGTGATTGGATGGGAGAACCTGAAGAATGGTTTGACGAATTGCTTCCTCTTCTTGTGTGATGCCTGTTCCTAAAACAAAACGGTGCACAAATTAGCTATAGTATATTTTTTCCTACCTAAGGTTTCTTATTAAAGGTTTTACAATGAAATTATTAGGGAATGGGTTGATGAAATGGATGTGTGAATAATTGTATCATTCTCTAAACTAAGTACACCCCTACAGTTTGCGCATTATGAGTTGTGATTTGAAAATTCGAAAAATTAAGGTGGGGAGCCAATGAGAGGTCAGGATTTTGAATTCTAGAAGGTCAGGCCAACTAGGCAAACAAAAATGTCACTGGCCCCACCCCTCCCACAGGTCTAGTGGCATTATTTTTTTTCCTCATTTAGGTTGGCTAATCTGAGTGTCAAAAGTCCCAACTCGCTACGTGCATACTGTAAGTAGGATCTACAGACCAGATATAGCTTCAAGGATTCCTAAGCCACTTTATAAAGGTTGTTACAATTTTGTTTCCTACTTTTGAAAAAATCATTTTAAAGATTTGATATTAAGAGTTCTTTTGTGTAAAATAAAATATGTAATATGTCTTTTGGAGTGTAAATTATTGTATTTTTACACAAATTATTTTTTTGTGTTACCTTTTTAGTGTATTAAAAAAATATTTTATAGATTTTGATTTTTAAGAATTCAAATATTATCCAAGAATACACATATAAAATAAATTAATTAAAAAACACGCTAACACATTAATAGATATGCCTGTTTAATTAAATGCTTTATTATTATTGTATACCATTTTTTTTTTTTTTTTTCAATTTTTTTTTCAAATAGATAATTTATTTCAATCATTTGATAAAAAAACAAAACAATAATAATGTGGCTGTGAGATACCCTTTAAATATTGACTCTTATTGGTCCCTCATTCCTCTTTAGAGGTTCTTAAATGTCTAGTGATATTGAATTACATGTACAATACAAAATACAATAGATACAAAATGTTAATTATGAACTGCAGTTGAGTCTCTGTGGTCCAACACTCCGCCTATCTGGCATGTCCAGTAATCCCCGGCACTGATGCTGGTGCCCCCCTCCTCTTCTTTCCACTTGAAAAATGAGATAACTAAAAGAGGGAGAAACTGTGAAACACAGGGGCACTAGGGTAAACAAAGACAAATCATCAGTCGCTGTTTGTCTGTTGTGCATCTACAGTCTACACGCATAATATACGCTAGTTTTATTGTGTCCTGTTTCTGTTTTAATAATTCAATAATTATTTAATAACAAACATCCAGTAATCGGACAATTCTCTGTAATCTGACATGGCAGGGTCCTATAAGTGTGGGAGTAGAGAGACTCAACTGTATAATATACTTACGTAACTATAAATACAAATTTATATAATAATTATTTTATTTACTATTCATCTTTTAAAGTGGCACACCTTGATAAATTGTTATAAGTTGTGAATAAAAGGCATAACTTGGTGTATATGAAATAAAATTGGATTATCAAATCCCTTGTGTTTCAAAAGTCTAAATGAAGTGTTTGGTTTCCGTTTTTGTTCATTCTTTAAATGGAACTTTCTAAAGGTATTGAATCTAATAGTCAAATAGTATTTGACACATAAATTCTTTTCATTTAGAAGTCTTCTCTCTTGCAAAGTGAGGTGTTGTATGAGGTGTGGGCAGGTATTCCCAGAAGAGTTCAGGCCATAATAGGTACAAAATTTATGAGGTCAGTCCTTATTTAGACTTACAAAGGTCGATGCATTTTATCTGTTTTTTTTTTTTAAATTTAATTTATAAGTCTCATCTTTTTCTTAAAATTAAAGGAGCATCTTTATGTTAGAATTTATTTTCTACTTCTTTTTTGTTGTCTTGACCCAATACTATGTGGTATGCAACTGCCCCAATTTATCGAGATTCCAGATACACCACAGCAATTTATAACAACATTTAATGGTGTACTCCTTTAAAAGTTGAGTAGTGTATTAAAAATATAAAATTATCATAATAAAAAAGTGTATTTATGAGTTTTTGTTGTTTTTCTTTCCTGATAAATGATAATACCGTAAAATCTCATAAATAATACACACATTTCACAGCTTTTTTTTCTTCTAACATAGAAGTGATTATACGGGAGTGTAAAACAATAATTACCTAATGGTTTTTCCAACTTTACTTCTTGCCATTCTAGGTAGATGATTGATATATTACTATAATTCTGCACCACTCCTACATGTTACACTACATGTCTATTCATAAAAAAATAAAAAAATAAAAAAAATGAACGTTTGGGTGCGAATTTTTAATTTCCTGAAATTTCAGCCTGCGTATTATATGCGAGTGGGTATTATATGTGAGATTTTACGATAATAATATTATAAAAAAAAAAAAAAAATATTTGTGTCAATAATGATGATGATAATGATAAAAATAATAATGAGATGTAGCTGTGCATTTTTTTATTTTTTACTACTTCTAGGATGAGTGCGGATGAAAAGTACAAGGCAACAACTACCTCTAAACTGTTTTTCTTAAAAGAATGTACTTTCCCAGCTATAATGAGGATTTTTGTTATCAATGTATCAATTAGTTATTTATTATTATATTACAAGTAGATTTCAGTTGCTAGAATCTAAGATCTTTTAGTGTAGTCAGACAGCAAGGGAAATCCACATTTCGCGTTTGTTCCAAGCTAATTTGTTTTTCTATTGGATGGATCTTGTGTGGTGTTCCGCTACACAATTCTAACTTAAAGCATGTATACTTTATATTGTTTACTTACTTATTAATATAGTTCAAAGATTATACATTCAAAATTTATTAATTTTCAATTTTAATTTGTTGTTGTGTCAGAATTTTTTTCAATGTTAGTATTACTAATTTTGTACTTATTTCATATGTTGAAAGTTTTTTGAGATATTTAATTTTATATAAATGAAAGAATTTTATGTTAGTATTCTTCTTATTTTATCAATATGTATTAACGGAATAGATATTTTCACAATTAATTTATTTTTAATTACTTGGTTATGGTACAAAAATGAAAATTATAAGAAGTGATCTTAGTCATATTCATTTCTCTGTACAGCCACTCTGTCTAAAGAATGATTTTTTTATTTTTAAAAAAAAGGAAAAAATATAGTTTAATTTTTTGTTGAAAGTATTATATAAAATTGGAGATTTCACTCAGGGTCATTATGGTAAACATAAGTTGATGTAAGATCTTCAAATAGGAGAATTAAAATGTCCTATGTTGTTTTTCTATTTTTGTTATATTGCAACATTTAATCATTTTAAAATTTAAGGATCTATGTTAAGGAAAATATGTAATTTTCATTTATCTTCGGTTGTTGTCATTTCTTCACTTTAACTAAAACATAGTTATCTGGGTGTTGAAAGTGTTATTTTAATTCAATTCAAAGTTTATTCAATTCATTACGCTAATTAAATTGTTAACATAAGGTTCTGGAAAACTAGAATTTTCAAACTATACTATTCTATTTTCCATTCTACTCTATTTCATTTGTCGGCTACCTCTTTGTACTTAAGATGTAATAGAAGTGAGTGCTACTGGTAAAAGCTTGATATAATGAATTAGTGGGAATCAAAAGACAAACATTATTGTCCCTGTTACCATTTTGGCCACTTTAGAATGAGGAATGGACTCCTTTAATTGTTAATAATGATATTACAACACAATGATTCACTTGGTGCATCGCTTAAAGTTCACTGTTAAAAGATGTTTAAGTTCCTATAAGTGATGGTAAGTACCAAATGACGATAAGCATCTGTTAAAAACACACTTAATCAAAGGACTACAGTAATATAAAGTACGTTCTTTTATTGAAAAACACATTTCTACTTATACTGACTGTAAGGAGAACCTCCTAGGTGTAATAGGTGAACCCTCGCTGATCTTTGCATACTGTAACGACTTAGTTCCGTTGATACATGTGTCTATTCTTTTTCTAGGTGGGTCACTAGAGTCCGAACGAACCCTTGCTATGACTTGTTCAGCTTCATCTTCTAATGCCGGTCTCCGTCGCTTCCTTTCTAAGAGTAAGAAATAAATCACCTTTTCTGTGTTATGGCTGTAACCAAGAAGGACAATTTAGTGTTGGTGAGTTAATTTTGAAAATTTTATTACTTGATAGTTACCTTTTGTTGAGATTTATTTATGCTTTGAGATCATATTTGCTTAATATGTCAGTGGCATCTGTTTATTCGGATGTGATAAAATTCAGAGATATTCTACCCTTCTATCCTACCCCTCCTCCTCCTATCTATATTTTTATTATTATTACATTTGACTTACTTAGGGTTTAATAATTCTTGTATTAGTTTATCCTTTTCTTTAAAGCATCCGAGGCTTGTAATGGCTTGGAGAACATCGGTATCCATGTCAGCGATGGAAGGGATGACCCTAGTCTGGACTACTTCCATCATTGGAAGCTCCAATTCCAGCTCTCCCTTACCACCTGCTGTAACCCATGGATGCCTGTTTATGTCCGCCAACTGTAATAACAAAACCAAAATTAATAAATTACTAATTTTTTTTTATCAAAATTCTTTAACTAATTTTTTTTAATTGATTAAAAACTTACGGTCAGCCTCTTCTCTGGATTTACTTCTATCATCCCTCTAAGTAAATTCTGACAGTCTGGTGGAACAAAATGAGGTATGTGAAACACTCCTCTTTTGACTTTCTCTAGTAGTTGTCGGAGATTGTCGTCATCGAAAGGCAAAGCTCCTACTAAAAGTGCATATAAAATAACCCCACAAGACCAAACATCTGCTCTTCTCCCATCATACTTCTCTCCCTGTAACACAATAATTGATTTTGAAGTTTATATTGGTTTGTCAGAGGTTATAGAATTTATATTGACTTATTCTCTGTTTTTTTGTTTTTTTTATCTGCAAACTTACCAAGATTCCTAAGATTTTTTTATATATATAGAAAATTTAATAGGAAAAAAGGGTTCACTGTAAACAAAATATTTTAATATTTTTTTGTTGTTTGTTGAATGAGCATATGTTCGTCCCTCTTATGCCAGAACCATGAATGTGCAAATTCCACATTGTTGGGAAATGGCATTTTAAATATTTGATCCATATACTATTCTATGATTCAGCTATTCTATTTTGATTATTATTATTTTTTTTTTATAGCAACATGGTATTGGGCTTATTAGTCAGACCATTTTTTTGGGCCTAGCATCCCCCCTCCTCCTGAAAATGCACATTTATTGTTTCAGTATTTCACATTCATCAAACTGCCATAGCCAATAACAGCTGATACAATGCAGGCACGAATTCGGGGTTTTAACACAACATAGATTATAAAACAAGTCCAAATAGCTAATAAACCCAGAATATGAAAATTTACACATTCATGGTTCTGGCGTAAGGGGGACGAATTATGTCTAGAAATATAAATTTATGCAAGTTGCTTCAACCAAGATTTTGAGGAACTTTTAGTGAATAAATATCAATCCTGATAATAAACAAACTACTTTCCACAGAAGTCAATTTTGATTCTTCTTCACCTCCGTATTTAGTAAACATATAATAATATACTAGCTGAAGTAGTAGTTTTGTGTACACCTGGGCAACGCCCAGGATGAGGTAGAATTTAGCATAAAAGTAGCACACAAATGACCATCATCTTGAAAATGATTGATATACATTTAACAATTCCAGGATAATTTTTGTTCTTATTTTCTCTTAAATTAAAAGTTAAGAAAATTGGCTTTTGTAAAATAATTAAAAAAATAAATTAGAATTTAAATTAATTACCCTAATAACTTCAGGACAAGCATAATGCGGAGAACCACAGCTAGTTTCAAGCATGCTGCCCATAGGTTGTAATGAGGCCATACCGAAATCAGCTATTTTAATATTATTTTTCTCATCTAATAGAAGATTTTCTGGTTTGAGATCTCTATGACTGAAACAGACAAAAACATTTATTAATTATAATTTATTTAAACTCCCTCAATTTAGGGTTTATTATAGATCTAGATTTGATTTGTACAATTGAAAAGCTTCAAGCAGTTTTATTTCATATTTTTTTATAAGTTTATAATTTAAAAATTCATTTGTTTTACCTAGTTATAAGTATTTAGTATTGATTAATTTTGTCAATTCTTCTTTTAATGATATTTAATGCAAGTAAACTTTTTTATATTTAATATTAATCTAAATAACCTATATTATTTTTATTATTATTATTATAGCTTTGAAAATAAGACCACTGTCAGTAAAGGAACTAGCTAACTTTTTAAGTTTAATTTTTATTGTGACAGTGACATAGGTTGGGGTTGGAGGGATTATTTAAAATGTATTCTTAAACCCGAATTTGTTTCTAAATTTCCAGCCCCAATCCTGTTTGATGACACATGGATTTAGATAGATTACTGAATTAGAATAGAAGAAAAGGTGTTATACAAGAAACATTGTGTTATTTAGTTTTTACACTACTCTTAATTGTAAAATCCTATTAATTTTTTTAAAAATAGTTAACATATAATTTGAAAATTATTCCTGCTGTGGGTTTGAAACATAGAGATTTATTACTCACATTCGCTACCATAGTGAACTATCATAGCTTATTAACTTTCTCGTATTATTATCATAGTGAACTATTATAGCTTATTAACTTTCTCGTATTCACTATCATAAAGAACTATTATAGCTTATTAACTTTCTCGTATTCATTATCATAGTGAACTATTATAGCTTATTAACTTTCTCGTATTCACTATCACAGTGAGCTATTATAGCTTATTAACATTCCCATATTCACTATCATAGTGACCTTACCCATAAATTACCCAGTTAGTTTATTACAGTTATTTTAGTTTATTACCCATAAATTTGTTGCTTGGTGTAAATTTTTTGGTATTTTTCATGTAAATGCTCTAATTTTATTTGTAACTTATTGATCGCATTATGCAGGGCCATGCTGATTATCTCTCTAATCTGTCATCCCTCCTGATTTGAATACAACCCTTTATTGAATCAATGCATAAATCTGACCCTAATTTCTACATGTACATAAAACTCAAGCATCTACCTTTCATGAATCAAATTTTTAAATTCAGAATTCTCTTTTTCTAGTAAAAGGAATATTGATATGGTCATTAAAACTTTTTTCATAATTCCTGAGACAACCCATTCTTTATTCTAATTCAAGATTGACAAAACCAATCTGAAGTTAAATATATCTTTAAACTTTGATAAGGTTAAGCTCTTTAAGTTTTATTGAGTGGGTTAAAGATTCTTATATCCCGAACCGTTTAAGGTAAAAAGTTGAAATTTCTGCTGTAACTTTTTGACCCCCACATACGAAAAATGTAGAGAAGATAAATATTTAATATGTGCAGTGCATGCACAATTAGCAAAAATGTGGTAACTTTATTTTTTTTTTTTTAAATTTTCGAGTGGGGTATCAAATGAAAGCTCCTAAAGAGTAGGTTACAAATATATGTCCTTATCTTATTGGCTTGTCCTAAAATTGTGAAATAATATAAATTGTGAAATAATATATTACTGTGTATATAATAATTCTTGCAAATAACTAATTATAGGGCGATGAAATTTTCACAAAAAAAAAATCCAATTTACCTTGCTAAAAAACCATGTCATATAAGTTTTATCAGTGATAATAAATTTTTGTTAAGTGTCCAAGGCAATTGGGCAGGTATATTTTTGTTAATTTAATAATATTACATCATTATAAAAAAGTTTAAAATACACAAGTAAGAGGTTTCTTTAATTGTTTCTTGTTAGATGTTGAATTGTTCCATTTCAAAAGCAGATGCTAGACTTGAGCTTCTTTAATTGCTTCTCCACGTACCATTTTACTTAGTATTAGCTTCCAAAGTTCTTTGTAAGTGTGAATTTAAGAAAGAGTAGCTATTTTACATATCTAAGAATAGTAGGAAAAAGAACAAGCTCAAGGGTAATTTACTTATGATTCTCACTTCTGTATAATTGCAACATGAAATTATACTCATAATTTCATTAATCCTGTAGACGTAGACGAAGCAAGTTTGTGCAGTAATATATCTACACTTAAACTGTTAACAGGGGTATGAAACATAGTACTGAAATATGAAGTAGTATAAATCAACTTCCTTTTATTAGACACACAAAAAAAAAAAAACATTTGCCCTGGATAGGAATCCAGGGCACTGTTTTTTATCTTTTTAATTATTACCTTTTGGTATATGTCCCTCTTATCCCTAGAGGTCAAAGTGGGGGGAAATGGCTCAACAAATAAGTGTTCTGGAAATGAAATCTACATATTGTGAGTGTAAAGCATCCCCAAATCACAAAAAATGACACAATTTACTTGAATATAAATGAACTCCTGAGAACAAAGCTGTTTAGAACTGCCGGATGAGTCACTCCATTGTTTTTGTTTTGTATTTAGGAGTAATGGAATTGTCCTGGCTGTCATGTATATTTATTTTAAGGGATATTAAAAGGTAGGAAAATTATTCTACTGAATTAAATAAATTGACATTTGGATTTAACATTTTCTCTACTCTTTTCATTTCTTGATGAGTGGGTCTTTTTTATGTAATTAGTCGTTTTGAAGGTATTTTATGGAATTATAAATTTTATATACAGGGGAGTCTCCCCCCCCCCTCTTAAATTTTGAACGGTTTGATTTAAATTAATGAAACTTGGGAGATTTGTACCATGCAAAGGGAAGTTTGTTTTCATGTTATCTTTCACTAGGGGGGACCACCCTTTTTTCCCCCAGGCCATCCAACTTCAAAAATTCAAATTGGAGTGTATATTTTTGATAGCAGAGTTGGATTCTATGATGAAAAATAATAAAATTTTTCTTCAAAAATTTGTTTATACCTCCAATATTTGCCCCCTATAGAGGGGAAAAAATAGAAAGATAACCCTCCCGAAAATAGTAAAAAAGTAAGTCTGCAAGATTACTGAGGAATAGAAATTCTGGCTTATTTGTTTTACCTTTATGTATGGTATTTTTTTTTATAATCTTTTATTCTAGTTACAAAAGAAAAGAACCGGGTAAAATAAATCAAAAACTTTTGGAAAAGACAAAATTTGTCCATTTATGAAACTTACGTTTTATGACTTTGTCTTGGCAGTGGAATTGAATATATGTAGAGTCCCCAACATTTTTAGGGGGCAAATTAATGTTGGCTGAACTGAATTAATTATGTCTTATCTAGATATGATCGATTTTATTGGGCGAAACCCAGACTTTTTCCAATCATTTGTTGATAAGGAATGATCGAATATACCTGAAAGTTTTCTCTATTTGATTCAGCTCGATAGCATTTTTATAAAAGAACACCTCGCTTGACTAATTTAATTTAAGATTTTATAAATTACCCCTCCCCCCCCCCCCCCCCCTAACATTTTGAGTACTCTGCAGATATTCAATTCTACTGGGAAGAGATGGTCATAAACTGCAAGGATTCATGATTGGACAAATTTTCTGTTTTTCATTCTACTATTTTACTCATATTTCATCTTTTTACATAACTGTGTATTTCTATCAGATGTGTATATGTCGGAGTTTGGTTGGAAACAAATGCAATAAAAAAGTTATAATCCTCAAGCAATTATAGTAATGAATGCAATATAACCAAATGGCTTTTTGAAAAATTAACTTAATATCCTTTTAAAAGGTTTACATTTTATGTCAAAATTGATAAAAAAAATAATGGTTTACATTACATTTATATTTTTGACTTCAAACTTTTACATTTACATTAACCAGAAAAAGAAACTCAAATAATAAAAGAATATGTATTTTAAAGCACATAAAAATATAGTTATTGAAAAACAGAGACATTAAAATAACATGAAACAAGAATTTTAATAGAATAATTATCATTTATTTCATTTATATAATCGAGTAGGTATGTCCTGACGGCGACGAACGACTCACTTCCTTCAAAATGATTTGTTATTTCTAAGCTCAGGCAACCACATTTATTCCAATAAATATAAATGTTTATTTTGATTTGTTGGTCTTAAAATAGATATAATAACTTAATGTACTTCATTGTACTTTTTTCTAAATAAAGGAATTAACTATAAGATATATGGTGAAAGTAAGTCTGTATTTAGATGTATGTAGTTGTGGGCAATGAGGTTGTGGCAACACTGAGCTGAATTTCTTCTGGTCATGCTTACTTTTTAGGATTTCATTTTCGTTGTTAATTTCTGTTTCTAAATTGCTTCACTTTAGTAAATCTATTATAATTTTTATAAGTAATTGTTTTATTTATGGTTTGTGATCTAATTGAAATGGTTAATTATAAATTTAATAGTCTCATTAGTATTTTTTTAATAATAAATGTATCTTATTCATTTAGAAGTTTAACATTATTTTATTAGTGTTTTTAATTTGTGATTCTCCTTTCAAGATTTTGGTTCTCGCTTCTTAAAATTGCTGCAACTAAAGAGGTATATATATTTGTTCATCATATATTTAATCTTAAGTGATAAGTTTTATTTATATTTTAAATTTTGGTTATTGGTTGTCTTTATATAATTTAATAGTTGACTCGTAATTTTTTGGACGTTGAACATTAAAACAATATTTAAGGTTATCTAATAAATAATTTTGAAATTTTATAAAAAGTAAGCACTTTTTCAATAAAATATTCCTCCCCCCCCCCCCCCCCCCCCAATCCCCAATTTCTGAGTCATTGATGTAACAGAAATTTATAAAATATACATACCAAATGGAATGACTATGACAGAAGTCTAAGGCGGAGATAATTTGTCTAAAGAATCGTCTTGCTTCCTTTGGCGTTAACCTTCCTTTTTTAACCAGATAATCGAATAGTTCTCCTCCTGATACGTGCTCTAAAATTAAGTACCTGTAAATAAAAACAAACTATGATTATCCTTAGTGGCACGGCTATAGTGGATACACAATGAGCAACGGGCGGCGAACGTTATGCGCCAATGCATTTTTCACCATAAATACATAAAATCCAGAGTATCTAGATTGCGTTTTGGAAATATTGAACTAAAAAGTCAATTAAAATATTACATATTCATTTCTCAATATTAAGTTTAATTATAAAAATAAAAATTAAATAAAAAAATATAATAGTAATTATTAAAAAAAAAAATCTGTTATCAGATTATCAAATTTGGAATTAACATGAACATAATATTATTACTATTACTAATGGCTTTAAAATACCTTTGCAATATTTAAACTGCATTACATACATTAACATATCTTTAGCAACTGAAGGAATGCACACGATTTCAGTCAGTGGATTCTTTGGAAATCCGAATCGATGCTTATGAAAGCTCTCACACAAATATATTTCACTACTTTCGAATGGTTCTACTTCAAATTTGTGTAGTTATTTTTAGATCTTCCACATAAGTTGCAGTGACCTCGCAAGAACGTTTTCTTCGGAAGCTCACAATTTTTCTTCTATCTGTTTCCTCTCATGGCAGTAATCTATTGATAATTGATTGACTCCTTCAGCTTCTGACTTAGTATGGGGCTTACAACGTCCTAAGATAACTCCTCACAACCAACATTCTAATCCGACAAGTCCCTCAAAACCGACAAATATTGATCGGGCGGCACAATTTCTTCTTTTTTTTCTGTTCTTTCCTGTTATCAGCCACTCAATTAATGTCTGATATTTTATTTAAATACCATCATTCTATCAATAAAACAGAATTAACATCGCATTATTTCTTTTGGGAACACCATTAGTTATTGATTTCTTCTCCAAAGGCTAGGCACTAGGCTGCCCCTTATGTATTTTTGCATATGCATTCTCACTTAATTTGGTTAGACCAAAGCCCACCTAGGCTGAAGTATGATGAAAAATAAGAATCAATACATCCAAGAAAATATTAAATATTATATTTACTGTCCCAACCACTTCTGACCCAAACTATGTCTTGGTGGGAGATTTTGAAGGAAATATGGGATTAATTTGTTTGTGATATGTAACACTATGTGTTCCTACGCAAGCTGGATAATATATTTTAATGCACAATATGAGCTAGAATTGTTAGTTTTTAATTTCGTCCTAGACATTACTGTCCCCAGACACTTTTTAAATATTTTTAATAGAAGGTTTTTTTTTTTTTTTAATAAAAAATTAAACTTGAGTGAAAAAGTGAAAAAAAGAAAGTTTTTTGTAAGTAGTTTGAATTTCATTGAATATATATTAATTCATGAAAACCAGTTATCAGAAAAATGTGAGAAAAGCTCTCACACATGACTACTCATGAGTTCATGAGACATTATATGTGGTGACCACTCGTAGGTTAAACAATCGAGCTCTAGGATGCTGAAATGGCTAATTTAAATGAGAATGGTCCATAGTTCCTACTACATGATCCCATAATTTTGCAAGAAGGTGAAACAAGCCTCTCTGCTCAGTAGCGCACCCAGGATTTTTATTTGGGAGGGGCACAGATTAAAAAAAAAGGGGGGGGGACGTAATGTGGGCTTAGCATGATCTCAGATAATTAAATAGTCTGGTTTTCTTTGTTCTTAAATTACTTCATATCAAGGCCGGAGCCAGCAAATTTTTAAGGGGGCTGGGCTCTCGGGGGGAAAATTTTTATTGTTTACGTTACTTGAAAACGTCTTTTTAGCCTATTCTAAGAGCATCTAAAATGTTATTTTATACAAATAAATTTAAGATTTTTATGAACGGGACATGAAGACCGGGGTATTTTATTTAAAAAAAAAATTATATGCGAATATTTTATTATTAAAAGTTGTACACTATATAATAGATAATTGTTTTATTTTAGTAGCCAGAAAAATAAATTGGGGTACATTTTAAAAATATTTTGGTTACGTGAATTAACAAAAAAAACGTCTTTTTAAACACCAAAAACAAAATATGTCGGGCAAAACTAGGTATATAATTACTTATTTATTGATTTTTTTTACTATCACAGCACTGTTACTTTAAAATGTGCTGCGGAATTGCATACTTAAATTTTAGGTCTTTGGCTTTGGGGGGGGGCACGTGCCCCCCGTGCCCCCCCCTGGGTGCGCCACTGTCTCTGCTAGAGAGTCTTGGATTCAAGCTTTTGAAATTTTCCTTTCTAAACAAAAGTACCTTATTTATTAAAGATTAAAGTGAGTACCTTATTTTGTTAAAATAATATTTAATGCTATACTTATTAATTATAAATTTCTACATAAATTCTTTATTTACTAAATAAAATAAGTTTACTCTTTTTAACGGTGGTTGTAAAAATTCAGAGTTAATGTAGTATCTGATATTTTCTTGGGTGTATGGATTCTTCTTCTTTGTCGTACTACAGTCTGACTTGCTCCAACTACAGGCTTTGATATACAGGACTTTGATATGCATACTACAGGCTTTGACCTGCATGCATACTACAGGCTTTGACCTGCTCCAAGATATGCCTACAGTTATTCCTGTAAACCGCCATAGCCTGTTCTCTTCTGATTCCCTATTTAACCAGGTTGTGCTCAGAAATCATCCTGACAAGATGGTTGGAAATCATCCAGCCATCTTGAAATCTTAATCATCAGTTAAAAAAAATAGGAGAGGCCTACTTTTAATCCTCTTTGGCATCATCAAATCTGTCAGTCTCTTTGCGTGTCCCAACCAACTTACTAGTTAGGTCTTAAGGTCTCTTACAATGTCCTGGCCTCAAATTACTTTTTATTTAACCTTTATCTAGTTTTCTATTGCCCCTGGTCCTCTCTGATTAGCCAACATTTTTTACACAATTTTAACGCATTTTAACATTCTGAATGTCTCCTCATAGGATTTTGTAAAAGTCTAACATTTTGGTCATTGATTGTCAACTGCATTTAATTTGAAGATCATAAATTTCATTATAAAAATTGAAATATCTTGTCTTTTTTATGTTTCTGTTTCAAATTATTTTTTATTGAATAAATGATAAATGTATAGAAAAGTTTGTCTTCAATGTATTTTTAAAAGTTATTTATTATTCTTATATAAATAATTATCTTTTCCCTAAAAAAATAAAAGATTGAAGGGAAAAATTCAAATCTTTTGTTAACTTCGATAATTTTACTAAAAGAAAGAAAAATCCCTCAGTTCTTTTCAAAGCTTGTTACTCTAAACTCTAATGATTTATTTGAATGAATAAAAGGTTTTTTTAATCCTTTGACCTGGTTTAATTATAACTCTTTGCCCTATTATTAATTAAGAAAGATCAAGTTTTATTTAATATTATTGTCTTAAAAAAAATTGAGACTTTTTTAAATTGAGAACTCCTGATTCAACTTTACCCTTTCTTACCTATATATATTTTTTATGTGCTTTTTTTTTTTTCTTTAAAAAAGTTTATCAAAAGAAATTAAAGTAAGATGCTGAATAAGAAGAAAAAAGTAAATGAATAAAAAAGTTATTTTTCCTCTTTAGTACAGTTTTAATCATTAGACTTTGGTCTTTTCATTCCTTAGTCTTATATTTTATGCTTATTTTTGCTTTCTTAAATAGGCAGTATACACAGGAAGGAAGTGTTTTAATCGGAGAATATATAGATAGTTTTAACTTGAATATTTCTTTTTTTTATACATTCCTTGATGTTTTTATTTTATTGCCATTTTCACGCCTTGGGTGTGGCTCATAAACTCAAAAAGCGTTACAAAAAAAGGCACCAAAAAGCGTTACACTGCTACCAGGAAGGTAGGCAGTTGCAGGACTAGTGGGGTTCATAGTGGCCTAGTATTGTCTAGTCTAGAGGGTTGTAGACAGAGCCTTCCCCCCCCCCTCACGGGCTCGCCATCGTAGGGGCTACATCTTCACCTTGCGTGGTAACTGGCTCTACGCCCCGACTTCCTCTCTTCACTTCTCGCTACCGTTCCAGCAGTCGCTCGCACGCCCCAGCGACGCCCCCCCTCAACTACAACTTCTGTTCTACTGCTCCGATTTGCACCGGACAAACGCCATAACCCTTAGAATTTTATTCCTAATTAACCTTACATACATAAAATTTATTTTTTACTTTAATATTTTTTATTTTTGTTATACTATAATTTTTGCTTCTGAGCTTAGCGAAGGTAACGGAAGCATTGTGTTCACTTTTGAGAACAAAAAACTTTTATGTCTCCGATTTTAAAAATTCCAAGACAGAAATCCGTTTCAGACATCAGGGAAAATTTTTGGTCTCGTGTCTGTCTGTCTGTCGGTCTGTGTGTCCGCGAATTATGAAACTTGTGACGATAACTTGAGTAAATGTCGACCGATTTTGATGAAATTTGGTAGACATGTTCATTTTACCCATGCCCAGGACGAGTTCGTTGGACAACGTTATCACGAGCAACGCTTGCGTAAACAAACTTCAAAAATCTAACTTTATCTATTCAATGAGACAAACATTTTTTTCAATTTTATTATTTTTTACTTTGGCACATAAACTCGAAAAGGATTACCAAAAAACGACACCAAAAAGCGTTACATGAAAATGTCTCACTGTTTTTCAGACTCGTATGCAATCAATTTTTTTTTATTATATATTAATATAATAAAACCCTTGCTATTTATAGTTTGTTTTTTGTCCCTCTTTAATTAAATAGGGTAAAAGTAATGAACTAATGAGTCAGAGAAATAATTCTTTACTTTTAAGCAGGTTTTATCCTGCATTATTACCTATTAGCACCCTCTCTTTCATGAATTTTCCAAACCACTGCCCTTTTTAGAAAAATTAGAACCTGCCCTCTTTAGAATCGGAGAATAGGGGAGATTTAATAAACTTTGGTTGATCTTTTTTAATAATATTGTGTAAGTGCTACTTTAAACGTGTAGAACTTTAAAGAGTAACTTGAATGAAATTATAAATTGGAGTATTAGCATTAAAATGACATATTCACTGAAATCAAAAATTTATATGGCCATTTTTTTACTTTCTCATAATATAAAGTTTTGAGGTACCTTAATCCAAAAAAGTGGTTTTTAAAATAGTATATTATGTTACAAGGCTGTGAAGTGAGTTTTTTCTTTACCGCGGCAATTACATTTACTGTCGAGCGAAGCGAGACGGTAAATATTGCCAAGGTAAAGAAAAAACACTTCAAAGTCGCGTAGCATATGCTATTTTTTCCGAGGTAGCAGACAATGAAAAAACATTAAATATTAATCACTAATCAATATATAATAATAACAAATATTAGTACATACTTAAGACTTAAAAAAAGAAACCTTAAAATGAGGTTACACTATAAGAAAAGATAAACAAAACGCATTGACATCTAGCGGATTTTTATCGTACTAGAAGCATTTCTACAAAGACTGCAGCACTACTAACGGAAGTTTTGACAACTACCCGCCGTAAAGAAAAAATCTTTTAGTGCCTAGGACGTAAAAGATTTTTTCTTTACAGCTAGGAGTAATGAAAAGATTTTTTAAGTCCACGTAATGAAAAAATGGATTTTAGCTATGTTTTTTAGGCTCTAAAGTTACTATTTCACAGCCTACCACGGAAAAAATGTTTTTCTGTCCTCTGCAGAGTCCTCGCGTGGAGCCTATATTGTTATCCGTTTAGATAACAATACATTCCGATATAGACCGAATATATATGAGAAAGTTAGTCGGAGTTGTCTTGAACCGATTTTTTATAGATATTTCATACTTAGCAATAAATGATTTGTTATTGTATTATCACAATAAATAATTGAATACTATAATAATATGATATTATTATAATAAATAATTGAATACTATAATAATATGATTTATCATAATAAATAATTGAATACTATACTAATATGATATAATTATAATAAATAACACTGTTCTGCAAAAAAAATACTTCAGAATGAAAATGTCCTTTTCTGAAGTATTTTTGTGTGCTGAATCCGAATCTGAAGTCAAAATTTCTCCTATACGTACAGTTTTCCCGGAAAATGCGCCTAAAGTTAGGAAAAATTGTGTTTTTGGGGTTTTGCGACCCACATTTTCGCCCAAAACAATTTCGTAAAAAAAAAAAATTGGGCGTTTGAATAACTTCAAACTATGGAGAACACGAATCTAAATTAAAAAAATTCAGCTGACCTTACTTTTTTTAAGAACTTTTTTCTAAGAATTAAAAAAAATCGATTTTCCCTCATATTGTCTTTGTATTTCTTTTAATTTTTCAGTAATATAAATATAACCAATATTTTGTATTTTTTCTGATTTTACAATTTAAGTGACCGAGGGGGGAGGGTGCACAAGACATATTTGGGGGGAGGCAAATACTAAAAATGTATTTTTTTACACCCTATCAAAAAAAAAAAAAAATGTTTCTTATTCTTTAATTTTCTTAAAAAAGTAAGGTCAGTAGATTTTTTTTTTGACTTTAGTTCGTGTTCTTCATGGGTTGAAGATGTTTAAACGTCCAATATATATTTTTTTTACGAAATTTTATTGGGCGAAACATTAGGTCGAAAAAACCCAAAATCACAATTTTTCCGAACTTTAGGCGCATTTTCCGGGAAAACTGTACGTATAGGATAAATTTTGACTTCAGATTCGAATTCAGCAACAATTTTTCTTTGGGCCAGAAAGCTCGTTAAATTTTGCAGAACAGTGTAATTTAATACTACGATATTATTATAATAAATAATTGAATACTATATAATAATATGCTATTATTATTATAAATTATTTAATACTATATAATAATATGATATTATTATAATAATAAATGAACTATTATTATGTTTTTTGTTCTCTGAGCTTTTCTCACTCATCCCTAATATTTTGTTGAAATAACTGTGATAAAGAAATAAGAGTTTAATTTTAAATTTAAGTTAGGAAGAAAATACTTAATTTAGGAAAGATCTCTTTCTCCTTTATTTCTAAAATGTAATATTCTTCAAGAGTCAACAAAGTTTGATGCTTGGAAAGGTAAAGGGAGCAATCTTTCTTGTGTTGTAACTTTGTCTTAAGTTTCTGAGAGGGGAAGTGGTTTATTTAGACAGGTAATTTACCTAGTTTATCAAAGTAAAGTTATGATTTAATTATAATTATAAGTTACAGTTACTAAAAACTTGTTTATTTATACTTTAAAGATGAGAAAGTGGTGATATATATTTTGTTGATCTAGCTAAATCATGTTAAGCTTATAAAATAGTAAACTTACTAATTTATATATAAGTGTGCTATCAAGCATTTAAATACTTACCTATCTCTATATACATATTAGGCAAATTTAAAATTACTTAATTTATAAATATTAGTATTTATTTAATGTCTTCATAACTCCATTTAATTTATCTTGTGATCAATAGATTTAAGATTGATTAAGTTAAAATTAACTGAGATGTTTAATAACAACTGTGAAATTGACAATGATCGATAAATGCTGCAATTAATTGATTAGTAAATAATAGTAAATAACAAAGTAGCATTTTACCGTACTTTATCTACGATTATTAGATTTTAATAATAAATACAGAAAAAAAAAATAACAAATTCAAATTTTCAAGTTTTAGGTAGTATTCATACTACGGAAAGATTAAATTTTACTTTAAATCAAATTATAATTGTCATTAACTACTGGAGACATACAGAGAGACCCCAGCACCGGGACTTGAACCACGGGCCTCCTATATATCCGTTACAGGCGCTCTTACCTGTAATGGATATATAGGAAGCCCGTGGTTCAAGTCCCGTTGCTGGGGTCTATTTTTCTCTGTAGGTCTCCCGTAGTTAATGATAATTATAATTTGATTTAAAGTAAAAATAATTAATGAACTTCCTGTATGTAAGTTCGTATTTCTCTTTTGATGAAGATGACATTAATTATTTCGGGAGGTGTACCTCTTATTTTTCTAATTTTCGTCGTAATCACTTAAATCACTCATTGTTTTTCACTAAAAACTCGATATAAACCGTTACTTTAATTAAGCAAACGACAAATTAGTTTTTGTTAAATGTAAACAAACTCCCTAATCGTGCGTTAAGGTGAAGAATTCGTCTTTTTTACCGCACTAGGGCGGAAAAAAGAGGAATTATGAAACGCGCCTGCTCAATGAATACTACTACATAAAGAATCACTTTCAACGCATCTAAACAGAGATACAATGTTTATATTTCGTATCAATCGTAGATAAAAGTAAAACTAACTAGATGACTATAAATGTTAAATCTATTGTTATGCAGTTAGCCTTTTTACTTTCTCATATAAAAAGAAAGTATTTTGATTAAAAAATTCTAAAATGTCCCTTTAAAAACGAATTTAATTATATAAGCCGTTTTCCCGGGACAAATCTAGTTCCTAAGAAAAAAGCCTTAAACGCGGATGGAGAGAGGCCGGGTTCGATTCCCCGCCGAGGAGAAGCTATTTTATTTTTATACATTTTGATGAAATGTTCAATAATAATTAAATGTAGCAACGAAAACAAGAAAACTAATAAATAGAAAACACTAGGCTAAGTAATTATGTAATCGTATATGAGAAAGGTTGTCTGAGTTGTCGCGGACCGATTTTTATTTTTACTGTGAGTAAGGGGGTAATAAATAAACCATAATGGTCATGTTAAATGACACGGATGTATAAAAAGAAAAACAACTTAATTAAAGGGTTACTTGTTTTTAGGATCATATAAGTGAGTAAAATTAATAATTAATTAATTAAAAAAAGGGTTATATTTCACCCCTTACGGGCATCATCAGACCTAAAATAAAAATTGTTTTACATTAATAAATCTATAACTTACACATCTAAAAAAAAACTTTTAATCACTTTACAAAATAATTTGCTATTTAACCTCGTCCTTTTTTTTTTTTTTGGAATATTTGCTTTTCTCCCTCTTATACATTTATGATGTTGTTTAAAGTGTTAGTTTCTCAGTGAGACATAGATGATCTGAGGATCATTTTAATTATTTATATTTATTACTTTTAAAATTGTTAAAAACTATGTCAAATTTTAACGCAAGCAAGGAATGGTTAGTAAAAAGCAAATTATTTTGTAAAGTCATTTAAAGTTTTTTTTAGATGTGTAGCTTTATAATTGTAAAAAAAAAAATATTTTATTTTATTTTTGGTCTGATGATCGTAAGGGGTGAAATATAACCTTTTTTAAATTAACTAATTGTTAATTTTACTCACCTATATGATCCTTAAAACAAGTAATCCAAAATTATCAAAGGTGTAAACTTGTAAGAATTATTATTCTTTAACTTAATTGAAATTTTATTTATGTAATTTTTATATTAAGTCTACAGGGTTAAGTATGTGTAAAAAAACATATCGAGGCAATTAATATTTAAGTTAAAGATTGGAAATTCAATTGTTACAAATTTAATTTTAACTTGTTATTTCGTATTTTTGTCAACAGAAAAAAAATCAGACTTCTTTAGTAGGAAGGGATCATTACCGGTGAATGTGCTCTTATATTAATATGCGGCTTATATATATTTTTATGCGGTTATGCTGACCAATTTTTGAACCTTAAAACGTGTAATGGTCTTGTATATTTCTGCGGATGAAAAAACTGTGTTGCCCTGCAAATCAATGTACGGTTCGCCCTTATTGTCTAATTGGTTTATTTATTCCCCATTTTCGCTTCCGAGAGTACCGAAGGTAACGGAACCTATGTTATTAATCTAAGAACTAACATTTTTTATGTCCCCAAAATCAATAATTCCAAGACAGAAATCAGTTAAAGACATCAGGGAACATTTTTGGTCTCGTGGCCGTTTTTCGTTCAATTTTTGCGTACTATCATAAAAACTACTCGTTCGATTTTAATGAAATTTGGATGGTAGGTCATAAATAGCCCATTGCCGCTCGTTTGTAAGTTTTAACCTTCTGCGCCCAAATGTTTCTCTTCCAACATACTAACATACGCACAAAAAAAACAACATTTGTTTACCTATGGGGACGGCAGCAATCTAAGCGTTCTGAATAACGAAATATATTTACGTATCTCATTGCAAAAATTCCAAGACAGAAATCCGTTCCAGGCATCAGGGTACATTTTTGCTGTCGTTTTTATGTCGAGCTTTATTTTTATGAACCAACATATCTTAAAAACTACTAGCCCGATTTTAATGAAATTTGGATGGTACATCATAATTAACCCATTGTTGGGTCCAAATAAGTTTCAACCTTCTGCGCCTATTTATTTCTCTTCCACATGCGCACAAACATACATTTATTTTCACCTACATTTTCAAAAGTACACATCTGATTTTTAAGAAATTTGGATGTTTTGTCGATAGTATCATACAGATAAATTTCAAATCGCTTGTGCACATTAAATATTGCTAAATTGGTACTTTTTATTTGTGTTAAAAATAAAGCAAATTTGACAGAACAAATAAGGGAAACAAAGTTGTAACACCATAACATCAATAAAGAACGTGATTGGATGCAATGAAGCTACGTGCTATATTTCTTGTAAAAACAAACCAAAATAATAAGTTTTTAAGATATTTTAGCTCGCAAAGGCAGACTGACAGGCACGAAACTTGAAATGTTCCACGGTGTCTGAAACGGATTTGAGTCTTGGCATTTATTAATTCGGAGACATTAAACAATTTCGTTTATCAGGACGATTATAATAAGGCTTTCCGTTACCTCCGGTAAGATCGGAAGCGAAATTATATTTAATAATAATTAATGCAAAAGGAAGCATACTTACAAATATTTCTTATTTTCATATACATCTGAAAGACCTAGGACGTGTGGATGATCAATAAGTTTCATAATTGCTATTTCCCTTTCCACCTGCAACAAAAAAATAACAATGTTCATTATAAAAACATTAATATCCATTGACAATTCTATGAATGAATTATTTATTGTAATTTAACTTAAGTGTGAGGGTTATTAGATCAATCATGAAAAAAATAAGGAATTTTTATATTTCAAATAATATTTTCTGTATGAAATATTTGACATTTTTTTTCTTCTTCCAGAAAAACATTTCTTAATCTCAAATAGATGATAAAAGCTATACAAATCATACAGAACCATGCCTATTACAGTCCATTTGTATTTTCTCGTACTTCCTCATTTTATGTTTAAATACATAAAATCTCGATGGGATATCTAATTGCACAACCTAACAATAGGCGGTGGCAGAGACAAAGAGGTTTTATCGGTAGGGTAAAAATAAAGTTGGAGTTAGCGGTAGGCGGTAGGGGGGGATTAAGGGTTTTCATTGTTTTTGGCCATGTCGTCACTCCAGGGAGTCTCAAGTCGTAAAACCTGATGGAATAATTAAGAGTATTAAGGTAGCTTAGAATCACGCCTCTCTAATCCTTTCTAAAGTCTTGTTAAGTTTCTTCACTTTTGAATTTTTGGGGGGATATTTTCAATTGTTTCTGGTTTTACAAATTTACTCTCTTCTTTGAAGGAAATTGTTATAAACTGGACCATACATTAAAACTAGTGAAATCAGGATACAATTAAACATTAAAGTTAAAGAGTAAAACATTTTTTCTAGAGACTATTTGTAAAATTTGTTTCATTTGGTTTAAGTCATGTTTGAAATTGACTCAAGACTTAATACATTCTAGACTTTTTCAACTCTAATAATTGTTAGTAATTCTCTGTTGGTGACAGATTTTGTAACCCGTGAGATTCGGTACTACTTTAGATTGTTACTCCCCTACAATTTTTAGAATATAAATGACTTTGGCTAAATAACTATTAAGGCAAAGGGATGTTTAGTCCAATGTACTTTGGGACAAAGGAATATCACTCTTCTGTTTTTATAAGGGGAGTAACCGTCTAAAGAAGAACATTCCGTACACCTTCTTTAGATTGTTACTCCCCTCTGTTTTTTTCATAAGGGGAGTAACAATCTAAAGAAGTGCATGAGATTCTATTCACCCATAGAATTTAGAGATCAAACTTTAAACACGTTGGTCATAAGTTTTATTGTACATGTTTATGTTTATTCGCGTTGAGCCAGGCTTCTTAAATTCATCAAATTATGTTAATGTATTTTACCCGAAATTTATAGTCCTGAAAGCATAATAATATAAAGCATATATAATTATTTTAAAATTTTGAACAAAAAATTGATTTGTCAATTCGTATAACAAATGTAATTCTTTAATTAAATCAGTTTAGCTGTTTAGAATTATTCTTTTCCACAGATGAAAAACGAATTTTATCATTTTTCCAACGCCTACCTAGTTCTGCAAAGTTGGTATAGAGTATATAAGACCCTTTTGTGTAATAATTTATAAAATAAAGCATATGTACAAGCCCGAAGCTTATATACTTATCTTAATAATAATAATCTATAAGACGGGGAGGGCGTAAAGGTGTTAAACAGGTAAAAGATTTAACCGAAAGGAAACATTGAGAGTATTAACGTGATGTTAATATCTATACCCTTAATTTTTTTGACTGTATATTTTTGTCTCGCATTTTTTTTTCAAGTTAAAGTTTTTTTGTTAATAGTGATTTTAATGTGTAAACTAAAAAGAAATAGTTCTTTATACATTAAAATTAGCAAATAAGTTTTTTCCGCAGTTATATGACTTACGAGTTAAGTAACATGAAAACTACATCGATTTTTGAGGTTTATATTTCGTCCATCTACAATAACTTATAAAAATATTATGAATTGGCAGAACAACAAACAATTTATGTCTTAAGTTAGAGTTTTTTGTTTTTAAGAGCCCGGTCGATAGTGCTGCTTAACATAAATAATCGTGTAAATAAGATTTTAATTGCTTTGGATCACGCAGAGTTTTTATTTATTTTTTTAAATTTAAATCATCCTTTTAGGCGGTTTTTCGAGTTTTCTTATTAGGTCATGGTAGAAAAAGTATAAAATAAACAAAATTTTAAGTTGTAATCAAAAAATTTACATTAGAAACTCATATTTCAGGAAAAAACAGAGAAAATGATTAATAGCTTTCTAAAAAAAACACCCTCAGTTTAAAGAAGCTATACTTGAATTTTTTTTGGAATTCAGGTATTGCCACCTTGCTTGTATGACCGGATTCATCCACTTTCCCATCCCAGCAATGACGTGCTATTATATATTTTCTTGTGGAATATTCTCCCATAACGGCTCCATCACGGCTGCTTCCAGCTGGCGGAGGTTCTCAAGAAGATTTATGGGCTCTAAAACGCCTCTTCAACATGCCTCACACTTTCTTGATTGGATTTTAGTCTGGATACCTTGCTGACGAGTCCATAGTTTAAATCACCCCCCCCCCTCCCCAAACACTCTTGCTCTATGCAAGTGTGCAGTGCATTGTCACGTAATAGCGTAAACTCTTCGAAGATAAAAGGGGCGAACTTACAACACGTAGGACGTACAGCATATCGAGTTTACCATTTAAAGTCAACCTTGGGATGCTGTGCATCTCCGTGTGGGCATCATAAGAAATGCTTCCCCAGCTCCATTTTTTTATGCACCTCCTCAGAGATCGATTATTGACACAAATACTGCAAAAAACCTCTCTTAGACACTTCCTCACACTTTTACGAACATCTGAAGCATTCACTCACTCGCGTTTCAACAAAAATGAGAACATTCTTCCATTTGACCGACCTGACCTAGTGCAAACTGAAGTCTGACTCCCCGATGATCCCTGGTGATATTGGACCTGTAGCAGATATCCTACTGCTCAAATTTCGTCCGTGCAGATGGCGACGGACAAATGGTGCATAAATTCGCTCTCTTTATACACCCTGTCAATTCAGTCCAATTCCTACAGCTCATTGCTTGTGCTAGGCCTTTTTTAAGAGTACTGAGTACAGGAAACGGTCATCAGCCTAACTTAAACGCCTAGGGCAACCTGGATCACGTAATCTACTTGTAGTCTCCCGATATCGTTTGACCAACGTTTTAATTGTTGTTCAGTAGTGTGTCAAAAAAAGGAAAAGATTGAAAGCAACGTTAATGAAGTGGACAGAGGAGTTGATGTGCACGTATGAAAGGAATTTATTTGAGTCTACCTCACTCTTCACGTATATTGGATAGCCATGGTTTATAATTTTATATTTATATAAAGAATTATAATACTGTTCATGCCATTTAAAAGTTTTTTATTATTTAGTCTTTAAAAGTTAGCTTTTCCTTTAAATTTTACTTTGCATCTTTATATGAAGGCTATAAATTAATTAATGATGATCACAATGACCTCTTCGGTAGCAAAAGTATGTTAAATAATGCTAAACTAGAAGAAGACCACTAATGTTTTATTTAATTTAAAACTAATTTTTCAATTTTATTTGTGTGGATCGTTCCAATTTGATAAGATTATACAAAGTTAGTTAAGGAAAAATTCCTTTAACTTTTATACGGAAACTAATGGCAAATTAAAACTGGTTAATCTCGCAGGCTAGTCTAATCGTCGTAACACTTAAGGCTCTACCGCCCTTTGAGGTTAGGAAAAACAGTAAAATTAAAATTATACTGGTTCTAAGCAAGATATCAAAAATCTGATCACAGGCTTCATTCCTAATTTTAATTCTGCACAATTTGAGCCCTATTTCAACTTCCTATGATAAATAGTACAGGCGCCATTTTAATACAACGAGTTTTATCGTTTATATTTATCGTTAGCCGCGAAAAATCTAATTTCTAGGAAACTAACTCTTAAGTCAAACGGGGGTTGTGACAATCATAGAGTTTTCGTAGTTGTATCAGACTTTTTTTAAACTTTTCTAATTTGGTTTTTACCTTGTTTTTAAAACATGTGCAATATGATACATTCTAAAGACACCGAACAAAAGATTTTTAAAAAAATTAAGGGTGAAAAACATGTTAAATTAAACAAAAGACAAAGAGTATACTGAATAATAAATTAAATCATAAAAAAGTAAAATAGATTAAAAAAAAAGAGACGCAGGAAAGAAAGATAATTGTGAGAATAAAATTAAAGAATAAAGCCGATTGGACTTGGTGGTAGAATGGAAAAGTTTGTCATTCAATTAAAACAAGTCCTAATTTTAATATCTTGTTATCTTCGTTAAGTGGAGCCTGCAAAGATATTACTACCCAGATCTTTTTATACATTGTACCGTTTTCATCATTAAATTTAACAAACTTTAAATAATAGGTATATATACTTTATATATATATATATATATATATATATATATATATATATATATATATATATATATATATATATATATATATATATATATATATATATATATATATATATATATATATAATTTGAATATGATTATTTGAATATCTAATGATTTGAATTAATAAGGGTAATGTTGGAGGATTATTTTACTAATAAAAATACGGAGAAAATTTGATATTATAATCCTAAAATATGCTTCTGAAGCTCATTTTATACTACTTCATAAGTCATGTGCTTTTCATCCAACCATCTTAACTTTAATTATACTGGAAAAATATATTTTTTGAAAGGATTTACCATGGAATTAGGTATTAACATTTAAAAATTAAAATTATTCCCATTTATATATAATTATAGTTATGGCTTTTTTTACACTGGAAATAAAATAGTTTTATTTATAGTTAGTAACATTTTTCGCAGTTCATTTTTTTTTTAATATGACTTTTTTTTATTAATATACCAAATGTACAAATATATTAAATTAATAAATCAAATTGTAATGAATGTACATAACCAAATATTTGTCTCTAAAAAATAAGTTTCTAACTAGGTTGTTTGGTGTTGACTGTTGTATAAAGTTTGTCGTTTTATTTGTGATTCATTGGACCTAAGTTTGGTTCGGATAAACTTGAGTTATAAAACAACTTCAGTCGATCTGACCAATTTCTGTCTTCCATCTTTCACCAAAATTGTATTGACGTAAAATAACGCAGAAAAATTTTGCAAGAGAAATTTTGAATCTTATTTCTGAGATGTTTGTTACCACTACTTTTTCTATGTGTTTAAATTAAGTTTTCTTATAATTTTGAGAAGTAACTTTTTTATGCTTGATGAACGAAGATTATTTCCACGGAATCTTATAACACGGCCGCAGAGTTATGAGTTAAATATTATATTATATATTCTAATTGGGTTCTAAGTGATTTATTTTATAGAGAAATTTATTGGTGGTAGCATATTTAAAATATATGGAGGGGATTTTAAGTTCACTTTTACTGTGCGATATATATATATATATATATATATATATATATATATATATATATATATATATATATATATATATATATTATTGTTCTTGTTTTGTTGCTGCATATGAATAATATGATCTAATAATATCTGAATAATCTAGTCTAATCTGAATAATGTAATAATTTGAATAATATAATCTATAATAATTTAATCTAATCTAAATAATACAATCTATAGATAATAATAGGTATATCTCTATCATGAATAATTTAATTTATTCTACTATTTAATAATAAAGTTAAATATATTAAAAAAAACAAAAATTCGATCTTTTATACATACTGATGCTGTATTTACATCCTATAATATCTCATTTAATTGATTTATGTATAAAAAGTAACAACAGGTAGTTTGCTTAATTTATAAATATATTTTAATAAATCTGATTTTTTACAGAATCTGATTTTTTACAAAATCAGATTAATTTTCATTAATATCACGGAAACTAGATTTTTCTCGGGAAAACGTCTTAAAAAAATAAAAAATCTCTAACAATATATTGTTAGATTCGTATTTAAATGAACCAAATCTATCAAAATTATTATTTGACTAAATAATTAAAATCGTCGGAACCGACGATTTTTATATATGTATATATATTTTTTTTTTACGTTTTTATCAGTTATTTTGGGTAGCGCCTCCAAATTCCAAATTTGGAGCTAAAATTCTTTCTCAATTTTTCCTCGGGGTATGATTTTTCTGAAACTGTATGCCAAATTTCATAAATATCGACCCTGCAGATTGGGCTCCACTCGTCTACACATGTAAAATACATTTTTACATGTTAAAAAAACAATTTTTTTGACTTAGGGATCCTCAAAATTTATAAATCCATCAAAATCTCAAAACCGAATTTTCACGCAATTGTAATACTTTCTTTATATATGCCCTAAGAAATTGAGAAGTAAAATTGTTATTAGTTAACGTTATGAAAATTTTATAATACCCGTTTTATATATAGTATATGTATTTACTTATTTACATAAGCTTTAAAATTTTAAACACGGAATCTAACTCCAAATTATGGATTGACACGTGTTAATACTTGTGCAAACTTCTTATTAAAAAAAATAAAGGATTTATAACTGATGGTTTGAAGGATTCTTGTAAACATGATTTTTTATTTAACTTTTTCACTACACCATTTTCTCATCTCATGTTTGTCCACTTGTACAGAAGAGAATATTTCAAATTAAAGCATGATTTATTTACATTTGACATGAGTCATTATTTGAATTAAGCGCTAAGGTTGTGGATATATTGTAAAGGATTTCTTCAAGTGAGGAAGGTAACAGGAAGGTTTGGTAGGGATGTGGCAAGGTTATTTAAACGAAGTCAGGTGTAACATGGTTTAACCCTCCCTCTTCTCTTGGTTGTTTATCGACGAGTGTGCCGTATAGCGGAGGGGGGGGGGACTAACATGAACCCTCACCAGTGGTTATACGCCGGGTGTTAGCGGAATCTCGTTATTCTGAACTGCAGTAATGTCATTGCCCTGTGACAACACTCTCCATCCCTCCCGTATAATTACATAGGTCTATATGCGAATACCTTGATCAAAGCTATACATTATAATATCGCTAAATCTCCATGATTGTTGTGAAAATTAATTTCTTAAATTGGTTAAAATCAACACAAGAAAGGTTTCAAATCACAATTTCCCTTCCTTTTAGCGAATTTTCGAAGAAAATTAAGCTATATTGGCTTTAAATTTTTTGTAATGCGAATTTTTGAAAATTATCCATGGAAATCCGTTTTAGACCATTCTGAATCAATCCCTAAAATTTAACACTTTTTTTAAGTACCTATCTATGTATAATATATGTATGTATATATGGATATATATATATATATATATATATATATATATATATATATATATATATATATATATATATATATATATATATATATATATATATATATATATGTCACTCCAGACGATATCTCCCCTTAGGATGCACTTAAAATTTTCAAACAAATTTTTAAATGTCAATAATATTAAAAGAAAGGATGAGTCCGTTGGCCAGAATTTTTGGAGTCCATTTAGGGGTCAATTTTTAACCATTTAGGGTCAAAAATAGCGTAAAAACACGTTTTTTTCCATTTTACCCCCCTCTTATATGAAAATATTACAAAAGTGTACATAATAACAATTACTGTACTCTTAAAGAGCTTTACAACGACATGCATCTTAAAGGGTTTCTACTATTTTGACTTTTGTACCGCGTACCTATTGTGTATCAATTTATTTTTCACCCATCCAAATTCAAAACAAAAATTTTCCTATATTATCATTAGCCAATAATACGCAGATATCTTTGAAAATTCGCTCATTAAGTCATGGTGCATGACTGGACTTTTTTAAATGATATCTTTCATTTTCTAGAAGGCTGCGTTTAGCAAATTTTTTATTCGATGACTTTATGAAACTGACTAACACATCAGATTCTCTATTTCTACTTATTAAAATACATTTTCACTATTCTCATTTTACAATAATTAGTATTAACTTTTAACACTCAGATTGGCCAACCTATATAAGGAAAAAATAAATGCACTATGCCTGTGGGAGGGGTGGGTCCAGTAACATTTTTATTTGTCTAGTTGGCCCGACCTTCTCGAATTCAAAACCCAGTGCTCTCATTGTTTCCCCTCCACATTTTTTCGATTTCCCTGCGCTGTCGAAAGCTAATACTAATAATTGTAAAAAGATTATATTTTGTTTGGTAAATTTATATCAGCTGATTACCTGGTAAAATCGGAATTATAGGTCAGAATTAAACATGACATAGTTGTGCATAGTTACGTTTTTGCAATGATGTTTTTCGCGAATTTTCCAAAGGAAATAATAACTTTTAACTAATAAGTTTTATAGGGTAATGGAGAAAGATGACAGAATATTTTTTCTTTTTAGTTCTGATTTTTTTATGTCTGTGTCAGAGGCGTCTGACATCTAATCTTTAAAATGAGAGTCTTATTTTTCATCCTTCGGGGTTGCCTACATTGTAAAGGAAATGTCAAGGCCACAGAGGAGTTAAGAAGTAATAAACTAGAAAGGATTAAGAGTAATATTAAAATATTATAGTCTCTCCCGGTATTAAAACTCTATTTTTTGCACTACCGTATTATAACTTCGCTTGCAATTATTTCATTCGTATAGCATTTATTTAATTTCATTCGTCTTTTTTTTCAGTTCTTCTCCGTGTCCTCTGAAAGAACTAGGTTAAGCAGCAATAGCACTCCAAAAACTACTTGAGAACTGTCTATCTCGTTGAATGTGGTACTAGATGAGTTTTGTTAGCAAGGATTTTTTCAACTCCTCAAGAAAATGTTCTTTGTTCTTTTGTTTCCAAACAATTTGCTTTGAAACTCTTAGTACTACTCAGTACTCTCGTCTATACAAAACCCTTTGTGCATTTTATTAACTTAAGATACCATTAAACATTGTACTTGGTCATAATATTAATCGCGATAATAGTAATAGAAAATGGTAGGAAGATATAAGAGGTAAGAAGGAAGCTTATGAAAGATATGAGATATGAGATACCTACTTCATATTTTTCCTAATTTAATAAATTCGAAATATATTTTGAGTAAAAGTTCCTTTTCAATATAAGTATGCATAATGTCATTTTGTTACCCAATAAACTAAGTTTGTATTTTGATGAATATTTTTTATCGAGGGTAGAATTTTTGCTTACTCAATCAAATTTAACTAGAGCAATATTCGAGCATATTTAGCGCTACAAACAGGTACATATAAACAGCTTCATCCCATTGTAGAGATATGAATATTCCCCTTTGCTAGTTTTCAACAAAAAATTATCTCTATGAATGTTAGTTTAGAATTGATTATTAAACAATATTTTTTTAATTATTCACTGATAAGGTTCGATCTAATTTCTAACGGTCAAATGTACGATCATCAAAATTGCTACACTTATTGAGAGAGTTGATCAGGGTTCCTATAAATAATGATGAGATCAAGGTCCTACATTTCAAAAATGTTTCACAACTTATGTCTGAGACTGTAAACAGACAATGTGTTCCTCTCTGAGAGAAGGGTTTAGTTTCCAGACGTGCCCGAAATATTTTCCTACACTAAAGACCGTCCAAAGTGCAGTCTGGTAGATGGTACTAATATTTTTATATTCTATAATACTACAGCTCTTCCATGACAATCAAAACAAAAACAAAATATTATTTGAGAGTTTCTAGTGTGTATTTTATTAAATACGTACTATACATGACACAAAAATCCCCATTGTTGCAGCAATATGATCCCAATTGGGGGTGCCTAGACCCCCAAAGGTCCATGGCCTGGGGGTCTGCGGCCAATATGTAGAATCATAAAATAATTTGTAAATAGCTGCTAAGTAGTAAGCTAAGTTGAAAAAGAAGTATATATAAATTACTTCAAAAGAAGGTTTTAATTACAAAAACGCTCAAAAGCACCGCTACAACGTTGGAAAACTGCAGGTGTAATATTGTTTTGATATAAAAAATTGTTGTTCTCCATTGGAAGAGCACAGACAATCCTACCGTTTTATAAAAATCTCTCAAGAAAATCTCAGCAATTTAAGGTTTCCTAGACAATTAGAGAACCCGCATCCGAGATCTTTAACTACCTCAATAATCTGAATACCAAATAGCAAGGAGCTAATGTGCAATGTTGTCCATGTTGAGGACCAAATTGATGCAGCTATTTTAAAATTGACATTGAGGAAAAAACAAAAGAAACAAGAAGAAACAACACTTCTATCGGGATAAAGTTGCCAGCAATGACTTATAGCGCCAGATATTGCCTCATTGTAAGCAGGCAAGTTGATTCCACAATAAGTGACGCAATTTTATTACTCGTTTATTTGAGCCTTTAGTTAGCCTTTTAGAGCCTTTAGTTTATTTATACCCATTTTAACATAAAAACTTTATTTTAGTTACCCCTAAAATTTTAAATATTCTTACCAATCAATGCCTTTATAAATGCTACATGATATAACTGAGACTATCGATATCGAAGTTATTTATTAAATATTATTTAATAGATCTTTTATATTTTGGCTTAGATTAGATGTATAGAATATTTATGTTCATGATAGAAATAAATGAAAATATTTTGGCTTTTTCCCTTTGACATGTAGCTTGGTATTATATTGTCAAAGGTAGAGAAGGTAGAATAAACCCTTTCATTTATGATCCTGGATAACGTATAATTAACGAGCGTATATATTTTCTACCAGGGATGGAGCTCCTTTCAAAAGGTTCGCGGCCTAAAACCACCAGTTGCATATTATAGACTTTAATTATATCTTTATAAACTAGCTAGATGCCCGTGTTTCGTTACGGAGTGTGTAATTTGTAATTTTTTAAAATTTTATTTTAATTTTTTATAAACAAACTACCGTCAAGAGACATTGAAGTTATTTTACTAAGCAAGAATATCTAGATGACACAGTTTGCTGCATCCCTTCCCCTTTATTGCTATACCCCTTCCTTTTGAATAATATTATTTATAAAAATCCCTTATTATTATTTGACTCCCATGACTGGGGAAACAGTTTTAAAAGTTAAGCTTCCTGGAAAAGCCAGGGGTATTTTTCTTTCCAGTTATTTTCCTTTCCCCCTCAGTCTCTTATTGCATCCTTCGGTGGAAATTATTTTTTATTACTAGCTGCTTACATCCCTGAGAGAAGCATTTTCCTAAGTATTTACTTTCCATCTTCAGAAAATCAGTCTGGGCTAACCACTCCTCCTTTTTACTTTGATCTTATTTCCTTCCTAAGGGATCAAATCTTAGTCAACCCCATCTTGCCAGACAATGTTATTTAAGAAATAACTGTAGATTTGTTTAAAAAAAACTTACTTACATGCATACTTATATAGATAATATTAATAATAATAAAATATAGGGGTCAGGGTAGCCCGAAGGGGAGAGTGGCTGGCTCTCAATCAAGTTAAGAGCACCGGGCGTGGTCAGTAGTTGGATGGGTGTCCACCTGACCATAAAGCTAATTTATTTTCAATTCCTAGATCAATTTTCACTCCACATTGTTTAAACAAATGGCAAACTTGCTCGAAAAAGTAGCGCTACCTGGTTTTGGCCTGAAAACCATGATTGGGACTCGATCGGTTCATATAAATCAAGATGAGAGACATGGCTTAAACAAAAAAAACAAAAAAAATTTTGACTTACCGATATTGTTTTATAACCCAAGGTTATTCAAACCAGTAGTTCTCTGTAAACTTAGTTATATATATATATATATATATATATATATATATATATATATATATATATATATATATATATATATATATATATATATTTATATATATATATATATATATATATATATATATATATATATATATATATATATATATATATATATATATATTGCAATTTAAAGTTATCTACATCAAAATATAAAAAAAAAATGTAACCTGGAATTAAAGCATTTTATAGCTTTTCAAATCCCTTGTTCAAATAGGATATATTAAACCTGCAATGCAGAATGTTGCGGATCGTAGGTTCATTCTATAATTTTATTTTCTTTATTCTTAGTCAATAAACTCGGAACCGTAAATGGGCACATGGGAGATTATATTGGCGCTCGCAAGGTTTTATCAAATATACAATTCTATAGTTATAATTTTTTTAATGATTTCAGAGTTAATATTATATTTTCCTTAACTTCTATTTTCGACTTAATAAAATTTTAGCTCGCGGCAAACTAATATTTGGAATAGCGAAGAACTATATATTTAATGAGGAAATTCAGAATACGATAGATAAAACAAATATTTGATTGTAATATCTTTTAATTCTTGTAATAACTCTTAAAGATAATATTGAATGCTTTTAATATAAATTTTTTTTGTATATTATTTCCTAGTTTTGGTTAGGGGTTACTATCGAGGTGGTAGTTATAACCCTTGGAGTATTTTCCTGTTCAATAATCCATTGCTGTGCAAACTTCTTTTCTTTGTTGCCAAATATTGCACCTACAATATCCAATTTTGGCAATGTTTATCTCTTTAGTACCAGGCATGGGCAACATTCTCTCGTCTGGGCCCGGATTCTCAATATTTTTGATTTACTTAGCTCTTATCTGACTTTTAATTATTATTTTGCTTCCGAGTTTACCGAAGGTAACGGAAGCTATGTGACCATTCTGAAGAACGAAAAAATTTTAGGTCTCCGATTACAAAAATTCCAAGACAGAAATCCGTTTCAGACCAGGGAATATTTTTGGTTCCGTGTCTGTCTGTCAGTCTGTCGGTCGGTCTGTCGTTCAATTTTTGTGAACCAACATATCTTAAAAACTACACGTCCAATTTTAATGAAATTTGGGTGGTAGGCCATAATTAGCCCATTGTTGGTCCCATATAAGTATATAAGTTTCAACCTTCTGCGCCTATTTCACTGAGAAAAAAAAGAGGCGATTTTTGGGTAGCCGCTGACCAAAAATATTGTTGCGGCCGGGACCACCAGAAGTTCGTTGCGATAACAAGTCGAGTTTAGTAGACCGTTAACAATAGACTTTTAGTAGCTGTAATTGTAATTTGTATTGTAGCGGTAACCAAGAAAGTTTGTAACTGTTATTAAATGGAAGAAAATCTGTATTCGCTGCAACAATGTTTTTAGTTGCCGTCAACGGTCTGTATAGTCACGGCAATTATTTTTATAGTTACTGCGACTACACTTTTTTTGCCAGAACTTAAATAATAGTTGCTGTAACTACAAAATTTGTTAGCGCTGCTGTGTAATTAATGACCCCAACAATATATATTTTACGCTAGCTACATTAATTAGTTTGCTCAACTATAACAATAGTTGCTGTGCCTATTTAACAGTTGCTGTAACTCCAAAATTTGTTGCCGCTACTGTATAACATAATGACTCCAACAATAAATGTAATTCCCCCAATTATGTATATAGTCACACCAAACATAACGTTTGTCATCCTCAACAATAATTATATTCCCCTCTACTACTCTTTTGGCTCCTGCATAGTTGCAGGAACCAAAAGAGTAGTTAAGGGAACTATCCATGGTGGGACCTGTAGTAGTACGCCCTCTCCGATTACAAAATATATTATTGTTTATTCAGTTAAGTATTTTAGGCCAAGCAATTTATTGAGAGCAAAATAATTTAGAATTTATTGGAAGCATTTTAGATTGCTTCCAATAATAATCTTTTTTAAATTTATAACTTTGTTTGCTTTTAATAAATTGCATAACCTGAGACACTCAACAGTATAAACAATCATCTATTTTGCAATCGGAGGGTGCATACTGCTATAGGTCCCACCATGGATAGCTACCATGACATTTACAGGGAACTATACTACTACTAGTACCCTGAATTCATACTTACTCATTGAATGTGACTCTTTATTTCATTGCTTTACTGACTAAGTATTCAAAGCATAAAGCATGACATCGAACTTACTTAAAAGTTCAAACTTTTGTATTGAAACAAGTCAGTAAAGAAAAGAAAATTTATAAAACGTTGCAATAAAAGACAAATGATGCAAAATAATTAAGGATAGAATAATTTAGCCTGGACACCGTTTTAGTGTATAACATGTTTATTATAAAATATATACAAGAAAAATATACATTATACTTAATTACAATATAAAAGTAATTACTATATTTATTATTTTAAAAGTATTACTTTAAAATTATTAATTAAAATTATTAAAAAAATAGTAATTATTACTTTAAAAGTAATTACTGTATAAAATAACTAAATAAAATTATTACTAAATAATATATAATGACTACATTAAAATTACTGTATATTTTTTATATATGCATAAAAGAAAAAAAAAAGAAAAATATAATTACTTATTAATATTTGTCATTTCAGCAAGGTATTTTTTTTTTTTTTTTTTTAATTTATTTATCTTTAATAGTTTTAGAATATGCGACAAATTAATGATGCTAAATGTTTAAGGATAAAACAATTTAGCCTGGACACAGTTTTATAATACAAATTGTTTAAGCTTATTTATTAAAAATATATAAAAGAAAAGTAAACATTTAACTACTACAAAAAGTAATTACAATATAATTTTAAAAGTATTAATTAAAATTATTATAAAAATAAAAGTATTGAAAAATTAAAATCATTAAGAAATTATTCATTATTAATTTAAATTAATTACTGTATAAAATTACTGAATAAAATTATAACTAAATAATACATGGTGACTGCATTAAAATTACTACATAATTTTTATACTCGTTTATAAAAGAAAAAAAATAACATTATAATTCGATAACATAATAAATAATAATTAAATTAACACAATAATTAATTACATATAATTAAAACTAACATTATTTCAGTACCTAGGTACTTGTAACAAGTAATATGGAGTACCTGTACCTGGTAGTACTGTGTACTAGATAAACTAGAAACAATACCACCCCTAGTTCACGGTACGGAGGTAGGCAAGGAACTGACAACTGACTGACAATAATTCTAGTTGTCTCTGGCCAGCATGGTGTTGTAAAATGAAACTGCGCATGCTCGGAAGTGGTTCATGTAGTTACGGGTATCGTTTTTACTGTTACGGAAACTAAACTTAGGTATGGTGACTAGAACATTAGCTCCTCCGACTATCTTTATAGTTACAACACATAAATGACTGCAAATTTAGTTCCCGTTACTAAAATCACTTACGGTTACTATAAACTTTGTTAAAACACTATCCATAACTAAGTTTTTTTTAAATCGTTCGTCCTAACCAATAATATAAAAAGGGTACCTAGTTGCTTAGTTGCAGTTAATACATTTATAGTAAAGCGGATATGACTCTCAAAAATACTGCAAAACAGACTGCCAACTATAGTTTTACAACAAATTTGAGCTACTCAATTTCACTTTCCAAGCTTTTCAGTAACGAATTCGTATGTTAGATGCCATGAATAAATGAAATACTGCAAAACCGAGGCCTCTGACAACCGAGTTCTTTAATAGGGGCCCTGGAAACCTTAAACTATATTTCTGAATAGCGAATAAATGTTATCCTCATGAAAATCAATGTTAAACACTTAATAGCAAAATTAAATCGTTTAACAAAAAAAAAAAAAAAAAAAAAAAAAAAAAAAAAAAAAAAACAGGTGAATGGAGCGAACTAGAATTTCAGAACTTTATCAGACAGGGTACTGGTTCTAGGGAAAAATTCCAGCAAACGCCCCTAAAAACCTTAAATAGATCTTAGGCCCTATCGCTCTACGCCCTGCGGTTCTTTGATCCAAACCAAACCCCCAATGTAAGTTCAGCTGAGGGAACAGGCATACTTTTTTTTGGAGGAGTTGGTTGGAAACTTGAAGGCGGGTACAAAATTATGTCAATTTAAATTTCACCCTTTTAAAATTTAAGCTTTCAACAAGAATTTATGATTGTTTTAAGAAACTTTATCTGAATAGCTAGTAAATGTTATCATCATGAAAGTCAATATTAAACAAATAGCTACATTAAATCATTTAAGCTACAAAAAATCTTCAAGGCCGAGTGGAGCGAACTAGAATTTTAGAACTTTATTATACAGGGTGGTCCTAAAGTCTCCCCCCTTTAAATTTTGAACCATTTGACATAAATGAATGAAACCTGGCGTACTTTTCTTGTGAAAAGGGGTAAAACAGAGTGAGTATTTTTTTGTGTGATTTACTTCATTTTGGTGGTATTGTTCACTTCGGGTGTTCCATCTAATATGAGCTATCGCAAAAATGAAAAAAAAAGTTAATAGTAAGACGTATTTGTAATGAATGTCTTGCATTCTAGGGATGAATGCAAGACATTTTACTTCTTTGAAGGTTTTTCTACAACCATAATTTTGTCGCCGATTAGCGCCCAAAGCTTCAAAGTAAGAATGTTTGAAGATGAATTTCCGCTAAAATATTGACCCTACAAATAAATTGCCAAGAGTAAAAATGTCTCATTTTTATCTAGAGAATACAAACCTTAAATTTGTTACAAACATTAAATTCTCTAAATTTGGCAATTTTTCTTATTTTTTTATGGTATCTAGCAGCAATAGTGATCCCAAAAAAAATCTTAAATCCGTAGAAGAATTCACAAAACACATTCTACATTGGAATACTAAGTCCAATCACATGGAATACTTAATCCCTTATACTCTTTAGTTTAAATTAAAATATCTACATTTAATACGAGACATGGAAATACCCTAATCCTATATGTATATTATATGGGTCTTTTAGTATTTTGTTTATCATCTATCGATTATTGATTAGATCAAAATTTTATTATTAAACATACATTTTAATTTTAAAATGTTAATTGTTGTTAAATGTTGAACTGATCGAATTTAATCATAATTTGAATCAAAGCTCGATTCCAACTCCTGATGGTAATCGAATGATTAGATTTAAAATTTAATTAGGAATATTCTATTACAAATTCTTTTTGAGCATCCCTACACTGCACTCTCTCTCCCCCCCCCCCGCCCCCCCCCCCCCCCCCCTGTCGGCGCGGGTGAAAAGATAAAGATTAAACGTAACAAATAGGGGTAATACTAATAATAACAAAATATAAAATATTCAATTTTATTAAAATATAATATAAATATTTTCTGTAGATCTAAATTAGAAAATTAATTTTATTCTAATAATGTAATAATATTTATTTTAAAAATCATGCGTTGTTAACTTAGTTTATGTAAATCCAAATATATAGTTGCTTCAACTATATTCACCAAATTTAATCTTGGATACTTCAGCCCTCAACTAATTCATTAGATGCGGTTACAACGTTAAGATTTTCAAGACTCACTTATTTACCGCAACTACAAATAAAATAAAAAATAGTAACAACAATTATAAATTAGTATCCACAACTAACTTATAATTGGGGATACTAAACCGGCTTAACTAAACCCTACTTATTGCAGTAACCACAAAAAAAAAAGAAAAATAATTGGCGCAAACCAAATGCAGTTGCTTCAATTGCATTTGACTTTGCGGTGACCAAATCTGCATTGACTATATTTAGTTTTTGCATTTGCATCTCACTTTTTTCTCAGTGTTGTTTCTCTTCCACATGCGCACAAACATACATTTATTTACACCCATAGCTTCAAAAGTGCATAACTGATTTGAATGAAACTTTTATAGTGTGTCGAAAGTAACTCGCAGATAGCTCCAGATTAATTTGAACCGTCTGCGCTCTTTAACTTTTGCTAAATTGATACTTTAATTCGTGTAAAATATCAAAACATTTTGACAGATTAAAAAAATTACGGGGGAAACAATTAAACCAATTAGACATTAATGGCTTGTAAAAGCATAAAATCAATAAAGCACGTGGATAGGATGCGAGGAAGCTATGTGCCACACCAATTGGCAGTCTATTTTTGAAAAGTTTTGATCTGATGCATGACAGCTATTGATGATATTATTTATCCATGCAGTGTGATAAAACACAGATATGTGCTATGTTTTGAGGTAAATGAACGACCCCTCCCCCCCGGGTTCGGTCAATGTCTTTGGGCATAGAACCCTATTTAGGTTTCCCCTCGGTTAAGAATAAAAAGAAACCACGATGACTCCCATCATTAATTGTAATCTTCGATTTTAGTCTTCTTATATTTTTTTTTTTTTTTTTAGAATTTTTACATATTTTTTAAATTAAAGCATAATGCCCATCGACCACATAAAAAATTTATATTTATGTAAACGACAAGACTTTAAATTAAATTATTATCAAAGACCTAAAGAGTATATAGTTAAACCAGATATGCATAATCCAAAAATTGAATTTTAACGTTTGTTGTTTACTTTTTTTTTTAAATGAATTTTACTGTTTAAATGTTTTTTAAACTATGATTTTATTTTTGATTAAAGTTTTTACTTAGAAATCCGTCTCTTTCGTTCAGTTTTTTTTTCCAACAGGGATAAAATCGTTTCGCCTCAGACTACTTCATACCACTTTAAAATCCCCTTTTTTCAGCCCTTAAAAGTTTAATGGGAAAAAGCTCTTGTTTCTCTAAAACTATTTGTTTGTTGAAGCTTTTTTTATTTACTTTACTTTATCTTGTAAAAAGGTAGAGAGAAAGGTTGTGTTTTTTTTCAAGAAATGTTGAGAGTTTAACTATTTTAAACTTTATTCGATTTCTTTTCCTCCTTTTTTTTTATTCACGCAGTTTTACAGTTACTTTTATTACATACTGGGTTATTCGTACATACTGGGACAAATATTGATGTGTGAAATTTATTTTAGTTCATTTTACAGACTATAATCTATGATTGTGAATTTCTTAAAATTATTGGATTAAAAAATGCTTTCAGACTAACTGATTCATTGAAATTTCTGACACATTTTTTCATTAATTGCTCCGAGCTTACCGAAGGTAACGGAAGTTTTTTTTTATGTCTCCATTTTAAAAAACTTTGAAAACAGAAATCTGTTTATCCATCAGGAAACATTTTTGGTTCCGTGTCTGTCTGTCGGTCTGTCACTCAATTTTTGCGAACCAACCCAACATATCTTAAAAACTTCACTTCCGATTTTAATGAAATTTGGAATGTAGGTCATAATTAGCCAGTTGTTGGTCTCATATAAGTAAATGCGTGCGTTCCCAGTGCGTACATGCACACAAACATACTTTTCATTTACACCTATATCTTAAATAATACTCATCTTATTTTTATGAAAATTGGAAACTTTGTCGAAAGTAGCCGGCAGAGAGCCCTAGATTAATTTCAACCGTCTACGCTCTTCATATTTTGCTAAATTAGATACTTTAATTCACGTAAGAAATAAAACAAAGTTGACAAATTTAAAAGATAGCTGAAAATTATACAATAATAGGTTGTAAAAGTATAAAACCATTAAAGTATACGTGAGGAAGCTATGTGCCTCACTAATTGGCAGACTATTTTAATAATTTGTAATTTTTCTGTCTGGTCCTTAGGCAAAAACCAAGGACCCCTATATTTTCCTGCGTGTGTCTGTCCGTCCGTCCGTCCGGTCGCCTGCTCTCACGGCTATACCTTTCGTCCGATCACTTTGAAATTCGGCATGTATGTGTCTTGTATACCCACATATTTTAAAAATATAGCGACTTAAAAAAATATTTTTCAAAAAAATTAGGGTAAAAAACTTAAGGGTTTAAATATTTTTGGACACCGTGAGCGGTATCATATGAAAGGGTACGTCGAGCTAATTACAAAAATATATAATTCTTTGGTTATAACTTTGATAGGGCGAGCGTAGGCAAGTTTGAAGTGGGTGTGAAACGTGCTCCCCCCCCCTCTATCTCGCTTATGTGAAGTGTAAAAAATCTGAAAAAAACCTGAACATTCTTCGACCAAAAGTAAAGATTCCACTTTTTGGAAATTTCGAGAAAAAAAAATTATTTTATTTTTTATTAACAAAATACTTTTTTTTTTATATAACTATGGTCTTTTCGATGTATTTATATGGTTGTAGTCCGGTTCAGTGGCAAAAAAATACTTTATCAGAAGTTTATTTATGTGTTTTGAGAATATCAGACCCATAGGATAGTTCAAAGTAAGCTTTTTAGCATTTTAAAAAACACCATCAATGTATTGATGGTGTTAGGGTACTACTGTAATAGGGTACTACTTAAACTATCCAGGGTTGCCTACGGACCCTCGCTGTGTGCTGACTACCACACACTTGACCAGTTTATTATGGTTGGTTTATACTGGTAATATGCTTGTCAGTTTACAGTCACTCAGACATATGGCTATAGTGAGATACTGCTGAGACAAAAATCGTAAATTCATTAAAATCACAAATCTTGTACACTCTTTTACTCTGGAATAGAGGGAGGTTTCGGCCTCTTTAAGGACATCATCAGTGCCGAGAGAAACGTCAATTAAACAGAAGAGCTCATTTGAGTGGGGGAAGTCATGCGAAGCCAGACCCTCCTACCTGTACTATTAAATCATTTAGTTTAAGTAAATGGTTTCTCTTGCGAAAAAAGTCTAGCTGGTGTAAAATTTACATTAGCATTGAAAATTGAACCTTGCTTTACTTACAATTTACTATTTGTTTACAGAGAACTCTTTTGTCTGTTAAAACCGTACTAATGGCTTTCTTTTAAGTAAACTTTAGAGACTGAATTGATCGTGATTACTTTTACCGTGTACTCTGACTCTTCTCTTTGCAAATTTATTCTGAGATGAGATTGTATGTTGTAGATTGGTTTTCATTGATTAAATCTCTTTCTCTTACTGATTGAGTTCGGTGAGTTGCGTGTTTGTATCCGTCTTTGTTGTTTATTATTTATTTTTATTATTTGTATCTAGAGTTTTAAATAATTTCAAGATAAAAAGAACTTTTTATATACTACGTTTATAAATTTTCTGTTGAATCGTATGTAATGTTGATAATATAATTGTTATTGTTATATAATATATAATGTTAGTGAAAAAAAAAAAATAGTTCCAAATTTATTTACTTCACATAAATGACAACCATCTAGAGAGCTGATCTTAAACATATAAAAGGACAAATCTTTGTACAACGGATCTCCCCAACACCAAATCTAAACCGTGCCATCGATATATTTGAAATAATATAAATAATATAATCGGTAAATAAGAGAATCGATATATTTCCTGTTTTGCTGTCATTCAATGTTTACCTCTTAATAAAAAATCACAAATTTGAAACCCGTCAAAATGAAGATTGTAAATACTATGGGATATGTCAAAACAAATAAAATAATTTGCGGATTTTTTCTGAACTAACTTTCCATACAGCAAAAATAGCTGAAAACGAATTAAATTCTGCTGAAAGATGGCTAAAAGTAATAAAATAAAAGTTTCAAATGTCTAGCTATTCGGGAAGTTAGTTAGAAATCGATTGCCAGATTTGTACCGGACAAACAAACAAACAAACAAGAAAACAAGCTAATAAAATCGTAGTAAAATATAGAAATAGTCTGCCAATCAGTGCGGCTTCCTCGCGCTCTCATTTGTTTCTCTTCCTCATTTGGAGGAGAAACAAAAGGGCGCAGAAGGTTGAAATTCTTTGGGACCAACAATAGGCTAGTTATGACCTTGCATCCAAATTTTATTCAAATCGCATTTATAGTTTTTAAGATATGTATATGTTGGTTCGCAAAATTTGAGCAACACACCGACAGACACACACGAAACCAAAAATGTTCCCTGATGTCTGAAACGGATTTCTCTTATAATTTTTGAAATCGGGACCTAAAAGTTTTTCAGAACGATCACATAGCTTCTGTTACCTTCGGTAACCTCGGAAGCAAAAACTTGTAAAATAAATAGTTTAGATTTAACATCTTATCAAAATCTGAGCGCACGGCAGTGCGCAAGGCCAATTTCCAGTAAGTATGCAGTGTATCTTTACTTGAACCAATTCACCCGGTTTTTCTCACCCTCATATCTTTGTTTCCTCTTAAGATGGGCTTTTGAAATTTTAATCATAGATTAACCTTAGCTTATTTAGCTTAGATTATTAACTGAGGAAACTTTAAACAATAAAACCCTTAACACCCTGCCTCTTCAACAGGGGAGACTATCAAAGTTGATATTTTTGTTACTGACTTACTCACTCATCATCAAAATTGAAATTGAATTCCAGAATGATCAGAAACTTGAAATGTATGTTCGTCTTTATTGTTTATTTTTATTATTTGCATCTAGAGTTTTTAATAGTACATTACGCTTCGAGTGCAGAAAGTAGCATTTTGCATGCGAGTGTGGAGTTTGCACCCGAGCGACAGCGAGGGTAGTAAAACCACACGAGCAATGCAAAATGCCGTTTTCGCACGAGTTGCGTACCGTACTTTATCTACGATTGTTAGATTTGAATAATAAATACAGAAAAAAAACTTGCTGTATGTAAGTTCGTATCTCTCTCTTGATAAAGATGGCATTTATTCTTGAGTTGTATTTTTTGCCAAATTGATTATTTCTGGAGGAGTATAATATTATTCTCCACATTTTCGTCAAAGTCACCTGATTCACTCATTGTTTTTCACTAAAAGCTCGATATAAACAGTTACTTTAATAAAAGAACAGCAAATTAGTTTTGTTAAATGTAAACAAACTCGCTAATCATGCGCAAAGCTGAAGAATTCCTCTTCTTTACCGCCCTAGGGTGGTAAAGAAGAGGAATTCTTCAGAACTATGAGACGCGCATGCGCAATAAATACAAGTACGTAAAGAATCACTTTCTACGCATCTAAACAGAGATTCAATGTTTATATTTCGTATCAATCGTAGATAAAATATATAAATAGTCTGCCAATTAGTGTAACTGTAACACATATAGCTGCTTTGCGTTCTCATTTGTTTGTCTTCCTTACGTACAAGATGGTGTTTTGCTACGTTTGTGTTGTTTTGTCACGGTAAATCTCTTGTTTTGTTTGATAATCACATGCAATGTTATCTTAACGGAGGAAGTAAATTTGAATCAATTTGTTAATCCAACTTGTCCCCAACCTTATTTATCCAACCAATTGTGTAATTAGCAAGAACATCACAGTTCTTGCTGCAGTTGTCGGTAAGAACTGTTTATATTGCTTAGCTAGTTAATTTGTACTGAAGCTGGTATATTAGTGTACGTATAATGCTCGGTGTCTCTTTATATACCTTTATCTAGCTAGACTACTAACCTGCAGTTTGTGCTTGTTCAACTAAACTGCAGTTGCAGAAATCTAAGATAATCAGGTGCATTTAGGTTGGTATGTTTAGGAATACGTAATAATAAAGTAAATAAATTGCAGCACCGGTATATAAACTATTGAAGACTTCTATCTAACCATAAGATTTTGTAGTACTGGTCTTTATATTTTTATGTTTTTTCTCAATCTGTTTTGGTGGTCTGTTATAGTTTAAGTCCTGCAAGTGAGGTGCTCTTGTTTTTTTTTCCTTTTACTAGTTTCGACCTATTTAATGTATAGTTTTTCTACCATTATCTTACGTTTTTAAAATGCTTTTGCTATTTCTACATTTAATTGCTTAGTGTGTGAAAAACATTGTGGCTGAATATTTCTTGAAATAATATACTACTCAACTTTTGAAGTTTAACACCTGAAAAATTCAAACATATTCACAAATAAAAAGAACTTTGGAAATGATAGTGGGATTAAAACTATTGACAATCTTAGATATGTGTGTCAGACGACCTTTGGCCCTTTTGAGTTGATTTGGAAGTTGTTTGTTTGTTACCTGTGGTTCAAAGTGTGAATGGCATTGAAAAGCTGCTTATCAGATCAAATGACAAAATACGGTTTTGATTCACAACATGCTCTCTCCTTTAGTTCTCCTGTATCACTTTGATTGTAAACTTACATTTTTCATTGTTTCCATGATGGCTAATAATCGCCTAAGAATTAGTAAAATTTGGCTTTTTTCATTAATATTGGAAGGAAGGTAAGACAGCTGTATGAGTAGATAAGTAAACGATATCGAGATTTTTTCAGGTGTTCCACTTCAAAAGTTGAGTAGTATATTTTACCTGGTTTCTTTTTTCGGTGGTTTGAGGATTATTTCTATATTTTATATTGCTGTCTTAAGAGAACATATATTATATACATACTGATGTGAATATATTTCTTATTCTTTTATTTTTATTTATTTTTTTTTTACACAAGTTATTTATTGGCATAAGTAACAAAACATATTTGTGTATACCGGAGCCATAATGTTATTTTGAGAGGGGATGGTTTGTGCCTTTCATAATTTTTTGATATTTTGTAAAGGATTGGAGCTTTTGAATTACATTTGTGGAAGGGTATATTGGATAATTTCGAAGTAAATATTTTATTATCTTTATATTTAATTTTTTTAATTATTTTTTATTTTATTTATTTATTTTTAAATGGGAATTTTTGATTGGACTTTTGTTAGGATAGTTTGCGGGTGTTTAAATGGGTAACATAGGCAGTGTGTGGACTGACTGCATGGGGGATCAACCTGGCATTTGCCTAGTAAATTGAGGGAAACCATAGAAAACCTCCTTAGGTTGGGCGGACCCGAGTCCTTTCTAAATTCTTCCTATGTTTTCCCTAAGTAATTTTTATTTTTATTTTAGTTTTATATACATTTTGATGAATTATAATAATGCAAGGGGTAATGCTGAATTGATAAATATCTGAGTTTATATTTACATATTTGATATATTGAATAATTGAGAATCTCACACCGGTTATGAAATCTAAGAAACGTAAATATAAATATATTTATGTACATATTACCAATTCATATCTAACTGTAATTTTCCACGAAGTTCTTGAAGAAGTGTCGCCAAGAACTTCATCTACATCAAGAAAAATCTACATCAAACTACCACTGTGCGCGCGCATAGGTAGGCCCAATTTCTTCCCGACTGTTATCCAAACAAGTAAGAAAAAGCATAACCTGATCGAATTTCTAAGAATTTTTCCCATTCTTCTTGATCTTCTACAGTTATAACCATTGTACAATCAACGGGAAGGTAATCGATCCTACTCGGATCTTACTAGATTTACCAAGTTCTTGGCGACACTTTTAGCGCCTAGAGCTCAATCCGTGTTTTATATGATCCTTGGGTAATGGTTTATCCCCTGGGAACGTACGCATGATGAAAATTTCCGTCACAGTCGAAAAAAACGGTCAATCATCATCCCCTGATTACGAATTGTCGAAGGACGTCCTCCACGCTCATCACTCTCAACTCTTGTCCTGCCTTCTTTAATCCATTTAAACCAATCAAGAACGTGGCGTGGTATCATCACCACAGGCTAAAGAAAGCATTTCATAAGTCTCTGTAGCGGTACGCCCAAGCTTCTGGCAAAACTGGACACAAACCCGTTGTTCAAGATTTTTACACATGGCAAAATACGACAGGAGACGAAATTCACTTTCACTTGATCACTCACAGAAACCACCTGAGACTATTTGAAGCAATGAAATGAGTCGTGTGGCTTTACAGTAGTAGTAGTACTATAGGTAAATGTCTACTCAGTATTATCTTCCCCCTCCAGTCCGTTGTCTAGTAATAAAATCAGTCTCGATACTTTTTGATCAGACCTCGTACTTGAAGTAACCAAGGTGAAACCTTCGTTTTAATTTCTGTTTCTGATAATATTAAATATTTATATAATTATTTTTGTATTATATAATTATATTTTTTTTACTAAGTTTTTTTATGGAGTAATTATAATTATTTATTCAATTAATTTGTTACAACAATATATTACTATAATGGAAAAACGGATTATTAGGCGGGAGTTTTTATTTTTATAAATTGATTTTTTTTTTAAGTAATTATCTTACGGATGATCTGACAATTGGCAGGAGGTTTTTTTTTGTGACAATTTTTTGCTTTTTATGATGACAAAAATATTTTATTTATGTCTTTAGAGTCATTTTCATAGTTTATGGAATTTTCGTCATGGCTATACATGCGGCTTCAATAGATTTCCTTTTTGAATAGTTTCTTTCCAAATCTAGTATTTTAATGAAGTTTTATAAATTTGGTGATTTTGATTTTAATAGTTATTTATGCACCTAGGGAGTAAAGTAAGCCATTATTCCCTGAGTAAACAAGTTGGTTCTTGAGGCAAAGCCAAACGAACTATGGTCCCTAAATCCCGAGGCGAAGCCGAGGGAATTAGACTTTTTAATTCCCGAGGCTTAGCCGAGGGAATAACGCTAAAAAGATAATTATTATAATTAGAGAATTAATAATTGCAATTCACTCAAATAAAAGGTTATTTAGATGCAGGTTTAAAAACAATGATAAACAAGGTCAAACAGCAATGTCGCCAACCTGATTTCAAGAACATTACAACATTAGCCATTCATTCTGTACTATGTATAAAATAATAAAGTTGGCAATCCATCTTTTTCTACTTTACATTTTCGCCCTTCTTTAACTTTTTCTCCCTACTATGAGAAAATGAGTTGAGGGGATAAAAGACTTTCTTTTTCTCCTTACTGGAGATAAAATAATAATATGTGCTGTATGAATAAAATAATATGAAATACAGAAGAAAAAGCCCTATATGACCCAATAAAAGAAGGAAAAAGGGATTACTCTATCCTATTCTTTTAACTATAGCATTACTATCTCCTATTATTTTATCTATAGCATTACTATTTCCTATTATTTTATCTATAGCATTACTATTTCCTATTATTTTATCTATAGCATTACTATCTCTTATTCTTGTAACTATTAGCATTTACAATTAAAGTATCAAATTCAATGAAGAGTGCTATTACATAATTAAATGTTATTGCCATTTACGAAATAAGTGGTTTTAGGAATAGACATTTAAAATTACTTTCTTGATGGTTTTTTAGTTAATTTAAAACCGTAATAAAGTTTAGAAGCATTTTGAAATGCAAATTTAAGATATTTAATCGCATAAACTTCTAACCTCATTCCAAGAGGGATTTGAAAGTTGAGTTTTATTCAACAATGTTGTTAAACATAATAAAAAATAGGCTGCACAACAAGCTGAAGTTGTCTTTGAAATTGGGTCTCTACTAAAAGACCATGCCGAGGCTTTATTGAGTCGAAACATCTCGTCTCCTTATCATTTTCCCATATCTTTCCTTTACCTTCCTTGGCCTCTTCCTATCTCGACCCAAATAGCTCTATCTCTTCGTCTACCCTAGCGAGGGGTAGAACTCAATTTCTTCTGCCGTTGCCGTACCCCTCTCATTGAGTTACGGTCGGATAATGAACAGGGTGTCCTACAAGGAGGGGGAACCCTACCGGGGCAGAAAACTGCCATCATTTCAAGCTAAACCCTACTCCGAGAAAAACGGTCCCCTGCTTTCCTTTAAAAATACCACCTTTGAATTACCGTCCCTTTACAATCTCTTGACACTACTTTTTATCATGCATTTTTTTCTATCAGGAAATCAATAATGTAGACTAATAAATTTGTTTCTAATAAGTCAAAAAACTAACCATATTTATAAGAGCTAGTTTTCAAACTGTGTTTAAAAAATCTTACTTAACAATTTTTTTTTTTTTTTTTTTTTTTTTTTTTTTTTTTTTTTTTTTTTTTTTTTTTTTTTAATTTTTAATTTGAAACACAACTACAAAAATGTTTACATTGTAACAAGGGATACAGATATTATTGTTTATCTACGATTGATACGAAGTATAAACATTTTATCTCTGTTTAGATGCGTAAAAAGTGATTCTTTTCGTAGTTGTATATTGCGCATGCGCGTTCATAATTCTTCACCTCAACTCACGATTAGTGGGTTTGTTTAGATTTAACATAACTAATTTGCTGTTTATTTAATTAAAGTAACTGTTTATATCGAGTTTTTAGTGAAAAGCAATGAGTGATTTAAGTGATTATGACGAGAATGAGGAGAATAATACTCCTCCCGAAATAATTGATTCGGCAAAAAATACAACTAATGAATTAATGCCGTCTTTATCAGAAGAGAAATACGAACTTTTGAATTTTTTCCTGTATTCATTATTAAAATCCAACAATCGAAGATAAAGTACTGTACGCAACTCGTGCGAAAACTGCATTTTTCTTTGCTCGTGTTGTTTTACTACCCTCGCTCTATCGCTCGGGTGCAAACTCCACTCTCGCATGCAAAGTGCTACTTTCTTCACTAGGCGCGTAATGTACTATTACATGGTGTGAGTAACGTGAAGAAAAGTAGTCCAGTTAAAACAATTCCTCGGCATTTAATACTGTAAAATAATTATAATACAAAATAATTAATAATAATGCATTAATAGAATAATTAATTTTAATTGATTTGAAAAATAGGTAGTAGATATAATAATAGATACAGATTTTAATAATAATTTAATATAAGATATATTTTATAGATGTGAGTTTCTTTTGACAACGACAACGACTTGGAGTGTTCCCTGGAATATGCTGAGAGGATAGGATTTGTACAAGAGGATTAGGATAATGTGATAAGGATTCATGGAATTTTCTATGTTAAGTACAGATAGATTTCGGACAAAAGGATCATTCGGTTTTCATGGAGAGTAAGGTTGGAAACATAGTAAGCAGCATAGGTTATTTTTCTACCAAATTGGTGATGTGGCGACGGGAATTGGCAGGCTTGGTGCTGCCCCACACACTGCCAGATCGTATCAGACTATAGGTCTTAGCTGGCTTTAAAACTACATTATAGTTGCGAAGCTTATTTTTCAGAGAAATCTTAGACCTGCGATCCAGAAGACCGAACAGTAAATTAAATCGTCGCGTGATGTCAGTACGTGTTTTTGTATGCAGTGCCATGTTTGGACGAGGGTAAGGACTAGGTATAAGACGAAGTTAGACTGAGAAATAGGAACTTGATTAAGGATGGTTGGGAGACAGGTGCCATGACGAAGAGCAAAGATGACGTACTTACTTTTCTGCACATTTTTCCGCCTTTAAGTTTTTATATAATTTAATCTTTTATTTATATTATACTTTATATTTGTTACTAGACCAAAATATTTGTATTTATTTATTATTTTATATTTACCACTTAATATAACTTGTTCTTTTTAGTATTTAACTTTATATCCTTCAGGTTTCATTCCTTTTTTTTAACATTTATACATTAACATCTTAAATAAATTATTTTAGCTTTAAATTTTTATATCTTAAATATCTGTTTTACATTTGGTTTTTTAACCATTATTGCAAAATATTTTGTGTTTAGCCACTTAACTTTGTATATATTAATTGTACTACCTTTTACTTTTCCTTTTTTTACGTTTTACCTTATATTGAATAAATATCTATTTTTATAACTCTAGTTTTTAAGGTTTCATCTTAATTACTTTTGGTCTTTAGTCATTAGAGCTTTTCTCTTAGTTTTGTAGCCCGTTTTTGCTTTTACCCAGCTTTTTTTTTTTAAAAAAAAAAAATATTTACCTTTTTACCTTTGTAACTCTTTATCTAAAGACCTTTTAGCTTTAATACTTAATTTGTGCTTAAACTTTTTCGTCTTAGTCCGTTTTCATTACCTGTTTATATCAACCTTTCAAATTATTAGATTTTTTTTTCACCTTTAAAAAAAAAGTTTCATAGATTTAATAAAGGAGTTTGTTTACAGTCATTTTAAGAATTTAGGGCCCATAGGTAGTTGCAAAGTGTAGATGAAAAGTCTATTACTAAGAAAAATGTTGTGCTTTGAAGCTCTATGTTTAAGTGACTATGAGGTTTAGAAACACATGTGTTAAATGTACTAAAGATGCAATACATTTTAGCAAAGTTTGTGCTCTACAAACATTTAATACCAATTTATAATGAAACTAATGTGGCCGTACTGACGCCCGCACAGGCTCGCCGTAGATACATACAACAAATCCAGAACTCTATACACACACACACTCACACACACACACACACACACATATATATATATATATATATATATATATATATATATATATATATATATATATATATATATATATATATAATATATATATATATAATATATATATATATAATATATATATAGTCTCTATATGAAAATATACTTTTCTATATATTTGTATAAATTATACATACATAAATATATATATATATATATATATATATATATATATATATATATAGATATATATATATATATATATATATATTTATGTATGTATAATTTATACAAATATATAGAAAAGTATATTTTCATATAGAGACTACAGCCTTCACGAGTATAGTATTTTTCTTTTTCCTTTTGTTTCTTTTACGCCCCGATCAACACATTATTAGGTTATTACTGGACGGCGAATCCGGCTACAATTGTCACCTACCTCGGTGTAAACATCAATGTGAAATATGTCTTAACTCTCTGGGATTCGAACTAGATAATGCCATAGTTTTGTCCTTAGATTCAGGCGGAGTTGCCCTATAGTACGCTAACCACTCGGCTAGGCCGGGTGATTTGGCATTAGCTTCAGGCGGAGTTGCCCTATAGTACGCTAACGATTCGGCTAGGCCGGGAGTTTTGACCTTACCTTCAGGCGGAGTTTCCTCAAAGTATTATTCCGTCTAATGATTCTTAATGGATCTAAAGCAATCCTAATAATCAATGGCAGATTTCTCAGTTTCTTCTTTAGACGAATAAAAAGAACCATTATACATTTTGTACCATTTCAGCAAAATGAAAGGAGAAAAAAAAGTTTTTTGCAGATAGATAGAAGGGTCGGCTGTGAGAGCTATCTGAAGGGAAATTAGTTTCGTTCAGTGGAAAACTAAGACTCTTCGCAACATAGTCTGAAGGAATTTTTAACCGTTAAAAAGGAAAAAGGTTTTTCCGGTTTGCCTTCTTTAGAGTAAAAACTTGAAGATAGGGCTTGAAAATCACCAACTCAACCCGGCCGTGAAATTCAGCCGCATTCCTTCTTTATTGGAAATTCTCTGAAATTAAAAAGAAGTACTCAATAGATTCTCTAATCTTAAAATATTCAACTTTAAAGACGAAAGAAAAAACTTTTCATAGTTGATTATAAATTTTTAAGAGATGTAGTCGATAACATTCACTTTTATTTTATTTTGATATGACCTTAGATTAAGAACAAAAAGTTTGTATTAATCTAAAGGTCTGCCTGTATTAATATAGTTCTTAACTTTTTCGATTCCTTTTACTGGACCTAATAGTGGATTAAGTATAGATATTGAGTACAAAATAAATTATAATTAAATAGATTGCAAAATCTAAGCATTACTAAAACAAATAGAATGATGCACTGGATGAAGCATTTTTAAATATAGATATTGAATAAAAAATAAGTTATAATGAGGTGAATTTATAAATCTGAGTACATATCAATAAAATAAATTAATAGAATAATGCGCGGGATGAAGTATATTAAGTTTAGGTATTAAGTATTAAATAAGTTATAATGAGGTGGATTTAAAAATCTGAGTATCAATAAAATAAATTGAATAATAGGCGGGATGAAGCATTGTCAAGTTTAGGTATTGAGTATAAAATAAGTTATAATAGGTGGTTTTTAAAATCTGAGTATTACTAAAACAAATAGGATGATGTGCGAGATGACGCTATGTTGGCAGAGTTTTAAAATTAATGTGGGACCATGAGTGGACTAACTTATCATACCATTTCAGACGTGGGGCGTCTCGCAACCTTCTTTTCAAAATAATCCAAAAGTGGTGACAGATATTCAGTTGAAATATGAAGGAATTATTTATCTAATAGAAAGGTATAATTGGTGCAAATTTCATCAATATTATCAACTTTATTTAGCATTAAATTTACAAAGATCAAAATTCGATATTTTCAAAAGAACGGCAAATATCTAATTGAAATTCAGTGGAAATTATTTGTCTGATAAAGTTGTTGGTAATTTCAGCGCAATTGGAAAGAGTATCGATTTTTTAAAAAATTTTTGACATTTTTCCTGACTCAGTAAAATGGGTTAAAGAAGTCACATATTGATGATTTTCCGGACGGCACAACTGCATGTAAGAAATGATTTTTTGTATCAAGTTTCAACTCTCTAGAATAAAGTTAGTAAATAGAGTATTTCTGACATGGTATTTTTTTAAATCGGAGACATAAAAGAATGTTCGTTCTTTAGAACGATTACATAGCTTCCTTTATCATCGGTTAGCTTGACACAATTTTTTTTTTAGTTTATAAAAAATTAAAACTATACTTCTAATATGATTTAGTTTTCCTTTTTAATTTCCATGCAACTGGAACTTGTTGAATACTAAAAGGGTTTTCCAGGAGTTTTATCTAGATAAAAAAGTTTGTCGGAGTTGAGGCTAATTGTGGTTTCATAGAAAAAGCAGAAATTAAATAGTTTGAACTAGATATTGCATCATCGGTTTTAATTAATTTAGTTACTAAATTCTAACACATTCATTAGTTTCAATAGCTGAGTTCCTGGAGTTAATGTTACTGAATACCAATAGATTAGAACTATATCAATATTTTATATTAAATTAATAAGTTTATTATTTTGGCTTGATTTTGTTCCGCTATTTAATGACACAATATTAAAATATTCTTGACTAGTTATAACATATTCATGATTACCTAAATAATATTTTATCGCAAACATAAAGAATGTAATTGCGAAAAACCTTAAAGAGTTATTATTTATTATAAAAAAATCGGTCCAAGACAACTCAGACTATAACTTTCTCTTATAAGAGTATCTCCATAATTATACTTGGTCCAGTATTTTCCATTTTAAGTTTTTATGAGTTTTCTTGGTGACATTTAATTATTATTAAACATTTTATCAAATTTTATCATAATAATAATTAATATAAAAATGCCATTTTTCAAAACTGGTCTTTTTTTTTTTTTTTTTTTTTTTTTTTTTTTTTTTTTTTTTTTTTTTTTTCTGTATTCTTCACCTTAGTTGTATCTATGTGCAAAATTTGGGGAAGATTGAATCACGGTAAGTGGTTCAAAATTGGGGTAATAGGTGTGCGATGAAATTTGAAAACCAAATAAATTTGACGCCATTTTTTTTTTTTAATTTTTTAATTTTTGGTTTCTGTATTCTTCACCTTAGTTGTATCTATGTGCAAAATTTGGGGAAGATTGAATCACGGTAAGTGGTTCAAAATTGGGGTAATAGGTGTGCGATGAAACTTGAAAACCAAATAAATTTGACGCCATTTTTATTTTTTTAATTTTTTTATTTTTGGTTTCTGTATTCTTCACCTTAGTTGTATCTATGTGCAAAATTTGGGGAAGATTGAATCACGGTAAGTGGTTCAAAATTGGGGTAATAGTTGTGCGATGAAACTTGAAAACCAAATAAATTTGACGCCATTTTTTTTTTTTAATTTTTTAATTTTTGGTTTCTGTATTCTTCACCTTAGTTGTATCTATGTGCAAAATTTGGGGAAGATTGAATCACGGTAAGTGGTTCAAAATTGGGGTAATAGGTGTGCGATAAAACTTAAAAAGCAAATAAATTTGACGCCATTTTTTTTTTTAATTTTTTTATTTTTGGTTTCTGTATTCTTCACCTTAGTTGTATCTGTATCTATGTGCAAAATTTGGGGAAGATTGAATCACGGTAAGTGGTTCAAAATTGGGGTAATAGGTGTGCGATAAAACTTAAAAAGCAAATAAATTTGACGCCATTTTTTTTGTTTTTATTTTTTTTTGTTTCTGTATTCTTCACCTTAGTTGTATCTATGTGCAAAATTTAGGGAAGATTAAATGACGGTAAGTGGTTCAAAATTGGGGTAATAGGTGTGCGATGAAACTTGAAAAGCAAATAAATTTGACGACTTTTTTTTTATTTAATTTTTTTTTTGGTTTCTGTATTGTTTGCCTAAGTTGTATCTATGTGCAAAATTTGGGGAAGATTGAATCACGGGAAGTGGTTCAAAATTGGGGAAATGGAAATGTGCGATGAAACTTACAAAGCAAAGTAATAATATAAGACCAGTAAAAATAGCTTCTCCTCGGCGGGGAACGAACCTGGCCTTTCACCGTCTCCGGTGAAAGCTTCTTTCTCATGAACAAGATTTGTCCAGGGAAAACGACTTATATGGTTAGATTCTTATTTAAATGGACTACATTTTTACAATTTTTTAATCAAAATCATCGTAACTTGATTTGAGTATAGAAAACTATATATAATTATATATTTTCTTTGGGTCGTTTAGGGTTAAATAAAATGAGCTAAGTCCTCCTTTTCTTTTCTCTAAGAACAACAGCTATATTTCGCCCTAACTAAGAGCTTCTTCAGGCTGGTAATATTTCCTATGGCATTGTCTTATTTATAATAAAAATCACAATTTTCTTCAGTTAAAAAACCTCGTCAATAAACAGCACATAAAAAACATGAATTCCATACAGGTAATTTAAAACTAAAAAACGAATCCTCCCTGTGAGTCATACAGGGAGGATTCGTTTTTTAGTTTTAAATTACCTGTATGGAATTCATGTTTTTTATGTGCTGTTTATTGACGAGGTTTTTTAACTGAAGAAAATTGTGATTTTTATTATAAATAAGACAATGCCATAGGAAATATTACCAGCCTGAAGAAGCTCTTAGTTAGGGCGAAATATAGCTGTTGTTCTTAGAGAAAAGAAAAGGAGGACTTAGCTCATTTTATTTAACCCTAAACGACCCAAAGAAAATATATAATTATATATAGTTTTCTATACTCAAATCAAATTTAAGAAAAGGGTTCACCACAAAGAAAAATTATAAAAATCATCGTAACTGTTTTCGATAAATACTTTTTTTTACGTTTTTCAGAGTTTTTGAGGGGTATTGCCCCAAAAAAATTTGGAGTTAAAATTCATTTAAAATTCATTTAACTCCAATTGTGGTATGATTTTTTTGAAACCTGTATACCAAATTTCTTTAAAATAGGCTCAGTAGTTAAGGTCCACGCGTCTGAGAAGACTACAGACAGACATTTATTTAAAAAAAAAAACCTTTTTTTTGGACTCAAGGGCCCTCAAAACGCGTGATCCCCCAAAATTTAATTTTAGCGCCATAACAATACTTTTTTTATATTCTTCGTATATGAGAATGTATAAATAAAATCGATAGTGCCCTTCCATTTACTTTTTAGAGAAGTAAAATTTATAGTTTTGGTTTTTAATAAAGAATATATTGCTTTTTTTCGATCGCTTTGTTCAATTTATGAATCTATTCAAGTATTTTTTTTTAACGCCCAGAGCAAACTAAGTACATAAAGATTTCTAACTGTTGGTTAAAAAAAAGATTAAAATTTATCTACTTGAAAATGAGAAAAATCGACACTTTTTACCACTTAAGAAAAAAAAAAAATCAGATGGAAAAAAAAGCGGAACAGTTTTTCGGGTAAAAATCCACTCTTTTTTCTTTTCAACCCCTCACTGTCTAACCCTCGAAACTTTTTTAAATAACAAAGTAAGAAGGGAGCGGCTCGGGGATTTCCTATTGGTCGGTTTTACGGAGAGAAAAAGGGGTGTTTGTAAAACTGGAGGGAGGGGGAGGATTGAAACTTAAACAAACAAACTTGGCTCATGCACAGCTCCAGGGCGGCAAAACAATAAACCAAAAGTAAACAGAATTGCATATTAATTCTGTTTCTTGTTTCTTTTTTTTGGGTGAAAATATGATTGTAAAGGGGAAAAGGGGCTTCTATTTTAACTTCAATCAACGAGACTAAGGGGGAGAAAAGCAAAGAGGAGGGAAAACTGTTTGAAAATTTAATTTAAATCCTGTTAAAATGAAACGATTCAATAAATATTACAAATATCATCAAGACATAATTGTTTAAAGCAATTACCAATATATTAGGAATAATTATAATAAACTGTTAATACATAGTACTTTAAATTCTGTGATTTTATATTGTAATATTGTGATTTATTATTTGAATCTTGATATAGAATGATACAAATTTAGGCAAGGCCATAATTTTAATTAGTATTATTGTTCCTTGTTCCTAATTTATATCCACAATTTTTAACATATATGTTTTAGCTCAAGGGTATAGAAGAAATTTCCTTCACGCAAAAAACAACATAAAAAATGTGACGCTCTTAAATTTCGAGTCAGGAAGTTAAAATATAATAGGAGGTAGTTTGGTTTTACTTGTATTCATTGTAGTACTATATTTCGCCGATAGAAGTTCTAAATTTTATATACAATTATATCAGAGCTCCTACGACCAAATGGAATTCAAAATGGATTAATGTTTCAAAATTTCGCACCTTAAGATTCGTCTACTATATCAATTAGATAAATGTACAATGATTTTTTCTACATCATGGTAAAAGCATTAAAATATCGACATGTGCGGATTCAGTGCCCAAAAACATGTCCATGATTTGATGTTCATCCATGAAACGGAGAAAATGAGTAATTTTTTACAGCATTATTTTAGGCACACATATTATTTTAAGCATTTTTTTAAGGCACACGGAGCTACCCAAAATTAATGGAAATGGTTTGTAATTAAAATTACTAATTTGTATTAGTGTCATCTTCAACATATTTATAAAAAGGAACTTTAAAGTACAACTATATATTTTTTATTGATATTTCAAATTTAATTCTTTCACTTTATTTTCTGACACTGATTCAGTTAACTGAAAAACATTTTACAATGATTAAAAACAGGCAAATTTTATTAATGTAAAGAAATAACTTATTACCTTCATTAGTACGGATTCACTTAGTTTCTCCCTGTTAATTATTTTAATAGCTACTTTCTTGCCGGTTACGCAGTGTACGCCCAGCTTGACCAGACCTGTAACACAAAAGAACATTTATTAATTATATTACCTTCAATTTATATGCAAATGTGATGATGTGTATTCATTTTTTTTTAGTATAAATTTGAGGTATGGTTATGAATTATGGTATTAATTTTTTATTTACTTTAATGTTTCAGGTTATTGAACAAGACCAATTAATGGTCTGCCACAAAATTTGGCTCGAGTGAGTACTTTTAACTTTTTCTTTTTATTAAAGCTATTATTAAGGTTGGAAAGAATTCTAATTTCTAACGGTTTTGATGTTTTATATTTTTGGAACGAAGTTCCTTATGGCACGTTCTGGAGCCCGGGAGTGAATCCGAAAAAAACGACCAAAATCACCGTCACAAAATCACCGTCACGAAATCACCGTCACAAAATCACCGTCACGCAAAATCCGTCACGAAATCTACCGATGGCGATAACTTGTGTAAAAGTTGACCGACTTAGTTGAAATTTGGTACACATGTTCATTTTGCCAATGTCAGGGACAAGTTCGTTGGACAACGTTATCCGCCCAAGCGTTCACTCGCAACGCTCGCGTAAACGTAAGCTTCGAAGTTAAAATTGGAATTTTTGGACGGGAAAAAATTCTAACTTCATCTATTTAATGAGACAAACAACTTTTTTTAATATTTTTTTTTGAAAAAAGAACACCGACACTACTATGAAGTGATAAAGATCGCTAAATTTATTAAAGCGGACCAAACCGATTAAAATAAAGAAAACAACGTTTTTACCGATATCTTACGTTCTAACGTAAAGATTTAAATGAAACTTTGTATACATCACCTACAGTACAATTGAAACAAGCATGTAACATTTCAACCTGATACAAGCAGAAGTTTTTGTGAGTTAATGATTTTTTTTTTTAATTTTAATATTTAATTGGAGTAATATGCCGACGGGTCTTGGGAGGACAGTTCTTTTCCGTTCTACAACCATCTGCTTTAACTATAAATTTATCATTGCCTTTTTTCTCAATATACAATACATTATTTATTGAAAGACGCTCGCTTCAAAGATAATAAAAAGATTTTCATTTAATTTTGCCTTAACTCCGCTAGTACAAATAGTTAGTTACTTTTAATTTTGTCTCTTTTCTAACTCCACCATGTATACGTAGTTATTAAAGCGATTTTATAATTTATATTTAATGAAAAGCGTAAGGAACTTCGTTCCTACCGGGTGTCCCACGACACCAGACGTATTTTTTTATTTTTAATATTGATTCAAAAAATAACTCACAGATTCTAATGTTCTTATTGGTATTCTCCAATTTTTTTCCATAAATGATTGAGTAGGCATTGACGTGCATATTATTTCCATAAATAAATGAATGCATATTATTTCAAAGTCCCTGTGTGTTCTGAGCTCCCTCTGTTGATATTATGTACATAATTTTCCTGGATGTGGGATTTTAACATTAAACTTAACAGCGCCTGCTGTTAGTGTAGTTCGGATTCTGCATTTTGACAAAGAGCGAAGGGTTTCTCCAATTGTCCTAAACTTTCTTTGGCAATTAAATTAGAATTATTCATGTCTAATTTAAATACCTAATTTCTCTTGTGGTGCTGTATTAGACCTGTACAATTTTAATTTTATAGATCTTCTAGATCTTTAAAAATTATTAAAGAAATGGTTATTAGAATCTTTAAAATAACTGCGTGCTATAAATAAATTAGCCTAAAATATTACCCTAAATAATTAGCCAAAATATTAGCCTATTAATTAGGTTACTAAACAATACTAAAATATTTTCGCTATTAACAGGGACTAGTCCAAATCTTGGGACAGAAAAATACTCCGGTGTAGCTTACTTTATTGGTAGAGCTCTGGATCGGCTATTTGAATGTCCGAGTTCAAATACCGGTGGCAGAGTGTATTTTTATCAATACTGCTTCCCTTTAATAATTCTAAGGCACTTAAGCTTTATAATAAAACAAAAGGATGTAACAATCTAAAGAAGGTGTACAGTAAACAAGGTGATCTTCTTTAGACTGTTATTCCCCATATATAAGTATGTATATATATAAAAAACAGAAGGAAGTAACAATCTAAAGAAGGTGTGTAGAATGATCTTCTTTAGACTGTTACTCCCCATATAAAAAACAGAAGGAAGTAACAATCTAAAGAAGGTGTGTAGAATGATCTTCTTTAGACTGTTACTCCCAATATAAAAAAACAGAAGGAAGTAACAATCTATAGAAGGTGTGTAGAATGATCTTCTTTAGACTGTTACTCCCAATATAAAAAAACAGAAGGAATTAACAATCTAAAGAAGGTGTGTAGAATGATCTTATTTAGACTGTTACTCCCCTTATAAAAAACAGAAGGAAGTAACAATCTAAATAAGGTGTACACAATGATCTTCTTTAGACTGTTACTGCCCTTATAAAAAACAGAAGGAAGCAGCAATCTAAAGAAGGTGTACAGAATGTTCTTCTTTAGTCTGTTACTCCTCTTATAAAAACAGAAGTGTGATATTCCTTTGTCCAAAAGTACATTGGACTAAATATCCTTTTCTCTTAATAGTTATTTAGACTAAGGAACGTGTAAATAGTATAAACATTTATATTCTACAAACATAGGGGAGTAACAATCTAACAAAGTACCAATTCTAATTTAATAACATCAAGTGTTATTAAATTATCCAGTTTGAGAAGTGCTGCTGTTTGTAATAAATAAGTATTAACATTTTAAAATTATTTAAAGGTATTATTGATTTGATTTTAATATATTTAATGATAATTTAAATTAATAATTATTAGCAAAATTCTCTTATTATTTAGTAAGGAAAAAAATGATATTATTAATATAAAGTATACCATGAATATTTATACTACTATATTTATTAGTTTTAAATATCGTCTCTTTAATGTTCAATCTAGATAATATTTTCCATGGTTACTCTTTTCGTTCCGATGAATAATATAAATTCAAATCTCGTGCTCGATTTTTTTTTTTTGTTAACTATCAGTCTCATTATACCTGGCGTACAGACAACATTGATTTTCGATCGGGCTATTAGTGGAAGACCAAAGTTTCAATAGGTTTGGTTTATTCATGCATGAAGATAAAAATTCAAATGTTTGTGGAGTACAAGAGAACAATGACTTATATTCTACCTTCCTCTTTTCTGTGTTCATTTTTTTTTTTTTTATTATTCGTAAAACTCTGGAATATTTTTTACCTGATTTACTGCACAATACCCAAAAATTGACATGTGGTGTTAAAAAAACATCTTATTAAATCTGAGCGCACGTTAGTGCGCAAGGCCAGGTTCCAGTAAGCATGCGCAGTGTATCTTTACTTGAACCAATCCACCGGGTTTTCTCACCCCTCGTATTTCTAGTTTCTCTTAAGATAGGCTTTTGAAATTTGAAACATAGATTAAGATTAAGTAGTTTAGGAAACTTCAAAAAATGTAGCCCTTAACACCCAGCCTATTCAACGGGTGAGATTATCAAAGTTTGACATTTTTATTATGACTTACTCAGTCATCATCAAAATTATAATTGGCTAGAAACTTGAAATTTGGTGGACTTGTTGCCAAGCCGTGTAACTGACAGAAAAAAAAGTTTTTTTTTTACTTCCCCCCCCCCCCCAAAAAAATTAAAAATGGTGGACGCAACGTTAAAGTTTTATTTTATGAATTAAAGGTAAGGAGTATTTGAAAACCGATTACATAAGCAGCGGGAAATATCAGCTTCCCAAAAAAGTCAGCTTATCATTATTCAGAAACGGGCCAAGCAATTAAAATAAAAGAGTAATCTTGCTCATGAAAGTAGGAGTGACGTGCAGTTATGGAATAAAGAAAGAGCAGACTTGACCACAATGTAGATATTACTACTTTGATTGGCTGACTTTTTTGTGTGGGGGTATGGAACTTTAGATAGGCAGATAGTATATTTCCGTTTTATATAAGCTATTTTTATACTAGAATGTCCCACGTCGCCCTAGATTATTATTTCCTCACTTCTTTCAAGGTAATTTTAAAATAGACAGCCCATTAGTGTGGCACTTAGCACTCTCAAAGAATAAAAATCATGGGGATCATCTCTGGGTCAGTCCCTTACTATCCACCTATTCTAAGCAATATCGGTTCGTTAAACATTGAAGATTTTTGCGTTTCCACAAAAATCAAATGGCTTCCAATACGGGACAATATCATACGCGGGCTACGACTGAACCGATTGATGAAATTCATATGACCTCATCAAACGTTCGATCCTAAACTATCCTCCAAATGTGAGCAAAATCGGACGATTAGGTCGTGAGAAATTGACTTTTGGAAGATTTTATGCTCCTGCACAGAGGCTACCATTGATCCGCGTACAATGAAATTCATATGGGACCATCTAGGGTCTAAACCACATAATCCCTGAAAATTTCATCAAAATTGTATGAAAATTGTGGAAGGTGTGTGTGTGGCAAGGATTCGTTGACACAGACCGACAGACAAACAGTAAGACACGAAACTAAATTTGTTCAGAAAAGTTTAAAACGTAAAATGCGAGGGGAATTTTTGATTTTGGAGGGAAAAAATGTTACCTACCAAAAGTGAACACAATACTTCCGTTACCTTAGGAAGCTTCGGAAGCAATTAATAAGTTACACTTTTTTTTGTTTACACAAGCCATTAATGCCATTGGCAATTTTTTTAAAAAATAAATATATTTTTAAGAGCTCGGAAAATATAAAACTAATTAATATTCCAAAACAATATTATATGCCCTGTAATCGTCTAGGATTAATAAATGTTACAGCCTTGTAAGTCCTTAAATCATGTTCCATATCGCTAGTTTTAAATGGCATTGCAGTAATCCTTTATAGAGAGCTCTGTTCAAGGACTCTCGACCTACACGGTAGGAATAAGAGCTCACTGCAGAAAATCTTTACTTGGCCTAAGCACTTGAGTCAGGGTAAGAAAAAGTGCATTAATAAAGTTTCTCAAACTGCACCGTCTACACTAACCGACCATTCCAACCTCGTCTCTTAAACAAACTTTATGTATCACGTAATTTTTTTTATATGTAATATCAAGATCGATTCTGTATGTTGGGCTTCACGTTTCTAGGCACAGACACTACACTTTTTTTTTATTATGACGTATACTTTAGGCTGAAAATGCTGACTTTAATATGGATAAAACCATCTATCAATACGTCCTTTCTATATGTTTACTATTTTTATGAAAAGGTTTTTATGAGATTTTTTAAAAAATTACTTATTAAGTTGTTAAATATAAGCTGCGGATATTTTATGCAGAAGTTTACTTCTTTCACAAATGGCTTTATGATTATCTGCATTGCTGGATTTCATTTTGTCGAAATTAAATATGCAACTTAACATAACTTAACATAACATTCTTGAAGCAATCATACTTTGGGAGCGAGCCAAACATTGATCTTTGCTTCTCCTCTCTGAAATAGGATCAATTCAATTTAATAGAATAATCTAATAAAAAAAGTAAAAGCTTGAATTAACAATCGATGAACTTGTTTCTTCTACAAAATAATTAAATCTGTTAAAATATTGAAGTAGTTAACTGAGATTTAAATTAGGATTAAATCCAATTAAATTATATTCATTTTAAAAGTTACGTTAGTTGATTGGTTGTTAGTAATTGAGTTGGTTCGACTGAGGTACAGAATTAAATTATTGTCTCTCATATTTCATGAATTTTATATTTATTTTAAGGGTTTGTCTTCATAAACCTTGCAATTTTAGTGAGTTTTGCTTCCGAGCTTATCGAAGGTAACGGAAGCTAAGTGATCGTTGGGAAGACCGAAAAATTTGTATGTCTCCGATTTAAAAAATTCCGACACAGAAATGAAAGCACACTTTATGCGCATATTTCTGTCTCTTCTACATGCGCACAAACATATATTTACTTACAGCTATATCTTCAAAGTACTTCATCTGATTTTTATGAAATTTTGATAATTTGTCAAAAGTGGCCCGCAGAAAGCCTCAGATTAATTCAACCGTCTGCGCTCTTTAAATGTTGCTAAATTGATACTTTAATACATGTTAATAATCAAAACGATCTTGAAAGATTTATAGGTTTTAAAATAAAATCATTAAATTTTACGAAATAGGATGCGAGAAAACTATGTGCCACACTAATTGGCAGTGAATTTTATTTAATAATCTTAAAATAAGTTTTTTCTATTTATTATACTGTATATTTGACAAAAGTAAATTCACCCTCTTAAAGTTGCTTGAAGAATAATAAATTTATGTGAATATCGGATGAGGTTGCTTTAGTGCGAGAAGTACGCCCAAAATAAGTCTCCAGTTTAGTTTATTTTTGTTCTTTTATCAGATTTAACATTAAAAAGTTGTAGATTTATTTTAATCTTCTTATCATTATGTTTACAGATGTCCTCTAAGAGAATATTTATGTTGAAGTTTAAATTTGTCGTTTAAATCTGTTTAAAGTTAAGTTTCATAAATTCTCAGTTTAACTTTAACAGAGACTGGTTTATATACTGTAAAGTCCTTTATTTAAACAATAAGTTTCCTCTGGAGTCATTAATTTACCCGGTCTCTTAATTTCGGTAGTGGCGTCGTGTTTGGCAAACTCGTTGACTAATTTACATGAAGCATTAAATTTAGCTTAAAACTTAAAGCTTTTACTAATATCACCTGGAATAGGTTGGAGGCACGCAACCCATATGCGTTCGCATGACCCGTAAGTGTTAGGAGAACACCAAGCTATTCATCATATCAGAAACACTAACTCTAAGCCTACACATTCTCCACCAATTTGTAGATTCAATCATGGGCAGTTAATCTGTTGATATGTCTTATTCTTGGTGGATCTTTGACAAAATGTGTTGATAAAATATCTGCTTGATAAGTCTGAAAATTGAATTAAGATGCCTGAGATCCTATTTAAACTTGAATTAAACATATCCTCTTTCAACATTGATACGGTTTTAATGTTGGTGCAGTTTTAAGACAAATCTTCTTTTATGATTGATACAGTTAAGTATGCTTGATTCATTATGTAACAGAAAACTAGTGCAAATGGTTTAACTTTATTATAGGTTTTGGTATAAAGGGTGTACTTTTAGCATCAAAATTGATTATGGTTATCCCACGAGTGATATATTCTGGGGGTAGTTTTCATTAATTTTGCTTCCGAGATTACCGAAGGTAATGGAAGCTATGAGATTGTTTTGAAGAACGAAACAATTTTATGTCCGATTTCAAAAATTCCAAGATACACATCCGTTTCAGACATCAGGAAACATTTTTGGTTCCGTATCTGTCTGTCACTCAATTTTTGCGCACCAACATATCTTAAAAACTACAAGCCATATTCATATTTTAATGAACTTTGTATGGTATGTCATAATTAGCTCATTGTTGGTCCCATGCAAGTTTTGCCCTTCTGCGCTCATTTATTTACACCTAAAGCTTCAAAATTACTTATCTGATTTGTATGAAAACTTTTATAGTTTATCGAAAGTAATACGCAGATGGTCCCACATTAATTTGAACCGTCTGCGCTCTTAAACTTTTTTGCCAAATTGATACTTTAATTCATGTAAAAAATCAAAACAATTTTGACAGATTAATAAAACGAGGGAAACAATTTAACAAATTAGACAATAATGCCTAGTAAAAGCATAAAATTAATTAAGCACGTGATAGGTTGCGAGGAAGCTATATGCCACACTACTAAGTTTTTAAATTTTCTGTTGAATCGTATGTAATGTTGATAATATAATTGTTATTGTTATATAATGTATAATGTTAATGAAAAAAAAATAGTTACGAATTTATTTACTTCACATAAAAATGACAACCATCTAGAGAGCTGATCTTAAACCTATAAAAGGACAAATCTTTGTACAACGGATCTCCCCAACACCAAATTTAAACCGTGCCATCGATATATTTGAAATAATATAATCGATATATTTCCTGTTTTCCTGTCATTCAATGTTTATCTCTTATTTATAAAAATCACAAATTTGAAACCCGTCAAAATGAAGATTGGATAAATATGGGACATGGCAAAACAAATAAATTACTTGCGGATTTTTTCCGAACTAACTTTCCATACAGCAAAATTTGCTGAAAACCAACTAAATTCTGCTGAAAGATGGCTAAAAGTATTAAAATAATGCATTGTCATCGTGTTCTGAGCTATGCTAAAAGTTTCAAATGTCTAGCTATTCGGGAAGTTAGTTAGTTAGTTAGCCAGATTTGTACCGGACAAACAAACAAACAAACAAACAAGAAAGCAAGCTAATAAAAACGTAGTAAAAATAATTATTATGAAGATGAAAAACTGATGAGTTACTACTAATATCTAGAATACAGCATGTGTATATTTTCCTGTTCTGTATAGTTGAATAGGTAAAAACATTATTAAAGAAAATTGTTGTTGGCGGATGTGTTAAAGAATATTGAGTCGTGAGTGTATGAAAGAGGAAAGATCAAACAAAATGATGTTATAATCTGTTTAGAAACTCGTACCGTCTTTGCAGATAGCATCCTCTCAAACCTTACTTTATAGGCCTGGCGTATTAATTCTTCTATCGATTTAACATTTAGCTAATGCTAAATCAAATATCTCGAATCTTGTGCCTCAAGACATGGTCTTGCTTTATGGTTAAAGGAAAGGTAGAGGCTTTAACAAAGATAAGAGGCAAAATCAGTGGTGGTATTAAGACCTAAAGCAGCTTCCCCCATCCTACCAATTTAGACTCAAAGCATTGATGGAGAGTGACTTACGCTATCTACTTCCACATGCCCTTTTGGGGGAAACATGCTATAGTGAAGAGATGGGTTTATGCTGATAAATTATTTCTTAGAGCAAAGTGATTGTTATGATAAAAAGAAGTTGTTTTAGATGTGTTTGGCACAAATTGTATTTTTTTGCCTTTGATCATGTTTTTCGACGTTATTCTGATTATATTCCATCTAAAAACTCTTTTGTTATGGATCTGAGAATAATATTTTGCTACATTTGCAAAAAAAGCACCTCATTTGTAAGACCTTAATCAATGGTTACAATAAGTTCGAGTCAATTCAGAAATAATTATAGCCATCTCGTCTACCCTCTATCTATAGGATCAATTTGATTAGCTCAAGGTGTGGCGTACTTATATTTATAAATACATATAATATGAAAAAGCTTTTTAAACTTGAGAAAGCATCGTAGAGGTGATGTATAAACGGAAAATCGTATTTTTTTCTGTAGCAATGAAAACGTAGCAAACCTCACGATTAAAATGTTGAATTAAAAAATCAAATACAATAATCCCCACTTAACAACACAGGGCTTATATGCTAAGTACCATACTATTGCTTCCGAACTTATCAAAGTTAACGGAAGCTATGTGATCGTTCCGAAGAACGAAATGTTTTATGTCTCCGATTTAAAAAATTTCAAGACCGAAATCCGTTTCTGACATGAGAAAACATTTTTACTACGTTTTTATTAGCTTGCTTTCTTGTTTGTTTGTTTGTCCGGTACAAATCTGGCAATCGATTTCTAACTAACTTCCCGAATAGCTAGACATTTGAAACATTTAGCATAGCTCAGAACACGATGACTGATGGATTCTATCTTTTATTTTTTATCTTAATCAATATTTTATATTTTTAAATTTCTTATCTCTATAGCCCCCGGTAAGTAAATCTTCATTTAGCTTTGGGGCCGCCTCGCCCCCCCCTCCTAGCGGCCAGTGTTGCCAGGTCTAGCTAGGTTAAGAGGCTTCCTTTCCCGCTCCAGCGTCCAGTCTCCACCCGCCAGGACGTCTGAAAGGAAGCCCTCCGCCACATAGATCCACCGCCACACCGCTTTTAGTATGACAGCTACTTTGTAAAAAACGCCAATTTTTGATAATTTATAACTACGTCTTCACCCCGGCCGGGGTCTTCGTTCCTGTTTAAAGTATCTCCGTTTTTCTTCGACGTCAAGCCGGTGGGACTCACTACATAGGTATGAACTTTTATTGCTAAATTTTAGATTTATTTTACGGGGCGCTCTATCTCAAATTATTATATTATACTTTTAAAACTAAATACAGTCCATCTTTGCCGCCCTCTTTTCTTTATTTTTACCGGCTGCTAAGAATTAGCTGCAAGGTGATAGAAGCATCACCCCAGCATTCTTCCATTTCTGGTTCTTTGGACCGCGATAAATTATCTTTTTATTACTTTTCTTTTGGTGTCCCGCAATTATTATTAGTTGTCCGCAGTTTTATTTGGTTTTCCGCAAAAAAAGTGTCTTTTTCGTATTTTTTTATAATTTGCGTAATTTTTCTAAGCATAGAAGTGCGTAGTTTTTAATCTCTGGTTCTTTGTGCGGGGTAGGTCAAAGTTCAAAGTTAGCGTCCCTTGAATAATTGTTCTTCTTTGGCTTCTGTTTACTGTTTGAGAGCAAAGGTCGTTTCTACCGTTTGCCTTTCCATTTCAATTTGAAGCTTCCTAAATACATTTGTGATAGTTAACCTCAAGATAACCTTCTAGTTTTTGCCGCGTCTTGTTTACCTTGTTTAGTTTTTTTGGAATTTATCATTTCCTTTGGGTTTAAATCTTAATTTTTTTTATTTGCCTTTTGTTTTACTTTTGTAGTAAAAGTCCCGCCTTTATATAGCCCTAAAATATTCTCGAAATTTTTATCAGTTCTGTCATTACGTATTTTATTACGTTTTTTTTATCAGTTCTTTCATTACGTATTTTATCACGTTCATTTATCAGTTCCTTTTATTATTCTTTCTTTTTTACGTTCTTTTCTCATTACGTACCTTTCATTTTTTCTTTATTGCGTATTTTTTCTTTTTTCGTTTTATTTTAATTTTTTCTTTTGCCGAAGTTTCTTGATTTTTTATCATGTCGGACAAAACAGAAAAGCGTTTAAAACGACTTATTGCCAAAAAAGAAAGCCTGTTTAGGCGTGTTCAAACCTTATATGACTTTATTCCTAGTTTAGACCAAGAGCAGGTGAAGTCACAATTTGTAAATGGGACTAGGTCCGTAGATCGGAAAAGGTTTGAAACCCTGTTAGATGAGATTAACGATTTCGAATTAGAGTTAGACCCTGAATTTTCTCCGAATTATGAGGCTCTTAACGCCTTTGACACACTTCATGGTGCCATCCAAGTGGCTATGGATAAAATTGAAGCCAAAGAAAAACCCTCAACCAGTGTAGAGTCTTGTGATTCTCCCTTTCGAAAACTTTCTGATCTGCACCCCCCTAGATTGCATCAAAATTTACCGCCTCTTGAAATCCCTAAATTTAATGGAAACGTCACCGCCTGGGTACCTTATCGCAGTCTGTTCCAAAGCATTATAATTCAAAACCCGCGCTTAGCGGAAGTGGAGAAACTTCACTATTTAAAGACTACTTTATCAGGGGCAGCCTTGGACATAGTCAAAGACTTCTCCTTGTGTGATGCCAATTTCGCACTAGCCTGGGCCGCACTAAAAGAAAGATTTGACTCACTTCGAATTCTAGCTTTTAGTTACTATGAAGCTCTGAATAAAAATCCCGTTATACCTTCCAAACCTTCATTAGAATACCTCCAAAATTTTATCACTCGCATATCAAATAACGTTTCCGGGTTAGAAAATATGAACCTCCCGAATTTAACTGATTTTTTATTTTTTAGTACCGCCATTAAACAATTAGACCCTATCACGCGCAAAGCCTTTGAGAACAAGCAAGAGACAGATACCATACCCACTCTTGATCAACTCATTAAATTTACCAAACACCAATGCCGTTTACTGGAGTTAACCGCCACTACTGGAACCTCCACACTGATTTCCCCCAGTCGAGATGAAAGTAGTTTCCGCAAATCTTCAACTAAACCTAGTTTCAACCGCAAAGTAGTTTTATCCACTCAGGTGGAGCCTTCGTCGAAAACCAACCCAGTAAATTCCAACCCGCCTTCAAATGATGGTAATAAACCAAATTCATTTAACCGCCTCCGTTGTACTCTATGTGAAAACCCGCACCAATTGTACCATTGTCCTAAGTTTCTGTTGATGAGTGTCATCGAGCGTCGTGAGTTTGTTAAGCAACACCATCTTTGTTTTAATTGTATGGGCAGACACTCGGTTCGAATGTGTAAATCTCAGCTGTCTTGCCATTGCTCAAGTCGACATCATAAACTGTTACATTACTCAGACACATCTAAAAATTCTATTTTGCATAACTCCACTTCTCAAGCTTCACCCAATCAGGAAACCTCTGTCTCGCAAAACCCTCCAGTTCTGGAAATAATATTACCACCACAACTTTAGCTACCTGTCCCGCCCAGTCTACCCGCCACAATATTGTTTTATTAGGTACCGCCAGGGCTTTAATTAAAACCCAGTCGAATTCTTACATTAAGGTTCGACTTTTAATAGATTGTGCTTCCACCGCCAGTTTCATTACCAGTAGCTTAGTCGCAAAACTTAGGTTACCTATTAGCGCTTGTTCTCAACAATTTTCTGGGTTATCTAACAACCCTGTCGGCTCAAGCACCGGCACGGTTGAGTGTATTCTACGACCATTACATTTGAATCATCCGCAAGTTAAGGCACACGCTCTTGTTATTGATAACATTTTACCTAACGTTCCACACGTTGATTTACCTATCTCCGTTAAGCGCTTCGTAAGTGGTCTTCAATTAGCTGACCCTGAGTTCTACAAAGCTCAAAACATTGATATGTTAATCGGATGTGACATCTTACCGCAAATTTTATCTTCTAATGCCGTTCCACCCCATTGCAGTGAGATAGGTGTGATCTCTACTGTTTTTGGGCATGTTATTATTGGAACACTTCCCGTTGAACTAAGTAATGTCGCTCCTTCACCATCCAATATTACTTCATTAGTTACCTATCCGCCTAACAATGCCTCTCTAAATTCTGATAATGTTTTACATAGATTAGTCGAGCAGTTCTGGGAAGTTGAAAGTGTGTCATCAGCCCCTGCCGTCGATCCTTTAGAGGAATATTGTGAAAAACATTTTGTATCTTCGCACCGGCGTACTCCTGAAGGCCGATACGTGGTTGAACTGCCTTTCAGATGCGATCCTGACTCATTGAATTTCCCGCAATCAAGGGATGTCGCACTTCGAAGGTTTTATTCCCTAGAATCTAGGTTCCACAAAAATCAGGCTCTAAAACAATATTGTGTGGAATTCATGAAGGAGTATATTCAGTTAGGTCACATGCAAGAAGCCACCCGCCCCGGAAAATATTTTATTCCTTATTTTTGTGTCCACAATCCGAATTCTTTGACCACACCGCATAGAGTTGTATTTGATGCTTCCGCCAAAACCTCTGATAAATCTTTAAATGATGTGTTACTCCCTGGCGCTAAACTGCAAAATGATGTGCCTGACGTTTTATCAATTTTTCGTATCCGCAAATTGGTATTCTGTTGCGACATTTCCAAGATGTACCGACAAACGCTTTTACATAATGATCACACTTTATTTACACATATATTTTTTAGGGAACACTCTGAAGATCCTTTGGTTGAATACGAATTAAAAACTGTTACATATGGGCTATCACCTTCATCCTACCTAGCTCACCGGGTTTTAAGACAACTTGCTAAAGACGAGGGCAACCAATATCCGCTTGCCTGTTTTGTTATAGTACACTCTTCGGTTGTTGACGATTACCTCGTAGGAGCCGACACCCTAGAGGAATTATTAGAAGTTAAGCGTCAGTTATCAAGTTTGTTAGCCGCTGGATGTTTTCCCTTGAACAAATGGTTAAGCAATTCCCCAGAGTTTTTAGCCTCGTTGCAAACTGCAGATACCTCAGGCTCTTTAATAATTCGTAACTCAGAAGATCATAATATAAAAGTATTAGGTTTAGGTTGGGACCCCAACTCTGACGAATTTTTCTTTTCTCTGGATCCCCCGCCTACAGATTGTAACTATACCAAACGTAAAGTGCTCAGTGCGATACCTAGAATATATGATCCGCTAGGTTTTACCGCTCCTACTATATTTCTATTTAAATGTATCCTAAAAAATATTTGGTTGTCTAACGTTGAATGGGACCAGGAAATTCCTTCTAGTATTCATACCGCATGGCATCAATGTATTGCGGAATTACCCGCTTTAAAGAATTTAAGAATTCCTCGTTGTTTATTTCCGTCTACGCCCAAATCCTGCCATTTGTTAGGCTTCAGCGACGGTTCGCTCCTGGGGAGTGGAGCGGTACTATATCTCCGTGTACAATACTTAGATCAAACCGTAAAAATCTTTCTTCTTCGCTCCAAAACCAAAGTCGCTCCCTCAAAAGGTCAAACCATACCTCGCCTTGAGCTCACTGGGGCCCTGCTGTTGTCTAACCTTATAAAATCTGTTCAACCTTTTATGGAAAACTTACCTATTTCTAATTACACAACCATGTTATTTTCTGACTCCACCATAGTGTTATCCTGGATTAAAAAACCCCCACATCTTTTAAAGTTATTTGTTTCAAACCGCATTACCGCAATTTTAGAGCATACCAAAATAAACCAATGGCACCACATTTCATCTGAGAATAATATTAGTGACCCCGCTTCAAGAGGCCTTACGCCTAAAGAATTGTTAACTCTTTCATCTTGGTTTGAAGGACCCGCATGGGCCTTAAATCCACCATGTGATTGGCCTATAAATGATTTTGGTTCAATGTCTGCCGATGAATTACCTGAGATGAAGGTAGACCATCAAACGGTTCTAAACACCACTGTTGAAGAACCTACCCCTTTTTGGTTAAATAAATTTTCTAAATTATCCACTCTTCAACGTGTTACCGCTTACATCTTAAGATTCGCTCATAATTGTCGCCATTCAAACCAACCTCTAATAGGTCCGCTTTCTATTAGTGAATTAAATCAATCTTTAAACTTTTGCATTAGAAATGACCAGAAATATAACTTCCCAGCAGAATTTTCCTGTCTCTTATCTAATAAACCTTGCTCGTCTCCCATCCAAAGCCTATCACCATTTCTCGACCATGAAGGTCTTATAAGAGTAGGAGGTCGTTTAAAAAATAGTAATCTACCATTCGAGGCTAGGCATCCTATTTTATTATTTAATAAAAGCTTCTTAACAAATTTAATCATTACCTACTACCACATTGTTTATTGTCATGTTGGCCCAAAAACTCTTCAAAATTTACTTACCCAAAAATATTGGATCGTCAATTGCCGCAGCATTATCCGCCAAATCCTCCGCAAGTGTATCACCTGTGCTAAGCTAAGAAGTACACCCGCATCCCCTCCAATGGGAAATCTTCCACCTACGAGAGTTACCCCTTCTCGGCCCTTTTTAAACTGTGGAGTTGACTTAGCCGGTCCGTATACACTGAAAGAAAGTAACCGCCGAAACGCCCGCACTTACAAGGCTTATTTTGCTTTGTTTATGTGCTTTGCGGTTAAAGCTGCTCACATTGAAGTCCTCACAAGTTTAAGTTCTGAATGTTTCATTGCGGCTGTCCATCGTTTTACGGCTCGTCGCGGTCTTCCTGCCACTATCTATAGTGATCAGGCGACTAACTTTAAAGGTGCTGCTCGCCTTTTAAATGAAATTTATAATTTTTTACAAGCCTCAAATTCAAATCCTATTCTTGAAACCTATTTTAACTCCCGCGGTATCAAATTTTCTTTTAACGTCCCTAGAGCCCCTTTTATGACTGGTTTAATGGAATCCAACATAAAAAATGTAAAATACCATCTGATCCGTGTAATTGGTAACCAAACACTAACTTTTGAGGAATTTTCGACTATCACCGCCCGCACTGAAGCTATTTTAAATTCTCGCCCGTTATCCGCAATGTCCAGCTCTCCTGACGAGTTGGCTTGTTTAACTCCTGGTCACTTTCTAATCGGCAACATGATAGAAGCTCCTCCTGAGGAAGTTTTGGAAGACGTTCCGGTTGGTCGCCTACGTCGCTGGGAGATGATATCCCAAATCAACCAATGTCTTTGGCGGCGTTGGGAAAGAGAGTATTTGCATACACTTCAGCAAAAAGCCAAATGGTTTAATCCCGCCACCAACATCGTAGAAGGGCAGCTCGTTTGGCTTAAAGAGGACGGCTCTCCTCCGTTATCATACCCTCTCGGCCGTGTAACCCAGGTCCACCCAGGAAACGATGGAATCGTCCGAGCTGTTACTGTTAAAACCCAGTCGGGTGTTTATAGGCGTCCAACCCGCAAACTAGCTCCTCTGCCATTTCCATAAAGCGTCATTTTTTTTATTTCTTTATTTTTTCTCGAGACCTTTTTATTTTTTGGTTTATTTAAAGTTTAAAATTTTTTTGCTGAAGTATCAGCTTCCCGCCTTTGTAAGAATTTGTTTTTCTTTTTGATGGTTAGATCCTTTCTGCTGCAGGGCTTAGGAATAGGTCAGGATTTTTCTTTTATTTCTTTTTGCTCTGTTGAAGTCCTGTGGAACTTCAAGGGGGCGTGAATGATGGATTCTATCTTTTATTTTTTATCTTAATCAATATTTTATATTTTTAAATTTCTTATCTCTATAGCCCCCGGTAAGTAAATCTTCATTTAGCTTTGGGGCCGCCTCGCCCCCCCCTCCTAGCGGCCAGTGTTGCCAGGTCTAGCTAGGTTAAGAGGCTTCCTTTCCCGCTCCAGCGTCCAGTCTCCACCCGCCAGGACGTCTGAAAGGAAGCCCTCCGCCACATAGATCCACCGCCACACCGCTTTTAGTATGACAGCTACTTTGTAAAAAACGCCAATTTTTGATAATTTATAACTACGTCTTCACCCCGGCCGGGGTCTTCGTTCCTGTTTAAAGTATCTCCGTTTTTCTTCGACGTCAAGCCGGTGGGACTCACTACATAGGTATGAACTTTTATTGCTAAATTTTAGATTTATTTTACGGGGCGCTCTATCTCAAATTATTATATTATACTTTTAAAACTAAATACAGTCCATCTTTGCCGCCCTCTTTTCTTTATTTTTACCGGCTGCTAAGAATTAGCTGCAAGGTGATAGAAGCATCACCCCAGCATTCTTCCAATGCATTAGTTTAATACTTTTAGCCATCTTTCAGCAGAATTTAATTGGTTTTCAGCAAATTGTGCTGTACGGAAAGTTAGTTCGGAAAAAATCCGCGTTATTTTATTTGTTTTGCCATATCCCATATTTACGCAATCTTCATTTTGACGGGTCTCAAATTTGTGATAGATAAACATTGAATGACAGCAAAAAAGGAAATATCGATTATATTATTTATCGATTATATTATTTATATTATTTCAAATATATCGATGGCACGGTTTAGATTTGGTGTTGGGGAGATCCGTTGTACAAAGATTTGTCCTTTTATAGGTTTAAGATCAGATCTCTAACCACCTCTAACCACCTCTAGATCAGCTCTCTAGATGGTTGTTATTTATGTGAAGTAAATAAATTCGGAACTATTTCTTTTCACTAACATTATATATTATATAATAATAACAATTATATTACCAACATTACATACGATTCAACAGAAAATTTAAATCGTAGTATATAAAAAGTTCTTTTTATCTTGAAATTATTGGTTCATTGGTTGTCTGTCGATCTGCCGCTTAATTTTGCGAACCAACATATCTTACCAGCTACTCGTCCGATTTTAAATAAATGTGGATAGTAGGTCATAATTAGCCCATTGTTGGTCCCATGTTTTCATCCTTGTGCTTGTGCGTCCATTTGTTGTTTCGCTTCCACATTTGCACAAACATAGGTACATTTATTTACACCTATATCTTCAAAAGTACTTATCTAATATTTATGAAATTTAAATGGTTTGTCGAAAGTAGCCCGCAGTTTGCCCAGATTAATTTTAACTACGCTTTTAAATTTTGCTAAATTGATACTTTAATTCATTCACGTAAAAAATCAAAACCATTTTGACAGATTTAATAAATAATGATAAAATAAAATAAATAATACAAGAATAGTTAGTAAAATCATAAAATCATTAAAGTAAACGAAATAGGACGCGAGGAAGCTATGTGCCACATTAATTTGTAGAAGCAGTCATTATAGTATTCAATATATATTTGTACGAAATATTTGCAAATGTGGTTTGACAATAACTTTACTTTGAGTTATATTTAGTAAAATAACAACTAATTATGCATCTGAAATATCTTAATAAAAACATCCATGTATCATATTTGAAGATATTAAAGAACGAGCATTTATTATAACATATATATGTGACGTTATTATTGCCAAATCTCTAAGTTTCATTGCTATAAAGTTCTGTTTTCTCTTAAAAGGATAAACGGTGTGACAAGAAAACTCCTCTTCACTTACAAATACTTAATATCTTGCAAGACTTTTATATTGGATTTAAAGAGGAAAGATTCTCAAGAGATTTATACTGTGATGAATGGATCTGTCCACTCACTATCTTGACTATCTAGCTTAGTTTGATTTATGCTTGGTGTAGTGACTAAGTAGAAAAGAGGGAAGACCGGTCTATGGGGCAGCCTTGTGGAAGATGAGATTTCGTTTCCTTGACAACCGACCGTCACTTAGGATGAACCTTAAAGCCCAGGATATTAATATAACTTTGCACCTTCCAGATTAGAGGTAAACGGCTGTTAGAAAAACTTGTTAATATTTTCTTGATTTGTCACAATTTCTAACCTTGTTGCAAAGATCAAAATGGTAGTTTGCTTTCCAGACTTGTAAACTAGACATCAAGTGGGCTCTTTCATTGAAGTGAACGTAATACAATATAATATTGAATATTCAGAATATATTTAATCATAATGATTCGATGTTAGTTTGCCACTTAATAGGTGACTACTTTCATTTAGAATAATATTTGAATAACTTTAACTTTATTTATCAAGTGACAAACTAACATAAACTTGGTTTATGTTAGAATAAAAATGGAATCTAGTTTTATTTCACAATTTCAATTGATAAGAGGTTTCTCTAGCTGAATGCACTAGCAACATTTTTAATACTTGATTAATTAATTAATTATCTGATTTGTAGGCTATAAATAATCTGACCGTTACTTTCCTCTATTACTTACCTTATTTTTATTTTTAAAACAATTTATTGCATTATAATTATCGATCTTTTATCAAATCAAATTTTTTTTTTTTTTATCTCGAAACCTTTGCCGTTTAAACTATTCTGTAGGGAAATCTCTCAGGTTGTAGTACTCCCTACTGACTGTAGAAGTGGCCGTGCTCTATATATACGCGATTTATCTGCTTCTTGCCCTCTGGTTTGCTATGTTAATTCATTTAATGTTATCTATACCTGTAAAAAGTGTCCTTAGCCATATTGACTGTTTCTCCCGTCTTTCCTCTATACTAGCGGTTCCCAAACTGTGGTACGCGGGATCGTGTCCAGTGGTACGCGCCGCATAAATGTTTGCGGTTGTTAGGAGTGTATTCATCCCATACATACTCAAAACCAAGTATAGAAACAGACTGTCCTGCGTTGAGGATGATTTGCGTTTAAAACTCAGCCCTATCACGCCAGACATTGTTAGTTTGAGCCAATTATTGCAAGCACATCCATCCCATTAACCTGCCTAACCACATTGTTTATTCGGACGTATTCTTTCATTAACAGGGTGTCCAGCAGCCTTGAATTCCTTGAACTCCTGGAATTATGCTTGAATTTTTAGGATGCTTGAAAAAACCTTGAAATGTGCTTGAATTTTGAAAAAATAACAGAAAAACTTAAAACCTGCTTGAATTTTGAAAAAATCGGGAATTTTAAAGACCCTAGGTTGTCTAAAAGTACCAATACATTTTGAATTTTTTATTATCCGAACCACCCTAAACAACATTAGTTATTAGTTCGGATAATCGATGCGCTACTGTATATTGTATTTCACTTCTCTGGGTTACTACTGCTGTAATTAGGTTGAATTAATACTATTAATATTATAGTAGGCTGGAGGGTTTATTTGGAATGAAAGTCCTTTGAGTGATATTTATTTTTATTTCACCAGAGCTTAGTGATAACTGAAGAAGCTCAGGCCATGGTGAAAGCTTTGATGAAATAAAAATATATAGTCGAAGGACTTTCATTCCAAATAAACCTTTCAGCCTACTATAATATTCTACAAGTACAAAAAATAAAATCTCTTCTATTATAAAAGTAATTAATATTATTGTGTTGAACCCATACTTTTTTCTATAATTCTAAGAAATTGTGAATAAATCACTATTTTAATAACTAATGTTAATAAACCCAGCCTTGAATTTTATAAAATTGAGCCTTGAAAACCTTGAAATATGCTTGAATTTTACATTTTAATATTGCTGGATACCCTGATTAAGTTCTTTATGAATTTTTTTTTAATACAATTTTTATTAATATTCTATGTTCAATTCATGTTATTTTATGTTTTAATTTGATGTTCTTTCATGAATCCTTTTTTTAAAATAATACAATTTTTATTTAACAATCATCCTCTAATACCTATACTCTCTATCAAGGGGATTGAAGGTAAAAAATAATTATACAGGTCTGGTACAACTTAAATTTAAAAAAAAAAAATTCATTAGGAAAAATGAGATATGCCTACCCTTTTTGTATTAAAAAATAGCCCTATGTTTTTGAACCTTTAAAACTCAAAATTTTCCCCCCCGGACCCCCTTTCGTCTGTAAAAATCGCCCTGGTTGCTCCTGTATAAACATCAGTGGTACATGAAAAAGTCAAGACATAATAAGTGGTACTCCACCAAAAACGTTTGGGAACCCCTGCTCTTTACTATCCTTACTTCCCGCTCCTATATCCCATCCTACCCTAGGCTTATTTAATTAATAAAATATTTAAGATTAAACGTTTTGTCGTTATTATTATTACTATTTTAGCATTTATTTTTGTACATATATTTTATTCTTTTTATTAATAGTTATTTCTTAAATTGTTTATATTCATATGTTTACATTGTACTTAACTTTGACAATTATGCCTCAAAAAGAGTGCCTCACTAGTGGCGTTATTGTCGTTGAGGAATCTTATTAAAGTATGTATAAATAAATACTAAATAAATAAATGTTTAATGTAATGATCGTATTATAGTAGTTAGTAATAAACAGTGTGTTAGTCAGTTCGACAAGGTTGAGGCACTCTTCCTGGAATCAATGTCATAAAACTTATTTAAGTTCTTGATTTTCAGCGAAGTCGAGTTTTATACTAATAATTGAATCTGTAAAGTAGTATGGTTATCCTTCCATCTTTTAGTGACTTCTTATTGTTGAATAGAGAGAAATAAAATAAAAACTTATCAAAAGACTTATTATAGATTGTGGATGTTGTTAGAACTCCATTGCAGATAACCTTGAAAAATTTTTTTTTTTTTTTTTTATCTATTTATTTCCACCAAAACATAAAATGATACAAAAATAAATAAATTAATAAAATATAAAAGTATTAATAACAAAATAAACAATTTGTGATAAGTTCAGTAAAATTAGTTGTCATACTGGTGATAAATCATTAGTTAAAATATTAAGTAATTGGTGAGGACCCTCAGTAAGTGTCAAAGCACTTAGAGCGAGGGCCCTGTCTCGAGTTTTATATTATTAGCAAATTAACTGTGTTTAATCATAAGAAACATGTTATCATAAAAAATAAAAAAAATAAAAAATAAATAAAATAATAAAAAACAAATAAAAAAACAAAAAAATAAAACAAATTAAAAGAATGACACTATACTATTTATTAATTAAGGTATAGAAATATTTTTTAACCTCTTTTTTAAAAAGTTTGAAATTATCAATATTTTTAAGTGATTTTGGTAGGAGATTGTAGAAAACAGGCCCTAAATAAGACGGATGTCTTTGTTTTCTCTCTGTTCGACAACAAGGTGTGGGTACATATCCAGAAGTTTGTGATCTTGTTTTATAATTATGTTGTACAGTCAGTCTTGTCTGGTTTTGGAAGAAATTAAGTAAAACTGCATTTTTATATAATAAATCTAGAGGTAAGACATTGAATTCATCAAAGGTCAAAACTGATGGATATACTCTTGGTTTTTTTAAACATATTTTTATAATTCGTTTTTGAATTATTCTTACTTGTTCTAGATCAGATTGAGCAGAACTTCCCCACGCTATTAAACAATAATTTAAAATAGATTCTGTAAAAGCATGGTAAAGTAGTTTTAAAACAGATTTATTAGCGAACTGTCTTACTGTAATGAAAGTATGTATTGTCATTCTTACTCTTTTAAGTACCCAGTCAATCTGTTCTTTCCAGTTCAAGTGACAGTCTATTATAACTCCTAAGTATTTAGTACTCCGTATTCTGTCAATCGTTGTGTTACATGAGCAATCGTCTAATTGTTTTGTATTATCACTTACAGTACGACCAGTAATTGAAAGTAAATTGTATGTTAATATGGTTTTACAGTCAGTGTCATGTATTTTCAAATTTCTAAAATCTAGTGGCTGTCCTCGTATGTCATGTGAGAAACACATGTATTTAGTTTTTGTCAAGTTCAAAGTCAGTAAGTTACAGTCAAACCATGCTTTTACTCTTGAGATTCCTATTTCTGCTTTTTCTAAGACCTCTTCCCATGTTTCACCCCTAAAGTATAAGAGTGTGTCGTCAACAAAAGATATAATATCAGAGTATGTGTCTGTTAGTTCTAGTAAGTCATTGATGTAGGTTAGAAACATCCATGGTGCAGTCACTGTCCCTTGTGGTGTTCCAAAAGTTACATCAGTAAGTTCACTAATAAGTCCATTAAGTTTAACTTGTTGTGTTCTGTTCTGTAGGTAACTTGTAAACAATTTGTGGCACGTGCCCCGTATACCTAAAGCGTGAAGTTTTTTTAATAATAAATCATGTGACACTGTGTCGAATGCTTTTTTTAAGTCTATAAATACAGCTATACTTTTATTGCCCACGTCTAAGTCATCAGTAATGAGTTGAGTCAGTTTATACACAGCGTCTGCAGTGTTCTTGTTTTTAATATATCCATACTGTTTTGGTGAGATGATGTGATGAGTTTGTAAATAGTCAACAAGTCTATTTTTAACGCATTTCTCTATTATTTTAGATATATTTGATACTATTGATATGGGTCTGTAGTTGGCAGGGTCTGTCTTGTCACCTTGTTTATGTAATGGCGTTACTATAGTACGTTTCAGTATGTCTGGAAATACACCTTGTTTAAGAGAGAGATTACATATAAATGTTATAGGTTTTATTAAATTGCACATAGAATTCTTTAAATATTGTGCTTTTATTCCATCTACTCCAGGAGCCGTGTCTGTTTTGAGTTCTACAATGTATTTTTCAATCTCCTCCTCTGTCACTGTAGTGAATGCATTAAAACTATTTCTATTAAAATTTACAGGCATATTATAATTTTGTGGATAATTTTTTTGATTCGACACTATTTCTTTTGCTAAATGTTCTCCCACTTTTCCAAAGTATTTATTTAGTTCATTTACGATTTCTCTACTGTTAGTATAAACTACATTATTACATTTTAGTTGTGTTATTGAATTTTGTGAGTATTTTTTCTTGTTAAGACATTCATTGACAGTTTTCCAAATTTGAGCTGAATCTGTAGAAGTTTTTGGTAACTTATCTGAAAAAAAATTATTTTTTGTTTTTTTAATTAGTTTTGTCAATAAATTTTTGTATTTTATGTACTTTTCTTTTAATTTTATGTTAAACGGTTGTTTTTCCAAAGTTTTCCTCATTTTATCGCGCATTCTGACTGAGTTCACCAAACAGCTCGTGATCCAAGGCTTTAATCGTTTGTTCTTGCATGTTATGTGAACTGTTTTTTTGTTTGTACATTTTTGTATAGATTCTTGTATAGTGTTTATTAGTAACTGTGTTGCCTCTTGTACGTTTGTCTCTGTATACAATATTGTCCAGTCTATTTGATCTAATTTTTCTTTAAGCCTATTTGTGTCTGTTTCTGATAATGTGAAATGTTTTTGATTATTATCATTTAATTTTTTATTTAAGATAATAGATAATCCTGTTGGGTAGTGGTCTGTTATTTTATTGTGTAGTATGAAAGATTTCAAGCGCTGCTTATCACCATATTTGATCATGATATGATCAATGCAAGAAACGGAATCTTTTTCCTGTCTTGTTGTACTATTAACACAACTAATAAAGCCGTGTGAACTTAATACATTTAAATAATTGGTTTTATAAGATGAATGTTCAAGTAAATCCAGATTAATATCACCGATTAGTAGATGATTCACAATATTATTACAACTGAGAAACATTTCTAAATTATTAATGTAGTTTTCTATATTTATTTCAGAGGATCGATATATAGCTGTAACAGAAAAATCTGTATTATTGATATTTAATTTAAGTAATATACTGTTACACCCTGTTATCGGCCTATTAATAACTTTTTTTAACACTAATATTGTTTTTACAAAATATTACAATACCTTCTGCCCGATTTTTCCCGCCATCAAAAAAAGCATTGTAACCCTCTATATTAAAATATGTATCATATTGTTGGAGCCAGACTTCAGTTAGAATTATTAAATCAAATTTTTTGTTCAGATTTTCCAACAGTAAGAGCAAAGAATCATAGTTCTTCCTTAGCGATCTAATATTCGAATGAAAGATATTAAAAGAATTGTATCCAAGTTCATTTAAATTGTAATCTTTTATAATTATCTCTCTAACTATATCATGATCATCTAAGTTGTTAAAGAAATCACAGTTCATTTTTTAGAACCTAAAACCGTAGATAGTGTCATTCTATTCATCTGTTCAGCAAGCGTCTTAAACATGATTATTTGACCATGCAAAGCTGGTTTACAATGATTTATCAAACTATAATTAGGTTTCAAAAATAAAAAAGTGAAATACATAATAAAAATGATACAATTTACTGTATTTATAAAATAAAATAATTTAACCTCTTTCCAAAATGTTATAATAAAAATAATAGAAATAAATAATAATAGAAAATAACAAAATGATTTATAAGATGTTATACTTACAAATATGAAATTATAAATTAATCTTATTTTATAACAAAAATAAGTCAAAGTAAAGGAAACAACTTGATAATCGATATTATATATAAAATATAGGAAGTAAAAGTAAGGAGAACTTTTCTAAACTGTTCTCTAACATTTTCCCCCATTTAAGTGTGATATATCTTAAGGGCCATTCAGGGGGTTACTTCTGTGATATTCATGCTACAAGGGAAAAAGCAAGTACAGGGAGTCCTGCGCCCTTTTTTTATACAACAAGGTCCATCTCCCTGCTTACGGCTAGGGAGCCCATTTAAAAAGAACTGCGTCAGGGGAAAAATTACGCGTGAAAGCTTGTAAATAATATATTCTTAAGAAGGGGAAAAATGTAAAAGGTAATAACATTACAAAAGTAACATAATCAAAAAGAATTTTTTAAATAAAATGGTTATTTTTTTCTGAAATATTCGTGTTTTTTTTTAAATATATAATACATTTAGTTTTTTTACAAGAAGGAATAAATAGAGTTCGTTAAAATAAGTACTTTTTTTAAATTGGTTTAGTTTTTTAAAGACAAATGTAGTATCCAGGATATTAGATAACATAAAATGAATCTGTCGCATCCGCCCTTCTGAATTTTTTCCCCTCCGATTAGGATATTTTGTTTACATTGTTTCTTTCTAGGATCGTCGGACACTTTGTTTTTACTATAAAATAAATTGCAAGATTATAATAGGGACGACCAGACTACGATTATTATAGGTATGAATAAGCATTGATTATTCGAATGAAGTATAAAAATAACTCTTAAATCTAAATCCATCGCTATAAGCCTCGTTCACACGGTGGCACTAATCTCGCAACATTCAATGCCGCGGCATTAGTGTCACATGGTGTTGTTTTTTCAATAGTAGATGTCATGGCACTTCAATGCCGTAAGATCTAATGTTAGGCATCAATACTTTTTTATATTTTGACACTAGATATCACGGCACTCCCTGTTGAATACATAAAATAACTTTATTATTATTATTTTTCTTAAAACCCTACCTATATTAATACGTAATAATATGATTATTTACATTACATAAACTATTATATTGCTTTGTTCTGGTTTGCTACTTTGAAGAACTGTCACAACAGTGTGGAGAGAACGTGTGAACAGCTGTCAAGCAGTTTCACGGCATTGAATGTCACTTCATTAGTGCCACCGTGTGAACGAGGCTTTAAACAATAAAATGAAAAAAAGAGAGAAAATAATAATAAAATAACACGTAGTTAATAATAATAATAATAATAATATATACCAAATAACAAATAATAATAAAATAATAATAATATAATAACATAATAAATAACGTCCCAGTAAAATAAAGAGAAAAGAAAAGAAAAAAGTTCAGTCACGCACCATGACTTAATGAGCGAATTTTCAAAGAAATCTGATAATTATTGGCTTATGATAATATAGGAAAATTGGTTGGATTGGTGAAAAAAGAATTGATACACAGGGGTACGGGGTACAAGAGTCAAAATATTATTTAACCTTCAAGATGTATGTCGTTGGAAAGCTCTTTAAGAGAACAGTGATTGTTGTTATGCACACTTTTGTCATATTTTCATATAAGAGAAAAAAAAAAAACGTTTATATGCCATTTTTGACCCTAAATTGACAAAATTTGACCCCTAAATGAACTCCAATAATCTGGCCAACGAACTCATCCTTTCTTTTGATATTATTGACATTTTAAAATTTGTTTTGATTTTTTAAGTGCATCCAATGTATGCATATATATTTTTGTGTCGGGAGTGACACATACATATACACACATATATACATACATATATACATACATATATACATATATACATACATATATACATAAAAAAGTGTTAAATTTCAGGAATCAATTAAGGATGGTCTAAAACGGATTTCCATGGAGAAAATTTTCAAAAATTTTGAAGCTATTGCAATAGCTTAATTTTCTTCGAAAATTCGCTAAAAGAAACTATAAAATGATGTACTGAAATAATTAAGTAAAAAGGTCTCGCACAGAAAAAAAGACAAAAAGAAAAATGTTTAGAAGCACAGAAAAAAGATAAATGTTTAGAGAAGTCAGGGAAAAAAAGAAATGAGAAAAATTCTATCTTAGCTCTCTCAAATGAAGAATGTAAAAAATAACAGGAATGTAAGTAACTTGGGCATTTCTCCTTTCGAACTCAGGAATAAAGAAAAAAATAAATTGAAGTTGAAAGAGATGAAAGTAAACGATTTCTTTCTTTTAAACGATTCGTTTTTTTTACACTCTTAGCTTTCAGATATAGACCTACTTGAGTTGTAGATTGATCAAAAATTAGTCTAACCCCTTGAAGGGTAGTGATAAAAAACACTAGAAGTTATCTTTCAAACCCACGTTTTTACCCTTTTTTAAATAAACGATTAAAAAAAAATAACAAAAAAAAGTCAAAAGCTCTCAAGAAAATTAAAAAGGGGAAAAGTGTTAACATTTATTTCAGTTTGTAAAATATAAAAAAAGTGTTCTCACTTTAAAATATTTTTCTTTGGTATATAAATTGAACCATTTACTTTTTAACAATATTATTATTTCGAGAAGAAAAAAACGTAATAAATATGTTAATGGTTTATAAATTGTATTTAGATGTAATTTGTTCTTGCTAAAGAGCACGTTTTATTATTTCATAGCTTTACCAAAATATATAATTTACTGGTGAAATAATATAGGTGAAATAATAATATTTGTTAATAAATTAGTGTGTATTGACATAATTAAATGAACACTTTTTAAATTTGATTTACGCTTCTTCTATATATCCTAGGTTACCCGATCCTAGGTTATATACTAGTACATATTTATTTGTATTGTTCATTGTTTCTATATAATGCACTGATGATGACCAAGAGGCTTTAAAGCTTTCTTTGAAAATTTAATGTAATTTTTTAGAGAGGCATTCGTTCTAATTATACTATTTACGGGTTCTTTCTTCTTTTTGGTTAAGTTTCTAATATAATTTCAAAAATAAATCGAAAAGTCTTGCTTTAAAAGAGGCGCAACTTAAATATTGTTGTGTCGATCGACTATCTATTCCCTCGGCTGTCCTACAGACAACCAACCTCTGGTATCAAGTTCTTATGTCTCGAAAAACTTATAAATATGTTTTTTAGTGTTTCGTTGGAAAAACCAAAAAAGAAACCCTAATAGTTTCGTTCCTGTGCTGTCTGCCACTCTGTACGGTTCCAATAACTTTTAAATCAAAAGAGATAAAAACATGCAATTTTCCAGTATTAAAGATCGTTTTGACGCGCACACAGGAAAAATATAGCGAACTATATTTCTGCTGTTACTAAACGTATAAAAAAATATGAAAAATTGAGTGGGGTATCAAATGAAAGGTACAAATAAGTAGGTATGAAGGTAGGTGGTAGGTATGAATAAGTAGATTACAAAAATATATGACACGTGGAAAGTGTTTAATTTTCCTTGCCTTTTTGTTAAAAAACATCTTCCCCCCCCCCCTCCATACTAATTTCATGTTCACAATACCAACGAAACCCTTTTTACGTGAGACTTCACTACAAATTTTTAACTTTCATGGTAATAATCCTATAAATATCGAGGTCAAGTCTTGCAAAATTATTTATTATGTTAACAGCAAGGAACCAGCGTAACCGTGTGGCTTATGGCGGAAACACACTACCATCACTTTACGTGATGGTAGTGTGTTTCCGCCTTTAAGTAGCTTGTCACTGTCACGTCTGCTCTGCCATTGATGAATCAATGGTAGTACGAGTTGGTACTGTGTCGAGTGATCCTATTCAGAAGTACTCTGACGTACTTGGCTCACTAATGATATCACCATACTCGCTTTGGGGCTACATTGTACAGTGGTACAATGTGTGAAGTGGTTGGAACTCTCTACCACAGGGATAGTAAAAATGGGACCCATAAGTACCTAATTGCTAGTTGCTAGTTGCTAGATTCGAACGAGGGGTTTGTCATCGCAGTCTAACCACTATAACTGAGTTAATGGCAATTGTAGCAATATCTCTTAAGTACATTCCGAATCAGTCTACCTTATAATTAATTAACCTGTCAGTGTAATAACTGCATGTATCTCAAGAGATACTTGAATTAGGAAAACCATATCATCTTGTATACGGAATTATTTGAAATTATGTAACGTCATCTGATGAAATCCTAATTAACTGCATACCTCTAATCTAAATTAATAGATACATAATTTAGGAACATTATAATTTAATTGATCCTTTTATATTTTATTTTGGTATTTAGGGGATATAGTGATAAACTCTTATCCTCTTCCTGACTTAGTCCATATTTTACCAATTTCTATTTTCAGTTTTGTATGAATGTGATAAAATATATTAAAGTTTACGAGAAAATAAAGGAAAAGTGTGAAAGGAAGAAGTTAATTTAAGTTATTTTTTATTAGAAGTGGTGTTGAAATCAAGAGGTAAACGGTTGGATTTTTCTTTCACCTTATTTCTTCCTTATCGTTTCTCCCGTTGCCTTTTTATCTTCTTTACGTTTCATTTTCTTCTTATTGAGCCTTTTCAAATGGAGCCTGACATAAATCTCTTTTATGTTCCACTCTTTCTTTATTTATTGAATCAAACCTGCCTTGAGTTATCAGGTCCTTAACGAGGTAAACCATGTTTTTTTGTCTATCGACGTTTTAGAACGTCGCGGTTGTGGAAAAATATATATATATTTTTTTAATGCTATGATTTTGGTTTTATTGATGCTTAGTACGTTTCCCACATAAAGAACTTATAAAGAACACAGTTAACGTTTTTAAACGGTTCTTTCTCACCTGCTCTATTTACGAGTTCCATTCTATATTGTATTTTTGAACTAATCTTAGTCCACTTTTTTTACTTTCTCATATAAAGAGAAAGGATTTTTATGACGCGATAATTCGATTTTGATGGATTTACACGTTTTGAGGTCCTCTGAGTCCTAAAAAGTTAATTTAAAAAAAGTCTGTCGACTGTCGCCTGTTAAGACGCGTGGAGCCTTACTGGGTCGATTTTGACGATAATCGGCATAAATTTTCAGAAAAATCATATCCCGAAACAAATTCGAGACATGAATTTTAGCCCCAAATTTGGAGGCATTACCCCCAAAAGCTATGAATAAACGTGAAAAAAATTATTTCTCGAAAACGGTTCCGACGGTTTTGAATAAAAAATAATAATTACAAGATAAAAAGAACTTTTTATATACTACGTTTTTTAATTTTCTTTTGAATCATAATATGTAGTGTTGATAATATAATTTTTATTGTTATATAAAATGTTAGTGAAATATAAATAGTTCCGAATTTATTTACTTCACACAAATGACAACCATCTAGAGAGCTGATCTTAAACCTATATAATTTCAAGATAAAAAGAACTTTTTATATACTACGTTTTTAAATTTTCTGTTGAATCGTATGTAATCCTAATAATATAACTGTTATTGTTATATAATATATAATGTTAGTGAACAAAAAAAATAGTTCCGAATTTATTTACTTCACATAAATGACAACCATCTAGAGAGCTGATCTTAACCTATAAAAGGACAAATCTTTGTACAACGGATCTCCTCAACACCAAATCTAAAGCGTGCCATCGATATATTTGAAATAATATAAATAATATAATCGATAAATAATATAATCGATATTTCCTGTTTTGCTGTCATTCAATGTTTATCTATTACAAATTTGAGACCCGTCAAAATAAAGATTGCTTAAATATTGGATATGACAAAACAAATAAAATAACTTGCGGATTTTTTCCGAACTAACTTTTCGTTCAGCAAAATTTGCTCAAAACCAATTAAATTCTGCTGAAAGATGGCTAAAAGTATTAAAATAATGCATTGTCATCGTGTTCTGAGCTATGCTAAAAGTTTCAAATGTCTAGCTATTCGGGAAGTTGGTTAGAAATCGATTGCCAGATTTGTACCGGACAAACAAACAAACAAACAAGAATGCAAGCTAATAAAAACGTAGTAATAAAAGGACAAATCTTTGAACAACGGATCTCACCGACACCGAATCTAAACCGTGGCCATCGATATGGCCCCGTGTAGGGGAGGGTAAGAGAAGAGAAATAAGTACAAGTTAAAGAAATACAGATGTAGAAAATATTCACCGATATCTAGTACACAACTGTAGACAAACCTGGTTGTCATACGTCAATTATTTCATTTCTTTATTTCCTTATTCTTTTTAGCTGTCATTCAATGTTTACCTCTTAATAAAAAATCACAAATTTGAAGCCCGTCATAATGAAGATTGTAAAAATATGGGATACGTCAAAACAAATAAAATAACTTGCGGATTTTTTCCGAACTAACTTTCCATACAGCAAAATTTGTTAAAAACGAATTAAATTCTGCTGAAAGATGGGTATAAGTATTAAAATAATGCATTGTCATCGTGTTCTGAGCTATTCTAAATGTTTCAAGTGTCTAGCTATTCGGGAAGTTAGTCAAAATTCGTTTGCAAGATTTGTACCGGACAAATAAACAAACAAACAAACACACAAACAAGAAAGCAAGCTAATAAAAACGTAGTAATTATAAAATGTAGTCCGTCTAAATACAAATCTAATTATATAAGCTGTTTTCCCGGGAAAAATCTAGTTCCTGAGAAAATAGCTTTAAACACAGACAAAGAGAGGCCGGTTTCGATTCCCCGTTGAGGAGAAGTTATTTTTATGATAAATTTTGGTTAAATGTTCAATAATAATAATTATTATATGTACCTTTACGAAAACTAATAAATAGAAAACACTGAGCTAAGTAATTATGAACTCGTATATGAGAAAGTTTGTCTGAGTTGTCTCGGACCAATTGTTTTTATATTCAATCAAATAGTTATTTCACCTGGACTCTCATCCTAATTATATTTACCGTACATAGTGTGTTATATATATTTAATATATATATATATATATATATATATATATATATATATATATATATATATATATATATATATATATATATATATATATATATATATATGTATAACCCCCTTAAATTTGAAGAAGTGATTGTATCTTAGTTCATCAATAATTTACTAACTTTAGAGTAGAGAGAGTATTAAGATTTTCAAAGTGTCACCCTAAGATTTGATAAATTGAAAAAAAGGGAAGGGTTTTTCTCAGTGTTCCTCTCTTCATTGAGAGTGGCAGGTGTATGACAGAATAATAATTGACGGGGAGAGATGGAGGGGGGATGAATTTCAGAGAGGTACCCTAGGAGGAGATTGAATTCTACAGAGAAACGAAGGGGAGCGAACTGTGACGTCTGAAGGCAGAGCAAAGAGCAAAACCTACCGCCGGAGATTTTCATGTAGAGAACCTCATAACTTATATTGAATCAACCATTCAATTGGAAAATACCATTATTTTTTTTTCTCTCTCATTTTAACCAAGGATTTGATAAGAACAGGAGTGGAAAAGAAATGATAAATTGATGTTGTAGAGAGAGAGAAAACATCGAAATGCTAGAAAAGTAATATCTACTTTTAAATTCTATTAAAGTTTTGTACAAACAAGGAAATTGAACATATAGTCCAGTCACTCGGGCGAAAAATAGAGCCTTACCTCCGAATTCTGTCGGACTGCATGGATTTGGCTGAAAATTTGGATTTAAGGTTGTCTTACCCTCCTTTTCAAAAGTTATATACAGGCGAGGTGTGCTTTTTGATTTTAAGGGGTTAAAACTACCCCTAAGTGAAAATAATAGGAAAACACGTATTTAAGCATTTTATGCATTAAAATGTGATTGAATTAAGTAAAATAAACATATTCAATGATAATTTGTACTTTAATACAAATTTTCAACCCTTAGAAACCACCCCTTATGACGAAAATAACTTTTTTTTACGCTTTGAAATGCTTAACTTGTGAATTAAAATCAATAAAAATGCATTAATCGTTTGTGAAATGATGTTTCATTGGTGTCAAATTTTCAACCCCTAGAAAACACCCCTTCATGCAAAAAAAAAAAAAAAAAAAAAAAAAATACTAAAAAAGCCTATTTACAGTTTAAAATGTTTTAATTTTCCATTTAGATCACTAAAAATACATTCCCCGCTTATGAAACGATATTTCTATGTTTCAATTTTTCAACCCCTAAAGGCGACTACAACGTTAAATATAGCTTTTTACACTTTAAAATTCTTAACTTATGTATTTAAATCAATTTAAATGTTGGTAAATTATGTAAAAAAATAGTAAAAAAAAGTTAAAAAATAGTTTAAAAAAAGATTAAAAAATAGTGCAAAAAATCAGGAACCATCACAATCACTTGATATAATATCTTCATCGACTTTATCTTCTTCTTCATTAATTGAAGGGCAGTTTTGACAATTATCTCCCGAGCAGGTCGCACACGTGGCATTTCAAAATAAACCTAGCCTCCAACAACCACACGAAGATCCGCAACCTTTTTTACAATTGCAAAAAATCATCTTCAACAGCTCCTCTGGTGCAGGCAAACTTTGCATTATACTGGTTGTAGAGATTCTGCATCTTTGAGCCATTCCCAATCAATTATTTTTATGTTCTTATTTCCCAGCCATAACTGGGTTTGTAAAAATACTCTTTTTATGTGCTCATTGAGAGCACCAACTGTTGGCACAAGGGAAGATAATTTAACCGCAGTATCCTTTGTAGAGGCTTTTATAAATGACTCGTACCTCATTTGCTGTAGAAACGATGAGTAATCTTCAATTTTATTTTATTTATTCACGTGAGCAACCTTAGCAAGTCCATACAATAAAATGGTGCAGTACCTTCCAAAATTTCGTCAATCTAGGAAGTGATATCATAAAATTCATCTACAAAACTATTATACGTACTTTAGATATCTGAGAGCTCCAAAATACGTATATTTTTCACGCTCCAAAATTATCTCCTAAAACTATCATTGGTTTTTCTTTAATAAATTAGTTAATTTTCGAGCTTTAATATATGCATACATAGCCACTTGAAAGGTAATTTCAAGGGCTACAAGGCTAGGTTCATTAGAAAGTCAAACTACCCCTCAATTTTGAAAAATTAAGGGTTGAAGCACTCGAAACAGGGGGTGTTCACACCAAGACCCACACTTTAATCGGTGATATCTCCATTGATTTTCATGCTGCAGAAGTTTATAAAAAATGAAAATATTCATTGAAAAAAGAGCTACATTTTTGTATTCTATAATTTTAAATGTATGTATTATAGTTTTTAAGTTATTTAAAAAAAAAGGGAATTTTTTAGAAATTTTCAAAATAGGTGATATAATTTAATCGAACTTTTTTTCAAAAATAATGCATTTTAAACCAGTCAAACTCCTGGATCTAATAAAGAACACTAAAATAAAATGTATTATAGAAGGAAAACGATTCATTTTGAATCTGGTGGATATTAGGTTAATTATACTGCCCTTTTTTCCTTAAAATATTCGAGGAGTCCATCTTTTACGAGCTGTAACTCACTCAGTTTACATGCAAATGACTTTTAGCAGTACTCATTTTAAAGGTCTTTTCATGGACTATAAAAAACTTCCGTATCATTATCCCCGAAAAATCAACCCTTTTCTTGCAATTTAACGTTGAATACATTGATCCACGTATTCGCAAAAAAAAATGTCTCCTTTCACCGACCATATCTCCCTTTGTATTGCACCTAGAATATCTTATAACAAATTAATCTCTTTGTTTTTTTATAAGCTTCATTTTTGTTTTCTACACTTTTTTTCGATCAGAGGCATATTTTTTAGTTATTCGTGAAAAACCGTTAAGAAACGTGACTTTTTTCAATGAAAATTCGCTGTTTTCAACCACGAATAACTCAAAAAGTATTAACTTTCGGAAAAAACTCTATAGAACAAAAGTTGCTTAGAATTTGATCCTCTATCGATTCCCGTGGTTATTTCGAGCAAAAGAATTTCCACCCCCGAGAAGGGGTGGCAACCACCCCTGGGGTGGAAGCACACATCGGCACTATATAACTTTTGTTGTTTGAGCACTTTCCCATCAACTCACCAAATTTCAAGTGAATCGGTTCAGTCCGACAGAATTCGGAGGGGAATAGCCCGAGTGACTGGACTAATACACAGATTCCTTCATTTTAAAAGATATATTGAATTTTGTAGAAAATATTTGTGTATAGGCAATGGAAGTTCAGAATGTATGTAAGGTAGGTTAGGGAATATTATTATAAATTAATAAGAACGCAATAAAGATCGTGAATTATAACGGAAGTATCGAAGGATGTAAAGTATAATATAGTTATAAGTTTAATGTAGGTTAGAAATATCTTCAAATATGAGAAAGACATTTTAGGTCTTTATCAGTGTAATGATTGTAGTAAATGTCGTCAAGATTTAAGGAAGCATTAAAAATCGTAAAATATAAGATAGGTCGTAATATAAAAGGGTTGGCTAAATAAAGATTGTATAGCTTGTGTACAAAGTATAGGTTAGCACTATTGACAAACAGTAAAAAGGTGACATGGATGTGCTATGTGCTGGTAAAAAATAAATAAATAACTTCAAATGTGTAATTGAATAACTGTAATAAATTAACAATAATCATAATTAAGTGATGCCTGGGCGTCTTGACAGAACAGCGATGTAATTATATGTCACTGTGGATAATTGTGTAACAAAGAGAAGGGTGCATAATGCATAATAATGGGGTGAGGAATGAAAGGTAGTGTTAGTAGAAGATGACGGGGTATTAGGTAGCAAATTAGGCTGAACAGAATAAAGGATTAGGGGCTCTGCCAGGGGGCACAGCCCCCTAAGAGGGACTTGCTTCGCTTGACAACCCAGCGGCCGCTGCGTGGCTGCTACCAAGTGCATTCACTACTTAGGGTGCTATGCGCCCCTACCAATCAGTATCATAGATGGGTGTCAAGCCTTATGTGGAGGTCAAGGTGTGATACATTAAGATTGAGCATGAATTAAAGGATGAAATAAATGAATTATTGTATGAATCATTCTCGTTTAAATTGACAAATAAGAAAGTAAGAGAACCCATCACTACCTCTCAAAAACAATCCTCGGTATTACGACTTTACGACATTACACTGCCACTGTTTACTCCATTCTCCTTATGAAATAATATAAATCTACTTAATCATTTGGAATTTCGTAGATTTCTGAATTATAAATATAGACTACGTTTCCATGTGTTTTCAAAACCGTTCTGAAAACTGTTTTGGTTTCAAACCGAAAGGAGGAGGAGTTTTCAAAACAGTTTTCACAACAATTTTGAAAACAATAAACTAAGGTTATCCATATCTCTGCTTAGCATACCTAGTGTGCATGTCTCGATTCTGCTTTCAATTCAATACCCGTTTCGTTTCCATGCCATTTTTTCAAAATAGTTTCAATACAAAACCAAATATTTTTCTGTTATGACCTTGAACTCAAAACGTTTTGAAATTGCCGTTCTCATGGGGTTTTGAAATTTCCAAAAAATGTGTTAATCGGAATAAAAATGCCACAGTTATAGGAGTTTAGATAAAAAGTACAGCTCAGTCACATTTATTCATAAGAAATACCTTAATGACCATAGTCTAACGCTCTACGATAATATAGTCTAATGCTCTATAGAGGGATGTGATTGATAATGGTGACCACTTTGATTTGAAGTAATATTTGAATAACTTACCTATTAAGTGACAAATTAACATCGACTCTATTTTTTGTCTACTGACTAATTAAGTACTCAGGATAATGAAAATCACTTTTTCCACCACAATGGGCGGGACATGGCCGCTGCTCTCCACCTGTTTGTTTTTTAAAATGCCTATTGCCAAACTATGTCCCGCAGACTAAATTAACCGACCATATATTCTTAAAAGGCACTGAAAGATTAACTTGTACACAATATTCTAGCTTGATGCTAGTCAGACATTTTTTTGGACGCTATCTCCTTGATTATTTTGTTCTTATTTAAAATTTTCTAGACTCTCTAAGTTGATCCTACAATAATTTTTGTTTTTTGGAAGATGTCATTTAATGAACATTTATTGTGTTTTAAATCATTATGTTATGATTTAGGGATCTAGTATTATACTTAGTATTGTTTATTTGCATGTTATGTTTTGACTGAAGATTAAAGAAAGCAAGATGCTCTCCACGTCATATTTTGTTACATTTATTTTGGTGACGAGGAAAATGGCTCAAAATCGAAAAGAAAGCACTATCGTGAAGCGATACCTCTTCCTCCGGAAATAGGAAATAGCTTCACGAAGTTTAGTGTTGGGATTTAAGACGCTACGGCAATTTGAGCAACAAAGCAGACATATAAAGAATTCGGAATTATCTAGAATTTAACCTAACCATTTAAGATGATATATCTCGGACCGAATTTATAGCCGTCTTAAAAATTATTGCAGGTTGGCTATAAAGTATAATAGAAGTGCTTTTTCAAAAACAATTTAAAAGAAACATATATCAAAGAAAATTCTAGTTCTTGAAAAAAGTCATATGAATCTACACCTATACTGAAAAATGGTTAATCGATATAACTAAATTTGATTTGACCTTATGAAAATTTTTGGGGAAGAAATAAAAATTCTGCATACTTATTATTGAATATTTTTAAAATAACTCATTCATATAAAAACAAACCGGTTTTTAAAATTAATGTAATTTTAATTATTTTAATAACAATGAAGTCTTGTAAGAACATATCATTCATTGGTTTAAAATTGTATTGTTTTACTCTGTTTTTAACCAAACTTTTGTCGAGTATCATTAATTATGAACCCATGGCGAAGCTTTCTGAAAGAGAGACTAATTAGTTGACAATCCCCTTTGTACAAAGCCAGGATTTGTTTTCGAACTTTCACACTAAGTAACTGCATTTTAATTAGGTAATTAATGTATATTTTTTTTAGAGGCATTAAAAAATTTAACTTGTTTATAATGATTATTAGAAGCTTTTTAATTTATATTTAAAAAAATAATGCATAAAATGTATTAATTTTAAATGAATTATGAATAAGGATTACTTAGTGCGCGAATTTTTTTTTTATGATTCAATAATTAAATAAGTACTTAATTTAAAGAGCATTATAAATTATTTAAGTGGCTATTAATATTTAATTAAATAAAATAATAATTAGTAACTTTTTAGAGATTATACAAAATTTTAATTTACTCATTTTAAGGCCATCTGATTTCAAATAAGTATTTTTGTTTTAACTTTTCTGTCTGTAATATACGACTAACTTTGGGTCCTAAAACTCTAACCTACTTTTTATCTTTTTTTACTCCCTGATCAAATCATCATTAGGTTATCCCGGCCATGTTGAGTTTTGGATTTTAATTTCCCGCCTCTTCAGTGTTTGTGCATTTCTTTCGCTTCCTATAACCTCCCTATTCCCTTCCCTCCGCTTCCGCATCTCACCCAAGGATGTTAAATAAAGGGGATGGAGTTTTGTGGAAAAAAAAGTGGAGACCAGTGGGACACATTACCTTCCTCTTGGTTATAGGTTACCAAGAAACGTGTGGCAAGTTATCAACAATCAACAGAGCAATTTTTCCATTTAACTTTTGTCCGGTAGTTCCGTGTGTTGTATTCTCCCGATATTTTTGATTTTAATTATTTTGAGCTGTCTGTGAGTATTTTTATTAATATTTTTATTATATTTAGCCGTTTATAGTGACTTAGTTTGCATTATTTATCATCTCAGAGAGTAATTTGAAATAATTTAAATTTAAAATTATCTTTATCACTTAACCTTTTACATTTTTACTTTCTCGTATAAAGAGAAAGTATTGTGATGGCGCTAAAATTCGATTTTGATGGATTTACACGTTTTGAGGTCCCCTGAGTCCAAAAAAGTGGTTTTTAAAAAAAGTCGGTCTGTCGTCTGTGCCTGTGTCGTAGGAGCCTAATCTACTGAGCCTTTTATGACGAAATTTGGCATACATGTTCAGACAAATCATACCCCGAGGCGAAATCAAGAAATGAATTTTAGCTCTAAATTTGGGGGCGCTACCCCCCAAAAACTCTGAAAAAACATGAAAAAAAAATGATTTCTCGAAAACGGTTGCAACGATTTTGATTAAAAAATTCTAAAATGTAGTCCATTTGAATACGAATCTAACAATATGAGCCGTTTTCCCGGGAAAAATCTTGTTCCTGAAAAAAAGCTTAAAACGTGTACGGAGAGAGCCCGGGTTCGATTCCCCGCCCAGGAAAAGTTATTTTTATGATACATTTTGATGAAATGTTTAATAATATTTAAATGTACATTTGAAAACTAATAAATGGAAACACTGGGCTAAGTAATTATAAACTCGAATATGAGAAAGTTTGTCTGAGTTGTCTCGGACCGATTTTTTAAATATTTTTTCGTAAATTGGAATAATTATTAAAATAACATTTTACTAAATATGTTAATTATTGATTAAATTGGTTTATTGTTAAATTTATTTATAGTTATATAATTTTATAACCTGATTCAAAATAAATAAAGAAGGTAATGTGTCCCAATCTAAAATTGTAAGCATGCGCCGTTCGATTTTTTTCATCAATTTATCTTATCTCCATGGGGTCACTTTTTTGCCTTTAAACCCTACTTAACGTTCCATCCACTTTATTTAACATCCTTGATCTCACCTAACCCGCACCGGTATATCTCCCTCTGTTAGTTTTTCCAAGTAAAAAGATTAAAGTCATTATAAACCACTTCAAATTCAATTTAACTTTAAAGTGCAAGACAGTTTTTGTGTGCTGTCACCGCATCCGACTCCATCAACCACCTACCACAGGCCTTAGATATCATCACCGACCAGCTCACCCTCTTCCCTCTCTAATTACTCACTCTACCTCTTCCTATACCTTCCCTTTTTTCCTACAGGTCACTTTACCCATCTATTTGATGTAATCATCACTGTTGTAATGTTTCACCTTTCTGGTATTCGAACTCAGTGTTTAGACCAGTGTGTAGTTTTCAAGTGGAGGAGTTTGAACATCGGCTACGGTGGTCCTTTACTTGTACTCATACTTTATTTATCATTATTTGTATTCCTAATTAGTAGAGCGATCCGAGGCTAAGTTAAGAAACAAATTTATTTCCTAATATAGGAGATCTGATCCCAACAAACTGTGAATGATTCCAACAATTTTCAAAGATATTTCAATCTGCAAAATTAAAATATTAGTAGTGATATGAAAATTAATAATAAATTCGAAAACATAATATTTCTACCACTATGAGTACTCCAAATATTTAACTATAAGTTGAGAGTAACTGAACGAATTTTTTTTCCTGACAAGCTATAAAGGGCCTCGATGTGACAAGGACTTGTGTTGTTAATCAGGGCGAGAAAAAGGTGGTGGTAGTGACAAGAAAGAGAAAAATGTATAGTGAGTGTGAGATTGAAGCAAGCCTCTCTTGAGATTGTAGGGAACTTCAAATGCCTGAGGTCGACAGGCTTAGAGGATTCGGCTGACGTAAGAAACAAAATCGCAAAACTACTGCGAAGCAAAACGCCTAAATACCAACTGAAAAGCACAATCTTTTCTACTACATTAAAGGCAAAACACTACAAAATACCAATCAGAAATGTAAACCACGTATAGAAATTGAACATTAACACAAAAAAGGTACAATAAGCTTAATTCAATTTGTGGAGGTTATTTTGTTACACGTTATGGCTAGAAAAAATGAGGTCATCAGAGTGTTCGCTCAGTTAAAATGCGATAGACATTTAGTCCGTATCACTAGGGAGCTAGCGTGGCCGTGTGGGTTAAACCACGTCTGCTCAGCGATCAATGAATCAGGAGGTCGTGGGTTCGATCCCCCGCCGTGATACTCTGATTTACATGGCTCACTAATGATCATATCATACGTGTGAAGTAGCTGGAACTCTACCATGGGGCTAGTAAAAAGGGCCCGAATGAAGGCCTACTAGTAATTGCTAGGTTCGAACAAGTGGTTCGTCCTACCCGTACCTTACTACTACTAGTCCGTATCACTGCTTTACCATGAATGCTAAAGAACGGAATCGCAAAAACCATTTCAAGATCATAAACAGATTAGATCTAGACGGCTAAAGTTGCTGCACCTCCGTAAATACTGCATATTAATGAGACAAAACTAACAACAAAGCAACATGAATATAATATTGATTCTTGATTGTAGGAGGACTTGAATATATATTATACTAGCTGGGTACCCGTGCTTCGCTACGGAGTGTTATTATAATTAGATAAGTTTATAAACAACCATAATGAAACATATAAATTATAAGATGAAAAAAAAAAAAAAAAACCATATAAATTATTTTACTATGCAAGAATATCTAGATTCTATCTCTCCCACCTATTTCTATACCCCCTCCTCTTTTATAGGCTAATTTTAAAGATCCTAAATCCCCCCCCCCCCCCCTAAAGTAAAATATGACAAAACAATACATAAAAACTATTACTCTACTCTTAAACAGCTTTTGCATCATCGATGGTATTCATTATATTGACCCCGTATTCATTTCTTGTACCATACCCCTGTGTACCAAATTTAAATTTCTAAAATTCATGTAGGCTGTCATTTTCCCCTTGCTTAGAAGTTCACGTGGGCAAATTTTTATCGACATCGAACTAAAACTGTAGATTTGTATAAAGAACATACACCCACATACGTTGATTTTTACACCACATATATAGCTATAAATTTCCATTTTACCCCCTCCTAAATAAAATTGTACATAACTTAATTGTAACAACAATATCTTTTCTCTTAAAGTGCTTTTCAACGATATGCATCATATGAAGGGAATCCATTACTTTGACATTTTTACACCGTACCCCTTTGTACCAAAATTTAAATTTTGAAAATTCATGTAGACCTTGATTTTCCCCTTGCTTTGAAGGTCAAGTGAGCAAATTTTCATCGAGATCGAATTAAAACTGTTGATTTATATAAAGAACATAAACACATTCACACATACGTTGACTTTTATAGATATAGATATACATTTCCATTTTACCCCCCCCCCCTCCTAAATGAAAATATTACAAAAACGTACTTAACAACAATTAATGTACTCTTAAAGAGCTTTCCAACGATATGCATCATGAAGGGTATCCATTACTTTGACATTTGTATCCCGTACCTCTGTATACCAAAATTTTAATTTCGGAAAATCATGTAGGCAGTGACCTTCACCTTGTTTGGAAGAAAAAGAGTGTAAAAATGCATCAAATTAGGATAAAACTGTAGATTTGTATAAAAGACATCCTCTCATATAGATACTCTTCTTTTTATAAATATATATAGTTATATTTTCCATTTTACCCCCCTCCTAAATGAAAATATGACAAAACTACACATAACAACAATTCTTGTACTCTTAAAGAGTTTTTCAACGATATGCATCACGAAGGGTATTCATTACTTTGACCCCGTATTCATTACTTGTACCCCGTACCCCTGTGTACCAAAATTAAAATTTCGAAAATTCATGTAGACCTTGATTTTCCCCTTGCTTTGAAGATCAAGTGTGCAAATTTTCATCGTGATCGGACTAAAACTGTAGATTTGTATAAAGAACAAATAAGATATAGCTATATTTTTCCATTTTACCCCCCTCCTAAATGAAAATATGACAAAAGTGTACATAACAACAATTACTGTACTCTTAAATAGCTTTTCAACGATATGCATCACGAAGGGTATTCATTACTTTGACCCCGTATTCATTACTTGTACCCCGTACCCCTGGGTACCAAAATTTAAATTTCGAAAATTCATGTAGACCTTGATTTTTTTCTTGCTTTGAAGGTCAAGTGTGCAAATTTTCATCGAAATCGGGCTAAAACTGTAGATTTGTATAAAGAACAAACACACACACACACACACACACACACATACGTTGACTTTTATATATATAGATATATATATATATATATATATATATATATATATATATATATATATATATATATATATATATATATATATATATATATATATATATATATATATATATAATATAGAATATATAAATAAATAAAAAAGGCGATACTAAACGTGAATTGCTATTTTTCCCCTCTTTTTATTATTTCGTCTTCTATTCATTTGGGTCATTTAGGGTTTACTTTCCAATAAAGAAGAACAATTAAATCATCAGTTCTTTATTAACTTAGCTATATTTTCATCCGGAACATATTCATGCCCTGTCATGAGGAATTATTATAATTTATTTTATATACATCAATAAATTTTAAACTATCTTAGAAAATGATTATTTAATGAAAATGATAACATAATAATTCTTCGTGACATTGCATGAATTTGTTCCTGAGAGGAATTACTGAATTACTGAATTACTCAAATGAATAAGAAGATCAATGGTACAGATTATAGAAATATTACCAACGAACAAACACAGATAAAGAAACTGTATTAATTAATATTATATTTAAACAAAACATGTATAGATAGGATTTCAATATAAACATATTGTAGACAGTTTACTCATACAATTTAATTTAAGCAATTTAATATAATTATCATGATCTTTTGAGTTTCGAAGATCCTTCTTAAAACCCTTATGCTGAGGGTGATGTGTCTGTCTGTCAGTAGCTCTTCAGTTTATATCTCCCAAACATTTGAGCTAAACAATTTCTGAGTTAAACTATATACCCCAAAAGAGCCCCCTCCCCGAACCACCCAATATCGGCTAGTCCTAAAATGTTTAAATAATTCATGAAATAACCCTATTATGGGGTGATGAAAGTTTACAAAAAAAATCCCACATATTATAAATTGCAAATTTTTTGGGCGCACATGTGCATTATGTTGAGTGGGGTATCAAATAAAAGCTTCTAGACAGTAGGTTACGAATATATATATATATATATATATATATATATATATATATATATATATATATATATATATATATATATATATATATATATATATATATGTATACTTATTAAATTTATTACATTAAATTTTGCGTTCCTTATTAGTTTTATAAGTTTAAATATACCCCGAGAAAATCCCCCCCCCCCCTCCCCAACCACAACCACCCTATAATGGCTAAAATTTTGAAATAATTGATGCAAATACCTTTCCCTAAAAAATTAAGTTACCTTGCCGTTATTACCAATAAAAAACCATTGTGATCCCCCGGGGGATCGAACCAGGAACCCTTTGATTTTTGGGGCCTTCCGCCTATATTTGTTTATTTCCATATAGAGCAGGGTGGGGAAATAAAAAAAATGTTATTTCATAATTTAATAACGTATATGCTTAATAATCTACAAAACCCTAATAAGTACTTGGATACAAGTACTTTCCTGTGAGTTTTATGTTGTTTTATTCCTCTTTTTAAAGTACTTATAAATGATTTCTTAGGTCTTAGGTATTAATCATTTATTTATCTTGAAGAGATTGAACTAAATGTTTTATATTAATCTTTTCTATTAAATTATGGATGTTTGCAGACATGCTTATTAATATTGAAGAATAGCTTACTTCTTCTACTTACTGATTTAATAATTAGAATTCATTGTTTTTCCATGCTTTATTGATTATTCCGATAAATAATGTAACCAGTTTGGAAGCAACACATGTTCGATAGCTGCACGCAACTTCTGAATAAGGCTTATTTGTTGAAGTTATATAAATGTATATCATATCGATTGTACTACCGAACCCTCGGCAATATAAGGGTGCTTTGACCAGCCGTTTCAACTTTTTTTATTACTCCCTGCTATTGGTCTTCGATCCCACTATTGCTCTTCGAAGGGAACGTTTTTACTATCTGAGGGTTGCACTTTGGGGAGTTATCAGATTAGACTGATATACAAAGAAATATTCTTTATATATATATATATATATATATATATATATATATATATATATATATATATATATATATATATATATATATATATATATATATATATATATATATATATATATATATATAATATCATTATGCACACGCGTGTTTAACAACATTGATCTTGAATGTTCAATAGCATACATGTTTATTGTTTTATTATTGATATCAAAATTATACTCTTTCATTTGGCAATGACATTCAAATAGTCTTTTACAACATTTAAGTCTATTTGTGGAACAGGTGAGATACACTTAACTTTTTTAGAAGTTGGGTCAATTAAGGAAATAAAAGCTCAAATTTGAGGGATTTCGATTCCTTCTTGGATCATTCTCAAGCAAAAATCACAATTTATTCTAATATTAACAATTGGACACATAATTACAATTACTTTACATAATATTAGCAGCTACATTTAATTATCTTGATACAATATTTGGAAATTTGAAATTTCACTAAAACCCCCTACACACTGGCCGACAAGGCTGTTGGCTCCGACCGTTCATGTCGGGGCCAGCCGACCCGACCACCCGACCGTCGGCCCAGACAGAATTCATGCCCCGACAGCGCTACTGTCAGGTCCGACGGTCGTAGCCTCGACCGTCGGGCAGTCGTGTTGGCCAGTGTGTAGGGGGTTTAACCTTAGTGTCTAGATGATTATTGTGATGGTTATTATTGAAGGTAATCTCTTCTAGTCAAGGTTTTACAATTTTTATTCATAAAATCTTTTAGTTTCCACATTTCTTTCCTACAATTATAATGGTTAGAAGTAATCTTTATAATACTTTGCTTTTATTTACACTTTTTACTTTAATAATTTCTCTTCTTGTGAAAAGTCATCTTGGAATTTTTACCTTCCAAATTGTTTAGATTTGTTAGTAGAATGTGTTTCTTGTGGTTTTTAATTCTTTAGAAGTTGGTTCAATTAAGGAAATAAAAGCCTCACTTTTATTTCCTTAATTGAACCAACTTCTAAAGAATGGAAAACCACAAGGTACTTATTCTACTAACTTACTTAACTTGTTTTAGAGAATATTTAACATATTATTTCATTATTACTTCCATCAGTCTAATTCTGACAAATAATTTACTTTAATTTCTTTTAATATATGATAAACAATTAACATACATAAGTAGTAAGGATAGAACAGACCAAAAGCAGTCTCCGAACAATCCAAAATTCGTCCATTCATAAAACATAGTTTATTACTTCACCTTGGCTGTGAAATTAAAAATCTGAAGTGTCACCAAAATTTTAGGGGGGTTGAACAGTGTTTTTTAAGGGAGGAGGTAATTTATTAGTTTTTTTAAAAATGTTTTTAATTAAATCAGGTGTCCATGTTAATTTTATTGAGCTGAATCGAATGAAACAACTTTCAGATCGATTGAATCATTCCTCATGGTGATTATTAATAGGTTTTATTGGTAAAAAAGTAGAATTTGTTCTTACTTCAATTTGTTGACCCTAGAAGTTATCTCATTTGATTCTAGCTAGATAAAATACGTATAAAAAGACCTCTCTTAATTGCCTAATCTTAGATCACTTGACTAACCTCATTGAAGATTAACTAGGCATCGCGTGGCTCTATCATTGAAGCGAGCGTAATGGAATAAATATTAGATAGTTAATCATGATTTGATATTTAAAGAATATGCTAGTAATAGAGATCCGTGCAGTGGGGTAGAAGGGTTATTCTACTATTCCTTAACTCTTCTACACGTCCCGGCCATTCCACTTTAATTATTATAAAATGTATCACTTTGCTACACAAAAACTACTGAATGTATCAGCTTGAAATTTTATATGCGTGTTTTAATTGTGCATTAGACGGTGTATATGAAGTTTTATCAAAATCGTTACGTTAGAGCGTAAGATGTCGGTAAAAACGTTGTTTTCTCTATTTTAAACGTTTAGGTCCGCTTTAATAGTTTTAACGATCTTTATTAATTAATTCATAGTGGTGTCGCTGTTGGTTTTACAAAACAAATTTATTTGTAAAAAATGTTTGTCTCGTCAAATAGATAAAGTTTTCCCGTCCTAAAATTCCAATTTTAATTTTGATACGCTCGTTTACGCGAGCGTTGCGCGCGAACGCTTAGGCAGACAACGTTATCCAACGAACTCGTCCAGAGCATTGGTAAAATGAACATTTCATCAAAATCAGTCAACTTTTACTGAAGTTATCGTCGAACGTTCAGACACACAGAGACGGAGCATATTTCGTTGAAAGTAGGAAGCTCGCTATGCTCGCTTCAAATTTGTCCTTCCTAATAACGTTTCTTCACCCTCTAAAACAGGCATGGGCAACCTTTTCTCGTCTGGAGCCGGATTGTCACGGTTCCTCCGAGTCGCGGGCCGGATCAAAATATCTATTCAAAAATCCTGGGGGGGGGGGGGGGGGGGAGGTCTTTGCGCCAGATATTGAATAAGCATGACTGGTGAATATCATAATTGGGTATAAGATATTTAATGTCATGAGAGTTTTAAAATGACCTGGTTTTTAAAGGAAACTCGAAATACGAATAAGTATTTTTAAAAATAGTGGAAAATTCTCCTGTGAGATCCTTTGTGTTAAAGTTCATTGCCATTGTTTTCAATGATTTTATGATTGGGATTTATTAAAATAAAACAAAGTTGGAATTTCGAGTAGTAAGTATATGAATTAAAAAAATTGAATAAAAAAAAGTGAGTCACATTATAGAAATACTATATAAATTTAAAGAAAAACACAAGTGATACATTGATACATTATCGTAATATTATTATAGATATATCTAATTTTTCTTAACCAAAAATGGTTTTCTATTGAAATGTTTTATGTATTTAATTCCCATTTGAAAAATTGTTGTGGATTTTAAAAATGTTTGAATTTCTTCATGAAATCGATATGGAATCGCAATGTTGATTATACCGTTCGAAAGGGTATTGAATGATGAAGTATTTGTGAGATTTGACACCCTCCAAGAGTTTTTTTTAGGAAAATAGTGAGTGAGCATTTCAAGTATTCCAGAAGTTTAAATTTTTCTAATTTTTGAACGTTTGAACTGTTATTTTGGTGTTTAGTTATTGGTTTCCAAAAATGAAAGTGCTCTAGTTTTATAGGGAATTTAACTCTAATTTCGAAAATGTGTTCAAAAGTAAAAAAAGATCCAGTTGGAGTGGACTAAATTGTATTAGCAAAAAACGTGTTCTTCAAAAAATTCTAGAGATGTTTTTTGTCTAGTTTTATTCTAAAACTCACTAGGCATTAAAGAAAAAGAAACTACAATAAAAGTCAGCCTTTTGGTACGATAGAAACTCTGCACGTCCACGGGCCGGATCAAAACATGCCAAGGGCCGGATCTGGCCCGCGGGCCGGGGGTTGCCCACATGTGCTCTAAAATGTTTGAGTCTCTTCAGATATTCTACTCCTGCCAAGACAGAGACAGTGTCATGAACCATTTTACGCGAACAAACGAATTTTGTATTTTTTTTATTACCCGTTCTACAGCTCAAGAATTATATATTGCCGATAGATCTTGTTTTTTTTCTTTCAAGGAAAAATACTAGTTGTTTACGTCTTTATTCCTAGATAGAATATATCATTCTTAAACGGTCTATTTATCTGCCCATGAGTACTTCAAATGCAGAAAGAATGTTATTGAATGTTGTTCTGAAATGATTTTTGCCGGTATTATTTTTCTTTAAAGAAGAAAACAGTTTTATTTGGTTCTTAGTCTTGAGTAGTTTGGCGTGTGGGTGTACTAGAGAGACAGTTGCAGAATATGATGATGTATGACGTCCAGAGAGAGGGTTATGTCCTGGATTTATGGACTATGTTCCTTGTCAGCTAGGACCTGAGTCTATCCTAACACTCTGATGGATGACATACTCCACTCTAGTCGCATATATTTTTATAAGTATACAACTAAACACAAGAAAATATATATATTTTTTTTTAGAATTAATTTTTTTTTTTTCTTAGATAGTTTACATTATTTATGTAATTCTGTAGCTCTATTCTGGGTTATTAGAGTTTATTAACATGGATATGTTTTAGATCTTGGATACAGAAGAAATTTTCGTCAAACAAAATACGACATGAAAAATGTGACGCTTTTAAATATCGTGCCAGGAAGTTAGGATTTCACCGGAGGTCGATTGGGTTTTCATTTATGGTAATCAATTTTGAGGGAAGGCGAGTTGAATTTTCAATAAACGATATGCAAAATGTGATGTTCTTAAAAATCGTGCAAGGAAGTTAAGAATGTAACAGGAGGTAGTTTGGTTTTCACTTGTATTCATTGTAGTACTATATTTCGCTGATTGAAGTTATACATTTTATATAAAATGATATCAGAGCTCCTAGTGGACCAAATAGTAATCAAAATAGATTAATGTTTCAAAATTTCGCACCTTATGATCCATCTCTTGTATCAATTAGACAAATTAAAACTGGTTTTCTTCGCACTTCATGGAAAAGCATTGAAATGTGGTGGATGGATTCAATGCCCAAAAACAAATCACTCTCATGAATGTTTCTCATGAAATGGACAAAATTAATTTTTTTTAAATTAAATTATATAGTAAGTATTATATAATATGTAGTTGACTTTTTGAACTGATTGAGAATAATATCTCTATTATATACTATACTCTATTATATATAGTACTTATCTGTACTATATATGAGACATAGTGGTCTAAACTAAAGACAGTGCGGTTGAGAATCGCTTGGCGGCAATTTGAACGTAGGAAAGTAGATATCCACTTTGTCAAAATAATACATTCGAATGAGTGAGGCCTGCCCACTTTTCTAACCCCTTCCCTAAACAGCACCGTATTCTTCAGTTTTACCACATTGTGTACTAGAGTGGACCCACAAGAGAGCTGTGAAGGTGGACCATCAGACCCAGAATTAATCTTGTTTAGATTCTTCAGCGTTAAGTGATGGTGCCATTCTTCGCCATGCCGCGTTTAACTTTGTTTGGTTTTCATGGATCTATGTAATTCAGTCCACACCATCTCTACTTTGCGTGAAAAACATAGCGAGTACAATTTATACTTGTTTGAAGCTTAATTATTTGTCATATTACTTCAGAACTTTGCACAATTAATCCAGCACTTGACTTGGACCTTCTTAAAAATTCGTGCTATACTTCATATATAAAGCATATTCAATTAAGCGACAAAAAACAGCATTTAATAATGATCTCTGGTTTTAAGATTTTGTTTGTTTTGTGTAGGTAGAAAGTAGAAAGAACTTTTTATCTTATAAAACTTGTGTGTGTTGTGGCTCGAAAATTCATTCGAAACCCTGGTCCTGGCCCTTAGTAATAATGCTTTTTCGTGGTATTAAAATTAAGGGTTATGCTTTTCCTTGAAATATAACCCACATCCTTCCCTGTAAAACACATTTATCTATTCCAGTAGATAAATCCAGGTCTGGTTTTGGTTCATTTAATCAGGCTCTCTGTTCTTGCCTCTACGTATTTTAAAGCTCCTTGCTAGTATGTAACGAATGTACAGGAAATTATATCTTATATCGTTATCCATTTTCTTATACGCTTCTAAATAAAATCTAAACAATAAAAACTAATCTGTATTTTATTAAAAACAATAAATTATTATTAATTCATTTTAGCCATCCGTGTAAAGAACGGTTTTTATTATATAGAGAAACACATTTTTTAATACATAATGTTATCTTCGTGGTTTCTTTTATTTGCCCCTTTTATAGATTATCAGTTGTTTCGGTGTAGATCACACGGGTCAAATAATATCAATTACTATTACGAAAAATTCTATAGATAATCTATTATACATATTAAATAATTTACGAGGTTCTATTCTAATAACTAAAATACTAAGAAAAATTAAAACTAATCAACTATATATTTCTAATGCAAGTTTATGACGAACTAAAGCACCAAAAGCGATCAGATTCCGATCTCTGTTTCAACTTCTACTCCGATTCTTTCTCTTCGCATTTCGACTTGTCTTCACTGCACTGAAGTTGGACACTAGCAGTTAAAAGCCGGCTTTGGACAATAAAGTTACTTTAGTGGATTTTAGTGGTTTTAACCATATGACCAAGATAGTAATTTAAATGAAACATTCCTTATAAACTAAAAATAATCTGCCAATTAGTGTGGCACATAGCTCCTATCGCTTACTTTAATGATGTTATTTAACATTACCCTTTTTACTTTCGAACTTACCGAAGATAATGGAGGCTATGTGATCATTCTGATAAACGAAAATGTTTGTATGTCAAACATTTCAAGGCAAAAAACCTTTCAGACGTCAGGGAACATTTTTGATCCCGTTTCTGTCTGTCACTCAATTTTTGCAAACCAGCGTATCATAAAAACTACTCGTCCGATTTTAATGAAATTTTGTTGGATTGTCTAATGTAGCCTACAGATAAATCTGAGGCTATCACATGCGGGCTACTTTCGACAAACCATAAAATGTTCTTCTCTAAATCGGACAAACTTTTTTTATGATATATGTTGTTTCGCAATAATTGAACGACGGATAAAAAGACATGAGACCAAAAATTTTCTTTGATGTCTGAAACTGATTTCTGCCTTGGAATTCGGAGACATAAAAAAAATTTCGTTCTTCGAAACGATTACATATCTTCTAGCTTTCGTTACCTCCGGTAAGCTCGGAAAATGAATTTCTTCGGTAAGCTTGGAAGCAATTGTGAAATAAATTAACGCTTTTAACTATCCTTTTTATACAACAATTCCAAAAAGCTTTGGGACAAAGTTGGATAAAAGATAATGGCAATGTTTGAATGATAAATGACAGTGTACTGTCAAACGAGCGAGTTGATTGACTGACAGGGGAGTCCAATTAACGCATGATAGAATGGCTAGAGATGGGTGGGATGGCTGTATTTAGCACTGCACGTGGTATATAACCCCCTTGAGGCAATAATACACCTGTGTCTGCACCCCCACCTCAGCTAGGGTCCCATTCATTGATCCAATTCTCCCTCCTACCGACCTTACCTCCCAGAAGGGGCAAAAACTCCCTTTTCGACAAGACCATCTGCATTCCAAATAAACTCATTCTGCAATAGAAATTCTTAACTATTTCCTCTATCTTTTATCTCCTAAGTGATAATTAATTACTAAGTCATTATACCAACAACATTTAAAATACACAATTGGAAAAAAGAATCAACCCTTAAAACAAAAATTAATTAAAAGAAAAAGAAAAATTTAAAAAAAACAAAAAAAAAAAACAGAAAAACATTAAACGAATTTTGACCTAGTAATTTTAAATACTTAACTAATTTTTTAAAATGTCAATATATCTCTTATATTTAAACTTTTTTTTATGAACATTAATAAAAACTTGCTCTTTCTCATAACAAAACTAATTTGATTACCATAAAACTCAAACTTTCAGGTAATAATAATAATTTATACTAAGTTGTTAAGTAAGGTTTGTAAAATTTTAAAATAATGAAAATATTTGTATATTATTACAGTAATAAGTTAATTAGCATAATAGTTCTATAAAATATGCTTAACCAAAACACTAAAGTTTTTAGAGGGCTTGGCTGTTTTATTAATTTTTCTTTTGCTTTAACTGTTGTTTTTTTTTTTTATAGTTTTTTTACAGTTAGATTTCATTTAAGAAATTCTAATAACACATTTACCTTTTTTTTTTTAAAAAAAAAAAAATGATAAAATTATGAAAAACACGATTACAATTATTTTTTTAAGTTAGGCTAGAGTAAAATAATGATAATAATGTCCGAGAAAATAATACGCCTAAACATTTGCGAGTCTTATACATTATTAAGCTTTGGTGATTACCCCATCTAATATGGGGTTCGATTTAATTTCCGGAGTCAATCGCCCGACAGATTTATCAGAATCTAAAACTTTTGCAACTTCAAACACGTTTTCAGAACTGCATATTATGCAATTGGTGTATCGTATATGTTTTAACTTTATAGGAACACTCGGTGTACCAATATCTTTTTAAGCCTCCATATTCACCTGGCTTAGCGTCATGCGCCTTTTTTTTATTCCCCAAATGTAAGATGTTGGTTCAAGGGAGGCATTTAGGTGCAATGGAAGCGATTAAAAAGAAGACGACGAGTTTATTAAAGCGCATCACCGAAGATGAACTGAAGAAGTGTTTCCAGCAGTGGAAGAAACGAGTACTTCTTTAGATTGTTACTCCCCTATGTTGTTTTAGAATAAAAATGACTCACTAAATAACTATTAAGAAAAAGGGATGTTTAGTCCAATGCACTTTGGGACAAAGGAATATCACACTTCTGTTTTGATAAGGGGAGTAACTGTCTAAAGAAGAACATTCCGTAAACCTTCTTTAGATTGCTACTCCCCTCTGTTTTTTTATAATGGGAGAAACAATCTAAAGAAGTGCCGAAGAAACGTTGGCAAAAGTGTATTTTACTTGAAAGAGATCACTTTGAAGGGGATACTGTTGAATTACCCAATTATTAATTGTAAAATCATATTTTTTTTAACTTCTATACGAACTTTTTAGACAAACCTCGTATCTACGAAATCAGGCTTCAAATCTTTAAAGGTTTGTAGGGAACAATAATAATTGTCTATCAGGCATATTCTTTTATAGCGTTCCCTCCTGAGATACGTTTATTCCGAGATTGGTATAGGTCGTTAGAGGAATGAATGTGTTAAAATGTTCCGCGCTTTGTTGAAGTCAAGTAGTAAGGAAAGTGTGTTATGAAGAAGTCTAGAAATGTGTTTAGTGATGGCTATCTATGCTTTTATGAGAAACGGGGTTGAAATAAATAACTGTGATAAAGGATTTATAACGATCTCTGTGTCTTAAAGATTCTCCTGTTTTATTATGTTTAATCCGTGTACCGTTAAAGTTAGTGTTATCATTCGCGGACAATTAAATGTTGAGTTCTGTAATTTTTCTGCATTGCTGTACACTAATGATGAGATGATTTAAATTAAATTATATTTATTACTGACTAATAAGTATTCGACAACCCTAAATTATGACTTGCGATCTCTTAAATTACATACTAAAATTTAGTATCTGGAAATAATGTTAAAATAGATTTACTGCAGTTCTTTACGCTGAAAAAAACAACAATCATGAACATCGCAATAAAATACTACTGTTGTGGTTCCTTAATCACCTCTATATTCATGGAAAATGTTGAAATAGTATTAATTTATACTATAGTTTTACAGCAAAGTCATTTTTATCGAGAGCTTTTCTTCTAAGTGCCGGATGAGTGGATGTGTTGCCTTTCCCATGTACTTAAGATTTTTATCCTTTAAGTCCACTAGATATAAGCTAGGTTTTAAAACTAGGACTTTGGGTATTTCTTGTATGACATAACCAGTTTAAAGCTAAAGCAGTTTAAAAGAAAAGAAACTTTATGTACTTAACGTTCCCGACTAGGATTTTCTCCCGAGCCAGGCTCGTTTCCCTTAACGCCATTTCCTTCTTTCCACCGATTTTTTTCTCCCCTCCGCTCTATGAGACTTTCTACCCTTATTTAACATTATTACAAAACGGGACTTTTCAGGGCCACCGTGGTACTGAAAAGACCTCTTTGCTAAATAAGCAGGAGGGAAAGGAAGGACTCATTATCTCCCCTTATCCCTTACCCTTAGTTAGCCGTTATTATAATTCTAGTCCGATGCTATCATAAATTTCGATGACAAATATTCATAATGAGTTGGAAAAGGTCCTTTCTATAGCCGTTTATAAGTTCCTTCCTCATACAAATAGCTACTTTAAAGCATAAAATTAAATTATCATAATATAAACTTAATTTCCCTTTTTTAGAATGTCTTATCTGTGGTAACCTCTTTATGGTCATTAAGATTATTAAATTATTAAGAATTGAACTTTATTTATGCCGAACCTATATAATATATCTATCTATATATAACCACACAACTATGTGAGCCATTAAAAACAAAATTATCAGCACACTGTTATAACTTAAAACAGTAAATCAGGTGAATTTATTAAGTTAAAAGAGGGGTGCATCATTGACTTAACAGTGTCAGCCAATAGGCTTCTCCTAGCAACGGTATCACATAATAGGCTGAACAAGGTTCTGGATATTTAACTCGCTTAAGGAGATCTACGGTGCTTGATTATTAGGGTCCGTAGGCAAAACCAAGGACCCTTATATTTTCCTGCGTGTGTCTGTCCTGTCCGTCCGTCCTCTCGCGTGCTCTCACGGCTACACCTTTCGTCCGATCACTTTGAAATTTGGCATGTATGTGTCTTGTACCTGCCCACATATTTTAAAAATATAGCGACTTAAAAAATATTTTTCAAAAAAATTAGGGTAAAAAAACTTAAGGGTTAAAATTTTTTTATTTTTTTTCGACACCGTGAGGGGTATCATATGAAAGGGTACGTCGAGCTGATTACAAAAATATATAATTATTTGGTTATAACTTTGATAGGGCGAGCGTAGGCGAGTTTGAAGCGGGTTTGAAACGTGTCCCCCCCCCTCTATCTCACTTATGTGAAGTGCAAAAAATCTGAAAAAATTCCTGAACATCCTTCGACCAAAAGTAATGATACCACTTTTTGGAAATTTCGAAAAAAATATTATTTAACTTTTTATTGACAAAATAGTTTTTTTTTATAATTATGGTCTTTTCGATTTATTTATATGGTTGTAGTACGGTTCAGTGGCAAAAAAATACTTTATCAGAGAGTGTTTTGAGAATATCAGACCCTTAGAATGGTTCAAAGTAAGCTTTTTAGCATTTTAAAAAACCACTGTTTATACACTTTACAGTTAAACTATATATGCTGGCCTACGGACCCTCGCTGTGTGCTGACTAGCACACACTTGACCTGTTTATAATATTATTTAAATTTGGAAGAAAATAGGTCCAGCATACTCTAACAAAGTTTTAACAAAATGGTGATGCTAAAGTAAAATGCCATAATATCTGATTTAACTAATTTCTTATTAAACATATTTAAGAAATGTTTAACAGGTGATTGTTTACATCTCGTTCTTCAGCTAAGCCAGATTTATGTTCATCAATATCTCTGAAACTATATTCTCCCGGGAAAACGACTAATATCGTTAGATTCGTATTAAAATGGACCACATTTTAGAATTTTTTATTCAATCAATGTTGGAACTCTTTTCAAGAAATTTTGTTCCTCTTATTTCAGAGTTTTTGGGGATTCGTGCCTACAAATTTCAGAGCTGAAATTCATTTATCGATTTTGCCTCGGGATATGATATTTATTTATTAAGATGAAAGCCACAATTTATCGAAATTGACCTAGAAGTTTAGGCCTCTGCAAAGAATACAGACTTTTTTTTAAATTAAATAAATAATAATGAACATAATATATTTAAGTGCTAATAATATATTTGTGATTAATTTTTTATTTATTTATTATATAATAAAAAAATCCGAAACGAATAGTCCTTCTTTATACGTTTTTTATAATAATAATATACGTGTTACGTATATAATTAAAAAATGGTAAATTATATATTACATTTTAAAATCCTCCTTTATAATGTTACACCAGTAAACACAAACACTGAATATTTTACTTGTGTGAACCACATTTAGTTGTCGGGTTGTCGTGGAAATATTCCGTCCAAGTTTTCTTGTATAAAATGAAATTTTAAACAGCATTAATCATTCAGTGTCCCTATGTAAAGGTGGATGAGCTCCGTTTCGTCGCATTATTAAACAATGAACTTCTTGATAATTTATTCTGAAGAGGAAGTGAAAGAGAAAAGATTGTAAGATTGAAAAGATGGAATTCAAGACAAAAAATTACTCTGAATGTTCACGGAAAAAGGATAGTGGGCCGCTATATAAATAGAATGCAGGAAAATAACAAATGAGTTGATAGAGTAAAATACGAACCAAAATATATTTATTGATAATATTGCTATTCAATGGTTGTTTGTCAATAAAAAATATTGTTAGGTTTGTTGAATTAAAGCTGGGATCCATAATTAATATGTTTATTGCAGGTGTATCCTACATATATATATATATATATATATATATATATATATATATATATATATATAAATATATATATATATATAATATATATGTGTGTGTGTGTATGTATGCATATTGTATATGTATATGTAGCACATATATTTATCTCTCTAAATCTTTAATAAATATAAATGTAACTAGTTAATAATGTTTTAGAAAATGATTAAGATAAGAGTGCACTTTATAGATTAAATAAATTAGGAACATTGATAATAGAATTATGTTTATTCGATATTGTATTTAGTGTGCCAAATAGTGTGGCACATAGCTTCTTCGCGTTCTATTTTGTATACTTTAATGATTTAATACTATTAAAACCTATTATTGTCAAATTTATTTAACTTTCCTCCGTTTTTTAAAACTGTCACAATTGTTATGATTATTTACATTAATTAAAGTATAAATTTAGCAAAATTTAGGGAGCATAGACGTGCTAGACGGTTGAAATTTATCTGGGCCATCTGCTTTCTACTACTATCTACTTTCCACGAACCATTAAAATTTCATAATAAGGGTTTTGAGAAGTATCTACAAAACCCTAAAAATCAGATAAGTACTTCTGAAGATATAGGTGTAAATAAATGTATGTTCAATTCAAGTTATGTTCAAATAACTTGTTAAAACTTATATTGGATCAACAATTGGCTAATTATGACCTACCATCGAAATTTCAATAAAATCGGACGATTAGTTTTTAAGATATGTTGGTTCGCAAAAATTGTGCTTCAGACCGACAGACACACGGAACCAAAAATGTTCCCTGATGTTTGAAACGTATTTCTGCTTTGGAATTTTGAAATCGGAGACCTAAAAATTGTTTGTTCTTCAGAACGATCACATAGCTTCTGCTACCTTCGGTAAGCTCGGAAGAAAATTAAAAAAAATGTAAACGTATATTCACAAAATAGTTCCGTAGGTACATATATGCTCAACAATTTTAATATTTTAAACGAATTACGCCACAAGAAAAATAAAGAGATTTTGTATAAGTTACAAGATTTTGCGAGGTTAGAGTGCGTGAGATTAAATTTCTATTTCTGTTCTGGTAGTTTGTGTTGGCTATGTTACACTGAATCTACGGATAAAGGTGACTGGTTTACTTACAATCCGAAGGTCCATTTGAAGCCTAGTATGCTCTTGGGAAATCTACTTTTAGGCTCTGGTTTTTGCTGCGTGTATATAAAAGAGCAAGAAAGGACTCTGAACATCTTAAAACTACTTCTATTCCTTCTCTTATTGACTTATCGGCTATTTCATTTTGATTAAATCATAATTATACTGGGATTTTAGAGTCTCGAATTAGGTTTCTGTAAGAATTTAAAATCCTCCACCAGTTTTACCAGCCCTAAGTACCATTAGTGTATGTACCAGCCCATTAGTGAATTAAGTTACTTTTATTGAAAATATTTGGTTTTTTACTTATACATTTTTTTTGTTTGTTTTATAATTTGTTTGAACAAAGATAGATGATATTAATATTTTCAAAGCAATACAGGATTAGTTTTGGTCTTCTTTTTTTTTTTTTTTTTAAAAAAAAGCATAACGTTTTGATACTTTAAGGTTTTTAGATTCACTAGAACATAATTTGGATACATCTATCAGTTCTAGCCTTCTGCATATAGTTATAAAAGAGCTCCTCTTATTATTCAATTATCGATTTTTCTTTATTTTTCTGGTATTAAAATTAAACTAAAAGCAACTCAAAATTTTATCCTCAACTTTCATGGAAAGGGTTATGCAAGCATTTGTTTAAAAGAGTGGACAGATTGTGTGCAACCCTTCAAACTTAGCTTGCATATTGATGAAGGGAATATGTACACCAAATCCCAGACCATTCTTTCTTCCCATATTGACAATAGCGAAGCGTTTTTGTCCATCAAAGTGACAGATAAAGTGCTTATTTATTTAACAAGTGAATTTCGATTTGGCCCTATATAAACATCGAATTTATATAGGATATATTTTGTTGGATATATATTTCTGTGATCTACTCTACAATAACTTTTTTTCGGGTTTTATACTATAATAATATTATAAAAACATACAATCCTTTTTTTTTAAACCTGCCACGCATCTAAACGTAAACCATAGTAAAAATATAAAAATGGTAAACCATAGTGGTTTACGTGAGACTTCACGCACAGCAATTTATTAATTAAATAACTCCACGGGGATCATACACGCACTCCCCAAGGCAAAATAAAATTACAGCCGCAAAATAAAAATTTGGGGACTTTGCTTCCAAAAACTACTGCAAAAACCAATATTTATAATATTTTTCGTTTTTTAAAAAAAACCGGTCTTGATGTTTATAGTAATAGCAGGCATAAAGTCACTTTCCTCTTTCATAGATAGATAATTAGAAATACGGGACAATCACAATTACTCAGAAAGAAAATGGAATGAAAAGAAATAAATAACACTGTAAAATATTAAATATAGAATATGGAACTTCAAGCAAACAAATTAGAAAACGCAGTCAATTCAATCAATTTTTTTGAGAGCAAGAATAATAGAGAATAGTTTTATATTGTTCTAGTTTTTTTTTTTTTCGGTCCGTAAATATTTAAAATTGATTAAAAGTTGTATTGGTGGAGTCAACATTTGAAGACTCTTTAAAATCATATGATTGAATGTCGGTCAAAAGTCAAGGTAATATTTAATATTTGAAAATTGGATTTTCAGTAAAAATTTCTAATAAAAATGATTTTGTTTGATAAAAAGTCGGTCTGGCAAATTTTGTTAAAAACTTTCTCATGTACATAGTTACACTTAATTTAAATCCTCAAATATCTTTTATCATTTAATAAATTTAATTATTTTGTTATTTTTATTCATTTTATAAAAATGTTTAATAAATTAATGGAGGTTTATTTTATTACATGATCCGGGTTTGATTTCTGGCGGGATAACATTTATTTTTGACATTTTCATGTTTTCACTTTGGCACTTAAACTTGAAAAGCGTTACCAATGTACAAGTAAGTGTGTTGTTTTATGTACAAGTGTATATGTGGTGGTGAATACGTTTGAAAGTATGTCGTATACGAATCATTTCACACGAATCAAGGTTCGTGATTTTAATCGTCGGCACACGCCTAACGAACACCGCGAAGCGAACCTGGCGACATTTCTTGTCGGTAGCTTACGTGGAGCGAAGACATGAAAATACCTCACTGTCTTGCAGACTCGAATGATAACGATAATGTAAGAAATCCTGAAACTAGCTTGCAGACTGAAGACTATAGATTATAGATAATCGTCATCTACCCTGGATCAAAGTGTCATTTAAGGATAGATTAACATTCGGCTAAGTATCATCCAGTGAAGTAGGCTGTAGATAGTATCGCAAAACGTACTCATAAATGAGGGGAGATGATGACCTACCAAATATTCTTGGCTTAAGCCCAAAGCATATTAGGATAGCATTAATATTTTAGTTACTTCCTCCTCCATATTAAATGGATCAACTACTTTGATTTGGGGCTTCTTACTTTGTTGTTCTATAAGATATTGATAACTTGAAGCAGGGACTATGTTGGCATCTGGAGTCGAAAATCGCGTTTATTTTTGTAAATTCCTTAAGCCGAAATAAAAGTTAAACAAGAAACGAACTCTTTAAATTATTAAGCCGACCCAAAATACGATTATAACACTGCCCTTGATGTACTCTATGGCTTCCTTTAAAGGAAAAGATTTTATATTTGACACAGATAGCCAAAGTCCTAAAAAGATATCTTTCTTTGATGTTTAATTTTAACCATTGGGAAAGGCAATATAATCTTCTTTGACGAAGTTTACTTTTAAATTCAAATATATTATAAAAGTTTAAGAGTTAAAAATTCGTATTTTTTAAGTGTGTGAAAATTCGATTTATATCAAACGGTCTCCTTCGAAATGTTTAAGATAATTACTATACTGTAGATTAAATGTATAACATATATTATGTATTTAGTTTACAAAAATTATTCATTTTTATCACATCAACAGAATTAATGGATTTTTTCAAAATAAATACAACAAATCTAGTTGCAGACCTGAAGTTGAGATTTAAAAAAAAATTGTGATTTTTATCTATAAAGTTCACCATAAAGAGTGTTGCAACCATGATATAAAATGATTTCTTTTTAGTTTAACCAAAATATAGAATGTATAGAGAAAGGCAACACACAACGTATCTATCCCTGAATCCGGGATTCGTTGTACCAATTTTATACCTAAACGAGGCCTTAAGCCTGTGGCAATGGGCTTAATTTTATATTTAGAAAAAAAAGTAAGATTAAGTAAATTAATTTAGATGTTTATTTTGTTAAGTTATTATATCTATTTGAAGACCAATAGATCAAAACAAGCATTTTTCATTTATTGGAATAAATGTGGTTGCCTTAGCTTTGCAATAAAAAATCATTTCGAGGTGAGTCGTAATTGTCGGGACACTACTTGGTTATATAAATGATTCAGCCCCTTAAAAAATCATGAATTTTTTTTTTTAGATAGTTTATGTTTAAACAGCAGTATGTAAATGTAGTCACTTTCTAAGGAAATTTTTAATTTCTGCTGTAATAGGGCAACAATGATATTGAGGTAAGAGGAAAATTATAAAAATAAATTCAAGTGTATAATATTAGTGTATAATATCTAAGTGTTTGATGCATTATTTTTTACTTTACTTTATCTTTAAAGGAAAAGTATTTTTTTCACCCAAAATATCTGATACCGATATTTTAACGGTGTTCACACCATTCAAGTGGTCCTTAGCTGGATGTCTTAAACTCTGTCTGTCTGTGCCACAAATAACTCCCACAGTTTTTAAGCTATAGAAATTTGAAACTTGGTACAAAAATTGGTCCTTACATGTAGTCGTACTTCCCGGAAAATCATAAATATGTGACGTCATTAACCCATTTTGCTCTAACCAAAAAAGGTTTTTAAAAACAAGTCGAAAAATTTTATTTTTTAATTTACTCTTTAACATTTCCACAGAAGAGTGTTTGTTTCTTTATATCTGCCGCCATTTTGAGAGTATCGACTTTTCGCCCCCAATATCAACAAATGAAGTATCGATAGAAACTTTTTTGCATATGAAACAAAATGCAGCAAGCCCGATTAAAATAATTCAAAAAGTTCATGTTATAAGTGTTTTCAAATGGGTACATTCTTTTTTATAGGAATGAGTTTTTTTACATTTTTAAATACAGCAGAACCTTAATGGTCTATTTTCTTCAGTTAATCCCTTAGGTTTTTAACGGATTTTCTTTGTCTTATAGATTGCCTCTAGGGATGAAAATTTGTTCAAAAAAATACTAATATTTTCTTTTACCTCATAATTATATCGACTATATTTCATCCATACCTGGGCATGGGTATTTTCAAGCCTATTTTTTTTTTTCAATGAAATTCTTTTAGTTAAAATTAAGATTGTTTGAATATTATGTTATTGAACATTTATATATATATATATATATATATATATATATATATATATATATATATATATATATATATATATATAAAAAATTAAGATCAAATAACAAATTTTTATAATACTGTTTATGATATTTTAGGCCTGATGATGCCTAGATATGGGCAAAATATAATCGATATTATGAATTAAAAGAAAATATTAGTTTTTTAAAAAAACATTTTCCATCTCTGAAGACTATCTATATGAAAAAGAAAATACATTACTATATCAGACTTCACTTAAAGCGGACAAACAAAATTATAATTCTCCTAATAAAAAAATCGGTTGACACTTTTACTATGTTTACATTTAAGGTAACGGAAAGTAAGTTCTGAAATGCCCCCCGCGGGGGAGTGGTGGGTCTATTTTTCTATTTATTTTACTTCCCAATCAACGCATCATAAGGTTATAACAGGACAGGGGATCTAGCCACTTTACTCATGTACTCAATGTAAAAATCAGAGTAAAAAATGTCCCACGTCTCTGGGATTCGAACTCACCAGATTTGTCGGGGTTTTGACCTTGGCCTGGGACTCACGCTCTTACAGTAACTAATTGGCTACGCCGGTCTTTTTATAATTATTATTCTAAATAATAATTTATATAAAATGGTATAAATTAGATCCCAGCTTGGAAGAGAACTAAAGTTATTCTTTATCTGATATTTTTATTTATCTGGGTGCTTTATATATTTTTTCATCTAAGATATGTTTACAATTTAGATGTAAAAATTTATTCATAGCAAATAAAAAAAAGAATATTTATATTTTAAGTGGAGAATTTTTTTTTGTGGTTTCCTTTTTATTTTTATTTACCTAATTCCTCGGAATAGTATTTTTCTCCAGTAGCCTAGAAGCGAGGTATTATATTTCAGGCTTTAATATGATGGTATATCGAAGAGGACAGCTAAGCACACAAGAAACCCTTTATCGGGAGGAAAATATCCCCCTTGTCAGGTCTATAAGGGATAAGGGAGGCTCTAAGTCTAAAGTAAAGAGGCAAAGAAAGAGTGTCTACAGTGCCTAGGGCTAGGGACTAAGGACCGAGCCAAGAAGGGCTGGCTCTCAGCTGATCAATAACTACAATGTCCCCTAACCTCTGTTAGCCCTACACCAACACAAAAACACACAACAACAACCCTGTTTAAACCCTTCCATCTTACAAATGATTAATTCCCTTTTTATTCTCTTTTTCAACGTAGATTGTTCATTCCATCTTTATCTCAATTAGAGCAATACTTCGAGGTGTTTCCGGTGAGTGAATAAGGCCTGAATATAAATTTGACCATATTGCTTGCATGTCTCTGTCATAACAATCTCTTATCGCTTCCATTTCATTGAATTTTATCACGCTTTCCTTTATTTACTTAAAATCTTAATTCTTCTTCATATTTATTAATCAGTGTTTACGGATTTAAGTTTTAGGATGTACGTAAAGTCATGTCTCCTAGTTTTTCTAGATTTCGCAATGTTAAATATACTTCAATACTTAACTTTAATAAGTAAAGATTAATTATTCTGTAATTATTTACTTATGTGACAGAATAACAACATAATTTGCAGTTAATAAACGTCATCTGTTTTATTTATTAATTTGTGGTAGGAGACTATTTAATTTAGAGTAATTGTTAAGTACCATTGTCAAGATAATTTTAAATATCTAAATCTAGCTTTAACTAAGTGTAGACAATAAAGTTTCAAAACCAATTGCTATCTTAATTATTACAGCTGCTTATTTACTTTGGAGGCCAAGAAAAATAATTCTATTCTTAGATTAGTTATTCTTATAGACTTAAATTGAAAAAGATAAACTTTTGTTCTCGAAAAAAAAAATATCTTAATAAAAGTTCTTAAAGACCCACTTCAAAAAGTTCAATTTTATGTATAAAACGTTTGTTTTCTTTCTTAGTAAAATTGTAAATTTTTTTCGGTTTAAACAATATTTAAAGTTTCCAACGTAAAAATAACTTTTATTTTTATTATTTGCTATTATTATTCGATGTATTTTACTGTTTCTTTTGCGTATACAGTTTAATTTTATTTAATCTAATAATAGTATTATTTGATAATAAGATAATTTTGGTTTCCGAGCTTACCAAAGGTAATGGAAGCATAGTAATTTTTTTCTCCGAATTCAAAAGTTCGTAGGCAGAAATCCGAAAAAAAAATATACAAACATTTTTTGATATGAGGGAACATTTTTGGTTTCATGCAAACATGTTGGATAAACTGACAGACAAGATTTTTGTTATCATTCGTATTCATCTCGGTATTTCTTTTCACTTTTTTTTTACATAATTAATGCACTTTACATTTGAAGAGATTTGCTTCTTTCAATTTAATTCAAAATTAAATTACCCTTTCTTCCTTTTTTCCCTAAATTTATCTTAAACCAAATAAAATTAGTTAGAGTTCATCTATCTTGAAACCGGAGATGTTTTGATTTATAGTCTGTTGAATTAAATAGGACATAGTGGATTACTTAAAAGAAATGTCTATAGAATTAGAAATAATTAATCTTTTATTATAAATTTTTTTAATGCCATTAATTAAATATGGTTAACTAGTCTTAAGATTCTTAACAAGAAAATCATACATTATAAATATTAATATTTAAAAGTTATAGTAATTATTATTGCTCCCGCGAGCTTACCGAACGTAACGGAACGAAGTTCCTTATGGCACGTTCTGAAGCCCGTTTTCGGGAGTGAATCCGAAAAATCGACCAAAATCACCGTCACAAAACCAAGCGTCAAGAAATCTACCGATGACAATAACTTGAGTAAAAGGCGACCGAGTTAGTTGAAATTTTGTACACATGTTCATTTTACCAATACCCAGGCTGAGCTCGTTGGACAACGTTATCCGCCCAAGCGTTTACGCGCAACGCTCGCGTAAACGTAAGCTTCAAATTTAAAATTGGAATTTTAGGACGGGGAAAAATTCTAACTTTATGTATTTAATGAGACAATCAACTTTTTAAATATTTTTTTTTTAGTAAAACGAACACCGACACTGCTATGCAGTGATAAAGATCGCTAAATTTATTAAAGCGGACCTAAACGTTTAAAATAATCTAAACAACGTTTTTACCGATATCTTACGTTCTAATTTAACGATTTTAATAAAACTTCTTACACATCGTCTAAAGTACAATTGAAACAGACACATACAATTTCAACCTGACACAAGCAGGCGTTTTTGAGTAGGGAAGAGATATATTTTTAATATTTTAAATTAGTAGGCCGGGTTGGTAGAAAACTGTTTTTTCCCCTCAAGCTATATACTACAAACATACTCTTTAACTATAAACTCATCATGATTAACTTTTTACTCAATATTCAATACATTTTTATTTAAGACGCTTGCTTTAATGATACAAATGATGCTTTTCTTTTAATTTTGCCTTAACTCCGCTAGGTACAAACAGTAAGTTAATTATAATTTTGTCTCTTTTCTAACTCCGCCATGTATAAGTAGTTAGCAACGTATACGTACTTAGCAGTGTGATTTTATAATTTATATTTAATAGACACCGCACGTATTTTTATACATCTCTGATTTCAAAAATTGCAAGACAGTAAATCCGTTTCCGACATCAGGGAACTTTTTTGATTCCGTGCGTCTGTCGGTCTGTTTATCGTTAAATCTTTGTAAAGCAACATATCTTAAATACCTGTCTAAATTAATGAAATTTTGATGGTAGCTCATAATTAGTCTATTGTTTATTCTGTTTATACAAAAACGTGACTAATTTATTTCAACCTTTATTTGTTGCTCTTTCTTATACGCATTTAAATGTTCCTTGATGCCTGAAACGGGTTTACTGTCTTGCAATTTTTGAAATATGAGATATAAAAAACTTTCGTTCTTTAAAGCGATTACATAGCTTCTGCTATACAGCTACATTTTCAAAAGTACTCATCTGATTAATAAGAAATTAATCAAAGAAATAAGAAATGTAAAAGATAGTTTGTTAAATTTACCCCTCAGATAACCCAAGATTAACTTCAACCCCCTTCGCTTGTTAAATATTGCTAAATTGATACTTTTATTCCTGTAAAAAACCAGAACAATTTTGACAGATTTAAAAGCTTAACATCAATATAACAAGTGCTTGATAGGACTTAAGGAAGCCATGTGCCACACTAATTGACAGACTTTTGGTGTGAAGTTTTAACAATATCATTAAAATTACTTTTATTTTCTTTATCTACATCAAACGACTCTGATCATCCTAATAATTCGGTAAAGTATTTTCTTCATCATTATATTATTTTAGTCTCTTCTAAAAGTACATTTATTTTTTTTTTTGCGAATAATTTCACAACAAATATAATAGAGCTACATTTCTGCTGCTCACCCAAATAAGTACTTTTTTAATTGAAATAAATAAAGTTTTTAATTATAATGATAATGTACTTTTGTGAGGTTTCTGGACTATTTAGCTTCTAGCTTGTTTATTTCTTCTTTTATTTTTTCCTGATAATTTTCTTTACTAGACAATGATCTGAGCTTAGCTCTATTCCTATTGAAATGTCTCTCTTTAGTCTCTATAGCTGGTTTCATGATGATTAGGCAATGATCTGAGCTTAGCTCGGGTCCATACTTTATTCCTATTGAAAGGTCTCTCTTTAGTCTCTATAGCTCGTTTCATGATGACTAGGCAATGATCTGAGCTTAGCTCGGGGTTTCAACCTCCTGGTGCTAAAGGAAGCAATGGGCAACCACTGCTTTCTTCCGTTAATAATATATTTTTATTAAGAACGAATTGGATGATTCGTTAAGAGGAGGCCATTAATGGTCCCATATTAATTTCAAACGTCTGCGTAAATTTAATATAGCATAAAAATAATTGTGACTACTGGGATTCAAAACAGATCTAAATCTCATTTGGCGTCCAACAATAGGATGCGAAGAAGCCACGTGGCACACTAATTGGCAGATATTATATGCTTGGTCGTTGGTTTTACCGTTTGCTTTGTTGTGGCTTTAGTGTTTAGGATTCTATATACTCTTGTATTTAGCATACCTGATAAGGTTGAATTAGATTAATCCTGAATGTGAACATAACATTGTGGTGGTTCTCATCTAATTATACCGTCTCTTCAAAGCCAGACTCACCACATTATCTCTTTCCATCCCACTCTATGAAAGCTTGGACCTATTCAAGCTAAATATAAACACCTCTTTACACCATTTTGGGATTCTGATCCTTTAGAATAATTTAGTTAGGATAATTACTGCTTGAGCCTTTCCGCAAATAAGCAACAGTTCATTAATGACAAAAAAATTGTTTGTTCGTGGGCACTAATGGTAGGTTATGAAGGCCGAATGCTGTTTATTCTGTTGAATATATGAACAAATATTATTTTTCACGAAGAGACAGTTAGGTAATTTGAATTCATTATTTGTAGAGGGTGCTTTTCATTCTACAACTCAAATTTATATCACATTTTTACTTTTCCTCACCTTTAAGTAGGAAAAGTACCTTTGGTTTTCACCCGCATTTTTTATTACATCCTGAGTGGTTTTCAGCATGACGTCTGTATGTGTGTTATCATCGTAGCGCCTAGGGTATTTATCCTCGAGAGTTGAAACTTGACAGAAAAAGTCAGTCCTTATTTCTAGTTGTGCCGCCCGGAAAATCATCATTTTCCGCTATCTTGAACCCAGTTTGCTGAGTCAGCAGAAATTTAAAAAAAAATCGTAATAAAATCGGAAAGTGGTCCGATCGAGTTGAAATTTGCCCCGAACATACCTACAAATGATGTCTGTATGACAAAAAAAACACCAAATTTAATTTTGATATTGGCCACCATTTTGAAGTTATCGATTTCTGAATTTTGAAACTTTGACGGTTAATAATACCAAAAGTATAAATACGTTTTTGACATGTAGCATATCGTTGGAGCCGGTACAAATTAATGAACCAATATAAAAAGAACCAATGAAATTCTATTTATAGAGGCCACTTTAGTGGCCTCCGAAGTTAGGCAAGGTTCCGAGGTACCTCGACCCCAATTTTTTTTTTTACTCAATTCATACAATTTCACTTTGTAACACAATATGTATTTATTATAACTTATAGTGAAATAATTTAGTTTATTTTCACTAATCTTGTTAGCAAAATCTAGAATATTACCATAGAATAGTAGAGTTTTTATTAGAAGTAATTAAATTGTCGTCCTAAGTCCTTTTTTATAAACTTAATGGTGAAATTAAGTATTTTTTTTATAAAAAAAAAAAATGAATGATGAAATAAATTTGATTTGGCTTATTGAAATTGAAAATGAAATATAATCATACACCTGTTGAACACTTTTAATTTAAGTATGTTTAATAATAAATAAAATGTTATGGAATTTAAATTCAGTCTTACTATGGATATGAGAAAGTTTTTTTTTTTTAGTTTTAAATTTTAAGAAAGATTGAAAACAATTGACATTACGGATTGACAGTAAATGCTCAATATTACTAAAAGATATTTTTAATTATACCCATGAGATTCTAAGAGTTGCTTTTTGTTTGCCTCTCCTAATCTAATTAAAGTTGATTCTTAAAACTTCGAATTTGCAACAACGATGTCCCGATTGACAGTAAATGCTCAATATTACTAAAATATATTTTTAATTATTGCCATGAGGTTCTAAGAGTCGCTTTTCGGTTGCCTCTCAAAGTTTAATTTAAGCTGATGATTTCTAAAACTTCGAATTTGCTGCACAGAACATACCGACCCATTAGTAATATACCAATGCTTTGTGGTTTTACCCCGGAACCCTTCAGTTCAAACTACATACATCTAATACAAACTTTATTTTACAAGACAGTCGGATCAAACTTTAAACTTTATCATCCAACCAATTAAGAACAGTGTTATATGTAATATGTAATGCTTAATCTTATTCAGCTACAATTAAATTTTATATCAACATATTTAAATTAATAATATGTTGTTTAATAATGTCTTATAAAATACGAGCCGTTAAGCCCGTGGTAACGTCCACGTAAGCCAACCACGTAAGGTAACCACGTTAAGCCGTGGTTATATTTAGAAAAAGAAGTAAAATTAAGTATGTACATTAATTTAGATATCTATTTATATAAGTTATTATAACTAATTGAAGACCAACAAATCAAAACAAACATTTCTTTTTTATAGGAATAAATGTGGTGACCTTAGCTTAGCAATAACAAATAATTTCGAGGTGAGTCGTTACCACCTGAACCCTACTCGATTATATATATGATATTTACTGAAATTTCGTTTCATAATTCAAAGGTAATTAGTCTATCTTTAGAGAAGGGATAATTTTTAGTTAATATTAGAGTCCGCAGGCAAAACCAAGGACCCTTATATTTTCCTGCGTGTGTCTGTCCGTCCGTCCGGTCGCCTGCTCTCACGGCTACACCTTTCGTCCGATCACTTTGAAATTTGGCATGTATGTGTCTTGTACCTACCCACATATTTTAAAAATATAGCGACTTAAAAAAAAAAAAAATAAAAAAAAATTAGGGTAAAAAAACTTAAGGGTTAAATTTTTTTTCGACACTGTGAGGGGTATCATATGAAAGGGTACGTCGAGCTGATTACAAAAATATATAATTCTTTGGTTATAACTTTGATAGGGCGAGTGTAGGCAAGTTTGAAGTGGGTGTGAAACGTGTCCCCCCCCCCTCTATCTCGCTTATGTTAAGTGAAAAAAATCTGAACAAATTCCTGAACATTCTTCGACCAAAAGTAATGATACCACTTTTTGGAAATTTCGAAAAAAATATTATTTTATTTTTTATTGACAAAATACGGTTTTTTTTTATAACTATGGTCTTTTCGATGTATTTATATGGTTGTAGTCCGGTTCAGTGGCAAAAAATACTTTATCAGAAGTTTGTTTATGTGTTTTGAGAATATCAGACCCATAGGATAGTTCAAAGTAAGCTTTTTAGCATTTTAAAAAACACCATCAATAGGGTACTACTGTAGGAACGCCGAGAGAATGTGCGTGGAAAAATCGATCTTAGGTCGAACTTTAAAACTAACTATCGACTTCGCTTCTAGATATATCGATGTTCCTCTAGGCAGAGTCCCCTCTAGGTGTGTCGACCTTTTCTACCTTGTTTAAAAAGAGACATTTTTTCGGCACATTTTCACAATGCCCGACTTTAACATCTCACTGCTTTATGAGTTCTTATCCAAATCAAACCAAATTGACAGGGTTTTTAGAACTCATATAAATGTAGAAGCCTACGAAGTTTCAAGTCAAAATGTTAATTAGTTTTATGTTAATTAACGAATTTAATGGGATCTGATATCCAAATGAACCCAATGAAAGTTATTATTAAACATTATTTTTAACATTTGTTGATACATTATTTGAAAATTATAAGTAATATTATTATGCTATCAAAGTAATAGTTTAAAACGCATGATATCTTACAAATTTAAAAAAAAAATTACAAGGTTTAGGTTATAGAACAAATATTTCTAATTATTAACTTTGCCAGTCCTAAGCCTGGGTAAAGTGTGAAGGAAAATATGTTGTTGTTTTTTATTTAAGTTGATTAAGTTTATAATCTATAATCAGATTAAGTTTTAAAATTAGTAAGATATATTACTTGATAGCATAATAATATTATTTATTATTTTCTAATAATGTATCAACAAATGTTAAAAATAATGCTCAATAATAATTTTCATTGGGTTCATTTGGATATCAGATCCCATTAAATGCGTTAATTAACGTAAAACTAATTAACTTTTTGACTTGAAACTTCGTAGGCTTCTACATTTATATGAGTTCTAAAAACCCTGTGAATTTGGTTTGATTTTGGTAACTCTTAAAGCAGTGAGATGTTAAAGTTGGGCATTGTGAAAATGTGCCGAAAAAATGTCACTTTTTAAACAAGGTAGAAAAGTTCGAGTATGTACCTTGAGGGGACTCAGCCTAGAGGAATAGCGATATATCTCGAAGTAAAGTCGATAGTAAGTTTGAAACTTCGACCCAAGATCCATTTTTCCACGCACATTCTCTCGGCGTTCCTACAGTACTTAAACTATACAGGGTTGCCTACGGACCCTCGCTGTGTGCTCACTAGCTCACACTTTTTTCGATACACACGCGATTGATGCAAATAGGTTCTATATGTTTGTCTCTAGAAGTTAATCTTTATTAATGCCTTATTCTGTCTAAATTAAGAACAAACTATCTTGATACGGTACAGTAAAATATGTTTTATGTCGGCAATGTTTTCTTTTTATAGATTTTTTTAGAAGATGAATTAAATATACTTTTTTTTTAAAGGGGAATAATTCTAATCTTTACTGTGAATTTTTATATTAAATTAGAATACCTCATTAACGGGGAGATACAATTTTTCATTATATGACTATATATTAAAAAGAAAGTTCTATTTTTGTATTCTTATTTTTAGAACAGGAAAATAACATTGAAGAAAATGTTAGACATTTATAGGTGGTGGGTAAAAATAGGATTTGTTTTATCCTTTCAAAATAATTTTAGAAGCTTAAAATAAGATTAAATTAATTTAATAAAAAAAAATCTTAATACCATTTTATATTAAAAAAAATATATATAATTCAATTTGTATGTCTAAATTTCAGAGGAGTATAACTTTTTTAATTATTTTTTCTCAACTAAAAGAGGGCTAAACAATATGATTGGTTGATTCCATCTGTTTCATAATAAAGTTTGTACTGATTTAAAAAGTTAGATCTTATAACAAAACTAAAAATAACATGAAAATTGCTAATGAAAATGCTTAATGCTTTATATTGAAGAAAGAAAATCTATAACTTTACTTTACACTGGAAAATAAGGAAGTTAATATTAAATAAATATTTCTTACCCGGTTTATTTCAAATAAAAAATTTAAAGCGATAAAAGATTTTTATTTTAACCTGCTCCCCTTTATTAAGTCTTTTGTAATACAAATGAAGGCTTGTTCTCTTGTCTATAGTCTATTTCTCTCATTTCTCTCTTTATCTTATTTATATATATATATATTTATATATATATATATATATATATATATATATATATATATATATATATATATATATATATATATATATATATATATTATATGAATCATTTTTCAAAAAGAACAGCAATGATTTCTTTCTCCCCCTCTTCTTTAGGTGGAAGGTACTGAATATTTATTATTGTAGATGATGGTTTTTCAAGGCGGGTGGAGTTTGGCTGGTCGGTCTTTGGGCAGGGTTCCAGCTGATTATAAGAAGGACTTGGAGGCGCCTGATATCCTCGTGGTAGACCCAAACCATTCTGACTGGGTTTTTTTGTTTTCAGAAGGACCTATTCAAAGAACTTGGTCATCTACCCACTTCAACATCTTCAGTTAATGACCAAGTTTCTTTATTCTATAGCGAATAGTTTTTTTTAAAAAAAATCCAAAAAGTCATACTAATAGAAGACTATTTTTTTTTTAATGGTATTACTCTAGTATATATCGTAAAAAATGGGTTTTTCAATTGGCACTAACTTTAGTTTAGATATATTATTCCGATTCTTTGGTTTTCATAAATATATACTGGGAAATTTTGTTGATATTTAAAGAAAACTTTTCTATGTTAAATATAGTCTACCATTTAGTGTGGCACATAGCTTCCTCGCGTCTTATAATTGAACAAATGATTACATAAAATTTGGATATGATTCTATTCTCAGTGGGATTAAATTTATTTGTATGCAATATAAAATTTGCTCAGACTGTCGAAATTAACATTGGGTGACCTGTGGCTTACTTTCGATAAACCATCCAAATTTCTTCAAAATCGTATGAGTACTTCTAAAGATGTAGGTGTTTTAAAAAAATTGTGCCCACGCAGCAGAGACAGGAATGTTCCGCGTAGAATGTTGCAATTAATATGCCATTAACAATGGGCTAATTTAATGTACTATCCAAATTTGAAATAAAGTCAGCCTTGAGACCAAAATAGGCGCTGAAGGTTGGAACTTATATGGGACCAAAAATTGGCCAAATAATGACCTACCATACAAATTTCATTAAAATCGGACGTGTACTTTTAAAGATATGCTGATTCGCAAAAATTAAGTGAAAGACCAATAGACAGACATACAGAACCAAACATTTTCTCTGATGTCTAAAACGTATTTCTGACCAGGATTTTTTGAATTTGGAGACATAAAAAAAAATTTGATCTACAGACTGATCACAATGCTTTTGTTACCTTCAGTAAGCTTGGAAGCAAAAATTATACAAAGAGAGAGCTTTGTATAACTTTAGCTTGCTAGCTTAAGTAATCAGTAATCATATCCTTTAGAAGGCGAATCCCTTGGAAGGCGAAGCCATACGCCTTCCAGTGTGTGAATAATTGAATTTTATTGGTAAATTGGTAAACCTTTTTTTATTACAATGATAATTACATTAATGCTTAGTTAAATCAAGCAAAAACTCCAGTGATTAGAGAAAAGGTGATAATTGAATGTTTTGGTTTACGATGTAAAGAGGCAGTTGTTATTGAGAACGGGATTAGGGCCACGTGAGCTGTGCGAATCCAGAGCTTTAGGTTATTAAATTATTGTAAAAGGGTTTGAAGCATCGATCAGGTTTGGGCCCTGAACAGAGGGCCCAAGCTTTCTCTCTCTCGGCCTATTAACACAGGTCCCCCTTGAATTATTGAGGTAAAACTTAGCTCCCGCTTTACAAAATTAAACACCACAATGTTTAACATCGGTTTTCAAGTTTGTTTACACAATTCTCTTCAGAATTGAGTAACATTTTTACCCTTTGGAAGATTGTTTCCCTTCCAACCGCTGGGTTTTCTCTTAGATATTTTACCTGAAGAATAATACTTCATAAAATTTTCCGAGTATAAAATTTCTTGTGCTACAACTGAATACATCAATTCTTTGAATTGAAGCTGAAACGAAAAAAGTTTGCTCTTGTTTGAAAAAACATCTTTGGTTTAAATAATTGGTTTCCAATGATTTTTTTTTATTGACCCGATATCTTTCTAACTTATTGTACATTTATAATTATTTCCGTTGAAAATTCGGTATTTTACTAAACCAATTGAGGAGTCTTATGTTACGTTATATAGAGGGTGCTCCATAAGTATGCACAACACTATAGCGTACTCAAGTAACGTACTAAAAGTATCGTAAAGTACACTCAACTTTAGCGTACTATAGTTACTCAATAAGCTAACACCTGGAGCACAGGATTCATTCAACCGCTGACTATAGAACCACTGATATTTTGAGATCCAGGCACTGATTTGAGGAAGATTGGCAAAATCAATAACACACCTTCTAGTAAAGTTTTCCATTCATAGGGTTTTACTCAAAGAACTCTTAAACCTTTTTATTTTCTCATGTACGGAGTGTCCATCTATATTGATATAATATACCTACAAAACGCTGGACTGGAAATACAGAGGTCTGTATAGTTCAAATTTCTATTTTTCTCTGTCTGTCTCCCTACTTGAATTATGTATTGATTTATATGTAATGTATTTGATAGCACAAATATTCCATTTTGAGATTTTTTATAGATTTAGACGTTTAAGCAAACAGTGGTTTTTAATAATTGTTGTCTTTTTGTAGTCTATTGTCACCTTTAGTCTTTGAAGACGCTTGAAGCCTGAACTACTGGGCCGATTTTTTAAAAGAAGCTTTGAAGAATAAATTCCAAATTGATCCTTTTAATAACTTTTTTCCACCATTTTAATTCCACTTAAACATTTTAATAAAATTATCAATAATAAATTAGTTCACTTATCTAGTTCAAAAATCCTCTTCCAATCTTCTTCTACCTGTCGGTGTAGAGAGTGTGAAAAGACCTCGCCAGTTCTTCCCATCAGAAGCCAATGTCCTGGAATTTCTAGGCCAATGGCCCATTTGCGGAAAGCGGAGTCAAGGAAGTCTAGCCAAATCATTCTCGGACGACCTGGAGGCCGCCTTCACTCGCTGTTCGACTCCATCACTTGCTTAGGGAATCTGTGTTTCTCCATCCTCACATAGCCTACCAGCGTGTCTCTTTACCCTAAATTATAGAGGCTCGGTTTATACGCTCCTCCTGATGGTCTGGTTCCTGACTCGATCCGTTTGGGTCTTGCCGCAGTTCTTCTCAGGTATCTCCGTCTAAACTCGACTGTTTCAACTTGAAGTTTAAGCACAAGATTCACAACCATATGTCAGGGTGGGTTAGTATGTGGTGGTAGTTGTACACCGCCATTTTTGATCTAGTAAAGACTTCTTCTTTACCTAGCAATGCACTTCTGAGAGCATTGTATAACCTCCCTATAGCCGCAATCCTATAGTATTTAGATCCTCATCTGGATTGCTATTATCACTCAAAACTGCTCTGAGGTACTAGAATTCTTGTACATGTTTAGCTAGGTTGGTCCTACCTTTATTATCTCCTAGATCAACTTGGTTTCTCTTTTGGCTGCGTTGATCCGAAGACCGCAATTCCTTAGCTCTGATGCCTATTCATTCAGGTTTCGCTGCAGCCTCTCCGCTGAACCACATAAATAAGATAATTTTAAATTTAAATTCAGTTAACTTGAGCTTGTGGTGATGTTTTTTAAAAAAGTAATATAAATTAGATACAAAGTTTTCCAATGTGGACTATTCCAATTATTATTTTTATTTAAGTGTGTCTTGGAATCATCTGTGTATACACACGGGAGGCCATCACACACAATATACCAGTTGGATTCGAAACGTGCCGAATATCTTCTTTCGGGATATACGAAATTGGATTTTTTCCCCGTTCTCTTCTGGGTATCAGATAGGGTTTAGACAAAGAGATATGGAAATTCAATATGCAAAGCTTGGTATATGTTAGGCATATATAAACCTATCTTTGGATCCAATAGCGTCATGATTTATACAAGATGTTTCATTCGTTTTCCTAGGTATTCTTTTTTTTTCAATTTTATAAAATTTTCATTTGAATACCATCTCATACAAATAAAAATTGGAATTTTTCTGAATATTTGTTTTCTAGCAAACAATATGACATTAAGGATGACAGTATTTGATTTAAAGTAATCATTTTCTACTTTTGTTTCGTCTTTTAATTAAAAAAAAAATCCAATTAATATTAGATTTTTTTTTTGCCTTTTAAAAAACATATTTTATCACATTATATTAGTTTTCTCGTTCAATTCTCTTTTGCGGAACGAGTGAGAATCGTGGAAACAACTAGACGAAGTAATTATATATGAAAGAGAGTTCAGCTCTTGAAAAAAATGACACGAACGTTTTCAGATATAAAATTCGAATCAATTCAATTAAAAGTTATTTAATTGTCTACAATGATTATTCCAAACTTTAATTCCCCCCCCCCCCCCAAAAAAAAAAAAAATAAAATCAATAAAGAGAAACACAGAAACAGAGTTTTTCAACATAGTTACTTTGCTGTTTTGAAATCATTATATAAAAAACAGAAGGTAAATTATAAAAAAAAAAAAAAAATTAATATAAGATTTAATTAATTATTTACACATTAATACCATCATATGATAGTTAGTTGTAAATAATAGATCAAACAATTCTTTTATTTATTGACTTTGAATATTCTCTGGATATTACCTAAAATTCATGAACTTTAATATTCTGTAAATCAAAGGTTGCCTGGTATCAGTGCTATAATATCTGATATCTTGTATAAAGAGTTAATTTTAATATCAGAGATAAATTTAATTAAAGGAATCTTTTAAAATATTAAATATATTCATTTCAAAGGGAAATCTAACAGGAAATAATTATAAATAGAATTATATAATTATATTATATCACTTTTGTTATATATATATATATATATATATATATATATATATATATATATATATATATATATATATATATATATATATATATATATATATATATATATATATATATATATATATATATATATATATATATATATATATATATATATATATATATATATATATATGTCTATGCATGGGTTTGGGTGTGTATATAAGACTGATAAATGGCTGAAAATGCAATATTACTAGGAACTTTACAATAACAATAGGAAAAGAACTTTATAAAAGAAATTCTGTCTCGGTCTCTATATTCTGGTGTTTAAATCAAGAATGGAAGGGAGGGGAGGAATAGGAAAGAATATAAGGGAGAGTTAGGTGAATTTGGCGCTAAGTTGGCCGGGGTTGTCAGCAATCGATTGGTTCTGACCTACAATCCAAGCCAGCTTGATTCTACTAAACCAACCTTGTCTCTAGGTTTATACAACCAATTTACCTAACCACAGCTCAACACACAAATGCAATTATAACATAATCTTATTGATAAAGATTTATCTCAATATTTTTTAATAATTATATATTTTATACTTCAGTATTTTTACTAAGAATAATATTTATAGTTTACCTATACTTATAAAATTGTTGCAGAGAAATATTTCTAGTATATATTAGTAGTGCTTTTTTTTAAATAAGAAAATTAAATAGTAATTTGTATTTTATTTAAAGCGGTTTTCGCAAATTATTAAATTCGGCCACTGATTTTTTTTTTTTTTTTTTTTTTTTTTTATAAATTATTTGGTCTGAGATCACTCGGAATATTTGTGCCTGTTGTATTAGTTTCATTGCAGTACTCCTCATTCGTAATTATATTGGAAACTAATTTACTACATTATTCTAGTTACCTATAAATCATTCTCCACCTTTGCTTATCATTCTATTGGAAACTTTGATTTTACTCGATTTGTATTTTACTCCATTATTCTATTTTAAAATAGTGAAAACCGCTTTTGGTAAAACATTTTTATTACCATTTTTAAAATATTTTGGCGTCTAAATATGGAGCTAACATCGATTCTAAATATAGAGCTAAATTTTTTTTGTTACGTAAATATGTATAAAAAGTTGAACTTTGGAGGAACAAGGTGTGCATATTATCCTTTGGCATCGTAGTTATGCTCTTATTTCGTTCTTTTGGCTAGTATTTCTCAGCGTCAGCTGTTCAATTAGTAACAATCTATATTTTTATAACTGCGGTTTGTTATGGTACTGATGTAACGGCACCAACAAAAAACACAAAAAATGCTAATATGCAAGTTGCTTAATATGCATTTATTATTTTGAAGATTTCTGCAAAATATTTTGAATGTTTAGTAATTAGTTTACATGAGGTGGACGATAAAATAGTGTACGCACCACGAGCAGTAAGCGACATGACAGGCCTCGGGCGTTAAACGCACTCGTGCTTTCAAACTTCGCCCTCGGCCTGTAATAACTCCCTTACTGCTCTAGGTACGTAAATAGCTATTTTTTTTTATTTAAAAACAAAAGAACAACACTGAGTTTTTCCTATAAAAATAATAACTGGATTTCTTACGTAAATTCATCGCGACAGTGTGTTGTATGACACTTTTTTATCAATGTTTAAATTGCACAATTTATATATAAATGATTAAATCACCATTCTCGGATCATGAAATGTTTGTTCGCATTCAGAGAGAGCATGAGTTAGTTTTATAACCTGCACCCTGTAAAACTTCCTTACATCGTATTCATAGTTACATCATAGTGGTCATTTTATTAAAAACCGACTGTACATGACACAAAATCAACAACGCTAGCCCACTCCTCTTATTTCCATCATTTCTTGAGCGACCTTTAAGAGTGTTATTGTGTGTAGTTAACCTTACCTCATATATGTAACCTACCTGTTCGCTTAATAGTTTACGGGTTATATTAATAGCGATTTTAACATTTGTGACGATTTTTGTTTTTCTTTGGGACCGTCTACTATAGCGAACATTAAGGATTGTCTCTATGTATCCTACATTAGAAGATTAAATCTTAGAAATTTAGTAAATGTGGTTTTATAATATACTGTTCTATTCTTCTGTTTAGGTCTTAAATGCAAGTTGATGTTGATACACCTTTAGTATGAGGGCAGCAATAAAATAATTATGGTAAATATAAAATTTAATTTGATATTTCTTCTTAGTTAGTTCCACTCAAAATTATAAAAGGATTAACAACTAAACCTTTTTAAATAATTAAGTAGGTAAATCTGCTACCTCTTCGACCATTCTAATTTAGTAATCTTTTAAAACAAATTAACATTAAAAAATTAATAGAACTATGCATCGCATGGCTCTATCATTGAAGCAAGCTTATAGAAATAAATGTGAATTGAATATTGAGAAAATAGATAATCATGATGAGTTGATAGTTATAGAGAGTAATTGTATTTAGATAGTCGTAGAGGGGGAAACACCCTGCGTTCCTGCTATTCTACTAAATACTAAATACACGCTTTCTAAAATCTCCTTTTTAACTATTATAAAATGTATCACTTCACTACACAAAAACCTATTGTTGTATCAAGTTGAAATTTTACATACCTGTTACAAAGTAATATTAAAATCGTTACGTTACAACGAAAGATATCGGTAAAAGCATTATTTTCTCTATTTTAAACGTGTATAGGTCCGCTTTAATATTTTTAACGGTCTTTATTACTTTACAGCAGTGTCGATGTTGGTTTTACTAAAAAATTGTATTTGCAAAAAATGTTAGCATCGTCGAATAGGTGATGGTAGAACCTTTTCCCGTTCTGAAATTCCAATTTTACATTTTAAGGGCACATACCATTTTATCAGAGCGTTACGCGCGAAATCTTGGACAGATAACGTGTCCTTAGCGTGGGCATTAGTAAAAGGAACATGTTTACCAAATTTCAACAAAATCGGCCAAGTTTTACTCAAATTATCGTCGGACGCGTAAACGTTACTGACAGACAGACAGAAAGACAAGCTGCATATTTTGTTGCAATGTAAGAAGCTTGCTGAAGCTCGCTTCAATTAGAAAATCTTCTATGTATAAAAGTACATGCGCACAAAAAACCCTTATACATGCCGAATAAATCAACTCAAAACTCAATAGCAGAATTGAAATGATCGAATCAATGTAATGTGAGTGCGAATAGAAAAAGAGGATACAATCTTATTCTCGTTTACTTAGGTCAATGTTAAAGGGCTTATTCAAAGGACTTACTTGACTGTAGGGTCTTATCCAGGGGGGCAGCTCTATTCTCTATCTCTCTTCATCTACACTCTAGATGCTTTAAGCTTAAGTTTACTCCAAATCTATCAATAGATGTCGTTTATTCATGGAATGGGAATGTCCTTATATAACTTTCAAAGGGAATTCACAACATTCTATTCCTATCTACCTTCTGGAATTTTCACAAAAACAGTTCTGAATCTAAATAAAATGACACTAGAGTTCCTTTAATGTTAAAAATGGCAAAAGGGAAATATTATAAAAAGTTTATACTTGGAGTTAAAATGAGGGAAATATCTTGAAATAGAAGTTTTGTCAATTTTCTTGCTGGCGTTAGGACCAGGTGTGTGAATGTTTGGCTCATAAATCCCAGAAGGATTTTCTCTTTTCTCCACTCGTGTTCATTCATTTACTTTTCTCTTTGTACCATCTATTTTATCCTCACATACATTTTTACTACTGTATGCAAATTGATTTTCTTCCTTTCTCTCTTCTGTTGGTTTTTTATCGATTCTTCTATATTTCTTGTTATTTTTAGGGTTTTCTTTCATTTTTTTTTCTTTTTACATTACTACCGCACATGGAGGTTATTGTGATCGTAAAAGAAATCGAATATGAATGAATATTTCTTTTACATCTTTTTTTTATGTAGTAAATATTTTATATATTGTATGAAAGAGAATGTTAAGAATCAAGTGACTTGTTCACTGTGACTTTAATTCACAAAGAAAAAGCTCTTCCTCATTTTTATTGCTTCCGATCTTTATCGAATGTAACGGAAATTCTAAGACAGAAATCCGTTTCAGACATCAGGGAACCTGACCTGATTTTATTACAATTTTAGAACGTACGTTTAAAAATTGTCCTAAACGATTCCCGAACGATTTGCGGGACGATATAAAGGACGGTACAAATAGGGGGGGGGGGGGGGTTGGAACAAACCTTATATTATAATCCCATGCATCAGAAATTAATATTTGATATAAAATGTCACTGCTTTTTAACTTTTATTATATTATGTTTTATTTATTTATTAATTTTCTGGCTTTCTTTGTGAATCACAGAATAAATTTGTGAATAAAACAAACTGCATTTACAAACTACATAGGTATAAACTAACTCATTGTCAAATGTTGTTATTCACCCACATGTTTGATTGTATAAATAAAAAAGTCGGAGTACATTTCGCATAATATTGATGCTGAAGGCACGTGTAAATACATTTTTAGTACCTAAATACATTTAAAGGTAAAATAACTGTAATATTACCTCAAGTAATGAACATTAAATTAAATATTTAGATCTTAATTTAAAATGTCTTCCTCTTTTTGATTTTACCAAAATGTATACATCATATTATTATCATTTTCAAATGACTTCTCTTTTACTTAATTAAGTTTGTGTAGAGAATGAAGCAATTCAAATTCCACAATTAGAATTTGACCGTTTGACCTTTTAAATATTCCCTTTGATTTGACACGTGGGATTCTAATCAAGCCCTAACCAAACTCGTGGATTTAACTTTGACATTTTAGTTCCACAGTGAGATTGAATTTGTTCATTTTTGATTTTATACTAGATCATCATTGTTTCAAGCTAATATGATGTCGATGATATTATAACATTCATTTTATGTTTGTTAAACAGGTTGTTATTGCGCTTAAATAAATATTCTTCAATTTGTTTAAACTTGTTTTTTATTTTATTGATGTGGTTTCTTACAGCCACCTATTTGTTTAATGTCTTTTTTAATTTCTCATACACGTAATATATATACTATATATAACATACAGTATGTCCCAAGATAGAGTATCCGAGAGGAATTTTTTTTTTATTTTTGGGTTTTCGAAAAAAAGTCATTCTTTACTCCTGCTTGTTCTTAAACCTCTAAAAATGCTAAAATTTTCTTGAGTTTGTGTACAGGGTGTTCTGTTTTTTGAAAAATTTAAAATATGACCAAGAGTAAACTACCCTTAATTTTGATGGTATCGAAAATATTTAAAAAAGTGGTTCAGAATTGCAAAAAACGTATAAATATTATTTTATTTTATGAATTATTAAATTTTTGTTAATTTTCGGAAATATTAAATTTTAGTTTTCTAAAAATAAACAATGCTAACTACAACAAATAGTTCTCTTTGGATTTTTATAACAAACAAGTGTGATAAGAAACAAGTGGATAATAGCTTGGAAGAGTTAAAGGAAAGAATTAAACATGCCACTTCCACTATTCCACATGAGCAAGTTCACAAGGCTTGTATAGAAGTCATAAATTAAACCGAAATTTGCGTAGAAGTAGGTGGCAATACATTTGAATGATCATTTCTTTAATTTTTTCTTTTTTTTCAACTCTGTTGATTTTTTGTGATACTAAAATAGATGTTAAGATTAGAATTTTTAATTACTTGATGTTATGATTTATTTTTTATTACATTAGCTTATTATTTGAGTTATAAGTAATTTATTTTGTTTTCATAAAATAAATTAATATTTAATATTTATACGTTTTTTGCAATTCTGAATCACTTTTCTAAATAATATTTTTCGATATTATCAAAAATAAGGGTTGTTTACTCTTGGTCATATTTTTATGTTTTCAAAAAACAGAACACCCTCTACACCAGGGGTTCCCAAAGTATTTTTTACCAAGCCCCCCACAGTCAAGAATAAATCTTCCCACGCCCCCCCCCCCACATCTACACAATTTTATGAGATAATGAAAGAAATAAAATAAACCATTATTACATTGAATATCCATGCATTTATTTGTATATTACTATTTCTTTTATAACATTACAAGTTAATCTTATTAAAGATAATCTTATGGGATGAGATGGATGAGCTTGTATTTTTTTTACAAGATTCCCTATTCTTGGATGAGTATTAAAAAGTTCACAACGAAAATCAAGCACAGCAACATCAAGTTTGCCACGATACTTTGTTTTTATTGCAACAAGTGCTGATAAATAATTTTTTGCACAAATAAGTGCTTGAAAAAGATAAATACAATCGAAGTGCTTGCTGTGATATACTGGGGTACACTTTGTAATACTTAACTAACCTAAAACGATGATTTGTCCATTTTATCAAAATCGGCAGTAGACCCTTTTTTTATTTCTAAAGCTTGTTCTTGAAGTGTTTCGGGCAGGGCATCTATGTTGACACTGAAAGGATCCATTGTTAATTTGTAAATGTTGTCATCACATGTGTTAGGAAAGTATCTGTTGAATTCGTCAGTGAGGTTTCTCCAACTGGTTTCATATTTGGATTTTTATATAATCGCATTAGACGTTCGGACGGCAAAGCTATCTCTATCTCGAGGTCCCACGCCCCCCTTGACTTGTCTTCACGCCTCCCTTGGGGGGCGCGCCCCCCACTTTGGGAACCAATGCTCTACACAAACTCAAGAAAATTTTAGCATTAATAGAGGTTTAAGAACAAGCAGGAGTTTTTATAAAGAATGACTTTTTTTCGAAAACCCAAAAATAAGAACATTTTTCCTCTCGGATACTCTATATTGGGACACACTGTATATTAGTGTATATATATATATATATATATATATATATATATATATATATATATATATATATATATATATATATATATATATATTGAGAGAAAGTATTGTGATAGCGATAAAAACAAATTTGGATGAATTTGCACTATGTCCATTGAATCAAAAAAGTGGGTTTAAAAAATGTATGTCTTTCTTCTGTGGGTCTATTGTCTGTGCAGATTCTTGCAGCTTAAATTAATGGGTGATGATGAAATTTGACGTAATTTGTTTAAGAAAATCTAACCCCGAGGCGGAATCGAGCTAGCTCTGAATTTGGGGATTTACGTTTCCCCTTAAAATCTCTGAAAATCGTGATTAAGTATATTTTTTAGTCAATTTAAACACGAATTTATAATTCCTTTCCCCGACAGAAATCTAGTTTGTGTGATATTCTTCTTCTTCTTGGTTGCCCATTACACCCCTGGGTGGGTCTTTGGTCCAACAACAATTTGCCTCCACGAGTCTCGTCGGAGGTTTGCCTCTACAATAGACTGTCAATTAGTGTTGCACATAGTTTCCTCGCATTCTATAACGTACTTTATTGATTTTATGCTTTTACAAGCCATTATTGTCAAATTTATTTAATTTTCCCCCCGTTTTTTTTTTAATATATCAAAATGGTTTAGATTTTTTACATGAATTAAAGTACCAATTATAGCCATGTCCAGGCTGCCGAACCGAACAGAGGAAACGAGCCAATAGTCTGCGCATGCCCAATCTAAAATACGCCTGCGCATCTCACACTGGGCATGCGCATGGGCATACCATGTTCTTTCAAATCTACGACCAATGCTCGGCTCGTTTTCTCTGTTTGGTTCGGCAGTCTAGACACGGCTTAAGTAAAAGTTAAATAATTAGTGTAATTATTAATGTAATTATACTTAATTTATGTGTAATTATTTATGTTTAATTACATTTATTGAATTAGTTATTAAATTTAGTTGGTAATCATTATGGACGTGAGAACGTTTTACTGTGTGACGAACCGATTTTTTTTGACAAAATTTATTTTAATTTTTTTCTCCTGTTAAAAAAACTAGATGTATTATCTGGCTGGCTGTAATCGACAAATTATTATTAGTACAGCACGACATTTTATTCTATATTGTTATGTAAAAGAATGAAAAACCAAAGAGAAAAGAAAAATCTAATCCAAGGATATCAATGTATGTCAAAGTTGTGATCCAAATTATAACAATCAACACAAAAACTATAGTAAAACATTAAGAGAAGAAATTAAAGTTAGTAAGTTTATTTTTCTTAAAAGAATTCGTGGATTTGTTATACCAAGTTCGTGACAGTATTGGGGGTAGGAAGGGAAACTAGGCTAAGTCGATATAGTCGATAGTATGGCAACCCTGGGTAAAGGTCTATTTGATAAATATAGGTCAAATCATAGTTTATACCAAGGTCGTCTTCATATTTCTTTTCCTTCAAATATTTAATTCTGTTTGCAAAATATTTGTCTAGTTCATATTTCAGATTGAAGTTCTGTTATTGAATTGGATTAATGTTGACTGTTCTTTTTAACTTCTTGGAAGGATTTATGCAAGTCTAAATGTGAGAGCTTGATTTCTTTCCCATTTAGGTTTTAGAATAAGGTTAAGAACCATCAGCGTCTGACCTAAAACATTTTGCTTCAATTAGTTTTATAGTATAAAGGATCTAATTGACTAGCTGGTCTATTTACTAAGTTGATTCAATGGTTTGGTGATTAACTCATACCCGCTTTTTTTTTTCTTTTAGCTTCTTTCTTATGTTGACCCATTTCTAGTGTTACACTTAATAATTGCTTCAGAACTTACCGAAGTTAACGGAAGCTATGTGATTGTTCTGAGAACAAAAATGTTTAGAAATTAAAAAATTGTTAGAAATTCGTTTCAGATATCAGTGAATATTTTTGTTTACGTGTCTGTCTGTCTGTTTGTCGGTCTGTCGCTCATTTTTGCGAACCAACATATCTTATAAACTAATCATCAAATTTTAATGAAATTTGTAGGATAGGTCATTATAATTAGCCCGCTGTTGGTCCCTTATAAGTTTTAACCTATTGTGCTCATTTGTTTAAACTTACATTTTTTTACGCACATAGCTTCAACTGATTTTAAAACTCATCTGATTTTTATGAAATTTGGATGATTTGTCGAAAGTAGCCCCCAGATAGACACATTAATTTCAACCCTCTGCACTCTTTAAATTTTACTAAATTGATATTTCAATTTATGTAACAAATCAAAACAATTTTGATAGATTTAAATAAAGGGGGGGGGGGGGGGGTAAAATAGACTGCCAATTGGTGTGGCACTTAGCTTCCTCGCATCTTATCCACGTATTTTATTGATTTTATGCTTTTACAATGATTTTCTAATTGCTTTAAATGTTTCCCCCCGTTATTTTTAATCTGTCAAAATTGTTTTGATTTTTTACATGAATTAAAGTATCAATTTAGCAAAAGTTAAAGAGCGCAGCCGGTTCAAATTACTCTGGGGCTATCTGCGGGTTACTTTCGATAAACTATAAAAGTTTCATTCAAATTAGATAAGCACTTTTGAAGCTATGAGGTGTAAATGAATTTTTGTTTGTGCGCATGTGGAAGAGAAACAAATAGACGCAGAAGGTTAAAACTTATATGGGACCAACACTGGGCTAATTATGATCTACCACCTAAATTTAATTAAAATTGGACGTGTAGTATTTAAGATATGTTGGTTTGCAAAAATTGAACGACAGACAGACACGGAACCAATAATGTTACCTGATGTCTGAAATGGATTTCTGTCTTGGAATTTTTGAAATCGGAGACCTAAAATTTTTTCGTTCTTTAGAACGATCACGTAGCTTCTGTTACCTTCGCTAAGCTCGGAAGCAAAAATTTACAAAAATAGTTTGTTAGAGGATAAAATCATTAAAGTATAGGAAGGCTTGAGGAAGCTATGTGCCACACTAATTGACAGACTACTTTTACTAGTAATGAAATTTAATGCTTAATGTTTTTGAAATTTAATGCTTAAATTTAATGTTCAATTTTAATATTGGTTGGACTAACCTATATGGGGCATCATGTATAGAAGTGTAAAAACTAACAAATATAATGCATACATAATTAAAGTGATTCCTGTATATTGATATAAATTGCATTATTTATGTATTCTTTTTCATTTCATACTCTCTTGAAAAACCAAATACGCTACATCGAAGCCCAGGTAATCTACAACAGATACATACGCCCAAGATTCCCAAAATCGACCTGTATACAGCTGTGTCTCAAAATAGAGGACTGAAGATGGAAATTGTATTAAGGGAAAACTTATGAAATGGAGAAGAATCCATAATTAGTGAATTTTTTATCAATATATAGAAAAGACTTTAATTACATGTGCCAGTTTTTTTCATTTCTATACATGATGCCCCGTATAGGTTAGTTCAACCTTAATATTTGCTGCCTATACTTTAAAAGCAACGTTCTTGGTTTTTAAGAGACCCACTCTTCTATAATAGACTTGGTCAGGAAAATGCTTTAAATTCCATGTTCTTTCAAATCTAAGAAGGTCTGAATTTTGGCATTTTTCTCTCTCTGTTTAGGCTAAAAAAAAAACTCAACAGGATCTGATAAATGTTCATAATGATAGAAATTGTGAAGGAATTACTCTCTATCAAAAGTTTTTTTGGGGTAATTAAATCTATAATGAATCAATATATTATAGATAGTGAAGAGAAAGTCTTAAGGTTTATTATCTAGTAATTTTTTTGCACTGCATAAAGGTGGGAATAGAATGTGTTCTTTACGCGCGTTTAGGCTATATATAGATAAAAATACATTCATGATCCGTCGAGACGTCACTGCGTGTTTTCCCCCACCCTTCCTTCCTTGTCGTCTTCCGCAGTATTCCGTTCAGGTTATAAACAAAGCCGACCTATATTATTAAAATTCAATACTAACTTTGTAAGAGGATGGGTTGAAAATGAATAACAAGTGTATATTTAATATTTACTACGTAAATAGATGATTCGTAAAATGAAATCATAAATATAAACAAGAGGGGAGAGGTCGGGAAGGTTTCATTCGGACGCGAGAAAGTTGGTTCCAAACCAACTTTTCTCGCGTCATGTTATGACAGCCATAGATTATTTTGAAGCGCGTAAAAAACGCATACTATGAATTAACCTTAACACAATATAAAATACATATAAAAATTGATATAAAAATGACTTCATGGAATACTTAGCCTTACGAACTTATTCAATAGATATAGTGTTAGACGACGTTTACTTTTCAAATGTCTCGGAAATATTTCTTTTTCGGCACTTCTTTAGATTGTTACTCCCCTTATATAAAACCGAGGGGAGTAACAATCTAAAGAAGGTCCACGGAATGTTCTTCTTTATACTGTTACTTGTCTTGTAAAAACAGAAGTGTGATATTCCTTTGTCCCAAAGTATACATTGGACTAAACATCCCTTTGTCTTAATAGTTATTTAGTCAAAGTCATTTACATTCTAAAAAAATCACAGGGGAGTAACAATCTAGAGAAGTACCTCTTTTTCCAACAGCAGTCAATAATAATTAGAACAAAGTGTACTCTTCAAAAACTTCATAACGGCTATATTGCGGAGCAACTAACCAAGGAAGAACCAACTAGTATTTAAGAAAATTATCATAAATCCCAGAAGGATTTTCTCTTTTCTCCACTCGTGTTCATTCATTTACTTTTCTCTTTGTACCATCTATTTTATCCTCACATACATTTTTACTACTGTATGCAAATTGATTTTCTTCCTTTCTCTCTTCTGTTGGTTTTTTATCGATTCTTCTATATTTCTTGTTATTTTTAGGGTTTTCTTTCATTTTTTTTTCTTTTTACATTACTACCGCACATGGAGGTTATTGTGATCGTAAAAGAAATCGAATATGAATGAATATTTCTTTTACATCTTTTTTTTATGTAGTAAATATTTTATATATTGTATGAAAGAGAATGTTAAGAATCAAGTGACTTGTTCACTGTGACTTTAATTCACAAAGAAAAAGCTCTTCCTCATTTTTATTGCTTCCGATCTTTATCGAATGTAACGGAAATTCTAAGACAGAAATCCGTTTCAGACATCAGGGAACCTGACCTGATTTTATTACAATTTTAGAACGTACGTTTAAAAATTGTCCTAAACGATTCCCGAACGATTTGCGGGACGATATAAAGGACGGTACAAATAGGGGGGGGGGGGGTTGGAACAAACCTTATATTATAATCCCATGCATCAGAAATTAATATTTGATATAAAATGTCACTGCTTTTTAACTTTTATTATATTATGTTTTATTTATTTATTAATTTTCTGGCTTTCTTTGTGAATCACAGAATAAATTTGTGAATAAAACAAACTGCATTTACAAACTACATAGGTATAAACTAACTCATTGTCAAATGTTGTTATTCACCCACATGTTTGATTGTATAAATAAAAAAGTCGGAGTACATTTCGCATAATATTGATGCTGAAGGCACGTGTAAATACATTTTTAGTACCTAAATACATTTAAAGGTAAAATAACTGTAATATTACCTCAAGTAATGAACATTAAATTAAATATTTAGATCTTAATTTAAAATGTCTTCCTCTTTTTGATTTTACCAAAATGTATACATCATATTATTATCATTTTCAAATGACTTCTCTTTTACTTAATTAAGTTTGTGTAGAGAATGAAGCAATTCAAATTCCACAATTAGAATTTGACCGTTTGACCTTTTAAATATTCCCTTTGATTTGACACGTGGGATTCTAATCAAGCCCTAACCAAACTCGTGGATTTAACTTTGACATTTTAGTTCCACAGTGAGATTGAATTTGTTCATTTTTGATTTTATACTAGATCATCATTGTTTCAAGCTAATATGATGTCGATGATATTATAACATTCATTTTATGTTTGTTAAACAGGTTGTTATTGCGCTTAAATAAATATTCTTCAATTTGTTTAAACTTGTTTTTTATTTTATTGATGTGGTTTCTTACAGCCACCTATTTGTTTAATGTCTTTTTTAATTTCTCATACACGTAATATATATACTATATATAACATACAGTATGTCCCAAGATAGAGTATCCGAGAGGAATTTTTTTTTTATTTTTGGGTTTTCGAAAAAAAGTCATTCTTTACTCCTGCTTGTTCTTAAACCTCTAAAAATGCTAAAATTTTCTTGAGTTTGTGTACAGGGTGTTCTGTTTTTTGAAAAATTTAAAATATGACCAAGAGTAAACTACCCTTAATTTTGATGGTATCGAAAATATTTAAAAAAGTGGTTCAGAATTGCAAAAAACGTATAAATATTATTTTATTTTATGAATTATTAAATTTTTGTTAATTTTCGGAAATATTAAATTTTAGTTTTCTAAAAATAAACAATGCTAACTACAACAAATAGTTCTCTTTGGATTTTTATAACAAACAAGTGTGATAAGAAACAAGTGGATAATAGCTTGGAAGAGTTAAAGGAAAGAATTAAACATGCCACTTCCACTATTCCACATGAGCAAGTTCACAAGGCTTGTATAGAAGTCATAAATTAAACCGAAATTTGCGTAGAAGTAGGTGGCAATACATTTGAATGATCATTTCTTTAATTTTTTCTTTTTTTTCAACTCTGTTGATTTTTTGTGATACTAAAATAGATGTTAAGATTAGAATTTTTAATTACTTGATGTTATGATTTATTTTTTATTACATTAGCTTATTATTTGAGTTATAAGTAATTTATTTTGTTTTCATAAAATAAATTAATATTTAATATTTATACGTTTTTTGCAATTCTGAATCACTTTTCTAAATAATATTTTTCGATATTATCAAAAATAAGGGTTGTTTACTCTTGGTCATATTTTTATGTTTTCAAAAAACAGAACACCCTCTACACCAGGGGTTCCCAAAGTATTTTTTACCAAGCCCCCCACAGTCAAGAATAAATCTTCCCACGCCCCCCCCCCCACATCTACACAATTTTATGAGATAATGAAAGAAATAAAATAAACCATTATTACATTGAATATCCATGCATTTATTTGTATATTTGTAATAGAGAAGAATCCATAATTAGTGAATTTTTTATCAATATATAGAAAAGACTTTAATTACATGTGCCAGTTTTTTTCATTTCTATACATGATGCCCCGTATAGGTTAGTTCAACCTTAATATTTGCTGCCTATACTTTAAAAGCAACGTTCTTGGTTTTTAAGAGACCCACTCTTCTATAATAGACTTGGTCAGGAAAATGCTTTAAATTCCATGTTCTTTCAAATCTAAGAAGGTCTGAATTTTGGCATTTTTCTCTCTCTGTTTAGGCTAAAAAAAAAACTCAACAGGATCTGATAAATGTTCATAATGATAGAAATTGTGAAGGAATTACTCTCTATCAAAAGTTTTTTTGGGGTAATTAAATCTATAATGAATCAATATATTATAGATAGTGAAGAGAAAGTCTTAAGGTTTATTATCTAGTAATTTTTTTGCACTGCATAAAGGTGGGAATAGAATGTGTTCTTTACGCGCGTTTAGGCTATATATAGATAAAAATACATTCATGATCCGTCGAGACGTCACTGCGTGTTTTCCCCCACCCTTCCTTCCTTGTCGTCTTCCGCAGTATTCCGTTCAGGTTATAAACAAAGCCGACCTATATTATTAAAATTCAATACTAACTTTGTAAGAGGATGGGTTGAAAATGAATAACAAGTGTATATTTAATATTTACTACGTAAATAGATGATTCGTAAAATGAAATCATAAATATAAACAAGAGGGGAGAGGTCGGGAAGGTTTCATTCGGACGCGAGAAAGTTGGTTCCAAACCAACTTTTCTCGCGTCATGTTATGACAGCCATAGATTATTTTGAAGCGCGTAAAAAACGCATACTATGAATTAACCTTAACACAATATAAAATACATATAAAAATTGATATAAAAATGACTTCATGGAATACTTAGCCTTACGAACTTATTCAATAGATATAGTGTTAGACGACGTTTACTTTTCAAATGTCTCGGAAATATTTCTTTTTCGGCACTTCTTTAGATTGTTACTCCCCTTATATAAAACCGAGGGGAGTAACAATCTAAAGAAGGTCCACGGAATGTTCTTCTTTATACTGTTACTTGTCTTGTAAAAACAGAAGTGTGATATTCCTTTGTCCCAAAGTATACATTGGACTAAACATCCCTTTGTCTTAATAGTTATTTAGTCAAAGTCATTTACATTCTAAAAAAATCACAGGGGAGTAACAATCTAGAGAAGTACCTCTTTTTCCAACAGCAGTCAATAATAATTAGAACAAAGTGTACTCTTCAAAAACTTCATAACGGCTATATTGCGGAGCAACTAACCAAGGAAGAACCAACTAGTATTTAAGAAAATTATCATAATTATGATTTTTCATAGTAGAAGAAGTAGTAGTAGTCTAGTACTTCCTACTAGAACGGGTAGGACGAACCACTTGTTCGAACCCTTTTTACGCCCCGTGGTGGAGAGTTACAGCTATTTCACTCATCATACATTTGTACATTGTACCGCCGCAGCGTGTATGGTGTTGTCATTAGTAAGCTATATAAGCGTGTGTCAAAGTGTGGGGGAAGAGTGCCCCATAGGGGGTGTACCTCGCACTGCACCGTCCGCGATTCATGGATGCAATTCAGAGTATCATGGCACGGGATCGAACCCACGACTTCGAGTCGCCTCGACTTATTGATAGCTGAGCGAGCGCCTTAAGATCCTCGGTTACGCTGGCTCCCTTATGATATTTCATAAGTAGTGTCTCATGCGTTGCCTCAGTAAAAGAGTATTTTACATGTATGCTTGACAAGATTTTTGTATTGTATTTTGCTAAATGGCCGCTGTAATAATTTTTTTTTTTGTTATCAAAACTATCTCAATGTGTCCGTCATCGGACTAGTTAATTCACCTTGAAGATTTCACTAAAAGAGATAATTCATTTTCGGAAGAACAATGAATAATAATTTAATAAAACAGGTCTTTTTAACACAAGTGTGTTTTATATCAAAATTCCAGTTTTAGATGTAATTTTAGAGCAAATATCTATTTTTGGACAAGGTGCCCTCACTTTCGGTCTATAACATTTTATACTATTGTTCACAATCATTTTCATAAATTGATTAAATTTTCCTGTTAAACTCCGAGCGTTGAAGTCGGAGTGTCAGGTAACTAAAAGGGAGATGTAAGTTAGAGCGACGCGACCAAGAGTAGGGGGACACAAGTAATTGCGTTAGAGTGCCGACAGAGCTCTCTGTCTGTATTTGATTACGTCACTAGGGTGTGACATTATGAGTGGAGCTTTGGAAAGAGGCATCACCATCAGCATAATTGAAGGGATCCTAGGCGTTTTACACCCCCTTTTCCCTCTGAATTATGCCCTTTACAGTCTCATAGAATAAGTGAAGAGGGTGGCAGAAAAACACCCTCTTATATCAAGAGGGATGCCTTCCATCAACAAAAATATTTTTTTATTTTTTTACTGGTTGGCTGTAATGTAGTAATGTACAGAATAAAGAATAAAGGAGAAGCCTCATAGTTGATGATAACTGATAACTAAAACTTAGCCGCAGCCATACATCATCATATGTCAGCTGAAGAATAAACAACGTTAGAAGTAGATGCATCATTGTGTTTTATCATGTTTCAAAGTTAACTTAAAAGCGGATATATCAAACTGCTTAATAATATATATTTCTCTTTCACATTTCAACAACTAAAGTAGAAGCGAGAAAATGAATTTTCCCTTACAAATTTGAATAAATTGAAAGGGACAAGATACCGTAGAATTATGTATAAAATAAGGGCTCTGCTCTCTATTCCCTGAGAGATAATCAAAGTGGCTCACCTTTCCCATCGGCTGGTCTCATTTGAATATTCCATCAAAGCTGTGGATAATCTAGTTAATGGTGATGGGAAACATGCTGTGACCAAGCCTCCTGCTTCTCAATTAACATTATAGACTTAAGGTCATCTTAAAATATTATTAAACAATGTTATAAGTCATTTGAATAACGATGCAATGGGATGTTAAAACTCTCAAACGAACTCGATTTAACATACAAATTAACTACTTTAATTAAAATGAAATAAATGTTATTATACAAGTAATAGATAATATAACTGACTGATAGTTAAATTGAATGTTAACTACCATTAACATTTAGCAATTATAAATTGATGAGTAATTAACCGATGTAATTTCCAATTAATTGGAATTCATATAATTGGTTGTTATAATATTAACATTAATTACTGTTAATTTTTCTTTCTTAATATAAAATTGGAATACAGCTATTTAGGTTTAGTCATCATGTGTAATGGTTTCAGCTTAAAAGCCTTAAAGAGCCAAGTAGTGAGCGATCAGGACTGTTCCATAATCCTCGCTCCCCGGCCAGACTCCATTTGAAATATCATAAAATATATCACTTCACTACACAAAAACTTGTACCAGTGTGTCAGGTTGAAATTTTACATGCTTGTTTGAATTTACTTTAGACGATGTGTATGAAGTTTTATTAAAATCGATACGTTAGAACGTAAGATATCGGTAAAAACCTTGGTTTCTCTATTTTAAACGTTTAGGTCCGCTTTAATAAATTTACCGATTTTTATCACTTCATAGCGGTGTCAGTGTTGGTTTTACTAAAATAAAATAAATAAAATAGCTGTTTTTCTTATTTAATAGATAAAGTTAGAATTTTTCCCGTCCTAAAATTCCAATTTTACATTAGAAGCTTACGTTTACGCGAGAGTTGCGAACGAACGCTTGGGCAGATAACGTTATCCAACAAACTCATCCTGTGAGCATTGGTACCAAATTTCAACTAAATCGGTCATCTTTTACACAAGTTATCGCCTTCGGTTGATTTCGTTATTCCCTCCGCTATGCCTTGGGAATTAAAACAAAATTACCTCGGCCACGCCTCGGAATTTGAAGTCTATGGTTCTTTCGGCTTCGGCTCAAGAACCAATTAAGTCTAAGGAATAATGTTTAATATAGAACAAATGGACCTGTGTATTTTTTTTTTTTTTTTTATTCTGGGGGGCTTGTACACCCGAAGACGCAGGCCACTTAGTAGGGCCCATTGAACAAACCCAGGTTAGGGACCGAAATCTTCACACACTCGTGTGACGATATATGTTCGTTAACTATGACTCCTAGTAGTATTACAACCAATAGTGTCATCATCATGGTTTCCAGGCCGAAACCTGGTGGCGCCACTCTTTCCAGGAGCTTCCCATTTGTTTGGACAATGATGGGTCGGCATTGAGGGGGGTCCGGGAATCGAACACAAAGCTGTGGCCAGAAGCGGTCACCCATCCATCTTCTGACCCTGCTCGAGGCTGCTTGACTTGCCTTATCGCAAGGCGAGCGCTCTACCCTCCGAGCCAACCAGGCCCCCTTTGTAAAGTATATCTTATTATATGTGTATAATAAGATGTACTTTAAAAAATTCGAATTTTGTAATCCGTCAGGATTTGGAAGTCAGTGCGGTTCCTTCGTCTTCGCCTCAAGATCCAATTTAGTCGGACAGGGAATAATGGCTTACTTTACTCATAAATAATTATGTTCTGTTCTTAGTCTAGTATAGAATAATTCGAATTTTTTAATCGATCAATTTTTTTGTTGATGAGCACTGACCACTAGTGGTTGAAAGCCGGTTATGTTCTAAATTTAGTCTTAATCCAAACCTTTTGATGATTATTATGGTAGCTATTTTAGAATTGCTGATAACCTGATTACCCAATACAACTTAAAATCGCTGACTTCTGTTACACAGTAAATACAAAGAAATATTTGTAAATTGTAGGAAGACGAAATATAATAAAAAAAAATTATGTAAAGTATCTTGTTTCACTTGTTAATTAGTTTTATTTTACATAAAATATAAATAAAGCTTATAAAAGCGTAAAGCTTATAAGGTTTATTTTAAGAATCAGGGCGTTGATGCTTTATTTCTTTATCCGTTGGATCGATATTTGAAAGCTCTCATTAATAAATCGTCCCTTAATCCTATTACCCTAATTAAAAGAATGGCTTCACAAGGAAAAGAAAAAAAAAAAATCTAAAAACATTTACTTGCAAAAGAAAACCTGTTTATAAAAAAGTATATATATATATATATATATATATATATATATATATATATATATATATATATATATATATATATATATATATATATGCTTATTTTCTAAAAAAAAAATTAATGAATTTCTCTCTGCAGGAAAGAAGGGATGAAGAGGAAGCTGTCAAAGTTTAGGTCTAAGTCATAAATATCTGGAGTTTCAACCCGCCACCCTCTTTCCCTCACCCTCCTCAGTTTTAATATGCCCGCAGAGCACAGTAAACAAATCTGTAAAGTCCTGATTTAAATTTATCGAGCATCATTAACGAAATAAATGATGACAGAACGGACGAATAACTTTTTAGAGTAACATCCTTTCTTTTTTTTAATTTTGATTTTTTTTTTTTTTTTTTTTTTTTTTTTTTTTTTTTTTTTTTTTTTTTTTACCTGACATTTTATTAATATTTTAAAAATAACTAAAAGTTTGTGAAAAAATTGCCTGACCCACTCATACTCATCTTTTCAATATTCATAATAGTTTCGCCTGTTTATTTAGGGTAAAAAATCATATATAATGTCTGTATACAATATATACATATACATATATTGATACTGAATTTAAATCACGTAATATCAAATTTATATGTAAGTTGCTTTTAGGGTACCCTTAATAATCTTAATTTAAAGTAGTGGATCCATTTGGGTAGAAAGAAAAAGACCAAATCTCTACATTTGCGGCAACGTTTCGGCCTAGCCGGCCATTTTCAAGCCTAAAACAAAATATATTTGTTGATCACTACAATATTAAACAAGAATAAACCATATAGTACGGACTAGAATGAATAATCAATACCTTCCAGTTTAACTGGAGTCAGTGAAGTCACAGGTACATAATGAGAGTAAAATTTTAAAAAACTAAGTAGGAACTATACAAGGCAGTTCCGCCGTCTAAATATCACAATTTTCACTGACTCGTCGCAAAACCGGATAACAATAAAAAAACAAAAACGATTGAAACATGATAATAAATTAAGTAACAATAGGTAACAATTAAGCTAAAATTAAAAACGATATCACAGATTAAAAAACCAAACAAGCAGTGATAACATGCCTGTCTCTTATCATCCTGTTATCACCTGTTGTGTTTACGTTACTACAGTTAAGTTGTTATAAAAATTAAGTATACAATAAAATTACATAATATATAAATAGGCGTTATTATAAGACTAGGATTTTAATCATAAATTTGAAAAGAGGTACGTTTAACTGAAACAAATTTAAAGATAACTGCAACCGGCCACGTAATCAAGAAGGCATAGGTTGTTGTCCACGGCGGGGATTTTGCTTCGAGTGATCGTAGTATATTCCACTGTAGAATTTGTTTAGAGACCGAGAATCTGTTTTGATATTGACAGTCTTGTCAGATTTTATTGCGATGTTCAATGCTTCCTTCATTTTTCTTCTGTTCGTTTTAGTCTCTCTCCCTATGATCTTCGTCTCTTCAAATACAAATTTATGATTAGTGGCCAAACTGTGACTAGATAAAGCTGTGTTCGTATTACCCTTATTCTGGTCGTATTTGTGTTGCTCAATCCTATTTATTATAAGCTGATTACTTTCCCCGATATATGACTTACTGCACTGTCCACACGGTATTTCATATATGGTGCCAATGGAGTGTTCAAAGGGTATTTTATCTTTCAGGTTGTGATACATTCTTCCCGTTTTATTAAGGGGTTTAAAACCGAATTTGATTTCGGGGCAATCAAATTTTCCCATTAAATTCTGAACCTTATCCGACAATCCCTTTATATAAGGCATGCTCACATGTTTGGATGGTCTCATTGCATGAATTTCTACCGCGGAGTGATTGACATAGTTGGGGTTTGTATGTTTATGCCAGAGCCTTTTAATGACATGCAAGGGGTAAAAGTTGTCTTTTAATTTACTGAAGATCTTATACTTAACTGTATTAAGGTGATCATGATCTGTAAGTGAAACAGCCTTCTTAATAAGATTGTTCGCTGAATTTTTTATCTGGTGTGAAGGATGAAAGGATCTGAAATTTAAAAATCTATTGCTCTTGATGTTTTTCTCGTACCATTTGGTTGAAATTGAGCCATTTTTATTTCTAATAATCGTAATGTCCAAGAAATTGAGTGTGTTATTATTCTCTTCTTCAATGGTAAACATTAGTCTCGGATGAAAATTATTCAAATAGTTTAACAGGGGTTCTATTTCAGTTTTTTGGATAATAAGAATATATATAGATTTTTATCTTTGATCGGAGTGTAAGGTAGAATTTGGTCCCAGTTGTTCCTGACAATTTGATAAAAGATTTCAAGAGGAACATTAGTAAACAGGGACATTACGTCGATCGAAATCATCTTTTCGTCAGCATTAATAGTGAGAATAATAACACACTCAATTTCTTGGACATTACGATTATTAGAAATAAAAATGGCTCAATTTCAACCAAATGGTACGAGAAAAACATCAAGAGCAATAGATTTTTAAATTTCAGATCCTTTCATCCTTCACACCAGATAAAAAATTCAGCGAACAATCTTATTAAGAAGGCTGTTTCACTTACAGATCATGATCACCTTAATACAGTTAAGTATAAGATCTTCAGTAAATTAAAAGACAACTTTTACCCCTTGCATGTCATTAAAAGGCTCTGGCATAAACATACAAACCCCAACTATGTCAATCACTCCGCGGTAGAAATTCATGCAATGAGACCATCCAAACATGTGAGCATGCCTTATATAAAGGGATTGTCGGATAAGGTTCAGAATTTAATGGGAAAATTTGATTGCCCCGAAATCAAATTCGGTTTTAAACCCCTTAATAAAACGGGAAGAATGTATCACAACCTGAAAGATAAAATACCCTTTGAACACTCCATTGGCACCATATATGAAATACCGTGTGGACAGTGCAGTAAGTCATATATCGGGGAAAGTAATCAGCTTATAATAAATAGGATTGAGCAACACAAATACGACCAGAATAAGGGTAATACGAACACAGCTTTATCTAGTCACAGTTTGGCCACTAATCATAAATTTGTATTTGAAGAGACGAAGATCATAGGGAGAGAGACTAAAACGAACAGAAGAAAAATGAAGGAAGCATTGAACATCGCAATAAAATCTGACAAGACTGTCAATATCAAAACAGATTCTCGGTCTCTAAACAAATTCTACAGTGGAATATACTACGATCACTCGAAGCAAAATCCCCGCCGTGGACAACAACCTATGCCTTCTTGATTACGTGGCCGGTTGCAGTTATCTTTAAATTTGTTTCAGTTAAACGTACCTCTTTTCAAATTTATGATTAAAATCCTAGTCTTATAATAACGCCTATTTATATATTATGTAATTTTATTGTATACTTAATTTTTATAACAACTTAACTGTAGTAACGTAAACACAACAGGTGATAACAGGATGATAAGAGACAGGCATGTTATCACTGCTTGTTTGGTTTTTTAATCTGTGATATCGTTTTTAATTTTAGCTTAATTGTTACCTATTGTTACTTAATTTATTATCATGTTTCAATCGTTTTTGTTTTTTTATTGTTATCCGGTTTTGCGACGAGTCAGTGAAAATTGTGATATTTAGACGGCGGAACTGCCTTGTATAGTTCCTACTTAGTTTTTTAAAATTTTACTCTCATTATGTACCTGTGACTTCACTGACTCCAGTTAAACTGGAAGGTATTGATTATTCATTCTAGTCCGTACTATATGGTTTATTCTTGTTTAATATTGTAGTGATCAACAAATATATTTTGTTTTAGGCTTGAAAATGGCCGGCTAGGCCGAAACGTTGCCGCAAATGTAGAGATTTGGTCTTTTTCTTTCTACCCAAATGGATCCACTACTTTAAATCAAATTTATAATTAAACATAATAAAAAGGGTTTAACAGGTGATTAGTATAAATTTACTTCATTTTTCACTGGTCAACTTATTTTTTGACCCCAGAGGTACCGAAATACAGGGCATCGATCAAATGAAAAATTTCTCAAAATCGTGAAAAATTGCTAAAAATACTTGTTTTTCACTCTCGACCGTTTGAAATCAAACCTTGGGATGTCCTAACCATACTTTTATACTTTCTTAAATACTTAGTATTTTTGAGAAAGTATTGTGGTGGGGCGAAAAACGTGCCCAAAATTAAAAATAATTTATAAATACCTATATTTTATTTTTTGTTCATGCATTTATTAATTAATTTCGATTTATGCTACTACATTCACAAAATGCAATTGAACGCTATTTTTGGTTTTTTATTTGTGAAGAAATAATAATCTAGGACGACCAAGGATTATATTACAACAAAATGTTAATATTATGAGAAATTTTGCACTTTTTTGATGCCATATATCTCGTTACTTATGAGGTAAAGAATAAGTTTGACCTGTTAAATTGAAGGTAATTTAATCCTCTACAAATTAATATCACAAAGTTTTCCGCTAAAATCAACCGTTTTTTAAATATTTTGAAAAAACTGTAACAAGTGCAAAATGTTTGTGGTTTTTGATCTCCCCCCAAGTTAGCACAGGGTTTTTTGTTTGAAATATTGGGTGTAGCACTACATAGACACCCACTAATAACATCCCAAAGTTTCGTTTAGTTCGGAATTTTTTTAAGGTACAAAGTACCTTAGTTTTCCGACCTAAAATTCCAATTTTAAATTTTAAGTTATCGTTTATGCGAGCGTTGCGCGCTAACGCTTGGGCTGATAGCGTTGTCCAACGAACTCGTCCTGGGCATTGGTAAAATGAACATGTCTACCAAATTTCATCAAAATCGGTCTACTTTTACTCAAGTTATCGTCACACGTTTCAGGGGACGCGGACACAGAGACCGACCTACGGACAGACAGACACGAGACAAAAAATGTTCCTTAATTTCTGAAGCGGATTTCTGTCTTGGAATTTTTAGAATCGGAGACATAAAATATTTTCGTCCTCAAATGTGAACACAATGCTTCCTTTACCTTCGGTAAACTCGGATGCAAAATGAATTTAAATAACACAAAATAAATGGTAATCTTAACCTATTTTATGTGTTTTCATTGCAACAATCAGTGTAAGATGTTAGTTAATTATATAAAATTATATTAAGGTGGAAATCTTACCTATAGACTTAATTATCTAAGTTCAGGGGAATCTCAATTAATTTTCTTAATGTTATTTGCTTAAGGGGTGGGTTGCTAAGTATTCTTGAGTGAGTCACAATGATGGCCTCATGTATGTTTCTATTTCTTAGATAAATATTATGTTATCACTATGGGGGACTTTTGTGTGTATCGATCAATAGGAGGGGAACTAACATAGCTCCTTTACTATCACTCTGCTTTAATGAAAATTGAACTATTTCTGCTGCTGTTACACATCCAACAACTCAATTCTTCCCAACCTCTAGGATTCATTTATTTAGATTTGTCTTTAAGCTTATTATAGAGTACTTTGTCAATTAAACTCAAGCATCTTATTTTAAAGAGATCAATAATGCTTAAATGACATATAGGTTAAATTCTTGAAAGAGCTAATTGAAGCGAGCGTAAGCGAGCTTCTTACATTCAACAAAGTATGCATTCCGTGTGTGTGTGTGTGTGTCCAAATCGTGTGACAATTACTTGAGTAAAAGTTGACCGATTTTGGTGAAATTTGGTACACATGTTTATTTTACCAATTTTACCCACTTAAGCGTAACGCTCGCGCGAACATTTTAAATAGGACTTTTAGGGCGGGAACCAATTCTAACTTAATTCATTCAAGACTAAAAGTTTTTCAAATACAATTTTTTAGTAAAGCCAACAGCCACTCTGCAATGAATTGTGTCTATTTAATATCGATAAAATAGCTGACCTAAACGTTTAAAATAGAGAAAACAACGTTTTTTCACTATTACCTTACGTTCTAACGTATCGATTTTAATAAACTTCACTTAAATCATATAATGTACTACTGAAACTTGCATGTACAATTTTAACACGATACAAGCAGAAGATTTTGTGTAGTGAAGTGATAAATTTTATAATAACGTATTGCTTCGAATATAAGACGCACTTTTTTCCCCGTTTTTTCACCGCGAAAATCGGGGTGCGTCTTATAATCGATGAATTCAAGTGTAAAGTGTAGCAGATCTAAAAACCTTTTTTTCTACGAACTTCTCTTTCAAGAGTTCCGCTGAGATCTTTTTTATTACTTTTTATTTCCACTTCTCTGAATTTTGCCGGGATATTAATGTCGGGTCCTCCATTTTCATTAATTTTCAGGAATTGTAAAAGTCTTAATTTCTGTTGACATTTTTGGTAGAAGGAGTTCAATTGTACCTTTTTATTTCTTGTTAGCTTCAAAATTTAACCTTGCTATTTCTCTGCCAGCATAGTGTCTGTTTTATATCTCAATAAAAATTCAAATTCGTGTTACATCTAAATAAATATTCAATATTCCAACAATATCCATGGTAGACTGTCCAAATTTGACGTCTGAACAAGTTGGTAAAAAAGAGAACTGAAGATTTTCTCTTTAAAACAGGGTGGTGCGTCTTATATTCTATGCGTTAAGGTTTGTTTCCCAAATTTTGGGTTCGAAAATCGGGATGGGTCTTATATTCGGTGCAATACGGTAGTTGAAATAGAGATGTCAGGGGCTTGAGGTATAGTCCTGTTTCCTTACTAGACTGCCCTTTACTACAATCTTTACTTACTTAGCGTAGCTCTACAGCCCGATGTGGGCTTTGGCTTGTATCATGATTGGCCTCCAGTCATTCCTTTTCTTCGCTACAGATCTCCATCCTCTTATCTGTAGCCTTTTTAAATCTTCTTCTACTTCGTCGATCCAACGTATCCGGGGTCTTCCTCTTCGTCGATCTCCATAGACTTGGGCATTTAAAATCTTTTTTGGCAGTCTGCCATCCTCCATTCGCTCCACATGTCCAAGCCATCCCAATCTCAGATATTTTATAAACCTTACTATATCTTCACTCTTCAAGATACGATCGACCTCCAAATTTGTACGGATCCTCCGCTCACCATTTTCCCATATTGGGCCGCAGATCCGTCGTCGAACTTTGCGCTTAAAAACTCTAAGCGCCCTTTCATCCGCTACTGTCAGGGTCCAAGACTCGGCACCATATGTCACTACAGGCCGTACAAGTGTCCTGTAAAGCCTTAGTTTGGTTTCTCTTGACAACAGCCGCGATTTGAATAGGGTCAAAGTTGCAAAATAAGCCCTGTTACCAGCTCCCCCCTCCTTCCAGCAATTTCTTTAGAAATAACATTTTTATTATTTATATTGACCCCAAGGTACATAAAGTCATTCACACTGTCAAAAGTTGACTCTCCTACAACCACAGCTCCTAATAATCTTCTGGCATGGGATGCTGATACCTTCATATACTTCGTCTTGCTTTCATTAATCTCCAGCCCAATTGCTCTACAAGCATGCCGTAGGATATTCAACATTTCAGTGAGTGCTGCAAAGTTCCACGCTATCAGTGCAACATCATCAGCATATGCACAAGCTTGTTTGGTCATCTCTACAATCATCCTCTTTAACTATTTACTCATCATGATTAACTATGAATTCCCGCCAACATTTGAATCCCAAAAACCGAAGTTGTAGATTAATGGATACATATATTATTACATTTAATGGAATACAAGTTTCTATAACTGTATTGACTTCTTCAATGTTGTGGCTGGTTATAATTTGTTTTACATTATCTTAGCTGCATTAATATTGCCTTGTCCCTTATTACAATAAAAATAAAATAACAAGAAATATCTTAATCGATTCTCTTGAATAATTCAGCTCGAATAAGAACTCTGTCCATTTGAATGAATTTGGCAGTTGGCTCCTATTAACGAAATGTGTTTACACTGCCATTTCTTTCTCTGCTTCTCCTTCTTTATTTTATTTGCCAATTTGTCTGTTAAAATGGGTTAAAAGAAAAAGTTGGCAAAAAGTTAGAAGAGTATAATTGATGTAGGAGAAACTGTCTGTTTTAAGGAGGGGTATGGAGAATAAGGGTTGTTAAAAAACATAGCTTTAAACTTGTTTTAAGCATGCCATGTTGCTTTATCGACTTTTTCTTTCATCTCCCAGACAGTTAAAATAAAAAGAAAAATACACTTTAATTATGCAGTAATATCCACAAATACATTAGACAAAAATTCTTTTTAAAGTTTAAACTCCTTTTATATTTTCAAATATTATAAATAATAAATGGATATAATTTTCTCTGTTTTTTTTTTATCATTGCATTTTTTTTGTTTTTCATTCCTTCATAACTGGGGATTTGAATTTTATGAATTCGAATTTATTACAGTCTTCTCTTTTCAGATAACCAACTCGATTTTACTATTATGTATTCTTATATTTAAGACGGACCGTCCCCAATCAATTGTCTTCTTGTCAATATATATATATATATATGTATATACAAACCGTTACGCCAGTGGTGACGGGCTTAATTTTATATGTAGAAAAAAAAGAAGTAAATTAATTTAGATATCTATTTAGATACGCTATTATATCTTTTAATCAATTTTTGATGGATTTTTAAGGTGTTTTTAAAAATAAAAAACTAGTAGATTTCCATTTCTTTAATTTGTGAGACGTTTCGACCCTCTAAGGTCATCTTCCCATCACATCATTTTTTTCATAAATTTGCGTGTAGCCACATTGAATTTTTAATTACTTGTTTTTACGTTAATATTAAAATTATTTTTCTCCATAAGAGTCGTCAATACAAATACATAGTAAAAAAACTTGACTAATTAAAATTTCATTTATAATTTAACTTAATAACACAATTACTTTTAATAAAATTGAATTTCAAATCTTCTTGATAATACATACAATATACATGATGTTAAAATAATATCTATTTTATTTTATATATTATTTTATTATAACATCATATTATTTTTTACCATATTCTTTTTTTTAGGGATATCCATTTTTTATTTCTTCTAAAAAAATGGTGCAATTTACATATACCCTTTTAAACATGTCCATGTTAAAACATATCCATGTTAAAACATATCCATGTTAAAACATATCCATGTGTTATGTCTTGAGTTAACACTTTTCACATTTAAATAAGATTTGTAGGTAAGGGTTAATTAATATGGAATAATTGAGCCATTCTCATACACGGCTATACCAAGACTTACTCTGACCTCGGAAGCCCGGTACGACATCGTCTCCCCTCCACTTGCATTATTGATATGAAATCATACAGAAATACATTTAGCTTCATATATGAGTATATAACACAAAACAGTTCTTCTTTAAACAGTTTTTGTTCGTGCGGGAGAGGAAAACGAAGTGATCTAAAATGACTGATGCCTAAAACAGATTTCTGTCTAAGACTTTTTTAATGCGGTGAAAAAAATGTTGTTTTTCAGAATGATGAAAATGTTCCCATTACCTTCGGAAAGTCTGAATAATGAATTAATAAATAGGACCTTCTTAAACCACCCTATTGTCATTGCCACTTAGAAATATTTTAAATAAATATTTAACATAAATGTTTGCTTTCTTTCCTCTTCCACCTCAATTGTAATAACCAAGACATGCTACTTTATATTTAAAGAAATGTTTTCCTTACTTAAGTATGAAAAAGAAACTTATATTTTATGACATCGTCTTTACGTAGATGATATGTTTTCTTCTTAAAGTTTCTCTTCGCATTGTTGTATTTACATTTGCATTTACTTTTTTAAACATGTTTCTTGTGAATCAATTTTATCCGATGTTTTCACCTTTTTGAACTTGAACAACTTTTCCTTTGACTGCTTATTATTGATTCTACGTGTCTTATAAAGAACATCTATTTTTCTTTTCACCTCTAAGCCTTCTTATTCTGAATACTATATTATAATTCCACTCAGTTCCAGACTTTCCCTTTTTTCCTTCCTTTGAGAGTTTTCTTACAATGTTTATCATTTTTACATATTTCTTCTTTTTTTTTCTTAGTACGGAAGCCCATTTTCTTCTTCTTTATCATCCTTATTCCTTTAACTTTTTTAGTCGTATTTGATTTTCTTTTCCCCTTATGTTTATATATATGTACATGCCAGTCTTCCTTTTATACAAAATTGATTGTTAAAAGTATTTCTTCCAATTATTTGAAATATTTTGATGAATACTCAAAATAAATATTCCTGATTCTTACCTTAGAAAAAAAAATCTTAATGTTATATTCCTAAAATAACGTAAGATTGAAATGTAAGTTCATTTTAGCTCTTCTGCTATTTTTAGAATATCTGTTACGATAATACAAGCAAGTTAAAAATAGACTGCCAATTAGTGTGGCACATAGCTTCCTCGCATCCTATCATGTACTTTATTGTTATATTAACATTATTGTTGATGAGGGTATGTAAAATAAATATAACGAAAGGAAAGAGCAGTGGCTATATTCAAAGTGTTCAAATGCGTAAAGCAAAAGTCGGGTTTTACTAAAAAATTGTATTTGAAAAAAATATTTGTCTCATTGAATAGATGAAGTTAGATTTTTCCCCCGACCTAAAATTCCAATTTTAAATGTAAAGTTCACGTTTACGCGAGCCTTGCGCGCGAACGCTTAAATGGATAACGTTGTCCAACGAACTCGTCCTGGGTATTGGTAAAATGAACATGTCTACCAAATTTAATCAAAATCGGTCAACTTTTACTCAAGTTATCGTCACACGTTTCAGGCAGGGGGGTCGCGGACACACAGACAAACACGAGACCTAAAAGGTTCCCTGATGTCTGAAACGGATTTCTGTCTTGGAATTTTTAAAATCGGTGACATCAAATTTTTTTGTCCTCACAAGTGAACACAATGCTTCCGTTACCTCCGGAAGCAAAATACAGTTTACCTTTAGAAATAAATATATGTACAACGTTTCCATAGGTTTATAAAACTGTTTTGGTGTCAAACCGAAAGTGTTTCCATGAAGAGTTGCAAAACAGTTTTTAAAACAATTTTGAAAACAATATACTCCCAAGATTAGTTAAGTCAGGTTATCATACCTCTGCTCATTATACCTGCTGCGCATGTCTCAATTCTTCTTTAAATTAAATACCCGTTTCCATGCTATTTTTTTTAAAAACAGTTTCAATAAAAAAACAAAAATTTGCTGTTGTGACTTTGAACTCAAAATATTCTGAAATCACTGTTTACATGGGGGTTTTAATACCAAAACGGTTTTAAAAACGGTTTCAGAAAACCCAGGGAAATGTAAAACGTAGTATATATATCTTCTGGGAGTTTATAGTTGTCAAAATTGTTGTGAAAACTGTTTTGAAAACTCCTCATGGAAACACTTTCAGTTTGAAACCAAATCAGTTTTCAAAACTGTTTTGAAACCCCATGGAAATGTAGTAATTATTATTATTTAATGAGATTATTATAGAAACTATTAGACTATATTGACTCTATACGCTAAATATTTTTTTTTTTTTTTTTTTACAAAATACAGAACCATTCTAAATAGTTGTAATATTTAAGTTATTTAATGAAGTTTCTAATGTATTAACTAGCTTTTAACATTGAAAATAATTAGTATATCTTTGACCTTGAAGCTTATTTAATTTAATCTTAATCAAGATTAAATTAATCTTAATGTGAAAAGAGGACAACGATACATTCCACAGAGTTGATAGTTATTAACTTATCAATAGACGCTAATGAAAACTTGCTGAAGCCATTCCTGTCTCAAACTTTGTAATTATGTAAATAGTCCTGAAATACCTTTACATTAATTAACAGATCAAATACATTAGTCAACAATCTGAGATTCCAAACCCTGCAATTTCTAAATAACACCAAGAGTTTCAAGAGTTCAATAATTTCTACATTATTTTCTTTATGTTGATATTAAAATGCATTTTAGAATTCATAGTAAAATGCATATTAGCTTATATTATTTTAAAAGAATGTTATTTTATCGTTTAAGAATCATCTAAATAGTACTTCTATATGCTTTGTATAGAGTGGAATAATGAATGACAAAAAAATACGATTATATAAATATATATATATATATATATATATATATATATATATATATATATATATATATATATATATATATATATATATATATAAATATATATATATATATATAAATATATATATAAATATATATATATATATATATATATATATATATATATATATATATATATATATATATATATAAACAAATTTAGTCAAATAAATTAGTTATAACCGTTTTATAAAATTAGTTTAAAATGTATTTATTCTTATAATTATTGTTTAAGTGAAACACATTTCAAATCTTTATTTAATCTTTTTGTCCTTGAACCCTGGTTAAGAAAATTTAAAATAAATGTGTGCTTATTTTAATGGTTTTGGCTCCTAGTTAACTGAAGGTGCGTGGGTCGTTCTGAGGATCGAACATTTTTTACACGTCTCCGATTTTCAAAATTCTTAGACAGAAATCCGTTGCAAACCTCAAGAAACATTTTTGGTTCTATGTCGGTCAATGTTTTCGAACCAACATTTATTAATAACTACTCGTCCGATTTTAATGAAATTTGAACGGTGGGTCATAATTAGCCTATTGTTTTTTTATGTAGACAAAAACCTAATGTGATTCTAACAGTTTGCCTTAATCTGCTATCTTGTTCTTCGAAGTCTGCTGGTCATGGTAGACTTTAAATCCTCTGATTATTTATATAAGTAGACGATTTTATATATAAGATAAAATCTAGATGGGCATAACAACAACTTATGGACGTTTCTGGTGAATAACTTATGCTACTGCATCATCTGAGTTAAAGGGCTAATTTATCTTGACTTGAAAGCTTCATAGACGCAACGCACCAGCTTGCGGGTTTACGTTACGGTCTTCAAGTGTAGCATCAAGGCTTTCAACTCACCGTTTTTAAATTCACCACCCTTCTAATGCCCTTCTATCTCCTTTGTATCCAACATCACCCATCTTAATGATCTCAAGGTTCTGTTAGAACGTGATTAATCAATTTTCCCTTATTGAATTTGAAAGGGTATCTGAACTTAAGGCAACCTAATCCTATCCATCCCTTTTGAAGCAAATTGCTATTACAAATATATGCAATTCTAATTAAAAGAAAAGCCTGCGCCCTTACCTTCTTCATATCTCTATGAAGAATTATTATCTATCTCTGGATGAATTATCACATTATTATAAAATCACATTATTTACACTGACGTAAGGGAAAATTCGATGGATCGATCATTCAAGTTTTCCTATCTCTACATAGACTATATATATATATATATATATATATATATATATATATATATATATATATATATATATATATGTGTGTGTGTGTGTGTGTCCCGAAGATATGCATTGAACCAGAATGTTGATTAAAGTATGGTACAAATCCTAAGTAAAAAGGAATTTTAATCAGCCATTTATCTTATAGTCCATCCCATAAAGGAGCATTTACGAGGATTTCAATAGCCATAAACCCACCATTCGTTTTATACAGGTTGTAAATTTACCATAAATCAGACTCACTTTTACCCCAATAAATACCTCTTTTAAGCCATACATATGGGACCGATTTTAAAGCCTTACACGCTTTTATCACATTTGGGTGCTTTAGAAATATCCTTTCTATAACAATGATCAAAATCAACAAGTAAATAGTAACAAGTTACCTTTTCTCAGTATTCATAAAAATCATTCCTTAAAACATTTGAATACCTTAAATTTTACAGCAATGTACTCATAAGTTTGCAGGCTAATTATGCTGCTTAATGAAATCAGCATACAAGAATTTAAAAGTTTCGCCCAAATCGTGGTACATTACACTCCCACACTTGGTTCTGATAAGAGCCATTTTTATTTAACTGAAATTATCATTGCGATACTAATCAATAGCTTTTATTTGCATAAAAAATAACAATAAAATTCGATCACTTCTGAATGAAGAAATAAGATACTTTAAAATTCTATCGATGCTGTGATGATTTTTTCGTGAATCGTATTTCACAGATCCAAAAGTCAGAATTAGTTTATGGTTGATACCTCGCTGGTTTTAGGGATAAACATCTTTAGCTTCTCAAACACGGCGATCTCCAAAATAATAATATATTCTAATCGATTTTATACTTAACTTGCAATTTGTATTGCAATAAATACATTTTTTGTTATTTAATTTACTCTAATTTTGTATAATTTCAATATATTTAGTTGTGCTAATTAATAGATATTGTGTGTTTACATACACTACGTTATGTTTGTATACTTATATTTATTTGTTTATATCAATTCTTCTTCGTGCAGAAAAACAAGCCTATTTCGGAAGATAGGCCTCCATCGTGTCTCGCCAAATTCCCTTTTGGTGTGCAGTCCGGTTCCCATATAGCACCAGCGACTTCCTGGGTTTCATCTCTCCAGCGCAGTCAACAGGTCGACCATGTTTCCTCTTCTGGTGTCTTGGGCACCACTTTCCTAGTCCATCTTTAATCCTTTACCTAGCAACATGTCTGGTTTTTATTCCTGCACTTCCCCAATCCATTTCTATAAACGCCGATTTGACAGCTGTGACAAATAAGTCCACGAAAGTTTCGTTCTGCTTAACACTGCTCTCCTGCTTGAATTGTGGTTCTGCTTTCTCTAGAAAAATGTGAGATTCATTAGCTCTAATTCTTTTATCTCATCTAAAATTGCTTGTTCCACGCCGGCTTCTCTTAAGACTACCATACATGACTATTTGAATTGAAGGCTTTTTCATAGTCTAGGAAGGCGAAGAATATATCAAGTTAGTATTCATTAGACTTTTCTCTTCATCGATAATATTCAAATCTTGGATGTCTGAAATACTTAGAATTGCATTATTATATTCATAAGGAACCTGAATTATTAATTAATCAGATTGTATCTGTAGTGAATACATTTATTTAGCATAGTCAGAGTTGATGATGATAAGAATTTACTCTTGTCACGTACAGAGAAATAAACTTAGACCCTAGGAGCATTACACTTCTATTCCCTAATGCATTCAGAAATACTCTTCGTTGTAAAATAGATCTCTCTTTTATTTTTTATAATTTTTAATAAAAAATGTTTACGTTATTTCTCTTTTTATTAGATTATATTATTTTTAGGTATATAAATTCACAATAGGAATTTAAAAATCGGTACGAAAAATCGAACAAAACTTTCTTATATATAGATATTCGAAAGATTAAAATGGGACCATTTGTGGGCTAACCCTTATATTTTGGATTAATTTAATTTATCCGATAGTTAAATATATTTGTCAATATTAAAGTAGCTCAAATGAGTAGTAAGAATATAAGTTTTATAAAGAGAAGCAACAATAGTTTGAACAAACAATTCATTTAAAATATACTTATGATATTGAATTTCGAACATCAACGCTATTCATGGGAATAACAAAGCTTCATATTTCCAATGGACAAACACATTTATTTTAGTAACCGTAGAGTTACTTCTGGTTATAGATAATAATAAAATAATTACGCCAGTCAGTTCAAATTACGTATTTTGTAACATTTGTTTATTTTCTTTAAGAAGTGTAGATAAAATATAGAAAAAAACAAAACAAATAAAATTGATAAACTTCAGTACTCGGTTTCGTAACAGATACTGATTCTGTATAAATATGATACCAATAAACAAGATTTCAGTAAATATTAGGATATCTAAGATTTAATTGTGTCTGTGATGTATTTCTTCGACTTAAAAGTTGCACGCGATCATTTTTATAAAGCGTCGTTTTTCCTACGAACTTTTCATTCAGTTTTTAGTTTTTAAATGTGTATATAATTATTTTTTATCCATATTCTTTGTTGCATTCTATAGGCCATTTTTCTTTTCTATTCATGACCTGAAAACATAAAGATCTTTTAAGAATATCAATATTGTTATAAGGAAAATAGTTACAAGTTGTCGATTTACATCAGTTGACATTAGTTACGTTTTGCAGACTAAGTACACACTCTAATAAGTGAGAGAGAGAATGAAGTCTATTAGTAACTTGTAAATGTTACCGTCAATGAGGATAATTCAAAATGTCGTGTAGTTTTCATTAGTCAAGGTGGTTAGAAGGGTGGTTTTGTGAAAATTAGTCTAGCTCATTCACCCTTAGTATCTTCCCTTCTACTAACGCGATATTAAGGAGAGTCAACCCGTAACATGGGTGACAAAAAAATCAATTCGGAAGATGAAACTGTACGACCTGAAGAAGAGAAAAAGAGGGAGGATTATTGTATGATGAAAAAACATGTGACGGGCCACTTAGCGCTGAAGACGCCCTCTAGGGAGACGACGGGTTAGGGGAACTAGCAAGATGAGCCCTTAGACTTTCACCCCGGGGGAGTTAGATGCTGGGGTTGTACTTGTACGAATAGGCTTTCTAGTTTGTAGTCTCGAATGACTTTTAGAATACCTTTCCTTGTAACAACTTTAGTTTAAAGAGTCTTCTTGAGATATCACTTGTAATATACTCGTACATGTTAAGTTAATGGAATTAGTAAAAAATTTCTTCCTCTTCTATACATTAATTTCATCATAGCTATGTAAGTTATATTAACTTTCTTTGCCGTAGTTGCAAGTATCGAGGATTTTTACTACTTCACTCTATTTAGAAAAAAATGTATATTTTGGTGGTTTTTTTTTTAAAGAACAATTTAATAAACAGTCTACTCTTTAATAATCGTTGTTTGAGCAGAACAGTAAGAGTTTTTTGGCTGGATATATAAAAAATTCTGACCTGAGGGAAAAAGCTGAGTAAAAGCCATTTGAAACACAAGTTAGAGAACGGAAATTGGGGCTGGATTGGACATACCCTAAGTAAACAAGAAAATTCAATTGAGCGAAAGACCTTAGAGTGGAACCCCCAAGGATCCAGAATATTCGGGAGACCTAGAAAGACGTAGACAGGGTCAATCTCTGAAGAAGTTTGGCACAGGGGGAAAAAGTGGCAAGGAATAAATATGATAAGTTAATACCGAAGGAAGTGGCGTAAATTCGTAGAGATAAATCAAAGGAATTAAGTCGTTTCAAAACGATGGTTGAACTGAGATACACGGTGCGGTCGAGAATCGCTTGGCAGCAAGAAATTATATCCCTTTGTCAAACAGTATATTTGTATGATTTATTTATTTGAGTGATTATATATGCATGATTTGTACTTAGGAGAGTTGATATCCCTTTGTCAAAATAATATATTCCAGTAAAGCCTGCACACTTTTCTAACCTCCTTCCCCTCACAGCACCGTATTCCTCAGTTATACCCAAAACGATTTATTGGAACATTACAATTTTCCATTCGCTTTACAGTGCAGTATTTTGTTCACTCCATATTTGAAGAACGGTCTTATTTTAAAAGAAGCATCGATCGCGGTATATCTTCAGGCAGGAGAAAGTCATATTGATTGGAGTTTTAGTTAGTAGAAAGATCATATTTTAATAGATGGATGATTTGGTCAAGCAATTTCAATTATTATTAGAAGATGTATTTCGAAGAGCTTACCATATTGAAATGGAGAAAAGCTTAAGACACATCTTTAATCTTACTTAAGCTGCCTAAAACACAACTTAGTTTACACTCCATCAAGTCGGACTTATATATTGTACTCGAGAGATTGATATTGATTTCAACTTCTCTCTCCCCTTGTAATATGTTCCGATATCCGTAGCTAACCCTCACTAAACCATAGTGTTCTGGGCATGGTTTTATAATAACCGCCTTTTAATAAAGTGATGAGGGGCGTGCAGCTATCAGAGGGATGAGTCTAAAGCGGATTTTCATTCACGATCTAGACTCGCCCCTTCATCCCGACCATTAGAGACAACTTAGAGTACTAAAACATTCATATCCAAACTCTCTGGGTTTTCATTAACTTGTCTATTATTTAAAAGCTCTAGTTTATATGTACCTTTCTCGACTGTTATTTGTAGGATCTAAAATCTAAAGTAACGTTCTATTTACTTCCAACGCGCATACATAATATACAACCATGTATTATGAATTTTTCATGTATTCACTTAACCAAGACGAAGCATTTTTATCTATGCTAGTGTAGTATTATGCTAACAATGAGCACTCAATTTGAGAATTTAACAACTGTTTCAATTATATTTTGGTTATGAATAATTCAAATTTCTGTGATAATGTTCGTATAAAGTCCTTGAAAGCTCGTCTAGACTGCCGAACCGAACAGAGGAAACAAGATGAGCATTAGCCTCTGCGCATGCCCAGTCTGAGATACTCATAGCACATTAGACTGGGCATGCGCATCAGAGACCAATGCTTGGCTTGTTTCCTCTGTTCGGTTCGGCGGTCTGAACGAGGCTTTAATATTACTAAAAATCCAGACTATTGAAACAGTGTGCCAAATAAACAGATGTATATTTATATAGTAACGTGTGAACGATTTTCTGGTTTATCCCTTAGCCCAAACAAGTCAATTTTCCGTCTCCCTGATTTGATATATTTTGGCCACGTATTTTGTAAGCACATAAGTTAATATTTAGGAAATCAATATATTCGTATCTGATCCATCAATTAATCCATTTATTTCTTTCATTTGTGAGTTTGTAAATACTTATCCATAAAATTCTTAAAGGTCCGAAAGATTGCTCTTTTTGTACTTAGTATAACGAATAGTTAAAATTACCTAAGAGCTTAATTGGTTAAATATTTTTAGGTACTAAAGTTGAGATTGATAACTACAGTTGATCTTTTCTGCTCTTTAAATGTATGTTACATAACGAATTAAAAAATAACGCTATTAAAATGATTAAACCCTGACTTTATAGTAGCATACCAACTAATGGATGGTAAAATATTCTCTTTAAAAAATATTAATACTTTCTATAGCTGATTGCATTAAACGAGTAATTTATTTTCTTCATTATATAAAAATAAATTAAAAAGAAGGATGCTGGGAAAGATAAAAAAAATTAAATGAGGAAGAACCATCATGTAAGCAGAGAGTAGATGGATGTTTTTAATGCTTACATTTTATACCCACTCCCTCATTATTCAATGTACTGCCTCGCATAGGAAAGGTGAGTAAACAATTCGAAAATAAATTTCCCTAAAATAGCATTCAGCGAAGCACGGAGTTTTAGCAATTATTTTATTTTAATTTTTAATTTTTTTTTTTATTGATATTGTTATCATTCATATATTCACCAATTAATATAAGAAAGTAAACAAAAACCTCCCATATTTTATTATCATCTCAGCTACTCAAAATATGATTTTTTTTAAAACACTGTAAGAACTGTGAGATATAAGGTAAAACTTGCATCCAACATTTTTTGCTTCCATGCTTACCCAAGGTAACGGAAGCTATGTGATCGTTCTGAAGAACAGAAATATTTTATGTCTCCGATTTAAAAAATTCCAAGATAGAAATCCGTTTCAGAAATCAGGGAACATTTTTGGTTCCGTGTCTCTCCGTCGGTCTGTCTGTCGGCCTGCCTGTCTGCCTGTCTGCCTGCCGGTCTGCCTGCCTGTCTGTCTGCCGGTCTGTTGCTCAATTTTTGAAAACCAACATATCTTAAAAACTACACGTCCGTTTATAATGTTAGTCCCATATAAGTTTCAACCTTCTGCGCTCATTTGCTTCTCTTCCACATGCGCACAAACATATACATATACTTACACCTATAGCTTCAAAAGTACTTATCTGATTTGTATGAAACTTTTATAGTTTGTCGAAAGTATAACCCGCATTTAGCCCAAGATTAATTTGAACCGTCTCCGCTTTTTAACTTTTGCTAAAATGATACATTAATTCGTGTAAAATATCAAAACAACTTTGACAGATTAAAAAAACAAAGTAGAAAAAATTAAGACTTGTAAAAGCATAAAATCAATTAAGTATATACTAGGGTGCGAGGAAGCTATGTGTAAATATTATGTGTAGTTACGTATATGTTGGCTATTAATATTTGGAAAAATATCGGTCCGCCCCACTCAATCGAAACTTTCTCATATACGGTGATACTGAATATAAATCCGAAAACAACTTTTTTTAAATTTAATTATAATTTTAATTCTATTCTACTTTTTATTTTATTTTATTTTTTTTCAATTCACTTAAAACTGGTGATAGAAAAAAAACTTTTTAAATGTCTTAAAAAGAGGAAGTAGGTATATGATTTTATTTATTTGATTTTTAGACTAACAATGTATCACCAAGTCCTTATTATCCAAGATAATATCTGATTTGTATATTCATTCAACTATCACATTTATTTATTTATTATTTATTTTGGATTATTCTGGATTATGACTTATATAGAACTGTTGTTATTTATTTCATATTACTTTAATACACCCCTTATAGAAATAAAATTGGAAAATTTTAGATAAGAATAATATAAGATAAGAGAGAAGTAGTTATTTATTCAGCTACATTTTACCAACTCAATTCTGAAATAAAGGAGTAAATAAGATTGGAGAATATGGAGGAGAAGTAAGGAATTTCATAAAACAAGAATCTTTATTACACCTCGAGAATTTTCCTAGATATATTTAGAACCAGATCATAACCATGGTTTAAGTTCTAAGTTTTAAGGTGCATAATATATAAGGTATATATATATATATATATATATATATATATATATATATATATATATATATATATATATATATTTATATATAATTTTGAAATAAGAAGCAATAGTGAAACATTTTACAATATATTTATAAATTGTCAATTTCTCTTCTTCTTAATTCGTCATTCCTTAGTACATATTTTAAATTCAGTTATAGCTGACCATACGCGGACGCTCTTTCATTCCGAAAATCGTGGCATGTGCAAGGAGGAAAGGAGGAAAGGAAAGAACGGGAAAAGAAAATGTGGAGTAAATTTAACCCGAAAGTTTTGCCCTTGGTAAATCGTGTCATGTAGAAACGGGAGAGGAAAGAGTGGCAAGGGAAAATGGGGTCGGATTTTTCGACGAAGGGATTGCTCAAGTGATTGCGCGGTGCGTTATCATTTGAAAGGAAAAAACGTTGGTGTATGGGAGAAAACCTTTATTTATCGTGTCATTTGGCCTCGCGCGTTGTTCGCCTAAGTGGCATGGAGCGAATCCCTTCCCGTTTTCCTCTCGTGTTTTAACGCTTACTAACGCAGATGATAATCAGAAGGATATTTTTCGCGAATCGTTAGTCAAATCATTTCCCGTATTTTCATGGCGTGTGCTACAGTCCACTAACAGACGAGCTTTTAGAAATGATTCGGAAAGACGCCGCGATTTTCGAAATGAAAGACTGTCCGTGTATGGCCAGCTAATACCTTTAAGTAGAGAGTGTTAACCCTACAAAGAATAATTATTATTTTGAATTTTAACTTGCGTTTAACGAATTCCCTTTTATTTTCTAGAGTAGTTTTGTTTTGTCCCTTCTTCTAATCTTTTTTATTTGTGGGTCGATTAAAGGTAATTGATAAAGAAATTCAACTAAGGTAAATCTTTAAATGTGGCTATATTTCGCCCCCCCCCCCCCCCGGGGCAATTTCATGCCTAAAAACATCGAAAAAACTTCATAACAATTTGTTCTTAAATATCTAGATACATAAATTCAACAAAATAATAAAAATATCACAAAGCTAAACGACTCTTTCTTACCTTATCTTAAGGCGTTAGGAAACGTTTTTGACTAATTTTAAAAAATGGAGAATAATTTTTTGACCACATAGAGGTTCCGTCATATCATCGTCATCATTTCGTTTCCAACATAAAAGTTAAAACATTAATAACTAGGACGAAAACAGATTAAAATACAATTTAACGCAAAACATGGTTATGATTTTGACTAGAAGTAACCTTCCGTTTTATCAATTAACATGAAAGAAAAAGGAAGGATTTTATATAATTTATTTCATTTTTTTTATAAAAAAATATATTTTTTTCAATTTGGGTTCTCTTGTTAAGTATTTTATTACTAGAACTTTTTCATTATTATTTATTTTAATTATTGTATGGATTATAGAATATATTGAGGGGTGATAAGAGCATAACTAATTTGGCGGGATATTTGAATTGTAATCACTATTTGAAATTTAACAAAGCTACTAGATTGTAACTTGGTGAACGCTATAACGCTACTAGATTAGACATTTGAATTAGATCAAATTCCTCTTGGTAGTTTCGATGTTTGATATTATCTCTTAGCCTTTTACTAACTAGACTGTTTCACTAAATAACCCAAAGGCCTTTAATTTCCTTACTTTCTATTCAGTTTTTAGTGAATAGAGTATACTTTAGCTTACATATGATTTATTACTTTCAAAGATTACTCCTCGACTTTAAATCTATTTCAATCTGTTTTAACGTATTCATGAATTATATTAGTTCAGAAGTGGTGTTTAAAGTTAACCCCTTGTTTCATGAAAATATATCTATTTTGTAATCGAGTAAATTTCTGAGTAATGATCACGAAACATAAACTAAAGCTATAAGTGGTTTAAAATGTATAAATGATCTAAGTTGTGGTTTGAAACTTACTTTAATTAGAGATTGCTTTATATTTAAGATTCATACTTCCGTTTTAAATCCAGTAATGAAACCCTTCGTGAGAAACTGAATATTTATTGAGCTTTAAGATAAATTTCTAGGTCTTCTCTAGGTAACTGCGTCTAAAATAGGTTATAATTGGAAGTTTCTATTATATTTAAATAATTACTACCTTTATAGGAATCATTTGAATAGAAGAGAAACAAATTAACTTAAATAATAATAACAGTAAATAAATAATAATTAAGCTAAGGTAATAATTAATATATTTAATAAAATAAAAGCATGAATTATACTAGGCATCGCGTGGCTCTATCATTGAAGCGAGCGTATTGTAATACAATTCTGAATATTGAAATTTATTAATCATGATGAATGTCATAGTTGAAGATAAGTGGAAGAGGGTAGTGTGAGATAGAGTGGGGGTACTCGGTACAAAGCTTTACTTCCTAAACAAACCTATGCACTATAAGAATCTTAACCATCCGTACTAACTTTTATATTATTATTATAAATGTATCACTTCATTACTCAAATACTACTGCTTGTATCACGTTGAAATTTTACATACTTGTTTTAATTGTACTTTAGACGATGTACATGAAGTTTTATTAAAATCGTTACGTTAGAACGTAAGATATTGGTAAAAAGGTTGTTTTCTCTATTTTAAACGTTTAAGGTCCGCTTTAATAGTTTTAGCGATCTTTATTAATTCATAGCAGTGTCGTTGTTGGTTTTACTAAAAAATGTTATTTGAAAAAAATGTTCGTCTCATCGAATAGGTGATGATAGAATTTTTTCCCGTCCTGAAATTCCAATTTTAAATTTGAAGCTCACGTTTACGTGAGCATTGCGCGCGAACTCTTGGACGGATCACGCTGTCCAACGAACTTAGCCTGAGTATTAGTAAAAGAAAGATGTATACCAAATTTAAACTAAATCGGTCAACTTTTACTCAAGTTATCGTCGGACACGTAAACGTTACACACAGACAGACAGACAGACAAGATGCATATTTCGTTGAATGTAAGAAGCTCGCTTACGCTCGCTTCAATAATAATAAATATAACTTTCTAACCGATATTAACCCCTACAAGGGTTAGTTAATGAAATAGTACTAAAGAGTCGTTAAATTATGACGAAGCCCTGGATCACCGCCACATAAAGGCCAATGAAATTTTTTATTTTTATTTGTAATGAACTACCTTATGAAATTTAGTTGGTTGATTATAATTAGCCCATATAAGTTTCAACCATGCCTATTTGACGCTTTTCCATATGTGGATTTATATACACCTACATCCTCAAAAGTACTCATCTGTAGATTCTTCTTCTTTTGTTGGTTTGTCGAAGCCCACAAATAGTCCTATAATAATTTATGGACCGATAGTATCTACGCTCATTAAATTTTGCTAAATTGATACTTTTATTCATGTAAAAAAAAATCAAAACAATTTTGACGTTAAGGAAAAAATGTGGAGGGAGAATTTGAGTTATTAGATAATAATATTATAGTGGTAAAACATAACATCATTAAAGTATATGTGATAAGAAGCTGCGTGTCACACTAATTGGTCGACTATTTTTCAATCGATTAGTTATGGGAAGCTATGTGCCACACTAAATGGCAGATTATTTATCATGCGATTAGTTATGGATTGCTGAAAGAGGCTCTACAAAACCACAAAATGTATTCTCCCTATCTTAAAAATTATTTTTCTGATTTTGATGCAATTTGGATAGTTGGTCACATTATTGATCCCATATTAATGGTAAATCTTCTCCACATGCGCACAAACTATTTTTTTTTTTTTTATTAACACCTATATCTTAAAAATACTTATCTGACTTAAAATTAATTTGGATGGTTTCTCGAAAGTAGCCCACAGTCATATTGCCCACATTGAATATTTATAGATTGATATACTTCATGTTTTTCATGTAAAAAGCAAACAAATTTGACAGATTTAAAACATTAAATGAATTAGACAATACTAGGTCTTAAAAGGAAAACGTCATTCAAATACGTGATAAGCCACAAGGATCCTATGAGGAAGACTTTTATAGGAAGATTTTATACTACAATCTACCTTTTCTTTATTCCTTTGATTCCCTGTTATATCTAAGTTTTGGGATATCGTACCTGTTATACGAATAAATTTACACTTAAGTCAATAGATAAGAGGAAAACGAATCTATAGCATACTGATTTATAAACACCTAACTCTGTGGTTAGTAAAGCAGCACGTTGTCGGTATAGAAACCTATATGTAAGTGAAACTTGATACTAATAGTTTTTAGACAAGCTAAGCTGATCCTCTAAGGCTTAATCTATGGGAAAGGCTAAAGAGAAATCTATAGCAACTCCACAAAAAATTCAAAGCAGCTTTCGGCCTCTATAAGGCCATCTTCAATGACTAAACAAACAGTAACCGATCACTAATTAATGTCAAATGGAAATAAAAAATAATAAAAAAAATAAATAAAAAACAAAAGAAAACCGAGACATAATAAAAACACATGTTAGCTTAATTTCAGTGGTCACATGAGCTATACGGCGTTTTTAGCACAATAAGGATTCAGACTATTTAGAATTTTAACATTTTTGTAAGCATAATTAGGAAAATTCTCTTCATAAAAAAAAAAAAAATTATTAATTTTTACTTTCTCCTAAAAAGAGAAAGTATTGCGATGGCTCGAAATTCAGCTTTTGGGATTTTGTAGGATTTACACGTTTTGAAATCCAAAAAAATTTTTGGGTCCAAAAATTATTTTAAAAATGTCTGTCTGTCGTCTGTGCGGACGCGTGGAGCCTAAAATACTGGGCCGATTTTTATGAAATTTGGCAAACATGTTCAGAAAAATCATCCCTAAAGGAGAAATCAAGAAATTAGTTTTATCTCCAAATTTAGGGGCGCTACCCCCCAAAAACTCTAAAAAAAAAAAATTCTCAAAAACGGTTCCGACAATTATTATTGAAAAATTCTAAATGGAGACCATTTAAATACGAATCTAACGATATGAGCCGTTTTCCAAGGAACAATCTAGTTCCTGAGAAAATAGCTTTAAACGCAGAAGGAAAGAGGCTGGGTTCGATTCCACGCCAAGGAGAAGTAATTTTTATGATACATTTTGATAAAATGTTCAATAATAATTAAATGTACCCACAATAACTCGAAAACTAATAAATGGAAAACACTAGGCTAAGCATCATATATGAGGAAGTTTGTCTGAGTTGTCTTGGACCGATTTTTTAGGGTTTCGTTGGTAAAACCAAAAAAAGAAACCCTTATAGTTTCGTTCCTGTGTCTGTCTGTCACTCTGTACGGTTCCAATAATAACTTTTGAACCAAAATAGATAAAAACGTGAAACTTTCTAGTATAAAAGATCGTTTTGACGCGCACACAGGATAAATATAGCGAACTCAATATTATCAGCTGTTCAAATTCAAAATGGCGGATAATTCACGTCGAGAAGTTTTTTTTTTTTTAATTTTGAGTGGGGTATCAAATGAAAGGTATTGAAGAGTAGATTAGAAATATATATATCACTTAGGGAAAGTGCTTAATTTTCGGCGCCATTTTGTCTAAAAACATCGAAATTTTGCGTGTCCCCCCCCCCCCCCCCCCTAAAATCGTATTTCCGCTGTTACTAAAAATACAGAAAAATATGCAAAATGTGGGGTCTGCTGGGCCATAGAAAAAATAAGATTATCAATTTGATCTGATTTACTGGAAATACAAGATGGCGAATAATTCATGTCACTCGAAATTTTTATTTTTATTTTTGTGTGGGGTATCAAATGAAAGATATTGAAGAGTAGATTACAAAAATGTATATCACTTGTTATTAACGTTTAATTTGCGCGACATTTTGTCAAGAAAAATCTAAACTTTCCTCCCCTCCCCCCTTACTAATTTTGTGTTCACAATACCAAAGAAACCTATTTTACGTGAGACTTCACGCCTTACCAATTTATTCTTGTTTCAATTATAACAAATACTAAATATCTACGAATGAAATTTTAACAATTGAACTCATGGTGATTTAGAAGATATTGTTAATTATGTGATAAGATTTTATTTTTATTTTGTTGAAATAAAAAAAGTCTGTTAATAATTTACACAGAATTGTATGTACACGTATTTTCTTGAAGGATTTATTTGTTTGAGAGATGAAGTAAAGAAAAGTTACATCTCAGGTGACAGACAATTCAACGTGATAGACATAAACCATACAACTTTCACATTGTCTAAACCATCTCATATTGTCTCCACGTCATATCCTATTTTCCAAGTCTGTTTCTGTTGCCTAACGCGAGTCTCAAAGAGTTCTAACTCCACGTGCCTTCTGCACTCACGTTACTTACTAAATTTAATTTTCAACACTTCAAAGAAAGTATGTAAGCTTAGCTTACAATAAAAACATTTTTTTTGACACTGATTATAGAATAGATATAAACTTATCTAGACCTAAAAATTTTGATTTTTTAAAAAGTTACATTATTCAAAATGAAGTGAAATTGCTATGGGAATTACCTGTAATAAAGTGGACTAGTACTAGTGTCCCACTTTGACAACTAGCAGGATTTCGATTACGTGAAAGGTAAAAAGAGATAAAAACCAACGTAAAGAAAAGAGTTTGACGTATCGGGCAAAGGGTAGTAATATCAGTAGTCATAAATAATTAATGGAGACAGTGCTGGTCCGCAGACCTTCGGTATCGATTTGGCTTTAAAACTACGGCGTCCGCAGTCAGCTCTCTCGCTTTTCCGCCGAGATAGATTCACCTTCCTCTCTTCACTTCAATTTTCAATTCAAGTATGGAAAGAATTGCAAACTGACTTGGGTTTGTTATGCTGCTTAACTCTAGAAGAAACGTATTTATTTGCGTTTCATATTTTTCAGATTTATTGTATTATTTAAATCGAACATAATGAGTCGTTTATATCACTTGTGGAATAAATGAAAACACCCACCCTACCTTATGTCCTAAACCCTTGCCACCTTACCTTCTTGTCAGTCTAGAAATATAAGTCACTGAAGATAGCCGTCATACTTTGTATTTGTTTTATTTTTATAAACTTTTATATTTAGTATTTAAGAGGCTGAAACCGGTCTGATTTGTTTTAAATTAAAATATTGTGGTAGACCAATAAACTTATTTTCTACAAGTGCAGTGTTTTCATTCATTCCACAAGTGATATAAACGACTCATTATTATTTAAATCGTACTCTTTTGTATATATAGCGCAAAAATATTTATTTATAATTTATATTTTTGGTGCGAGAATTTAATATTGAATAACAATGGCTATTAGAAACGCAATAAATAATAAGCACTGAACCTAATATGGATTTGTTTTTAGCTATCGATCCTTCTAATTTGATTAATCTACGATGTAGGACTATTTACAAAGTAGCTTGTGCAAACTTGTGTTTAAATAGAACTTAAAATTAAATCGTTTCCATCATTCAACTCTAAAATTGTTAATTTCATAAAGGAATTGTTTGATATGAGCATTTTCAAATAGAATTGTACGGATGGTATAAACTTGATTCAATTATTGAATGGCCTGAAGCATTGTTTTAACGAGTAGCCAGTGGTTGAAAGTGCTTCATCTCACTGGAGGGGAAAGCATTGGGTTTGTCGAAGCCAGGTAACTGACGAAGTGCAGTGTTGTCGGATGCTAGGAAGCACCTCGTCGACTTCCCCGAGGGGCCTGTTTATATTTCCACTCAGGTGAGTCTGAAAGGGCTACGGCGTTTCCATGGTGATATTTCCAGGGATCAAGAACCTTTACACAAATCTAATTAACCCAGGGAGCATCCGGTCAGATCCCGTTCGTTACATGTTACCCCTAACTTGCCTCTCTACATAATCTTATACCAATCGTGTACTGAATTCCACTCATTTTGGGATCACGTCTTTTCCAACAACCCTATCTAAATCTAAGTTTTGAAAGAAACATGATATCGTTAGTATTTAAAAATAATTTGGCACTTCTCTAGATTATTAATCCCCTTATAAATAAAAACAGAGGGGAGTAATAATCTAAAGAAGGTGTACGGAATGTTCTTCTTTAGACTGCTACTCCCCTTATAAAAACAAGTGTGCTATTCCTTTGTCCCAAAGTACTGTGGACTATATACATCCCTTTTTCTTAATACTTATTTAGTCAAAGTCATATATAATCTAAATTAACACAGAGGAGTTACAATCTAAAGAAGTACCAATAATTTAAGTGAGCAAATATAAGCATAAGCATCCCAGAGATTCTATAATATCCGCTAATCCGGAGCAAAATTTCATACATGTTGCGAGATCTTAAGATAAAGTTGACTCATTTGGCTTGATTAGTTACTATAGTTCCTTTTATCAGTACTTTAAGGTCATGCTCATTTAGCGATTTTGTTCTTCAATTTATTGTATTTTGCTTTACTCAACAATAATACCTTCCAAAATTATTTTAACCCGTAAACCTAATAGCTTTACTTTTTAAGTTTTTGGTAGTTTTCATACTACGGAAAGTTAAATTTTAATTTAAATCAAATTATAATTATTATTCACTGTCTGTTTCCCGTAGTTAATAATAATTATAATTTGATTCTAATAGCTTTATACCAGATCTACCAATTGCACTGCGTATCTTTCATTCAATAAACCAGCTTTGTCGTTGGATATACCAATTGTACTGCAAATCTTTCATTCAATGACCAGCTTTGTCGTTGGATCTTCCAATTTCACTGCATATCTTTCATTCAATGACCAGCTTTGTCGTTGGATCTACCAATTGCACTGCATATCTTTTATTCAATGACCAGCTTTGTCGTTGGATCTACCAATTGAACTGCATATCTTTCATTCAATGACCAGTTTTGTCGTTGGATCTACCAGTTGCACTGCATAGCTTTCATTCAATGACCAGCTTTGTCGTTGGATCTACCAATTGCATTGCATATCTTTCATTCAATGAACAGATTTATCGTCTGTGTTAAAGCTAGAACTGAATAGATCAATTTAGGATCACTTTACTTAAATCCTATCTCTCCAGGTAGTAAGAGTTTCGGAATTTGGTATATTTAGTAGGGTACAGTAATAGATTTAAATTACATTTGTGAAAGGGATATCTGAGAGAATGAACTTATTAGGTTGATTAGGGATTAGGGGTAAGTAGTAAGCACATTGTTTGAGTTAGTTTGTATCAAACAAAAGGAGGAAATTTGAGTAAATTCTGTAATTAGTTTAGAACATGTATTTCCATTCAAAGTTAATGAATAAGGTATTTACGTTTGAGTAAAACGCTTTTGTGTAGATTATTGCTAGGTTCATTTTAAAATAAGTTGTGTTTTTTGGTTAAACTTTTTATTAAATGGATCAATTCTTTCTTAAACAGAAACTTCTTCAAAGGGGAAAAAGAGATAAGAAAGTTAAAAAAAGAAAGATTTTGACTTTTTATTATTTTTATATTTATATCTTAACTGCTATCTTCATATAGTAGGAGAAAGAGGGGGATATGTTGAAATGAGTATAAAGGAAAAAGGGGTAGTTTATTATCTGGATAATCTAAATTTTATTTATTTCTGATTCAAAAGTTTTAAGTACTAATTATTCATTTTTCCATTATTCTTGTGATAACATACGACACTAATTGGCAAACTTTTATTATATTTACTGTTCATACATTAAAAATAGTAATTTTTTTGTGTAATTTGATTTATTATATCCCACTAGGATACTCTACTATTAAGTGGTGTTTTATGCCCAGAGTGCTTGTGGTATTTTAAAGTGCTTACACTTAACACAATTTTCTTGTTATTGTTTTGGTCCATTATATTTTTGCACGTGTGCATTGGTTGAACAAAAGTTAAACAAGTCACACCCTACAAGTACGACGAGTGAAACCACACGTGCTGGTAGATGGGCGGCAGCAAGTTACTTTATACCCTTCTTACTTATAGCGAGGGCGCGTCAATGGGAGCCCTTTGCCTAAAATTATTATTAATTGACTTCCATGTCCCTCGGCGCGCTCTCCTATGCGGCGCCCTTCTCCCCTAACTCTAGAATATTCTCCCTAAATTATAAAACGCAATCCCATGCCACGAACCAACAAGAGCGTGCTCTAAAAAAAATTAATAATCCCTAACGTCCCTCTATTCTACAATGATTATTATAGACCTTTCCCGTAAAGATTAAGAATAATGTGTGTCACTCATTTCTGTGAATAATGTGTGTACATTTATAAAATTATATTATAGGTACAAATAAAGCTTAAGGTGTTTACTTAAAACTGTGGTCTAACCATCAACAATAATCTGGGTTCTATTTCCAGATTGGTAAGGGTTAAGTCCCTGGTAGGGTTGGGACATCGATGTCGATGTATCGAAAAAATCGATGTATCGGATAAAATAACATCAATCTTGACCCGAAGAAACATCGAAATTAAAAAAATCAAATAAAAGACGACGAAAACTACGGAATCGGCGAGCTTTTCTGCTCGAGGTAAAATTTTGGAAAACTAGCGAACTTTTATAAATTCTTCTTCTTTTGCTCCTCGGTCGAGGAAAATTTCTGGAAAACTATATAAATTCTTCTCGAGGTCGATGTCGATTAACATCGTTGCTGACCCGAAGAAACATCGATATTAAAAACATCGAATAAAATACGACGAAAACTACAAAATCAGCGAGCGATCAAAATGTGATGTCTGCTCGTGGTAAAATTTTGGAAGGCTAACGACCTTTTCTTTCTTCATCTTCTTTTATTGTTGCTCGGGTTGACAAGTCGATGTATCGAAAACATCGATGTTTATCTATCGACGTCCCCACCCTAATCGCTGCTTATATCGCGTCATTAGTTTCTATACAAATGACTCAGGAGGACGACCCCGAATCACCACAAGAAAATAGACTTTCTTTAGACTTAGTGGACCTTAGTAAAGGTAAAGGATGGGGACAGTGACTATATAAGTATATTCCGTACACTAAAACATAGTATATACAGTAGGTATACAGGATTATATTATATTAAAAGTATCTACAAGGCTTCCCTCATTCTTTTATTGCGTGAGCTAAGAGGATTTAGTCATATTGCTGGGCTATATTACAGTATTTTATCTTTTTACTGTTTAAACCCATTTCCTCATAATCAGAAGTGTCATACTTTTAGTTTTCTCATGAATCTAAACTGAGAGTTAATTTGATTTTAGAGAACTCACGAATACAGCATTCTACAGGGCAACTTTTATTCGGATTTTTTTATTTTTTTTATTGGGATGTAAAAGAGTTTGTAAAAACTTCTTGTTTTTTAATATTAAAATGGTTGTGTAATTATTGCTCCCTCTTTTAACATATAGATATGTTTTAGCTTTGGGGTACATAAGACATTTCCGTCACGCAAAACACAATGAAAAATGTTACGATCTTTAATATCATACCAGGAAGTTAGAATATCATAGATGGTAGATTTGTTTTCATTTTTATTCATTGTAGTATTTTAAAACAAATTTAAATTAATTTTAAATCAACAAAAATGTTGGGGCTCACGAGTTACGGCTCCCTAAAATTTTTAAAAATTAAATTTTTAAACATCAACTCCCGGAAATATCATTGGACCACAGAGATGAATATTTTTGTCTTTTTGCCTTATTTATAGGACCTGTCTTAATGGGGTAGGGGGGGGGGGGACTTTTTTTGTGTTGTGTTTAAATTTTTTGGGGGGTAAAATGTCCGCCAATTCGGAAACACGATATATTTTTGTGAACAAAATTTCAATACCTTTAAAATGATACCCAACTTTGTATTTTCAAATAGTAAAAATTTTGGGGCTCCCGAGTTACGGCCCTCTAAAATTTTTAAATTTGACTTTTTTATATCAACTCCCGGAAATACCATTGGACCACAGAGATGCATATTTTTGTATTTTTGCCTAACTTTTAGGACCTTATCTAATGGGGTAGTGCAGGGGGGGGGGGGGGGGGGGGAGGTACATTTTGGGCAAAAAAGTTTAACTTGTATACCAAATTTCAAGTCTACAGCTTCAGTAGGTCGGGAGATATACTCCAAGATGCGACGGACGAACTACAAAAAGCATAAGGGTTTCTAGGACGACCTCGAAACCCAAAAAACCAGGAAAACAATTAAATAAATTTTACTGGCTTGTAAAAGCATAAAAACAATAAAGTACGTGATAGGATGCGAGGAAGCAATGTGTCACACCTCACTCCAGTTGGCAGTCTATTTTAAAGTCATATTTGTTGTCAATTAATAATGGTTATCATAATATTTTTCCTCATTTGGTCAAAATAAAGTTGCATAATCATGTATTAGCGACAGTATTGAATGGTGCCAGTTGTATATGAATTAATTGATTGTATGAAGACATGAGATCATTACTCTGGGGCGCGTGCCAAATATTTAGATTTATTTCTACAAGTCTATACGTATATAAATAACATCGTACTAAATCATCTTGTCGAGGCTACGAATCTGTCTGTCTATCTTCACAAATATGATCTTATAAAGATCTGTCCTTCGAAATCTATGTTAAAGAAAAATATTCATTATTATCAGTATTTTTGATTATAGTGAAATTAATTAAATCAAATATGTTGATGTGTCAACATAGGTGATTAGGTGAATAATGTTAGTGATTGATAGAACTGTCATGTTTAACTGTTCGATCTAATTTGCAACGCTAATCAATGTCACTCTACGACGTATGGAAGGAAATTAGATTTGATGATGTCACAAAATACAGCTATTACTAAATTTATTAATAAATCGATAAACAAACATATTTTGCAATTGAATCAAGGTACTTTTATAAATAACCTTATTGATTTATGATTTTAGTAAGATTGTGTTGAAAATAAGTACAGTAGTCGCCGCTTAATGTGATCACGGTTAATGTTATCAACCGCTTAGTGTGATCAAAATAGCTTGGAACGGGCCCACCCAATACCAATGCATTAGAAATTATCCGTTTATTGTTATCAGTATTTCGTTTATTGTGATCGTCGAGAGTCGAGATCGTTGAATTTTTTTATTTCATTTTCGGAGAAACGACTAGAGCTGCGGCAAACCGAGAAGAGTTTTGTCTTTAAAACCCAGTATTCTCAGAAAGTATACCTCAAACCACATTTCCCTTCCCCTCTATTACTTCATAGAACATCTAAACATCCATTTCTCCCCCTATTTCTACGACATTTCACTTATACAGAGCTCGAGCTTAGTGAGTTTTTTGTCTTTCAATGTTTCTTACTCTTTTGCCAAATTAACATTAAGTTCGAAGTCGATTAGTTTTGTTTTATAAAAAGAGTCAGACGAAGAATGAGTGTTTCAAAACGTCGTGATCTCACCTCGTCAAAGAAGTTTGACATCGTAAGATCGAACGATCGTCTTTCGACCGAGATGTTGTTTTTCTTCCGGCCAATATCAACTCATTAATCCAGCCAAGTGACCAGGCAGGGTATCATCTGTACTCTGTGCCTTTAAAGGCCTTTACAGGAATCAGATGAGAAAAACCGTACTCTCTGCGATCGACGAAGGCCTTGAAACTGGTACTGACTCTACGGGCTCATGAAATTGCCAAAAAAATCAATGTTTTGGAAGCTTTGCATTTGGTTTGGGTCGAGGTGAGCGATCAAACAATACGAAATTGTTATAGACATATGGTGGGTTTATTCAGGCAGAATTAGAAGAGGTACCGATTGAAAAACCCTGTGGCCTTGAGAATAAAAAATATGAAGAGTGGATGGCGACAGTGAGGTTCAAACTGATGAGAAAATTACTGAAGACTCTATTTGTGCCAAAGTATTACAAGATAAGGAAGACAGAGAAAAAGATAGAGAGGATGATGATAATAAAGATTGTGTTTGGTGTGATGATGAACCAAATGTCAGACCTCCTTCTAACAGAGAGATGCTCGATGCCCTGGAAGTTTTAAGAAGAGGTATTCAATTCCGTGACGAGGACTTTCAACAACACTATCAATACGAACGTTTTGTATTTGACATAATAAAAAAATCTCAAGTTCAATCATCAATTGAACATTATTTCCAAAGTAGATAGGAATTTTTGACTTATAACTAGTACTCGTATGTAGTAATATATTTATGTGTATTATGTATAGTTATGTCCCTAAAACAACTTTAAGTTAAATTTTATGTAAAATATGTATAGTGTCATTTCAATTATTTGTTTATTTTCTAATGTGTAGATCACATGTGTTTTATGTGTACGTAATAAACACCGTTATTTTCCTATTTTTAAAATTTTATTTTTTTTAGTTTTACTCTCTCCAGTAGTGCCTTTTGCTTATTATTATCAGTCGGTTAATGTGATCACTAGGCCTTGGTCCCAAAGTGATCACATTAAGCGGCGACTACTGTAATATATTTTGCCTCCAAACTTACTGATGTTAACAGAAGCTTATGAGATCGTTCTGAAGAACGAACACTTTTGGTCTTGGATTTAAAAAATTCCAAGACAGAGATCTGTTTCAGACATTTGGGGATTTTTTTGGTTCTGTTTCTGTCTGTCGGTCTATCTCTCGCTCAAATGTTCGAACCAACATATCTTAAAAACTAATCGTCCGGTATTAATGAAATTTGGATGTTAGGTCATAATTAGGCTATTGTTAGTCCATTTGAACATTCTGCGCCCATTTGTTTTTCTTCCACATTCGCACAAACATACATTTGTTTTCACCCATATATGGTGGCTTCATAAGAACTTATATAATTTTTATGAAATTTGGATGGTTTGTCGACATTAGCCCGGAGGTAGCACTAGATTAATTTAAACCTTCTGTGCTCTTTAAATTTTGCTAAATAGTCCAGAAGATAGCGTGCAAAAAAGTGTCTTGACTAACATCAAGCTAGAATTTTGTGTATAAGTAAATGTTTTGGTGCCTTTTAAGAATATGTGGTCGGCTAAGTTCGTCTGCGGGACATAGCTTGGCAATAGGCATTTGAAAAAAAAAAAACCGATGGAGAGCGGCCATGTCCCGCCCTCTTTGGTGGACAATGTGATTTTCATGATCCTGAGTACCAACTTAGTTAGTAGACCAAAATTCAAGTTGATGGTAGTTTGTCACTTAATAGGTTAGTTAGTTAAATATTACTCCGAATCAAAGTGATCCCCTATCAAGGGACTAACTGCCATCAACTTGATTTTTGGTCTTCTAACTAATTAGTACTCAGGATCATGAAAATCATGAAAAGGACATGAAAGGATTCTCAGGATCATGAAAATCACATTGTCCACCAAAGAGGGCGGGATATGGCCGCTCTCCACCGGTTTGTTTTTTTCAAATGCCTATTGCCAAGCTATGTCCCCCAGAAGAACTTAGCCGACCACTCTTAAAAAGCCCCAAAACATTTACTTATACACAAAATTCTAGCTTGATATTAGTCAGACACTTTTTTGCACGCTATCTCCTGAACTTTAATATTTCAATTCATATATAAAATCAGAACAATTGTAACAGATTTAAAAAAGGGAGGAGAAATTAAATAAATTTGACAATAGGTTGTAAAAGCATTAAATAATTTAAGTATACAAAATAAGACGTGAAGAAGCTATGTGCCACACTAATTGGCAGACTGTTTTATTAATTAACTATAGAGCATCGGGATACTCCCAAACTTTCCAGAGATATATTTGTATATTAATATAGATTTTTATTTATTTACAATCTCTATATGATTGAGGTGGTGTTGTTTTCCTCTTTTATTTTCTAGTAATGCAATGATGTAAATTTCGTTGCTGAAACCTTACGTTATTAATTTTAATTTTGTAATTACTTCCATTTCGAAACTCTGATAATTGTTATTAGTAATTTATCCAATTGTTATATTAGCTATTTGTTCTTAAAATTGTTTTTTTTTTTCTCTCTCAATTCTTGGGAACATTCCGAGAAAATGAAAGGTCTTACCGAAGATTAAGACTTTCTGTAATGCTCGTACAATGTGAAAAGCAGAGAGAGAGAGAAATTGTTCTTTAAAAGACTACATCCTCTTTTGACATCCATTTAATTGGCTGATTTTTATCTAGCGAGACCTGTCAAGGATTTATTTTGTCCTGGACCCTCTTTCACCAGATAAATCATCTTGTAAAGAGACTGGACGACCACCAGGTGGAAGTGAAAACCCCATTATGTCATACTGTTTGATTTGCTTCGGGCTTCAGATCCTTTAGGAAATTGAATGATGTTATCACTATGTGGTATTGACATGAGATTTACTCGTCCATTTAACCACTAACGACTCTTCTGGAAACGGCTTTACAAATTGAATGCTTCGAGTTTCTAAAAAATTGAGCTCTTAAAAAATTGTATTTCGGTAAAAATATTAAATCAGTTTGAAACAACTTATATGTATATATGGTTCTTTAAGTTTAAATAGAATGAATGGGAAACTTTATTCTTATAATTTAGAGAACGGTTTCTTTGGGTTTCTTAGGCTTAAATGGTTTCTTTAGGTTTAAATATAGTTTAATAGGTTTCTTTAGGTTTAAATAGAATGAATGAAAAAACTTTATTCTTATAATTGAGAGAACAGAAATGATAAATTTAGAGCTATTCTATTCATTTTTGTCCTATAAAAAGTTCAAAATAATTAATAAATTTCTCAAGCAATTCTGGTGAGTTCGAATCCTAGAGAGGTCAGATCTATTTTACACTGTTAATATGATCACACCGAGTAGATGTGTAAAGCGGCTGATACCCCGTCTTGTAATAATCTTATATTGTGTTTTTCCGACGTAAAATATAAGGTTTACTAGGTTAGTATATTTTAAAATTCACCACGAACACAATAAAATAAAAACGTAAGAACATTGAGGGATGTGAATATATATTATTTATGTATATTCCATATCTTTGCCAAATTGAATACGACCTATTTAAATTTTATTTACCTACTATTTGTCTCTTGGCTTCTTACTAGTAATTTATAATACTACAAATTAAAATAATGTCAAGTAATAAGAAATGAATTATAAATCATTAGTCTGATAAAAAGCGACACTATATCAAAGTAAAGATACTTTTTCAGGAGGCTAATTATTTTTATTGGCTTTTGTTTCATTTCTTAGCTTGGGGTTATTATTAGAAGTGACTTTTTTGTGTTTTAGAGTAAATTAAAGGTAGTTTTCTGATAAGATAAAAGGGGCGTCTTGGATTTGTATAGGGAAGGATCGTGGATAGGATGGGTCTCGTGGCATTAGCAAGGGTTCCGATTGTCATTTAGGAGAAAACCGAAATCCCTGAATTATGTATGATTTGTTTTGCACTAGACCGAGTTACGAGGAGCTCTGCACAAGACCTCGTCCGGGACAATTTCAAACCTACATAAGGGGATTTAGAAATTGCTAGAAAGGGTGCCTTTCTGTTGAAGGGTTTTCCTTGACATTTGGGAACAGAATCAGAAAACATTTAGGGACTAAATCTGGTTCTATAAATCGAAAAGCCTAAACCTGACTTGAATCTTATTAAAAGGCCTTAAAATCCTTTAGAGGAAAATAAACATTACGCGGTTTTCGTTACTCTAAACTGATTGTATTTGTGTGCAACCTCTGAAGTACGAAGCTAAATAAATTGGATGGTATATTTACGTAGTCCTTAAATGTTTTTACCTAAATATTTATTTATGTTTTTCCTGTACTAAACCACAGCTGGGGTACAATCAATAATCAATACCTTCCATGCTTCATGACCTTGAGAATGTTTTAAAGAAGTGTGTTCATGAAACAATCAATATTTTAATCTACCATCCTTTCATTATCTAGAAACATGAAAAAAATTGAACTGTGGGTGAATTAGAAAATCTTTGATCCGAGCTATGAAAATTACTGATTCATAGTTTTTTGTCTTATGATACACAAATTAAAATATTAGATTTACATAAGTACTTACATATTTTACGATTTTGGTAGTATTCATACTACGGAACGATTAAATTTTAATTTAAATCAAATTATAATTATTATTAACTACGGGAAACAGACAGAGAAAAATAGACTCCAGCGCGGGGATATGAACCACCGGCCTCTATATTTCCAGTATAGTGCTCTAACCAACTAAGCTACGCAGGAGAATGAATTTCTCTGACGTTAATGATACCTTGACCCGAATTTAAAGCTTTCAATTTTTCCACAAGTCTGAGAAGTCAACATTAATGACAAAGAACTAGACCGAGAAATAACGCTTATAATTATAAAGTACCCAATTAGTACCTGTACCTAGTACAATCAATTAGAAATTCATATTTTACGATTTTGGTAGTATTCATACTACGGAACGATTAAATTTTAATTTAAATCAAATTATAATTATTATTAACTACGGGAAACAGACAGAGAAAAATAAACTCCAGCGCGGGGATATGAACCACCGGCCTCTATATTTCTAGTATAGCGCTCTAACCAACTAAGCTACGCAGGAGAATGAATTTCTCTGACGTTAATGATACCTTGACCCGTATTTAAAGCTTTCCCCGCGCTGGAGTCTATTTTTCTCTGTCTGTTTCCCGTAGTTAATAATAATTATAATTTGATTTAAAATAAGTACTTAATGATAATCAGTAAGTTAGTATAGTGTCAACCTAAATATTATTGAATTTACTCACACTGAAAAAATGCTTTGTTCTAAACCGGGAACTTCAAAAGATGAACACAAACTATGGGTTTTTGTTCACTTTTCGTACTTTAAAGGTCATGAGATAATTTAGATTTGCTTATTAAAGGATAATTAATACACATTTATCTGAGGATGCAGTGGGACAATAGAATGAAACTTATAATCCTTTACATTGGAACCCCTAACTTTTGGTAATTCATATTTTCTTGTCCCTTCTCTAACTAATTATATCTTAAAAGCGGAGATAGTAAAAGTTCATATTTGTTTATCTGATAATTATTATTAGTTTTACGAGAGTATGATAAATGTATATATTCTCCTCAATAAATATGCCTGCACAACATATTCATTTGATAAACCGATTAAACCTGACTTATTTGTCCAGATTATCGAGATTGTATTTTAATGAAATAAATCTTTATTCACAAGTGTTTTTGGTTTTTTTTTTCAGATTTCTGGAATGGAGAATAGATCCACAGCTTTTTCTCATTTTAACCATCTGTATCAACGTTAAGCAACATTTTCTACTTTACTTGAAGTACACGCCATCTATTAGCGATTTGTAAGTGTATACTTTATTTTTAATTTATTTTTTTGTTTGGCATAACCACTGCTTAATTGTATTAAAAGTATTGAGTAGGCTCATGCTCATGCTAACTTATTAATAATTGAATAATTAAACTAGTAATAGATAAAAAAATAGCCTTCCTATTAGTGTGTCACATAGCTTTCTCGCGTCCTATTTCGTATACTTTAAAGATTTTATGGTTTTACAGCCTATTATTTTCAAATTTATTTAATTTTTCCCCTGTTTTGTAAATAGGTTAAAATTGTTTTGATTTTTACATAAATAGAAGTATCAATTTAGCAAAATATAAAGAGTGAAGATGGTTGAAATTAATCTGGGGCTATTTGCAGTCTACTTTCGACATATCATCTAAATTTCATGAAAATCAGATGTATGTGTAAATAAATGTATGTTTGTGCGCATGGTCACGAGAAGCAAATGGGCGTAGAAAGTTAAAACTTATATGGGACCGAAAATGGGCTAATTTTAACGTACCATCCAAATTTATGAAATTCGGATGAGTAGTTTTAAAGATAGCTAATAAAGTATTTGGTATTACCTAATAAGTATTAATAATATATTAATAAAGTATTGCCCTTAATATGAGTATTATATGATGAATTAAACATAGTTGAAATTTGAAAAATAAAGAAAGTCTCCATACAAAATATTATATGCTGCGCTTTTTTCAATAATACCTGTTGGTTCGAAAAAATTGAGTGGCAGCCCGACTGACAGAAACGTAACTAAATATGGTCCCTGATGTTTGAAACGTATTTCTGATTTGGATTTTTTCAAATCGGAGATATAAAAATTTCTCGCTCTTCAGAACGATTACATAGCTTCCGTTACCTTCGGTAAGCTTGGAAGCAAAACATTGTTAAGAATGAAGTTTGTTTACGAAGCATATAATCCCTCATTCAATTATTCATGCCTGGCTAGAAATAGGTCAATCTTGGATAGAGTTGTCTAAATCGTATAAATCTGATGATACTCGATATCGGATATTTTTGTATCATTCCCGTTCTGTCACCTTACAAAATAAGAAAGGTGTCACAATACTGTCTTCACTACGACTGGTTTACAATGCATGGGGAATGTTATATCCTAGTACTTTGTTGCAACTCATGCCGAAGTCGTTTCTTATTGATCCAGAGTCTCTACTAATCCGAACAAAGGGTTTGTCGTACGGTGACGTCACCCAACCGGCTAATCCTAAGATACCATGCTTCTGCACGTCTCAAGATAAATTGGTTAGACGTTGGTAATTCCTTTCAGTTTGAGGGTGGTTTCTACAATGCAATTAACTATTAATGAACCCCGAAAAAGGAGAGAGGATTTAATATGACTTTATTATTGTACGTTTTGAGTCTAATAAAAACTTGTTCTCTGTCTGGGAAATGTTATTTCATTTTTAGCTGTCTTAATTGTACTTGTATCTGCAATTTTTTTATGCTACTATAGTGTGTAAAGCCGTACTCAATTGATAAATATAAAGGTTTTCCATAAAGTTGTTTATGTGTACATAATATAAAATTATATTAAACGATAAAAAATATAGATAATAGAATATCATAATAATATTCATTCAATAAAACATCCTATTTTATCCTTTTTAATTCATATGAATCGCCCTTAATATGAGTATTATATGATGAATTAATCATAGTTGAAATTTGAAAAATAAAGAAAGTCTCCATAAAAAATATTATATGCTGCGCTTTTTAGGGTTTTGTAGATACTTCTCAAAACCCTTATACCGAGGGTGATGTGTCCGTCCGTCCGTCGCTCTTTGGTTGATAGGGCCCGAACCATTTAAGCGAAAGTACTGAAATTTGAAACACTGGTGCAACTTTTTGACTCAACCACAGGAAAAATATACAGAAGTTCATAATTAGATTTGCGCATGCGCAATTCGAAAAAATGTGGTAAACTCAAAAAATTATATTTTTTTTAATTTTTGAGTAGGGTATCAAATGAAAGGTGCTGAAGAGTAGGACACAAATATATATATATGATTTTTTAAATGTTGCATTCCTTATTGGTTAAATAAATCAAAATATACCCAAAACAAATTCCCCCCCCCCCCCCCCCCAACCACTATAGATCGGCTGGCGCTAAAATTTTGAAATAATTCATGCTAATATCTTATTGTGGGGCGATGAAAATTCCGAGAGTTCATCCCAAATTTTCAAAAATTGTTAATTTTGGGCGCGAAAAAGTGAAGTGCGCCCAAAATTTTATTTTTTTAAAATTTCGTGTTGGGTATTAAATGAAAGCTGCTGAAGAGTAGGACACAAATATATATATGCTTTTTTAAAATTTGCATTCCTTATAGGGGAAAAAAATAAAAATATACCCAAAAAAAAATTTCCCCCCCGCAACCACTATAGATCGGCTGGTGCTAAAATTTCGAAATAATTCATACTAATACCTTATAGTGAGGCGATGATATTTCCGGGAGTTCTTTCCCAGGTTTTAAAAATTACCAATTTTGTGCGCGAAAATTTGGAGTGCGCCCAAAATTTTATTTTTTAAAAATTATGTGTTGGGTATCAAATGAAAGCTGCTGAAGAGTAGGATACAAATATATATTTGCTTTTTTAAATTTTTAAGTCAAAATATACCCCCAAAAAAATCCCCCCCCCAAATTTTATATAATGGCTGGTCTTAAAATTTTGAAATGATTCATGGTTACACCGTATGGTTGGGCGATGAAAATTTCCTAAAAAATGTAATTTATCTTGTCGTTATTACCTATAAAAAATATTGTGACCTCCCGGGGGATCGAACCCGGGACCCTTAGGATCGAAGAAAAAAAATCATAATTACATAACGGGTATGCTTAATCATCTACAAAACCCTAAAAAGTACTTGGACGCAAGTACTTCCCTGTGATTTTTTCAACCTGTTTATAGGTAATTATCAATACCTTTAACAATATATTTGTAAAGAAGACTCTCTGTATCTTGTGGATTTCACTTGTCCAAAATGATCGTTTGTAGTTTTAGAGTATTTGTTATTATATTAGAGTGGGACTTGGTCGGTACATAGTTCTAGTGGCTGATGTAACATATCAGCCAAAGTAGTACAGTAAGTATGTATCTAGTCAATTAGAAGGGGTAGTTTGATTAGGCACCACCGTGCATGATTGGATCCGGTCTAGTTGATTCGGTCTGGCCAAGTTTCATTGTGTACAAATTACAAGTTGATAGGGTCGAAGGCTAGATCCCTCCAGCGTTCTGGTTCCCTCCACCACCATTAGTCCGATTATGAAAATTGGACCTATGGGAGCCAAACCCTACTGACAGATGGTGCGCATCTACAATAGTAGGGTGCATTGATTTTTAAATTTGTCTCATTTACTTCCCTTCTGTTGTTTGGAATGACTATTAGAGACTACATATTTAGATTTCTAGTTATCTAGTTACCATATAATTCTTAATTAGTATATTATGTTAAGTAAGGTATATATTTGCACATAATACATAGTTATTTTAGTGGTCTCCCTTTACAATTATTTTAAATCAATATTTGAAAAGTCTACGAAGATCTAGAATCTTGATTAAGAAATTACTAATCATAATCATTAAGTAAATCCTCTAAAATTGTTTTTATTTATAACTAGCAAAACCCGGCAAACGTTTTCCTGCCTATACATAATTATTCACCTATGTATATTTAAATATGGGTGATGTGTATGTAATCTAGAATCTATACTCGTTGTAGAATAACAAAAGATGGCTTATACTTATGAGATTAGATAATTTTTATTGGTATAAATAGATAATGAACTATATACTTTTTTTTATTAATAATTCACGTGAATGAACAATATTATTCACTATTCCATTCGCTACATAATTAAACTTAAAATAAATTAAACTAATGCTAATTATTAGCGTAACGGGACTGGATAACAAATATTTTTGGTTTTTAGTTTTGGTGTATATAAGTACAGAGTTTTTTGGAATTCCTACTCTGGAGCAAGCAACATACTGTTGGCCATGCGAAAAACATGGATTCTAATTTTAAATTGAAAAGCATTTTTTCCCCTGCTTTTCCATTTTACCCCCTTCTTATATGAAAATATGACAAAGTGAACGTAACAACAATTACTGAACTCTTAGAGAGCTTTCCAAAGACATGCTTTTTGAAGGGTATATATACTATTTTGACTTTTGCAAATTACTTAAAATGAGATACATTTTTGGAACGAAGTTCCTTACGGCACGTTCTGGAGCCCAGGAGTGAATCCAAAAAAAAAAAGACCAAAATCACCGTCACAAAATAACCGTCACGCAAAAACCGTCACGAAATTTACCGATGGTGATAACTTGAGTAAAAGATCACTGAGTTAGTTGAAATTTGGTACACATGTTCATTTTACCAATGCCCAGGCTGAGTTCGTTGGAAAACGTTATCCGCCCAAGCGTTCACGCGCAACGCTCGCGTAAACGTTAGCTTCAATAAGACGGGAAAAAATGTTATTATGGAAGCCTGTTACTTGAGTTGTTTATTTTTGTTATATGTCAAAATGTCACTTGGTTTTGTAAAATATCGAAAATATAATCACGGCCTTGTTAAAAGTAAAATTGATCTGTGCTGACGCTTATTTCAATATATTAGGTTTATTATTATAATACTGCGTATTTAATCCAAGAAAAAATTCTAACTTCATCTATTTAATGAGACAAACAACTTTTTTAAAAATTGTTTTTAGTAAAACGAACACCGACACTGTTATGAAGTGATAAAGATCGCTATATTTATTAAAGTGGACCCAAACGTTTAAAATAAAGAAAACAACGTTTTTACCGAAATCTTCCGTTCTAACGTAAAACTTCTTACACATTGTCTAAAGTACAATTGAAACAGGCATGTAAAATTTCAACCGGATTCAAGCAGAAGCTTTAGAGTAGGGAAGAGATATATTTTATAATATTTTAAATTAATAGGCCGGGTAAAAAACAGTATACTTAGCAGTGTCATTTTATAATTTATATTTAATGAAAAATGTTTTAATGAACTTCGTTCCTACCGGGTGTCCCCCGACACCACACGTAGTTTTTTTAATATTTAGTGTTAATGGAAAGTAGTGTATTTATTTAATTACAATCAGTAGTTTTAGAGTCAGAGTTTACGCTTATACGAGAAAAAAAGGCGATGTTACGTTGAGTTTTAAATTATTATGGTACCTTCATTGGGCTACCTTTAACCTTCTATCCAAGCTTAATCGAAAGCAAACAAGTAGTTTTAAACATATGGGTGCTATTATAAAATGTTGACGTTCAGATAAAGATAGACCTATAGCTATAGAACTGCAGTACACGAGGCCGAATGTAGCTCTCACGGCTACACCTTTCGTCCGATCACTTTGAAATTTGGCATATATGTGTATAGTACCTACCCACACAATTTAAAAATATAGCGACAACAAAATAGGGTAAAAAAACTTAAGGGTTAACATTTTTTTTTGGTCACCATGTGCGGGGCATCTTATGAAAGGGTACGTCGAGTTGATTACAAAAATATACAATTTTTTAATTAAAATATGAAGCGTTAGTGTAGGTCATCATTAAATGTAGAAAGAAGAAGCCACTCCACGTAAAATAAGTTTATTATTTTCAAAGCAGCTTTCAGCCACTATATAGGACCATCATCAGTGCTGCACAAGCGAAGAAAGTTAAATAAAAAGATAAAACATGGGAGAACAGTGAGTCATGTCAAACCAGTTGTACCAGTTGCTGCTCTGAAAATAATAAACTTATTTTACGTGGAGTGACTTTTATTTTCTACATATAATTTTTGGTTTTAAGCTTTGATAGACCGAGCGACTTTAAGTTTTACTTAACTTTTCTTTATATATTTTTTATTTATAGGCCGGTTCAGTGGCAAAACATGCTTTATCAGAAGTTTTTTTATGTGTTTTGAGAATATCATACCCATAGGATAGTTCAAAGTTGCCTTTTTAGCATTTTAAAAAGCACCATCAATAGGTACTACTTAAACAATACAGTGTTCCCTATGTACCCTCGCTGTGTGCTGACTAGCACACACTTGACCTGTTCGTTTTTCTTTTTTTTACGACTCCATCAACAGCATTAGGTTATGACAAGAGAAGGTATCCAGCCAATTTACTCATTACCATTTTATATGATAATTTTACTATATTGGTCTGGATGTATACTAAGCTTTGCTTAATTCTTTCACTCTCTCTATCTTTATATATATGCGTATTTGTGTACATTATTCGACAATAAAATACTTTTAAAAAAACAATTGTACATTATTCATTGAAGACAAATAGTGTAAGAATAAGAAAAAAGACAATTTGTAGAAATTCGCAGATTGCGGTATTGTTTTACAACAGTACCAGTGGGATTTATATGCATAAATTGATTGCTGTGTATTGTCTCTTGGGCATTTCTTTGTTCTTTTATAACAGTTTTCTTTTTCTTTTCGTTTTTTTTCTAAAAATAAAAGACCTTCTTTTTTTGGAGGATTCCCATCTTAATTTCTACATTGAGTTCAATCTATTTCGACAACTTTGTATATCTACTTTTTTTGTTTTTGTTTTTTTCCCATTCTATTTAGTAGTGACTTTATTGATAAATAAATTCGTTTTAAAGTTGATAAAAAAAAAGTGCCTCTTTATTTAAATTGAAATGTTTTTTACAAAGTGAAATATTATCACTTTATAACTAAACAGAATAAGAAAGACTTAAGTGTTCTTTATTAAAAATTTAAGAGAACGATCTTTAGTTAGAGAGGAAAAAGAGTTCTTTTTTTTGCTTTCTTGCCTTAACAGATAATTTTTTTCAATAGGGTCGTTTGTTGAAGGATTTAATTTTTTATTATATCGTCTTAAAAGGCCCTACTAACTCGCTGAAATTATTATGACTGTTCCACGTTAACGATAAAAATTCAGTTATTTTAATAGCTATCGAAAAATCCTGTGCAAAAATTCACTATGAAGAAAATCTTTCTTAATTATATCAACGCCTATAAATAGTTATAGACCGACATTTAAAGTTTCCATGCTTCTAGGAAAAATAAAAAAAAAATACATAAATTGCCCAAAACCTTCACTGTTATTAATTAGAGTCGGACTTTAATTTATATATATGCAGTATTTATTCTGAGAACTTTAAATAAAATTCAACAAAAAATAATTTATTTTTATATCCTATATATTTATTTTCAATCTCAATATTTAACTTTAAACTTGGTTGAATTCGAGCTACAAAAATTGACGTATTCTGTTTTTCTCTGTTATCGAATTTTCTTTCTATGAAATAGGAGGAGGGTGTCTAGTCAAAAGATGCCAATGACCTCCCACTCAAACTAAAGGGTCATAGGGTTGGCCCTAGATAGATTAATATGCGTCATATTATTTATAATTTATAATTTTATTCCGTTTTAAGAATTAAATATTCTTATCTCCTATTATAAATTCTGGTGTTTTGAATGTACAAATGGAATTTTCATAAATAATAACATATTTACATATTGCATAAATCAAATTTGACTTAAAATTCTAATTATTTTCGTTAGTATCATTCTTTGAAAAATAAATGATATATTGTTTTAAATAGGATTTTGAGAATAATATAATTTGGCATTTAACTTAAGAAAATAACAATGGCACTTGATTATGCAAAGTTTATTAAAAGAAAAGCTTTACTGTGTATCAGTGATTGATAAATGATAAATCACATTTAAAAATCTTTTGACATCGTACTCAACTGGCTCATTGGCATGTAATTATTTCGTATAGAGTTTTCTCTTTGTTAGTTGTTCGGGATTTCGTAGTTATATTATTAATACAATTTTTTTTTTTTTTTTTTTTTTTTTTTTTTTTTTTTTTTTTTTATAGTTAAAATAAGTCCTTTCACTGAAAGGACTTATACTTTTATATATTTTTATTACACACTTACAATTTTACATGTAAAATAGCGTTACAGTTAATATTGCTTGTAAAGCATGAAAAGGATGTATTTCAGTGACTACATCTGTTTGGCTTTATGATTTCATATTGGATAATAAATATATAAAAAAATAGACTGCCGATATATGTTACACATAGCTTCCTCGCATCCTATCACGTAATTTATTGATTGTATGCTTTTACACGTTATTATTGTCTAATTTATTTAATTGTTTCCCCAGTTTTTTTAATAAGTCAAAATTGTTTTGATGGGTCTTTTCTGTACCCTTCAACTTTTATGGGGTTGCTAAAAAAACCATGCTTTAGGTTGACCACCTTATTATTTATTGACATATATACATATATATATATATATATATATATATATATATATATATATATATATATATATATATATATATATATATATATATATATATATATATAAATACTTTTTTGAACTTTTCCAAAACCATAATATGCAGATATTGTTGTTATCTCATTAGATTTTTAAGGAAAAATTATTCAGTCAACTAGGTTTTAGTATAATAGATGTTAGTTTGGTTTAAGTGAATTGTACGGTACCATCGAATGTTGTACTTTGATTTGGACCTCTATCTGGTCTACATGCAAAAATTGTGTTTTTTAACCTTTCACATTCTACACTGTTATCTGCCAAGGCAAACAGCCATAAAAGTTGAAGGGTGCAACCCTGTATTCGCGAAAACGCGCCCGGTAGGAATGGGAGGAGAATAACAGAAAATACTCAAGTATTTATATATATATATATATATATATATATATATATATATATATATATATATGTGTGTGTGTGTGTGTGTGTGTGTGTGTGTTGTGTATCAATAAATAATGAGGGGATCAACCTATCGCGTGGATTTTGTATACACTAGACAGTTGTGGAAAATACGAGTACCCTATAAAAGTTGAAGGAAGCAACCCTGTATATGGGAAAAAGCGCCCGGTAGGAGTGAGGGGGGAGGGGAATAACAGAACAGACCCGTTTTGATTTATTATATTAATTAAATTATCAATGAAGCAAAAGTTAAAGATCACAGGTGGTCAAAATTAATCTGGTGATATCTACGATCTACTTTCGGAAAAACCATCCAAATTTCATAAATATTAGACGAGTACTTTTGAAGATATAGGTATGTGAAGAGAAACAAATGGGTGCAGAAGGTTGAAACTTATAATGGACTATTACCCTTAATACCTGCCTTACAAATTTCATTAGAATCGGACATTTAGTTCCTTAGATATTTTGGTTTGCAAAAGTTGAGTGATAGGCAGACATGGGATTAAAAATGTTCCCTGATGTCTGAAATGGATTTCTGTCTAGGAATTTTTGAAATCGGAGACAAAATATTTTCGTTCTTCAGAACGATCACATAACTTCGGTTACCTCCGGTAAGCTTGGAAGCAAAATTAGAAGAATAATTAAATGAAAGAATAAAAGTAAATTAGATAAATAAAATAAACAAGATAAATAAGAAAAATAATTAAATGTACTTAAACAAATCTTTATAAATAAATTAAAGTAGATAGAGGAGAGGAATACAGATATTTAAAAAGTTCCTAAGCCACTGTCTCTTTAGGCGTCAAGGAGGATTGTCTGATAGACTGGAAAGAAAGAAGTTAAACTAGAGAATTAGGAAGGTCTAGTATGGATTCATATGGATTGTACAATAGTGGGATATGGATAGATTTCGAATGAATGAAATGTTGAGATCATTGTGGATGGCAACATAGACTGGAGCATCAGTGATTGTTCTTAGTATCTTGATATCATGATAAACAAGAATGGTTAACTAAACATCTGAATACTCAAACAATGGCGTTTTTAGAATAAATTTGGCAGATATTATGAAAAAGATATATATTTTTACTAAGATAATACTTGGTAATATATATGAAACGAATAAAAACTGGATTCCTCAAGGGCATATATTTAATAAGATCAGGATTATAGTTAATAAGATTTATAAAAACTCCATGTTCAATATTAAAACTTGCTAAATCGGCTTATCTAAACTACTAGAAGAGTTATTAAGCTGCAGTATTAAAGGAGTTTACAAACTGTATTTACAAATATCAATAAAGTAAATATTTCATATACATAGTTACATAAATATAGCGTGATGATGAAGATACTTGAGTTATGGAATAAATCCATCAAACTTAAAAAGTAATCTGTTTTATACTTCGAGGAAATAAGAATCAATTTTATATATATATTTTTTTTTTATTAAAAATGTAATTACAAAGTTTTTGTTACAAATAAGTTGCTATTTAATAATAAACTTTTTAACACACAAAACATAAGCCTTTTGGAAACCTAATGGCGTATTCTGACTTAAAAAGTTTTCTATTTCCATTTGTCTTTATCAACGTACTTGTTAATTTGTTAAATAAAACCTAACATAGTTTGACCTTTCCTGTAAATTCCATTGAACACTTACTTTTACAAAATATATTGATAACTTTACATTATAGCATATAAATAAAAAGAAACAGTCTCTCTACAGAAGATAATACTTGTTTATTTATCGAAGCAGCTTTCGGCTTTTATAAAGCCATCATCAGTGCCGATTTGGGAAGAACTAGAGTAACATTATAAATGAAAATACGTAGTGGGCAAGTCATGCGATGTCGGATACTAACGTAAGACTACGTTAATCTCCGAGGAGGAGGAGTCTTAAGTTAGCCTCCGACATCGCATGACTCGCCCACTACGTTTTTTATTTATAATGTTACTCTAGTTCTACCGAAATCGGCACTGATAATGGCTTTATAAAAGCCGGACGCTGCTTTGATAAATAAATAAACAAGTATTATCTTCCATCAACGCTCAATTATCATTTCTTAATTACATTATACTCTTCTCTCTTTTCTCCACGTTTGTTGAGGAAATATTGCGATTGTGCTTTTAATATTAATGTATCAGTTTACATTTAACGTGTAATAGTAATAGAAGTGTAATGTTTATCGGTGATATTGTCCTTATCAAGTGCTCTCGATTTTTATTTAATTCGCGTGAGTGGTTTTTGATTTAAACTTAATTGGTTGTTTCTACCGATATTCTGTGATACCACTCAAAGTATATCAGAAATTGGAGTGTCAATGGAGGTAATATTTATCAAAGCATCTTTGGCGAGATATTATAAGGCCATTAGTGCTAATTAAAGAAGAAGTGCTCAAATTACGCTGGTCTCGGACTTGACAAAGACTCATCTTTTACTTTTTATTCATTTATGTACTCAAATTCTTCCATAATCGCCATTAATGGTCTTATAAAGGAATCTTATGGAAGCTGTTTTGATAAATTATAAGTAGTATTTTACGTGGAGATCTGATCATTTATTTTATTTCTCCAATAAATCATCAATTACCTGATAATGAACAGCTTATATTCTTATTTTCAACTGCGTCTTTTTAACTGTTAATTTCGTTTTCTTGTCTCGGTTTTCTTTTTGACTTTTTTATTAGATTTGATTACTGTTTGTTTAGGCGCTGATGATGGCCTTATAGTGGCCGAAAGCTGCTTTGAGGTTAGATAAATATATTTTTATACTTGGAGAGACTTTGCTGTATAATAGCAATCATGCATAATTTGATTAATCAATTTTTTTTCTTTTCTAAACCAGAATTAAAAGTTCATCAGGCCTAATCTAATTGAGAAGTAGTGAAATCATATTCTGGAGTGTTTTAATATGACAGTCTATAAAATGAAGTCGATCTTATTATTAGATTACCTTGCTTTCTCTTTACAAGTAGTAAAAAAAAATAAAAATAAAAATCCTTCCATCTCTTGAAGGGACAGATAATTTATTTGAGTTTACTTTTACTGCATCAAACTTACGACTTTGACCTTGACTCCCTTTTTTAACCTGAGTTGTAAATAATTATTATTTATCGGATATACTTTATAAATTCACTTTAAGAAAGCATTTAGTTTTTACTTTCTCATATAAAGAGAAAGTATTTTGATAGCGCGAAAATTCGATTTTGATGGATTTACACGTTTTGAGGCCCCTTGAGTAAAAAAAATGGTTTTTAACAAATTTCTGTCAGTCTATCGTCTGTGCAGACGCATGGAGCCTAAACTTCCGGGCCGATTTGACGAAATTTGGCAAACATGTTCAGAACAATCATACCCCGAGAAGAAATCGAGAAATGAATTTTAGCTCAAAATTTTGGGGCTCTGCCCCCCATGAACAAAATTAAAAAAATGATTTCTCGAAAACAGTTCCGACGATTATGATTAAAAAATTCTAAAACGTAGTCCATTTAAAGACTCCAAATTAGCTCCAAATTTAGGAGCACCACCCCCCACAAACTCTAAAAACAATCGTGTAAAATCATTATTTTTTGAACACAGTTCAGACGATTTTTATGAAAAAATTCCTTAATGTAGTCTATTTAAAAACGACTCTAACGATACAAGCCAGTTTCCCGGTAAAAACTAGTTCGATTCCCCGCCTAGGAGAAGAAATTTTGATAAAATGTTCAATAATAATTAAATGTACCAACGAAAATTAATAAATGAAAAAATACTGGGCTAAGTAATTATGAATCATATATCTGAGTTGTCTTGGACCGATTTCTTTGTTATCATACTATGTAAAGACTGTGTGAACCATTGGCCGTTGTTAACGGCCCTACCTACTCGGTTAAATTATATTTTTTGAGGTCGATAATATCCTCATAACATTCTTGAGTGCTCGGGCGGAAACTACATTTTTACGTAATATAATTTTACGGAAGATTTTGAGGGTCTTATAATTATGTTTCCATTGAAATTTACATGTTCTCCCTTAAACAGCATTGGTAAAAATTTGTTCATGCTTTTTTGTGGGCGTGCCCCTAAATATCGGGCTTAACTTTTGCTAACTGTTTAGAACCTATTGAATATTGTACTAGTATCATTGAAGTCGATCACCAGATTAGGCTCAGGTTTTGGACATACAGAACCATGCTTGAGTTATTTTTTTTTTTTAAAGAAACTTTTGAATGGCCTTGAAACCTATGAATTCATCAAAGTTTCTAAACCAATTTTTGTGTGCTATTATAATCCTTTTTCTCTATATAGTCTATGTATTCGAGAAAATATAAAGATACTTTGAAAATTTAAAAAAATAAAAATAAAATAAATAAATATAATTCTTAGGTTCTCACATAAAGAATAAGACTAGATAAATTATTACTTAGTTCTATAAAATTCTTATCACGTTGTCTATTAAAAGGAACCACCATGTGGATATTAAGCCGAGTCTGTCATAAAAGACATGTTGCAAATTTTTATTTTATTAACTGCCAGCATTGTATTTATTTATTTTTTAATAAATTAATTTGTAATGATAAATTATAATTAAATGTAGTAATAATGCACAGAAAATACTAAAAAATCTCGAAGCGATTAGTTTACTTTTCAATAACATTAAAATGTTTTATTAAACATCATGTTTGATCACTTTTATCGGCCGTTCTTAGATAAATGATAATGTTTTAAATTTTCCAATACTTAATTAAAAAAGGCAATCTATTTTACATAAAATCGTGAGAAGCACAAAAAGGTGGAGAATAGGAATAAGTCAATAATTTAAAATGTGTCAAGCAAGATTAATGAGGACATGTACTTTAAGGTTATTGGAACATGTGGGGGTGGTTTTTAATCTCGAGCAAATCATTTACGTGATTAATTATTATTTATCCATAGTATTGAACTCATTACTGCTTATATAAACATATTTATTAACTTGTATATTCATTTAATTGTTAAAACAAATATAATTATAAATAACAATATAATGGATTAGGTTGAAACTTTTTTAATGTAATTTAAAAATAACTTGCCCAAAATAAACATTTTAATTAAAGAGTGACAACAGCTGACTAAAACAATTGTTAAATACAAACTTATTTGAACTTTTTAACATCTGTTATTTATCGCGATTATTATTTTTTTTTTAGTCGTTAATATAGTATTTGTTGTATTAATATTAATGTAATGCATTTATAGTAAGGTTTTGTGTAAATAACTGATTAATTCGTAATGATACTTTCATTTGTGTTTAAGGGCATTACTATTTACTATTTCGCTTCTTCTGGGCTATCCAAAAACGTATTTTCTTTTCTCAGAATTTCTTTATATATAATGCCCATATATTTTTCAATATTATACCTATTTGTTTCTTTATTAGTTAGACTATAAATTTAACAAAATTATATATAGAAACTTCTTGACTAATTAATGTATATGATTTATTGTAATAAACTATAATAATGAATAGTTTTATAACTATAATAAATAGTTGTAATTTGTTGTACAAATTATCGTAGTAAATACGTACGATTATTAATCGAATCTCAAATCAGCTGATATTGAAATCGTAAACTGATTAGGAAGTTGGATAGATATTTTGATGGAATTATATGATACACATTTGTTTTTTTGAACAGTATTTTATTGGTTTTAAAGATGGTATAGTTATTTGTGTTTTACAACTTATGTACTCCGTGTTTTGAGTCCGTTCTTATGGAGTTTGTTTTTAGTTGATAAACTTTTTATATTTATAGATAGGGATTACACTGATTAATTATAACATGTTGACTGACCTGTCTGTCCCTTTCCTAAGGTTTTCTCCAGTCTATAAGGTCCGACGTATTGATGCTGGGCCGGATGCAAAGGATCGACCGGAGGTAACGGCGCCAGACCGCCGGCGCCGTTTTCTTTCTGCATGTTCGCCGAAATTTTAATGCCTTCCGGAATCAACTGATAACTTCAAAAAAAACTTTAAGAACATCAAAGAAACTAAGTGAAACGAAATAAAAAACTAAAACTAAAAACAGTGTTGAGATGGTAAAAGGTTTTTGTGTGTTATATTTTGGAAGGGACGGCGGCAAGGAGCCGGTTGCTCCGATGCCACGGTCGATACTGGACTCCGCCTAGGCAGTTAAGCGCAGGCCCCGCCAGACACCGCAGCGCAGCTCAACCAAGCCCGCAAGAAACACACGACTTCAACCCCCTACTAGGGGGGTTCAAGTACCACCACAACCTGCCCCATTTCACACATTTTCCCCCAATTAAACCGTTTCGGAATAACATACTTAAAGCCAATCTCTAGTTTGCCGATAACGATTGTTAAGATCACAAAACTTATTTTAAACTCTTTTACTGAATGCATCACGTTATAGTTTTAATAATGTTTACTACTACATACATATATTTTAAATAGTATATATTTTATTATTTTTTCAAATAAAAGAAAAATTTTACTTAAAGCCAGAAAGGATAACTTCAGTTTTTTCCATTATCTATTATTTACGTCATGGTTAGATAAGTTAGGTTTTGAATATTTCCTATTTTTTATCTTAATTTTGTTTTATACCTATGCTATTGGAACCTACCTATTACTTGGAAGAAAAAGGGCCAATGTCCATTTTGTGAGTTTTGTAGAAACAGCAAATTACATTTTATTAATTCTTTCAATCCGCACTATATCGTACACGCCCAATGTATTAAATTATTTTTTGCGATATTTTTTATAATTATTGAATTGAAATTAATATGTAGAATTATTTTTAAGGTTTGTTTACTAATTAATTAATTTTGTGGACATTGGCCCTTCAGAAAAACATTTTCTAATGGACATAGGCCCTTAACAACAGCGGTTGCAAGGGACAAAAAATTAAGACAAAATAAAGGAAGGAATACTTTATGATGTTTTTTAAGTAACGTAATTAACTTTAAAATACAAAAATTTTAAAATTCAAAATAAACTTAAGTCAAAAAATAATAAATCTCCTTTTCGCCGTCTTCTGTCCTATGAGGAAATATGTCGGTATCAATCTCTTTTGAAGATAATAAAGTACAATAAAATGGTTTATAATCACTTAACTAAATTTTTGTAGATCCCTCAATTATTTTAATTTTGCCTTGATTGTGGGCAGAATTTGAGTGTTTATTGGTTTAAGATTATTACCGGAACGTCTTTTTCTTAAAGTACCTCGCCTTAAATCTACTTTCTTTAAGCCCACGGTATACCTAACCTTTACCGTCTAATTATTTTCTGTGAGCCAGAGAAGATGACAATTAAGAACTAAAATTTTAAAATGTAAATAGGGGAAAATGTAAATGTGGTGTGGTTCAATGTGAAAGCTATCACTTTCATAGTGAAACCGGCCTATGTCCCTGTAAAAATAAGGCAACATAGGGCCTATGTCCGGACTTAGGCCCTTTTCTGTAACTTAGCAAACAGTAAAAAGGCCTATGTGCGCACATTGGCCTTTTTACTTCTAAGTAGTATACCACATTGGCCCATTTTAATAAACTCTAACTCAAAGGGGGAAAGTAGGTGGAAGATTGGCGTTTTTTCAACTTATAGAACTCATGTAGATTAGATCAATGATGTACAGAACTCCAAAACGCAAAATTTGGACATTGGCCCTTTTACTTCCAAGGTACAGAAATACATATTATAAGGAAATTAAGGCCTAAAAAAAAAAATTGAAATATAGTTATCTAAAACACTAATAAGACAATTATTATGAAAAACAATTTTATCTTTCCTTTGCCAAATGATTTATATCCATATACAATATATTTTTTTAAAAAACACTGAATAAACTATAGTATTAGATAAATAATGAAATAGTCATCCATTAATAGAACAATACAACTTTTAACAAACTTTTTTATCATCGCTATCCCTAACAACAAAATCTCTAGTTCAACATTCGACCACAAAAAGCGCTGGCATCACTTTACAGATTCAATATGATATATATCAACAAATTTAATAAATATCCCAGTTTACAGAATTAAGTAAAAAAGTTACAGAATTGAACTGTTTGTGCGTTCACTTTGAGATAATTTATACGCTTTCATAACTAAAGTAAATGAAGAAATCTTGTTTTTTCTACCATCATGAATAGTTTGAAAACCTGGAAATACATATTTATGAGACCATAGGCTCGTGGCAACGGGCTTAATTATATATTTAGAAAAAAAGTAAAATTAAGTTAAATAATTTAGATTATTTATTATATCTATTTGAAGACAAACAAATCAAAACAAACATTTATTTTTATTGGTAACAATAACAAATCATTTTGAAGTGCGTCGTCGGGAGACTAATCGATTATATAAGTGAGGATATGTATAAAAAATTCGATACATTGGGTTTTTTTTATTATCTAAGGAAATATACTACAAATTGACCTGCGTCTAGTTAATACTTTTTATTTAATTATCTTGAAACATGCACCTTTTATTTTCGTCGTGGTTTATTTCCTTTCTTGATCCTCATATAGGTTAAAATTATAAAAACAATAATAGAGTAAAAAACAAATATATTATAATATATTAGTGTATAGTTCGGGCTTATTTATTCTTGGAGTTCTTTTTTAAAGGGTTATATTTAGAATTTTTTCTGTAAAAGGTAATGTATTACAACTTCAAAATCGGTTTTTTTTTTAATCTCAAATGAATATTATAACTATTAATTTTACTTAACAAATGCACTGTTATGTTGTGAGCCTTAGAATGACATGAAATTGCAATTTAAATTTGATTTTGCTAAACAGTATTTATTTATATTACGATGATACTTGTCATCAGACTTAGCTTGCCAAGCCAGTTTGACAAGTACGGTGTATTGACGGTTTATGGAAGAAGTTAGTGAGTTGGATGGCTTGATGTGGTGTACGTATGGAGTCAAACTTTAGATCAAACAAGTTGTGATCGTGTATGTGGACCTTTACGAAGATGTTCTTAACTATTTTAATGTTTTAACATCTGAAACAGAACGGTTTTTAATAATCAACTAAGTTTAAAGTTAAATAGGAAAGGTTTAATAAAGCGACTTCACAAATGTCATTAGATAATTTATAATTACTAAATGATCCTTTCAAAATTATTTTCAAAAATCCTATGCATTTATTATTACTTTTGGATTGACGTTACACATACTTACGATTATAGGCGTAAAAAGTATTTTGGTCCGATCATAAACACAGTTCAAGACCAATTTGTCCTTAAAAATGGGTTTATAAAAAAACTTTATCTTTTCCTTAATAATCCCTTGTTCATGCTTCTACTCTCTTTTTTAATAATTTTCTTCCAAATCATAACCCCTTTTAAAATAAAAATCATGGAGGAGGAAGAAAAAGGGAAATTGTAAGGGGTAGAATTCAAGAAGATAAAATCCATAAACATATTTTTTTTATTGTTAAAAGATAATGAGAGAGTTAAATTTATATGTTGAAGCTCACTTTAAATAAATTTTACCTTTTAATTACGGTTTCAAACTTCTAAGGCCGACTTCTTTTTTGTGTCTTGAAATAATTTTTCATATACAAGATCGATAAATGGCTAGATGATGTCTACCTCTAAATATTCATAAGATGGGTCTTTCTCATGGATATCCATTACTATTTCTACTGGATGTTGATAATATTTGCTGTCTTCAGAACGTTTTTTTGTTTTCATACCCTTACAAATGTAAACGTGAAATATTTTTGCCATCATTATGCCCAAAACTAAATAAATCACTTGATTAAATTAAATTAAAAAAAGGGCCAAATGGAACTCCGTTATCTGACTATATTTTATTTTTTAAAAAGAGGGTCTAAGTCTGACTTAGGTCCACAAGTCCCAAATGGCCCCTTACACCCTTCTGTCTCCCTTAAGGCCAACACCCCTCCCTTTGGAATGATATCCCTCCCTTTAGGGCGTTACCATCCACGTTGGCAATCTCAGCTCTGAAAAGTCAAACAATGCTTCGAATGTTCTATAAATTACAACCAAAGTATATTATTTAATCTTAATAACAGAGAACCTTTTCAAATACGAAGGGTCGTTAAACACGTTACTACAGATACCCGCAAATAATTTAGATGGTAGAGCTAATAAAAGCTTTTAATAAAATGTCAACAAAAGATTGTATTTACTTAATTTAAAAAGAATCAATTAGTTCGGTTTGTCACATAAAAGCTCAACAGAACTCTAAGTGAAAATGTGATTTAGCAATTTAGCTTGTGATTGAATTTCTTGTAACGCTTTAATATTAACTACTATTACTCATGTCTGTTATAACTATAAAATACGAACCACAATTAAATATTTGAACCTGCCTCGTAATTAAATTAAATGTTAGATAATGGTCTAAGATACATAACTTGACGGACAAATGAATACTTTAGTAAAAGTTTCAATCAATCCGGTCAAGTAGTTTTGAAAATTAGCGCCTAGTTATTTGCGGACAAATACAACAAAAAAAAATACCTTTTCTTATTATTTATTATGTTAAGATTATGTTATGTTATGTTATTGGGTAACACGCGGGAAAAATAATTTTTTCCAACTCATTAAAAATAGGGTATAAACTTTTCTTATTTCTCTAATAAATATCATGTATAATAATACTAGCCCATAAAAACCAAGTTTTTATTATAAATCCTTTATATTTTTTCATTTTAGTTGTGAGGGTAAATATTGGTATTAATTCATTTTCATTTTAAATAATTAATTAAAAAATAAATAAATTTGTTAGAATGTTTTTGTATTGGTAGAGAGTCAATATACCAAGTTTTAGCTCGATTGGATGACTATGGAAGAGGGTTAACTCGTCCTCCAAAGATTTTATATACCCACCAATTAATTAATTAATTAAATTTGTATTGCTTGTTTAAATTTAATTATTCATTTTTAGAAAGAGAATTAATTAAATTTAAAATTTAATTAATTAATTTGTTATATTGTTTTTGTATTGGTAGATAGTCTATGTGGCAAGTTTCAACTCGATTGGATGACTGGAAGAGGGTTAACTAGCCTTACAAATATTTTGACGTCAGGCAGCCAGCTAGGCACAAAAGTGAAGTCAATATAAAGGATTTAATAAAAAGAACTTATTGTGGTGGGGCAAAAATTTTCCGATTATGAAAGATTTCCACATTTTAAGGTTCCTCAGTCCAAAAAAGTGTTGTTTTTTTTTAAAAAATGTCTGTCTGTTTTTAGACTCTGCAGCCGCGTCGAGTAGTTAAGTACTGCAGTTGTAAATTAATGGGTCGTTTACGATTAAATTTGGCATAAATGTTTAGAAAAATCATACCCCCCCGAAATCGAGAACTGAAGTTTAGCTATAACTCTGGAAAATCATGAATTTTATTTTTCGATAAATGTTCCGAAGATTTTGATTATTATTTACGAATATTTTGATTTTTTGATTTTTGATTTTGATTTGGTCCAGTTAAATATGAATCTAACCATTTAACTCAAATCTGAGAGTCAATTAGTTACCAAGATCTTGATAAAAAAGAAATTAAAGAAATTAAAATGATACATGAAAATTTAAAACAATTATAACAGTAGTAACCAACCACCAAGTTGAAATCTAAATAAATTATATTAAATTATGTATTTGTATTATTAGTTGTATGTTTCTATGTTTTAATCATGATAAGTAAGTTTTACTAAATCTCTGCCTATAGCAATATATTTATGATTCTACATCGTGCAATACTTTCTTCTTTAACTTTTAGTATCTCTAGAAGTAAATCAGACTCTATTAAGGCCAGTATAGACGTTACGTTTTGACGTTGCGCAGTCTTAAGACGTTTCAATTTTTAGAGCGTATACATGGTGCAGAGATATCTATATATTTCGCACAGTTTTAGTGGCAATGGTCATGGAGGAGGTACTACTGTGGTCAATTTTGGCATGCTGTCTTGTTAAGAAAAATAAAAGATCGTCGAAGTAACAAACACATACAAAGAAACTGAGGAACAAAATGAATCGGAAAACGGAGCTACCATCTACATGCGCCGACTTGTCCGCACAGTTCAAGGATATCTATGCTCTCTACTCTAGCTCAGTTGTCGCTGCAACTGTACCGTCTTCGCGCCGGTTTCAAAACTGTGCTCTTTTCCTATCTACACGCAACGTTTTATCTGCAACGTGTTGAACTGTGCAGATAAAAGGTTGTGCAAAACGTAGCGTCTGGCTAACCGGTCTTTAGTCGCTTCTCGTCTTTATTCGTGTTTTACGTTATAATACTATAAAAATATAATAAGAAGAAGATTCCAACAAATATTTACAGAAGTCAGATGTAGAAATTAGGTCTCAGAGAGGCTCAAATATTTACAGAATGTGCGCCCGCCTTTTTAGCTTTTGTGCTCGGGATGTTGCAGTATTTTATGTTTGATCTTTGGACGAGAAAGAAGATTGCACGGTTAGTGAAGGGAAAAAGGGAGACGAGTTGAGTTTTGGGAAGCTTTGTTCTCTGAGAAGAGTGTCGAGTGGAGAGATGGCTTGGTGTATTTAAAGCCTGTAAGGTTGGCAGTACTTTGTGTGACCAGGGATCCGTGAAGTCTTGGCCTCATCATCCCATCCTAACCCCCTTCGTGTAATATCTCAACACATTCTCACCTTACACCCTACGACTTTTCCTTTTCTTACAAATATAAACCCACCCTCTCCCAGAATAAATCCATATTTACAGACAAATAACCGAATAAAAAAATACGCAATTCAAACGTTATAACTTTCTTCATGTGAAAACGTTTATACGTGAGGATAAAACTTTGTGTCTGTATCTATATATATATTTATATTTAAATGCTTTATACGTGATCGAAACATTTACTTAAGCCCTCTTGTGAAACGTTTTTCTTTCCTTTCTTTACTACCCTTGCTACTAAAAGATACATATCTGCAAAAGCCTTCACTCGTTGACTGGCTCATCACTAATTCTACCATTCCTTAAGGGGTGTATCTGACGCCAGGTACCGCTCCAGTACCTTTCAATGAGAGCACTTTTCCTAGCACGCGTTAGACGCCTACCACCCCTCCGAAAGCAATATAAGCGTCAACTCACCCGCGGCGTGTTTTTTCTTTTTGCTTATTTCTGGTTTTAAAGAATTGCTTTGAGGCTGGAATATATTATGGTCAGTTAAAAAGAGGACGTTAAAATTTGAGGAATTCATTCAAAAACTTGATTCTTTCCAAATCTTGTAGTCCAATAAAATGGTGCCTTTTACTTTACATCAAAATTTGTTGGAATGTTGTATATAAAACGAATGGTTAATAATAAATCTAAGTTTTTAACCTCGGAAGACCTCCTGATCAATAATATACTTCGAAAACCACTAAAATTTCTAAGTTTTTGAGGTTTTCATTTATTTTCACCTCCTAAATTCATTGATTTTTATTAATTCTCTATTTCAGCAATGTAATACCATGTTTGCCCACTGGAATAGGATATACAATGTGTGTGAGTGAGAGACACCAAGGAATGTGCCACGCTTGCGTGGCCTCTCATCCCTTGGTGTCTCTCACTTACACAATTTGTGTAATTCTTTATTTGTTTAATCTATTGTTCTCATGTCAATAATTTTAACATACGTAAAAAAAAGAGGACGTCCCTGCATGTTTTGCCCACTCTTCCTTTCCTGTCCACTCGCTCAGCGTTTCGTTGAGGTTAAACAAAACCAAATCTATTGTTAAAATTCAATATTAACTTTCTAAAAGGATGTTTTGAAAATGATGTAATGTATAAATATACTATGTAAATGGATGATTCGAGAAATTAAATCCAAAATATAAACATAAGAGATGAAGACTAGAAGGTTTCATTGAGGCATTGAGGTTAGCATCAATGCGAGAAATTTAGTTTCAAACCGACTGTTCTTGCGTCATATTATGAGATAGATGATAATTCTAACGCGCTGCAAAGTCGCATGCTATGAACCCACCTTAAGCGTTTTAGAAAAACGCCTCTTTAGTTACTCTCTTACAACACGGTGCTACAGCCCTTAAGGGTCTTTATTGACTACATTATATTATGTATTTTTCTATAGTGCTTCCCAGCGCCTTTTACAGATCCTCCTCCTCATCTTCCTCCAATCGCTTTCTTAGCCTTCCCCGACTTCATTGTTACCTGCCAGTGCCTGCAGCAGCTTGCTAGGGCCCATCACTGTTAGTATACTTTGAACATGGCCTAGCCATACACAATCTTCTAACTTTAATTTCGGACATGTCCGGATACGTAAATATTACGTAGATTTGTTCTCTTATATAAGAGGGTATTTATTTTATTGTAGTTCATTGTGATGTACTTGGAGAAACTAAGCTTCAATTATTTTAGATAATAAACTTTTAATGATCATGATTTTATAGTTGCATAATTTTTCTGCTCTTTTTATGAAGATGTAAACTTTTAAAAATTTATAATACTCAGTTTTTTCCACAGCATCGACTTAATGGTTTTATTTAACCCATATTATATATTCATATCACCAATGCAACCAAACGGGAGAAGAAGAAAAAAAAACAGAAGTTTCATAATTCTATAAATTTTAATTTCTTTCAAGTTCAAGAAAAGGGTAAATCTGGTTTTCTAAACCAAGTAATCCCCAAGTTGAGGAGAAAATCCCTTTAGCGTTCATGAATAAACTTTGTGAAAAAGACACTCAACTAGTTTAAAAAACTTAAAACCGAAATGGTCTGATATTTTTTATCACTTTCTGACGCAATTTTTTTTTTTTTTTAGCTACTTTCAAGAAATTTTAATACTTGGGAAAGAAACGGCGTTAAAAATCTTTGCTTAAGGGTGCTAGTTTTATGAGATTTTTGGAATAAGCTCATAACATCTTTGCAGTTAACTCTCGAGTACTTATAGTTTAAGCTGGTAAAAGGTCTACTGAGATTTAAGGAGCTAGATAAGACAAGTCGATATCCTATAATCGTAAAAAAGTGAAGACTTCAAAAGCTGGACTTTTTTGAAGGCGTTTATTTGAAAAGAACAATGTTGAAGAAGCATGAAAATCTCATTTAAAGAGAATGTAATGGGATCCGTAGAATAACTGATAGATGAATACTTAGATAAGAAAATTGCTTAGCAGAGCCAGTAATAACCAAAAATATTGGATTATCAAATCATCCTGTTCGCAAGTTTAGTTGGATTATTAGAAGTGAAAGTGCTATTATCAAAATAAATTTCGAATCGTACATACCAGGTGTCAGCCAACGTTTTAGACCTCGGGCCACATGAGCCTTGCAAAACGAGTTAGCGCTGACCTCTTCAATGAAACAGTAATAAATAATATATGTGATGCATTCCAAAATTTTAAATTCAAATCTTGGAGTTATTTAAAAATCCCGGGAAAACGACATATATATGTCGTGTTCTGCACCGAGATGTCAATACTATAGAAGGTGACTCTACACTTAAGCCAAAAAGTTAGTATAGTTTATGTCTCTTTTCCGACCTGTTCTGGAGTTATAGCCTTAAATGAAGAATATCGTCTACTTTATCTTTAAAAACATTTTATTACTCAAAAACTATTATAGCGGGAGCATTGTGGTATGCACCATTTTAAAGATCAGCATTTTCTATAGGAAAAAATATAGTTCATATTTCACAAATTCTATTCAGTCCGCTATAAAGCCGTTCGAAAATAAAAAAGTGTTGTATTTCAAAAACTTTGGACAAATTTTAATTCAAAATCGAATAATGTAAAAAGCTTAATAAAGTTGGAACATTTAGTAAACTTTAAAATTATGTTTTTTTAATATAAAAATACTCCTATTTCAAGTTTGCGAAATAATTTCAGCTGCGATAGGGCTGGTATTGATTTTTTTTTTTTTTTTATGTAACTCATGTCCCAAGTTTTCTTTGATTAAATTTGGTAGTGGATGCCACCATTGGTTTTATTTCTGATGTACTCACACTACTACTTCTTAACCCTCCATCTTATAAATAATAAATAATATTATAATAAATAAATAAAATACAGCACACATCCAAGGATTAATCTTAATCAGTATATTGTCTGACCACAAGAATATATATTATTAGAATATATACAATTGTATGTATTCTATTCATCCTTTGAAGGGTGTTCATAATTTTTTTATTCATTAATAATACCATGATATTATTTTTTCTCATTAAATTTGTGACATGAAAAATTCCTTAAAGAATATGTTGTTTTTTTCGACACAAACAATAACAACTTTAATGTTTCGTTGATGTTTTAATAAAGAGAGAAACGAAAAAATTTTAAGGGCACATGGTCCAAAGATAAATTTATTAAAAACAAAACCAAATTTATATTTGTATACTTAAGGCGACCTCGTCTATCATTTCACACCTCCACATAACGAATTTCCCTAAAAAGATATGTAAGCCCTATTTGTTTTGAGGGCTTCTCCCGGTTTTGCCTAAGGGCCCTAAAAATGTTCTAGAAGTTTTAGAAACTGTCTTACAATACTGCCTTTCAAAATTTCAATAAATTTTACTTTCTGGCTCTTACGGTCGTATTAGATTAAAAGTGGCTCTTTAAAATACATTATTATTCGTTTTTTATAGTTCTATTTTTTCTATACAGTTATGTTGTAGGTAGACGAGTTAAGTTGGTCTGTGAATAACTTTGCTCATTTAACGATAAATAAAACTAAAAATACTGCCCACACCACACATGTTGAACAATGTTACTTATAGTACAGTACATATTTCATATTCATAATATAAAACTTTTATAGCTAAACTTCATAAAAAATATTCAGTGTTGCTGCTATATTATCTCTTCCATCTCCACTAGGGATTATCATATTAAATATACGTACTCCTTTATTCCATTAGTGCACACATATAGAGGTAAATAAGTACGTTTTATATCTAGACACAAACAAATGGTTTTGAGTTGTAAAAGTAAACTATAAATACATTTTTCTTATTACATTTCCTCTTATATTCCAACAAGTTTTAGACTTTTATTTTATCACACATCTATATACTTTTCTTTTTCCGGACCTAAAAATAAAGAGTTTTTTAAAAAAATTATTTTAAATAACTCACTGCTCTTTATAATTCATACACAATTCTTTAGTTGTACTTCTAAAAGGATATCGTACTTCAATACGGTTATGTAATGTTTAATATAATTTTTTTCTTAAGATACTTGCAGTAGCTAAATTCTTTGAAAAATCATTTAAGTATTTATTTGATAAGGCACACATTAAGTGATAAAGGGCACAGAAGTGATAAGGTAGGTATACATCCCATAGAAGATCATCTCATAGCTTTATAGGAAATGACATTGTGAGGACCTCTAAGGACCTCTGGGCAATTAAGGTCTTTTTGGGATCGGTCAATTATTATCAAATGTTTATCCTCAATTCATAATAGTCCAGGAGATAGCGTGCAAAAAAGTGTCTGACTAACATCAAGCTAGAATTTTGTATACAAGTCAATCTTTTAGCGCCTTTTAAGGATATGTGGTCGGCTAAGTTCGTCTGCGGGACATAGCTTGGTAATAGGCGTTTGAAAAAAACAAACCGGTGGAGAGCGGCCTTGTCTCACCAATTATGGTGGACAATGTGATTTTCATGATCCTGAGTACAGAATTAGTAAGTAGACCAAAAATCAAGTTGATGGTAGTTTCTCCCTTGACAGGTGACCACGTTGATTTTTAGTAATATTTGAATGACTAACCTATAAAGTGTGAAAATAACATCAACTTGATATTTGGTCTACTGACTAATTCTGTACTCAGGATCATGAAAAACACATTGTCCACCATAATTGGTGAGACAAGGCCGCTCTCCACCGGTTTGTTTTTTTCAAATGCCTATTGCCAAGCTATGTCCCGCAGACGAATCTAGCCGACCACATATTCTTAAAAGGCGCTAAAAGATTGACTTGTATACAAAATTCTAGCTTGATGTTAGTCAGACACTTTTTTGCACGCTATCTCCTGGACTATAAGAACTGTGGTGAACTGCTAACCATTACATAGCTTGCTTAAAGGGCGCACTAGGTGGGTATGGACTGTAGAGGGCTATAAAATTGTAGACAATAAGCTTAAAGACATTCTGTCATTATTTACTACTTTTACAACAATCCTGAACTACTTTCGAGGTGGTGCTTGCTTAATGTTCATCCAGCATTGCTGAAAATAATAGGAAGCAGCTCTAACTCTTATTAAATACTAGCTAGATACCCGAGCTTCACTACGGAGTGTTATTTTAATTTTATAAGTTTATAAACTACCATCAAGAAACATTTAATTAGTTTTACTATGAGAGAATATCTAGATTCTTTCCCTCCCACTTATTTCTGTATGTAATCCCTCCTCTTTGATAAGATAATTTGCAAATATCCCAAATTTACCCCCCTTCTAAATGAAAATATTATGAAACTGTACGTAACAACAATTACTGTACTCTTAAAGAGCTTTTCAACGATAAAGGTATTCATTATTTGTACTCCGTATCCCTGTATACCAAAATTTAAATTTCGATAATTCATGTAGACAAATTTTCATCGAGATTGGACTAAAACTGTAGATTTGTATAAAGAACATACACACCATATACGTTGACTATTATATATATTTTTCCATTTTAACCCCCTTAATGTACATAACAACAACTACTGTACTCTTAAAAAGCTTTTCAACTGTGTGCATCATGAAGGGTTTTCATTACTTTGACATTTGTACCCCGTACCCCTGTGTAATAAAATTATAATTTCGTAATCTCATGTAGACAGAGACCTTCCACTTGCTTTGAAGGTCATATGTGCAAATTTTCATAGAGATCGGACTAAAACTGTAGATTTGTATAAAGAACACACACACACACATATGTTGACTTTTATTTATATAGGTATAAATACAAATTGAATCCTTCCCCAAGAGCCACCCCTCACTTAATTCCCTGATATTTGCGGTTGAATTTTAAAAATTCCTTCCATTAAAGAGCTTAAATGCCAAGTCTAAGATAAAGCCTTTCCAGAATTTAAATTTCTTCTGAGAAGGATTTGCTTACCCCCCCCCCCCCCCCCCTTCCATCCTTTAGGAGTTGAATTTTGAGAAAGCTTTTTGTATTGAGGGCTTAGATCTAATTCTTCCTATTTCATACCAGCAGAGATTTAGACTCAATCTGCTTACCTCAATTTTCACACCCTGCTTAGGGCTTAAATTTAGATTAATTCCTACTTTGTGGGTACTTAAGTTTTAAGGAGAAGTGGAACAATTTAATTTAAGGAATAATAAAATTGTCTCCCCACGTAAATTAAACTTTTTATTAGCCAAAGCAGCTTTCAGCCTTCATTAGACCATCATTATTAGTGCCTAGGAATAACAGGGGCCTTATGAAGGCTGAAAGCTGCTTTGGCTTTTAAAAAGTTTAATTTACGTGGAAAGACAATTTTATCTTAATTGTTTTTATCCCATTTATTATTATTATTTTATTTCTTATATTATTTATTTATTTATTATTATTTATTTATTTTTTTTTTTGTTTCTTTCTTGTTATTGATCTCGTGGTTTTACTACTTATTTGTCAATTTCATTGTATTTATTTATCAATTTTTATTTTATTGTTAGTTTTTAAACGCTTACTTGATTTTTGTCTTGTTTATATTGCATCATTTATCACATCTGTTTGTTCTTAGGCACTTATGATGGCCTTATGAAGGCTGAAAGCTGCTTTGGTTAATAAAAAGTTAATTTTACGTGGAGAGACAATTTTATTATTCCTTAAATTAAATTGTTCCACTTCCATGTTAAATTGACCTCCATAGACGCTCCCATATCTAAAATATATTTTAAGTTCCTACCTCCAAAGATAGGATTTCACTTGATTACACGTTTTTCCGTTCCCCTTTCTACTATTTCACCCTTTTCTTAATGCCAAACAATTTACCCTTTTCCGCACCAAAGAATGCTCAGAATCTCCGAACCCAATGTTCACCTCATTTGATCCATCCGTCACCCTAGGATATTTCCGAACTGCCACCCCTCTACATGTTGTATTAGGGTCGTATTTTCTTTTAATACTTTTATATTAAAACAAATTGAATCTTTGGAGATTTTTTTTAACTTTTTTCATTTCTCTTAACCACGTTATTCTTTTTATGCACTCAGACGTTTGGACGCAGAGAATCTTTGGAGAATTTTTTTTTTTTTTAACTTTTTTCATTTCTATTAACAGCGTTATTCTTTTTATGCACTCAGACGTTGTATATTTAATTTTAATTTTATCTTTTAAATTAATCATTATGTTTTTAATCAAGGTTCTTAAGTTAATAAATTAATAATTTGTTATTATTTTCATCATGTGTATATTCTTATATCTCTTGATTGTGTACTCTTATATCTGTAAATTTTAGTACATAGTTGCTAATTCAATCTCTATCGTTTTCCGTTCTTTTCCTTCTCTTTTCATTAATGATTTCAGGAACCGTAGATATTGGTGTTAATGCAGATTTAAAAATATTCGCTATTGTATGTTTTTTTACTGATAATTTTTTACTTTAAATTTTGTTGAATATAAGCAAATTGAACTAAACCTTGGTAGATACAATTATTTTAGTTCGGAAGAAACATTTTTTGTATCACAAACATACTGTTATCACTTCTCCAAATTATTACTCTTCTTTGTATTTTAAATCATTGGATTAAACAAAGACGTCCACTACTTTGTACAATGAAGTAACTTTATTTTGCAAAGTCGGCTTTCATTTTTCACTCGTCTCCCCGGTCCTGAAGATTAATATACTAGTGGTTAAAGGCAGTTTTGTACAATAAAATAAAATTACTTTAGTGGAGAGAGACGTCTTTCTTTATTCTTAATCAAGTGACTCCACTGTTCATACATGGAAAAATATAGTATCTATTTTAGTTTGTATAAATGTATGTCCTTTGTCTCTTTCATACCAGAAGTAACTTTATCCAACAGTATACGTCGCTGAGTCTATGTCCTATACGCTCCGTCGACTCTTGCTGTATGTTTGATGAAAATTTTAGATCCGGGGACTTTGTCAGTTCAATTTAGAATGACTTTTCCTTACACCTTATCTCCCTCTCCTGTTGTTTTTCTAATATTCAGGAGTCCGTTTTGTTACTGTCTTTTATTTTACTTCCAACCAACATTTTTATCTAGCGATGCTAAAAATAGAGGTATCCTGAAAGCAATTGTTTTTTTACTTTCACAAATAAAGAGAAAGTATTGCGATGGCACAAAGATGCGATTTTGATGGATTTACACGTTTTGAGGTCCCCTGAGTTCAAAAAATTGGTTTTTATAAATGTCTGTCTGTCGTCAGTGCAGACGCGTGGAACCCTTAAACTACTGGGCCGATTTTGACGAAATTTGGCATACATGTTGTGAACCCTTCTAAAGGTGGGTTCACGGTCACAGCTTGCAGATCGACACGTGTATTCGTCTGTATAGATTATAGATAACAATATATTCATGTTTTCTGGGATCTGAGACCGAGATTATATGAGAAAGTTAGTCTGAGTTGTCGCGGACCGATTGTTCTATACTGTGATTATTTCTTTATTTATTATTCCACGAAAAGAAAAAAAATATTTCTGAAAGGAATAAAAAATCGGTCGGATTACTCGAACTTAACTTTCTCACATATAGATATAGATACAGTATTTTAATTCCATGGTATCTCATTTAATTGATTAATTTTTAAACATATTTAAAAAAATCATCAACATGAGATTGTTTACTTTTTGTTTTTGTTTTTCAAGAAATCATATTTATCTTTATCAATTTCTCTGAAACTAATTTTTACCGGGGAAACCATTCAATTTGTATTTAAAATGGACTATATTTTAGAATTTTTTAACCAAAATCGGCCCAGTAGTTAAGCCTTTGCACAGACGACAGACAGACATTTTTTTAAAAACGACTTTTTTCGACTCAGGGGTACTCAAAACGTGTGAATCAATCAAAATCGAAAAATCTTTCTTTTTTTCTATCTCAATACTTTCTCTTTATAATATACTGCTTATATGAGAAAGTAAAAATATAAATACCTAGTAAAATCTATTCTGAGAAAATTTTGATTGAGGTGACATTTCATTGTAAGCTTCTACGATGCTCTTAACTTCTACGAGGCTTTGTGAGCTTCTAAAATGCTTTCGTAATAGTACCGAAAGACTTTGACTTACACCTATGTTCTTAAACAAGTAAAGTTATTCTGTCAGTTTATTTGCCACTTTTAAACAAATAAATCTCTGAATAGTAATGGTATTTTCCATCAAAATAATTAAAAATAGGTATTGATAGATGTAGTAGCGCTTTCCCTATAGATCTTCCAGGGAGAGACGCTCTGGAACCAGAGTACAATTATAGATAGGGTATGGATCGTGAGTAGAGGGAAAAAGGATAAACTCTTTTAGTTGATTTACGTTTCTTCCTCTTTCGGCATTGAAGATGACCATATAGAGGCCGAAAGCTACTTTGATTTTTAAATAAATATTTTACGTGGAGAGAATTTTCCTTCTACTTTTAAAGTACAATTAGTAAATTTGTTTTCATTCTGAAATATTTAGGTATAAACACAAAATTGAATTTTATGAATAGGAATGAATAATTACCTAAGTTTAACTAATTATTTTTCCTTTTTTTGTGAATCGAATCCAGGTTATTGTTTGGACATTGATATTAATAGTATGAGCCTTAAAGGACTGAGCCACGCGATATCGCGTTTTCTTGTTATAATCATTGGTTCTACCCTCTAAAGAAAGGAGGGTGTGTTAATAAAATGTATTGTGTTGATATTTTTCCTCCCCTGCACATACTCCAGCTGAGCTCGGAAAAGGATGTGTATATTTCATCATGAGTTGACGGCACTCACTCTAACAGGTTAAAATATGTATCCGGATATGTACTGTATATGTCTTCCGGTCTCCCCCTCTGCACCTGCAGTCTATGTTATTCTACATTCTCCACTGATGAAACGCAGTTGTCATTCTAACCCTCCCATTGTATATTCCGGAATATGACTTCTACAATTCATTCGCACTTCCTTCTTCCTGTTTCCTTATATGTTGCGATTTTTTTTTTCCTTTTTCCTTAAATTATGTTCTGAATTTTGCGCCATTTTTTTTCATTCATTCGAAAAATAGGAATAAAATGTAGTTAATTTAAAAGATTTATTTTGTAATTCTCTAAATTGAAGTCTGAATATTTCTCGGGATCCTATAGTGAGTAGTGATTAGTGATATCTACATTGTGGTCAAGTCTACTCTCTCTTTAGTCCATAACCTGACTTCACTCCTACTTTTATGAGCAAGACTACTCTTGAATTATGATAGCCTGACTTTTTGGAAGGGGATCTGGAACTTTTAGGAAGACACATTAACTACTTATTATGGTGTACGCAGTATACAGGTTTCTTAGAATACTTTTTCTTTAGTGCATATAAATATATTAATGATAAGTTTGACGTAGAGAACTAAATACCATCTAAGAAAACATGGTTGGAGGTCTGAAAATATAGGAGGAAGAATACGTAAGAATAAAAATTAATGACACGACTGAAAAAAATGGATGATCACACATGGAATGAGGTCTAACATAACATTTGATGGAGTTAGTGGTAAAAAATAGATTTATTGAGCTGAGCGAAGCGAAGCTCTTATACTACACTTTGCATTTGTTTGGACGCATACTCCTCCTGAACGGCAGAACCGATTTGCACAAAATTCGGCACGGTCAATGTGACCAACCACAGGAAGGTATAAATCTGATGGTCCAAATTGGTACACATGGGTACGGGGTACATAAGTTAAAATAGTATATGTCCTTCATGATGCATGTCGTTCAATAGCTCTTTAAGAGTGTAGTTATTGTTGTTATGTTCACTTTTGTTATATTTTCAATTAAGAGAAGCGTAAAATAGAAAAACAGAAAAAATGCTGTATAATAAAAAGTAAAAATATTACTATTTTTGATCCGATTTCTGCTATTTATAAATAAAAATGTTTATTATTTAAGATAATAAAATGCTCACGCTCAGCTCTGTATTGCAAGCAGAAAACTGCATTGCACGCCTAGTTATATAAGTTTGTTTTTTTTAAAGCTAACTTCAGCATATTATTGGCACCGCAGTATAAGCAATCTCGTAGTTCTAGTTAGTGGAGGTAAGTTGAACCTAAAAGTTAGTAACGATGTAATGTCAGGAAATGGTTAATATTTTTGAAGTAATATTATGTTTTATAATTATCTCGTTCTGGTTGATCTTTACTTCTTAGGACTTTTTTTTTATCACTTGACAGTTCTTGAACATCTCTTGCCATACTATTATTCTTGTTGATCCAAACGAAGTGTTTCATTGTCTTAGTTTCTGTACAAGTGGAGGATCCTGAAGAGTAGGGAATCAGTCAGTTGGACTCCCTAAAAAAGTTGCTTTCAAAGCTTTATTTCAAAAGGGTACTTTTCATGTTCGATAATGACTGTAGGAGTTCAGAGTACCGTGTTCTATAGTCTATAGTATTATAGCTGGTGAGAGCAGTGTCGTGTAATTACTCCGTCTAGGTAATATTTCCCCTCGGTGTTGCAAGCACTGGAACCAGCACCCCTCCTCCCCGGGGGGTATGAAACGCACTCTCGTCTCCCCTCCACCACGCGTACTTTACAACCTCGTTAACCTTCTGTCACCTTGGCAACTGATTTTCTGCAATGCCTGCCCTGTTTATGGTTTAGCAGAGGAAATGCTTGGGAAGCAGTGGATAAACCTCCATCAGGCTTTATATATTTCTTCATGAGACTGGTATTAATAGAAGTTCATTCATAGAATACAAATTTATAAATTTAAGAACTACATGAGTTTGACTTTTCTGAAGAGAAATTGATGATTGACTGATAATTTTTCATGATAGGTGGTAGCTTATGGTAACAGGTCATACGACTGTCTTCTTACCAGGGGAGAGGTAAAGTAGTTAAAGTTCAGCAATATTTATAAATCTGTTTCCATAGTAGGTGGCTAGCACATTAATTAAAGCGAGCTTTTTACATTGCATCCTGTCAGTCTGTCTTGACAGTCCGACGATAACTTGAGTAAAAGTTGACCGATTTAGTTGAAAATTAGTATAAATGTTCCATTTACTAAAGCTCAGGCTAAGTTCGTTGGACAGCGTTATCCGTCAGAGTTCGTAACGAAACCGACCGTCACGAAATCAACCGATGACGATAACTTGAGTAAACATTTACCGATTTAGTTGACATTTGGTACACTTGTTCATTTTATCTATGCCCAGGACGAGTTCGTTGGACAACCCAACGTTCGCGCACAACGCTCGCGTAAACGTGAGCTTCGAATGTAAAATTGGAATTTCAGGACGGGAAAAGATTCTGTCGTCGCCTATTCGATGAGGCGAACATTTTTTAAAAATAATTTTTTTAGTAAACCCAACAGCAAAACCGCTATGAAGTGATAAAGATCGTTAAAACTATTAAAGCGGACACGTTTAAAATAGCGAAAATAACGTCTACCGATATCTACGTTCTAACTTAACAATTTTAATAAAACTTCATATACATCGTCTAAAGCAATTGTAGCAGGCATGTAAAATTTCAACCTGTTGCAAGCAGTAGTAATTGAGTAATGAAGTGATACATTTTATAATAAATGAATAATTGAAGATAGCTGGGACATGTTAGCTAAGGAGTATATTATAGAAAGGCACTTTCTCCTCCACTTTACGCCTCTTTATTACAATCATTCTCTTTAACTATCATCTCATCATGATGAACTATTTTCTTAATATCTAAAATTTATTGCATTACGGTCGCTTCAATGATAGAGCCACTTGATGCCCTACTCAGTTAGTTGTTAGGGGTGGATTTTATGATAACAAATAGAAGTAAATAATAATTAACAAAAACAATTAATTTTGCTGAATGCCAGTTCCTTTTTATTTAATGGGGGAAAAAAACCATCCCCATTAATGTTGCATAACATAAAATAAAACATAAATTAAAATTGGCTTTAAGTAGTATATTCTATATTGTAGATTGTCTGAAATATTTGTGGATGGGTAAGATGGTTAGATGTGATGGTCTGGTGAATTCGGCCCTGGACTAAACCACCCAATGGATTCCAAATAGTCATAAAGACCATTACTGTCTGATCTTTGAAAATAAAAATACGACTAACACAGAAATGGTGCGACTATAAAAAAAAACCCAAGATAGAATAAAGCTTACCTTCACTTAAAGGGTTCTGGAGAGGTTCTGCATTTATATTGAAAGATGAAAATTAAATAAGGGATTATACTTCAACGCCTTACTATTCAATAGTGTTACTAAATTGAAGGTTCGGTCTCACGGTCAAAGCCGCCAGACGCCACGCCGCCGCCGCGCCGCGCGCCGTTCCGAGAGCCTCTGCCTTTCGTCAGAACCAGCATTTTCAGCATACCTCCAGACAACAAAAGAACTGTTAAAGGCTGGATAAAGGAAACTTATAAGAAAAATCATATAGAAATAAAAAAAAACGTAATTTGGATTTCTCCAGAACCCCGGAATCGAAATATAATGTACCACGAAATAAAATCATAAATGGTGAAACTGATCTATTTTCCACCATATTTAAATCAATAATTGTGAATTGAAAATTGACCCAGAATACCATCCGTTACAAGTGGATATTGGAAGAAAGTATAATAAATCTAAATGTCCTAGTGTACAACAGAGGATACCATTATCTGAAATGGGAGATGCAGGAATCCTCCTCAAGTAAGATTCTCACTATTTTAGTAATTTGCAACTTAGTTGCTAATGACCCTGGGGTATTATAAAACTATCAGGCACGGTCTTGCCTGGGAAATCTAGAACCATTAAACTTCCTTCCTCTATATTTACCCTGGCATTTTTATTTCTAGAAACTAGATTCAATAAAACTAACTCCGTATAATTCTACGCTGAATAGAAAAAATGTTTTGGATTCAAATACTGCTATTGTGTAAATAGCTAACACATATTTTACGTATACCTACATAATAAATATTTATTGTTATTAATGAACAACATTGATACGACAAAGACGAACAAACCCTTCTCATATTATTGCTATCATATTAGTATATAATTTATGATTTTTTTCTAATTGAATCAATTTTTTTTTAAATAAAACGGTTTATATGGTTACAGTTGTGTTTAAATGGACTACAGTAATATACAATTGTTTATTCAAAATCGTTGGAACCGTTTTCGAGGAATATTTTTTTTTTCTCTCAGCCAAATTTATTGTTAAAATTTATTTCTCGATTTAGGTTTTCCATTAAAATACTTTCTCTTTATATGTAAAAGTAAAATGAATGAGAAGGGGGGGGGGGGAGCAATGAAACGCTAATAATATTCTTCTTTTTTCTCAATGTAAATATTGAACTGTTTTCAAATATTTACCAAAAGCAAGCACCCTTATTTTGATTACCTTACCTTTATCGTTCATAAGAATTAAAAATACAGGAAATTTAACCTACGGGGTTATTTCAATGTAGAAGGAGCAAGAAAGGCAACAGTGAAATAAAGAGAGATTTTGTGGATGGTAGAGTAAGGGAACAAATGGGAGAGACATAAAAGTACGTCCCCTTTATAATAGAGATGTTAGAGATGATCAAACCAATTATACGGTACAGAGGATAATAAGCAGGTAATTTGTTTTTATAGCTTGTAATGAAAGGAATAAATGTTTGACAAAATATATACATACATATATATATACACATAATATAATAATACATAATAATTACTAAATAATAATAATATAATAATAAATTAATTAATATAATAATAATTACATAATTACATAATTTACACGTAAACGTTACTGATAGACAGACAAAGTAGATGCATATTTTGTTGAAAGTAAGAAGCTCGTGCTTACGCTCGCTTCAATTATACAATTGTTTAGTTCATTTTATTCAAGTTAACGAATGGCAGAGATGTGATGTTTAACTGCTTTTATACTCAAATTGGTAGCTAGAAATGTATATTAAAATAGAAGAATTCCATGCATTGGACTTAAAAGAAGTGAGGAAAAAGAGGAGTACAAAGAAAGGGAATGAGAAGTAAGTAGAAGGAGTAAGGAGAATCAAGCAAACTTAAAAGGTAATAATATGAAGTTATAGAAAGAATGGCTAAAAACAATGAAGTTATTTTGATTTGGAGAGGATAGAAAGAGGGATGTTTTGAAAAAGTGGCTAATGATAGAGTGTGCAATTGTGAAAGGTAGAACGTTAAAATCTGATAATGACATATTGATACCGGGTTATAGAAATACGTATAAAAAAAAATAAAGAAGCTAAGTTAGAGAGAATGGGAAGCTAAGAGCAAAGCATCTTTTATAGATTTATTAAAGGAAGAGAGAATAACAAAGTAGAGTAGTGGAGGTTTCATTTTATAAAATATTATTACAAGAGTTCAGTTATAAATACGTGTTTTTGACATAGTCCTTGCAGAGATAGAGTCAAAGATGTTGTAAAAGATACAACTAATAATTACAAGATAAAAAGAACTTTTTATATACTACGTTTTTAAATTTTCTGTCATAAATCATAAATTTGAAACCCGTCAATATGAAGATTGTATGGGACATGTCAAAACAAATAAAATTACGTGCGGATTTTTTCCGAACTAACTTTCCGTACAGCAAAATTTGCTGAAAACCAATTAAATTCTGCTGGCTAGAGAAAAGATGGCTAAAAGTATTAAAATAATGCATTGTAATCGTGTTCTGAGCTATTCTAAAAGTTTCAAATGTCTAGCTACTCGGGAAGTTAGTTAAAAATTGATTGCAAGATTTGTACTGGACAAACAAACAAACGAACAAACAAACAAGAAAGCAAGCTAATAAAAACATAGTAAAAATAGTCTGCCAATTAGTGTAGCACGTAGCTTCCTCGCGTCCTATGTCGTATACTTTGATGATTTTTTGCTATTACCACCTATTACTGTCATATTTATTTAAATCCCCCCCCCCCCCCGTTTTCTAAATCTGTCAAAATTGTTTTGATATTTTACATGAATTAAATTTAGTCAAATCCTTTAGTCAAAGCCTTTAGTCATATCCATGGCATCCCTTCATATCCCTGATCAACCACCCCGTCGGCTGAAGAGGCATTGGCCTCGTGACCTGCTACTATAGTTCACAAACTCAACCGATGCACTAGATTTAATGTTACTGTTTAATGTTAATGTTATGGATTACATGTTAGATTAATGATACGCACGACAGGAGTACTACCACTGGGTAGCAATTTAGCACAATTTATCATAGACGGGTGAAATTAATCCGGGGCTATCTGCGGGCTACTTTCGACGAACCAATTTTTTATAATAATCAGATGAGTACTTTTAAAGATATAGATGTAAATAAATGTATGTTTGTGCATATTATGTGGAAGAGAGACAAATGGGAGTTGAAGTTTGAAACTTATATGGGACCAATAATGGGTTAATTATGCTTCACTTACAATTTTCTATTTGTTTAAAGAGAGCTCGTTTGTCTTAAAACCGTACTAATTACTTTCTTTTAAATAAATTTGGTCAAAGAGACTGAATACTGCCCTGTACTCAGAGATAAGTAGATAATTTATTCAGAGATAAGATTGGATATTGATTATATCTCTTTCTCATTCTGATTGAGTTCGATGAGTTGTGTGTGTTTATCCGTCTTTGTTGTTTATTGTTTATTTTTATTATTTGTATCTAGAGTTTTAAAAATATAGAAATAGTCTGCCAATTAGTGTGGCACACAACTTCCTCGCGTTCTCATTTGTTTCTCTTACTCAAGAGGAAGAGAAACAAATCGGCGCAGAAGGTTGAAATTCTATGGAACCAGCTAATTATCTTATGGAGCTAATTATGACGTAGCATTAAAATTTCATGTAAATCGAACGAGTAGTTTTTAAGATATGTTGGTTCGCAAAAATTGAGCGACTGACAGACACGGAACCAAAAATGTTCCCTGAATTCTGAAACGGATTTCGGTCTTGGAAATTTTTGAAATCGGAGACATAACAAATTTTCATAGCTAACAGATTACATAGCTTCAGTTACCTTCGGTATTCTCGGGAGCAATAAATTATACATAATGAAACGTAACGTTGTTAATTTAGAAGACGAATAGAAGTTTTGAGGACAAGAAAATGAACTAAATAAGGTAAAAGTAAGAGAGAATAAATTAGAATATTAAAAAGCAGAATGATAAACGAAGAGAGAGTGGAAAGAAAGAGTATACGAGATTAAAATAATAGTGTGATAGAGAAAACAAAATTAATTAAGTGATTGTAAAGGGTGGCCAAATAACTCCCAGCAGCTTAATTACTAGAGAGTACATACATTCTTTACTACAGCTTTAATAAACATTAAAGCAATTGAGATCTTTTTAATAAATTATTAATTGGGAAAACCCTAATTATAGTTTGTTATACCATTCTATAGTACTTGTATTTTATACGTCATGTTTAATTCAAATACTTGATAGGGTGGGAATCAGCCAATCAGCCCCTTCAAACATTCTTTAACCACCTCTAATAAAATGATCACCAGTGTAAAAATTGTCTTACCCCTCTCGGATTCGACCTCCCCTATTTAACAGAGCACTTCTTTAGATTGTTACTCCCCTAACCCTAGCAAAAAAACAGAGGGGACTAACAATCCATAGATCGAGTACGGAATATTCATCTTTGGACTGTTACTCCCCTTATCAAAACGGAAGTGGGATATTTCTTTGTCCCAAATTACATTGGACTAAACAAACATCCCTTTTTCTTAATAGTTACTCAGTCAAAGTCATTTTTATTCTAAAATAACATAGGGGAGTAACAATCTAAAGAAGAATCTTTAACAGTAACCAAATATATCAGTAAAGTCCAAATTATCAGTAAAGACCATGTTAAAACGCAAGAGTTAGCGTATACACCGATCCTCACTGGCTTTGGCTGATAGTAAGTACGAACATCAGCCTTTGAAGTCTTTTTTAATTTCTCATACGAAGTATTGTGATGGCGCGCAAATTCGATTTTGATATGTTGATAATTTACACGTTTTGAGTCCAAATTTGGAGGCGCTACCCCCCAACAACTCTGAAAAAAACATGAAAAAAATTAAGAATTCTAAAATATAGTCCATTTAAATACAAATCAAACGATATAAACCGTTTTCCCGGGAACTATCTAGTTCCAGAGAAAATAGCTTTAACCGTGGACGGAGAGAGGCCGGATTCGATGAGAAGTTATTTTTATGATAAATTTTGATGAAATTTTCAATAATCATTAAATGTACCTACGAAAACTAATAAATGGAACACTGGGCTAAGTATTTATGAACTGGTATATGAGAAAGTTTGAGAAGGAACACCTTCTTTGAAGAAAAAAATCGCAACTCAGATAAACTTTCTCATATACGAGTTCATAATTACTTAGCTCAGTGTTTTCCGTTTATTATTTTTTGTATAGGTACATTTAATTATTATTGAACATTTGATCAATATGTACCACGTAAATAACTTCTCCTCGGCGGGGAATCGAACCCGACCTCTCTCCGTCCACGTTTAAAGCTATTTTCTCAGGAACTAGATTGTTCCCGGGAAAACGGCTTATATTGTTTGATTTGTACTTAAATGGACTACATTTTAGAATTCTTTAAACAAAATCTTCGGAACCGTATTCGAGAAAATTTTTTTTCACGTTTTTTCAGAGTTTTTGAGAGGTAGCGCCCCCCAAATTTGGAGCTAAAATTCATTTCTCGTCAAAATCGGCCCAGTGGTTTAGGCTCCAGGTGTCTGCACAGACAGACGACAAACAGACATTTTTTAAAAACCACTTTTTGGTCTCTTTTTTCTCAATTCGTGTAAATCCATAAAAATCTCAAAATCGAATTTTCACAATCACAATACTTTCTCTTTATATGAGAAAGTAAAAAAGTTATAAAGATAAAAAGGTTGACCAAAGGTACAGTATTGCAAAAGGAAGGCTCATTAAAACAATTTTGTCTCCCTCAAAGTACTCCCCCCCCCCTGATAAAATGCACTTGGCCCAACGCCGTTTCCATTATTGGAAACATCTTTCAAAGTCTTCTATTTTAAGGCTCTTTAGCTGCCTCGTCGTCGCTGCTTTATTGCCATCCAAACCCCCCAAAATGGCACCCCGAAGCAAAATTTTGCCCTTTGGAAACAAAAAAAGTCACTTGGTGCCAAATCGGGTGAATATGGGGGTGGTCAGTGACGGTAATGGAGCTACGCGCCAAAAACTTGCGCACAACCAATGAAAACCACGTTTTTCATTGTTCTTTTTTTGTAGTGTTTTTTGATTTCCATGCCGACGTGACACTAAGAAAGGGGTTGGATCAACAGTCTCTGAAGAATGAGTGACGACACCTGCGGTGCCCTCCACCTAGCGCAGGCTTGCTTTGGTTGTTGGGGGGGAGGGGTGCTCACTGTCTAGTCTCTTCACTTCCTTGGTTGTTGGGGGGGAGGGGTGCTCACTGTCTAGTCTCCTCACTTCCTACATAAGTCTCTATAATTATTTTATACGTATTTATGGGACAGAGTAGTATGTGATCAATAATGACAGGTAAATAAAAAACAGTAAAAAAAAGTGCAACAATGTATAAGGGTCCTCGTTTTGGCTAATGACCCTAACTAGATTAAATTAAGATAAATAGATAAATCCATTCATTACCAAATTATATATCTGGTAGCACAGGAGTGGCTCGGCCAAGTCGAGCTCAGCCGTACCATGCTTTACTGGAACAAACTCAGGGCACTTTGGGCCCGGACCCCCCTCTATTATCCTATTAAAGACACTAAGTTAAAGTTATATGAAATTAATTTAAAATTAGAGTTCGTTACAAACAGAACCAGAAATAAAAATCTCACACCTCTATCCCATATTAGTTTTGATTGACTGACTGATTCATCAAAAGACTAACTTGTGATCTAACAACTTTTTACGCGAAACTTGGTTTATTTTCTTTTACATTACCAGTTATATTGTTGGGATTCAATATACGTATACACTTATATATATCATATTAATTTACCTGATGATAAATCGGCCCAAGAGGAGAAAGATTAAATTAAACATAATAAAATAACCCTCTTTTGTCTATTTTTTTCTGGATTAATTTATAAACTAAAACTAAAAATAATCTTTTTTAACTGTTCAAGTTCTACCCTTAACAGAGATAAAAAAAAAACTTCAACAGAGTAATAAAAAAAAAGAAGAAATAACAAGATAAAAAGTCGACTAAAGTTCTACAACGCATACTAATTGCTTACAATGTAATTTTTAATAATGATTTACTAATTGGTGAGGTAGGAAGTAAAGTAAGTTAAATAATTAACTTTTTAGGTTTTATCTTACCCGATGTTAATAATGAAGAAACGATAAGAAGTAAATCCATTAAAAAACAAAAACACATTATCTTGTTTCCTTCGATAATTACATTAATTGATAATTAAAGTTTATAAACAAACCAATAAAGAGGGGAAAAATAATAACAATTAGAATTTTAAATTGCATAATCCAAGAGCAAAAAAATCGAATCATTATTATAAAGTTTCAGTTAATTAAAAATTATAATAAAGAAAAAAAAAGAAGAGTTATAATCAAGTTAGAAATGTTAAGAAATTTGTAAGAAAATGTTAGATGAAAATAAAAGGTACGGACTTCGGACTTATACTCTTTTAACAATTAGTATTTATTTTTGACACTCAGATTGGCCAACCTAAATAAGGAAAAAAATAAAGCCACTAGGCCTGTGGGAGGGGTAGGCTAGTGACATTTTTATTTGCGTATAGGTGGCCCGACTTCCTCGAATTCAAAATCCAGTGTTCTCATTGGCTCCTCTCCACATTTATTCGATTTTCCCGCGCAGTCAAAAGTTAAATTAATTATAAAAGAGTATAATTAGTACTTAAAAACTAGCAAAGCCCTTACCTAAGTCCGTGGAGGGCATAGTATACATTAATATTATTATACCTTCCCTTATTTTGACCTAACATTTTCTTACAAACTTCTTCTCAAAACTCTTTTTAACTCAATATGTCCAACATAATTTTAATTAATTTTTACTTTTCCTCACCTATGGTAGGAAAAGTTGTCTTTTCATCCAAACATTTTTTTTTTTTTTTTTTTAAGTTTTTTTTTTTATGAGCCTTATGCAGCCTTGAAGCCACGAGATAAGCGCTCAAGAGGTTAATTACTTAGATTTCAACTGAATTATCCGTTTTGGGTGTTTTTAAGACCTCCTGCGCATGATGTCTAAGTATGTGTGTTATCATCGTAGCGCCTATAGGGTAGTTAACCTCGAGAGTTGAAACTTGCGGCAGAAAAATCAGTCCTTACTTCTAGTTGTGCCACCCGGAAAATCAACATTTTCCGCCAACTTGAACCTACTTTGCTGAGTCAGTAAGAATTAAAAAAAAAACTTTACAAATCGAAGAGTGGTCCGATCGAGTTGAAATTTGGCACGAATGTGCCTCTATGTATGACAAACAAATCCATCAAATTTAATTTTGAAATTGACCGCCATTTTGAAATTATCGATTTTTTAATTTAGAAACTTTGAAGGTTAATATGTCCACAAGTACCTACAACTACCTTTTTGATATATAGCATATCGCAGTAACCGGTAATAAATAAGGAACTAATATAAAAAAATACCCGATGAAATTCCATTTATTAGTTTAAAAGTTATAAGCGAACATAATTATTAATTAGTGCGATACTTTTGTTAAACATCAAAGTTTGTTTACATCTATCAAAATACCGCTAAAATTCAAATAATCAAATAAATGAAATAAAATAAATAAAAATAATGTATAATCTTTTTTTGAAGAATGATAATGAAAAAATTACTTCGTTGAAAAAGTTCACCCATCCAAGTACTGACTACGCCCAATGCTTCGCAGCATTGGGATTGAAAGGCATTGAAAGGCCTCCGAAGTGAGGAAAAGTTCCGAAGTAACCCGAACCCTATTTATTCTTTATTACTTGAAATAACTATGATCTTGATTTTAATATTATATGCTTATAAAAATTTAAAGGAAATATTCTTTTGATAGAAATAAGGAAACAATTTTTTTATCAATATAATAATTTATTCTAGAATAGACTTCTTATATCTAATCATCAACATTGCAATAGTTCATCTAGTATCAAATAAATCTTGCAACAAAATTGATAATATCAACTGATAAAAGGTAAAGAAAACAAGTTTAAAGAGGAAGAAAAGAAAATTGAAAAGTGTGAAAAAGAGACCATTTTATTATTTCTTTTCCTTGACCTTAATTTAATATCCGAGTGAAAATTTCCGACAAAGAGGATCTTGAAATTTGAAGATATATACAGCTGGAAAGATTCAAGATAAGTTTTATAGAAAACGGAGTTCATTTTTCCTCTTGTCTGTTGGGGTTTTACCCCCCTCAAAACCTCTATGGGGGTTAATGAAGAATTCACGAGGTCTCAGGAGAAGCCGAGTCGGACAAGGTTAAAGTCCCAGAGGGTTAGAACTCGCTGCATTAGCTAAAGGTTTGAAAGCTTAAAGCAGACGAGAGAGAGAGTCAGATCTGACTTTACGGGGTCACGGGCTTTCTTCTTTGGTTTCCAATGCTTTTCCTGACATTGTACCTATTCTAAAGCCCATTTGAAAGAAAATAAAGTACGGGATACATTTACTAATAGATTCTATGTCAATCCCTATTAATTTGTTATTTTAAACAACATAAAGGGTTTAAATCAAGCTAATTTAATTAAGCTTAAATCAAGCTATTGTTTTAGAAATAAGTTTTAGATCATGAAATAATAGACTGCCAATTAGTGTGGCACATAGCTTTCTCGCATCCTATCACATACTTTATTGATTTTATGCTTATAAAAGCCATTATTGTCTAATTTAATGGTTTCCCCCGTTTTTTTAATATGTCAAAATAGTTTTAATGTATAAATATAATGCAATGATTCATTGTATTTGACGTGTCACATGTCACTTCAGTCAGGTAGGGATAACTTATAACAACATATTACAGGTAAGTTAAAAGTTAAAAGAAGTATTGGGGTGTGTTAAACATATTTGTCGTACAAGTTTTGCGGGTAAGGCAGATCAGACTTACGAAACCCCTCTTATTTCTTCTTATACACTATACATATAAGAAGAAGGTATAGGAAAATTGCGGGAATGGAAAAGGGAGCTGGTGGGAAGTTTAAATTGAAACCTCAATACTTAAAACTTTTAGTAATATTATGTACATTGAAAAATGAAATAATGCAAGAATGTAGAAATGTAAATAAGCAATAGATCGGCTCTTAATAACTTCTCTCTTAACTCTCTTGGTAAAATCGGCTTTATCCCCTTATATTATTAGTAATATTACAAATAATTGTAAGCATAATTAAGGAACTTTACGCTTAATAACTTCTCTCTTAACTCTTATTATGTACACATAAATTTATGTGCTGATAAGATATGTACACACAGGCGTGCATGCAGAAGTGCATAATATTATAGTAGTAGTTGGAAGGGAACACATCTGATAAAATCGGTTTTATCCCCCCATATTATTAGTAATATTAAGAATAATTATAAGCATAACTCAGGGCTAAATGATTAAATGTAAAATAAAATAATTTCAAGATAAAAAGAACTTTTTATATACTATGTTTTTAAATTTTCTGTTGAATCGTATGTAATGTTGATAATATAATTGTTATTGTTATATAATATATAATGTTAGTGAAAAAAAAAAAAAAAAATAGTTCCAAATTTATTTACTTCACATAAATGACAACCATCTTGAGAGCTGATCTTAAACCTATAAAAGGACAAATCTTTGTACAACGGATCTCCCTAACACCAAATCTAAACCGTGCCATCGATAAATTTGAAATAATATAATCGATAAATAATATAATCGATATTTCCGGTTTCGCTGTCATCCAATGTTTATCTATCACATATTTGAGACCCGTCAAAATGAAGATTGCGTAAATATGGGATATGGCAAAACAAATAAAATAACTTGCGGATATTTCCAAACTAACTTTCCGTACAGCAAAATTTGCTGAAAACCAATTAAATTCTGCTGAAAGATGGCTCAAAGTATTAAAATAATGCATTGTCATCGTGTTCTGAGCTATGCTAAAAGTTTCAAATGTCTAGCTATTCGGGAAGTTAGTTAGAAATCGATTGCCAGATTTGTACCGGACAAACAAACAAACAAACAAACAAACAAGAAAGCAAGCTAATAACAACGTAGTAAAAAATATGAATTTTTTATACGTATTTTTGGGACAGACTACGTATATAAATAAAGGTTTTGTTGCTTCCGAGCTTACCGAAGGTAACGGAAGCTGTGATATTTCTGAAGAACAAAAATAATTTAGGTCTCCGATTTCAAAAATTCCAAGACAGCAATCCATTTCAGACATCAATGAATATTTGTGGTTCCGTGTCTGTGTGTCGGTCTGTCACTCAATTTTTGCGAACCAACATATTATCTTAAAAACTACTGGTCCGTTTTTAATGACATTTGTTGGTCCCATATACATTTCAACATTCTCCGCTCATTTATTTATCTTTCACATGCGCACAAAGGCACAAACATACATTTATTTACACCTATAGTTTTTATTATAACAAATGTTTGATCTTACATCTTAGTTAATGTTTTAGTTAATCTTAGTTTGTTGTATACTTTGCTTCATAAGATGTTACATTCTTTATCGTGTTAAAGGTATGTAGCAGAGTATTTTGATTGGGTTCCCACAGGGGCAGATATTTTTACATATATCTGCCTATACAGTATACAGGAAGCCATGTATATAGGGAACATGTTGTATTGGATAGAGTTTTTGTAGGCCTCGGGATTCAGTACTCCTGCTGTCTTCCCCCTGGGCTTTACTTAGTATAAATTCATATATATATATATATATATATATATATATATATATATATATATATATATATATATATATATATATATATATATATATATATATACACGTACATAGCTGGTCCCTCACATTCCCCTTGCACGTATATAACTAGAGGGTTTGGAAAAGGAACATTACCCCGTAGAGGGTGAAACATGTGATAACACTCTCGCAACCCCTATGTGATATGTTTGTGTCTATGTGATAAAGGTTTGCCTTTTTTCCTCCCTTGGTTTGTTTGTTTGTGTATTGTGTTCGAATGTTTTCATTCTATATCACCATAGTGTTATATACGTTCTAGATATCTCTTGCGAGGCCATTTTCTTTTTTTTATTTTACTGATAACCACTCATCTCTCACTCGAACAGTGATATAAAATGACACGGGTAATCTTTTTATCACACGTTCAGATTTGTATAGAAAGGACGAAGAATGTCTTGGATTTTACGTGCACTTGAATCTTGAAATCCTCAGTTCAGTGATCCTGTATAGAAGAAAAATGATTCAGTCTTGACTCTGTTAATGCTTTCAGACTTTATTCCACTCATTATGATTGAAATGGAATGGCTTTGTCAAGAAATACAATACTACTTCAAAAATCTTAAGGCGAAGTATTTTTTTTTTAAATATTGATATTTTAAATAACATCATGTTTTAGGTACCGCGCGTTTTAAGTTCAAATACGATAAAAAAATATTTTTTATAATTTAGACTAATTTTTCGGAACTATTTTAAGTCCAAAATATCTCATTCGATTGCAACGTTTGAGGAAATTTCAGTGATAAGCATTTCGAACCAAATTGGAGGATGTGACCCTACTGAATGAATACAATGACATAATATATTAGATGTGGGAGAGTCTACGAAGAATATACATAAATTGTCTTTTTTAGGGCTTTGTTGGTAAAAAAAAGAAACCCTCATTGTATCGTCCCTGTGTCTGTCTGTCATGCACTCTGTATGGTTCCAATAACTTTTGAATCAAAAGTGATACAAACATGAAACTTTCCAGTATTAAAGATCGTTTTGACGCGCACACAGAAAAAATATAGCCAACTCAAAATTATCAGAGGTTCAAATTCAAAATGGCGGATAATTCATGTAACGCGTTTTTTTTTTTTTTTTTTTTTTTTTTTTTCTCTTTTCTTTTAAATATTTTGAGTAGGGTATCAAATGATTGGTATTGAAGAGTAGATAACAATAATATTCAACACTTGTGGATAACAATAAATTTGTATGCCATTTTGTCAAAAAACTATATTTCTGCTGTTACTACAAATATTTAAAAATATTCGGTCTGCTGGGCCATAGACAAAATAAGAATAATAATTTGATCCGATTAACTAAGAATTCAAAATAGGGGATAATTCATGGTACAATTACACGTTCACAATACCAACGAATCCCTTTTTATGTGATTTCACGCACAAACATTTTATTATTTAACAAAATAGCTTTCGGGCTATATTACATAAGGTCATCATCAGTACCGTTTTTGGAAGAAATAGAGTTACATTGATAAATGAAGTAAAATCACCTTTAATTAAGTAAACTCACTAATTATCTATTACTGTAGCTCTATTTCTTCCACTATCGGCCTTATGATGGCTGAAAGCTGCTTTATTAAATTAAAAAAAATTGTAATTTACGTAGAGAGCCAGTTTGTGTTATTCCTACTGTAAAATATGGATCTTTTTTTAAATAAATTTAATTAAAATCGGTTCTGCATTTTTGTTCTACTTCTAGACAGACGGCAGACATTAAAGTTTTTTGTGGAGTAAACTTAACAGTGGCGCACCCAGGATTTATTTTTGGGAGGGGCACAGATTAAAAAACGTCTTGGTGCACGTCTTTTTAAACGCAAAAAAAAAAAAAAAAAAATGTCGGGCTAAACTAGGTATATAATTACTTATTTATTTATTTATTTATTTTTTTTTTTTGACTCTCACAACACTATTACTTTTACACGTGCTGCGGAATTGCATACTTTAATTTTTGGTCTGGCTTTGGGGGGGCACGTGCCCCCCGTGCCCCCCCCCCCCCCCTGGGTGCGCCACTGAAACTTAATATACATACTTTTAAATCTTATTTTTGTCTTATATCAATACTTTATCACTATATGTATATACTGCGTAAATGAGTAAAAAAAACCCTTGGAAAAAGAATAAAGACAAACAATCTGTCTCAGTTTAGTAGCGCATCGTTTTGGAACCTTTTTGTTTAGGAAGCCCTAAAAGAAAAATCCAACTTTATCACTAAAATTAAATTAATTTAATATTTTATACATATTAAGAATATCTCTAGAGTCGAGTCCATAATTATTAACGTTCATAACACGTGACCGTTTATTATGATGTTTGATGATAAATGAAATTAAGAGGACAATGGAAAAAATTGATTTAGTTAATTGCATATAGACATGTCAATATTATAAATAGGACGATGAAGTAAAGTTATTAAAGTTAATTACAGCTTTTATTATATTTATTAGCACGAAACGTTAAAGGTTTCTAAGTGTTAAAAAAAATCTATTAAGTATAACTCCATATCAAGTGACTAACAATGCCATCCTAGTGTAGAAATAAATTCAAATTGAAATAGAAAAATGTTATGAATAACTACGAGTATATTAGCAAATGTAGTAACAAAATGAAACCTCTCTCTTCATATTGTATAATTGCACAGGATATATTCAAATAACTTTTAAATTAAATATTTAAACTGAGTTTTCCAACACTTTATAATTTTAGTCATTCACTAAAGGTCAACGTTTCGTTCCAACTACATTACTGAACAGTTTTGTTCATTTCAAACCTTTGCACAACGCCCAATTAATGCTGGCAGTTCTTCCTACCTACTATCTCTTCATTGCTGATGGTGTTTTATTATTAAAGTTGTCCTAATAAATGTATTTGCTGATCCAAAATAATTTATTCTTAATTAAAATCCGTATTTTACAGTACTTTATTTGTACAACTAAAAACCTTTTAGTTCTACTTCTTTTAGCGAATTTTCAAAGAAAATTACGCTATTGCAATGGCTTCAAAATTTTTGTAATGCGAATTTTTGAAAAATTTTTCCATGGAAATCCGTTTTAGACCATTCTGAATCGATTCCTAAAATTTAACACTTTTTTTTATGTATGTATGTATATATGTATATATGTGTCACTCCAGACGATATCTCCCCTTAGGATGTACTTAAAAATTTCAAACAAATTTTAAAATGTCAATAATATCAAAAGAAAGGATGAGTTCGTTGGCCAGAATTTTTGGAGTCCATTTAGGGGTCAAATTTTGACCATATAGGGTCAAAAAACGTGTTTTTTCCATTTTACCCCCCTTTTATGTGAAAATATGATAAAAGAGTAAATAACAACAATTACTGTACTCTTAAAGAGCTTTCCAATGACATTCATCTTGAAGGGTAAATACTATTTTGACTTTTGTACCCCGTACCCCTGTGTACCAATTTTTTTTTTTTTCACCCGAGCAAATTCTAAACCAAAATTTTCCTACATTGTCATAAACCAATAAAACGGAGATTTCTTTGAAAATTCGCTCATTAAGTCATGGTGCATGACTGGACTTTTTTATAAATATTTTTGGCTCAAAACTATCACCTGGATGTCACAATACATTGTGTAGTATATTCTTATATACAACAACTTTAGTGTAATTACCCATGTATGTGTTGTGTTGTGTATATTTTGTTTTTAGCTCTGTGTGAGAGTATAAAGGATGCAGGCAGGGGAAAAGATAAAAGTTAGAGGTTTGGGGGGGAAAGGGGGGACTGCTACTTGCCCCCTCCCCTGGAAAAGACTGGAAATAGTGAGGGGGTGCTAGAGGTTTCTAAAGAGCAGAGGGCTGCAATCGATTTTGGCCCCGACCTCCCCCTTACTCCCTTTCCTCTTATATCTAACACACACTTATACTCTTTTACAAACACAGTCACTCACACACTTTCTAATCCTGACCTACAACAAATACTTAATTAACCCCCTACCTCTCTTACATATCTCTTCACTCCCCCCCCCCCCCCCCCCCCCCCTTTAAACCACCTTTACAATTCTTTCACCTTACATTTTTTTTTTCACTCCCCACAATTCTTTTTGTGGCCCCCCGAAATCTTTTCCACAATTCTTTTCGTAAACCTCAACATTCCCCCCACCTTTTTTCCCGTCATTCTCATCACACTTTTGTACTTTTGCTATGAAACTTTTTTTTTCCACTTCTAAGATTTTTTTTTTTACAACAATATATATGTAAAATATTCATTATATATACACTTCTCTGTGCCTTTTCCTTATTAATTTAAGAAACACCTTCGCTGGAAGCGTTAATTTTAGTTGATTAAAGCAACAAGAGAGAAAAAAGAAAAATACATGTTTGAACTTTTATTTTATCATTTTATTTAAAAAAAGGTGTCACATCCTTCTCTTATTAAAAAATGCGGTTTAATTAAATGTACATTCTGTTATACTATTTGTGTGGGACTTAATTCCATAAAATTTTGTTTTGATATCTGCCGCAATTTTGAAAATATCGCCTTTTGAACTTTGAAACTTTAACACCAAATAATTTCGGAACCCTTTCGTCGATTGAGCAGAAACTCGCACCAATTACATCTTTCTATAAGATAATATTATAATTGCTATTTATAATTTAAACTTATTTCTGCTGCCATTTTTGCAATAATTTGGTAAGGAAACGTTTTGAGACGCCCCACGTCCGATTTTTTACTTTCTCGTATAAAGAGAAAGTATTGTGATATTCTATTTTAATATTTTGATGGATTTGATTTACACGATTTAAGGTCCCCTGAATCCAACAAAGTGGTTTTTAAAAAATGTCTGTCTGTCGTCTTTGCAGACGCCTGGAGCCTAAAATACTGGACCGATTTTGACGAAATTTGGCATACATGTTTAGAAAAATCATACCCCGAGGTGAAATAGAGAAATGAATTTTAGCTCTAAATTTGGGGGCGCAGCCCCAAAAACTCTGAAAATACGTGAATTACAATTATTTCTCGAAAACAGTTAATTTTAATTAAAATATAGTCCATTTAAATACGAATCTAACGATATAAGCCGTTTTCCCTGGAAAAATCTAATTTCTGCGAAAATAGCTTAAAACGTGGACGGAGAGAGCCCGGGTTCGATTCCCCGCCCAGGAGAAGTTATATTTATGATAAATTTTTGATAAAATGTTCAATAACAATTAAATGTACGTACGAAAACTAATATACGGAAAACACTGGGCTATGTAATTATATGAACTCGTATATGAGAAACATTGCTTGCATACGAGTCTGCAAGACAGTGGGACATTTTTATGTAACGCTTTTTGGTAACGATTTTCGAGTTTATGTGCCATAGTACAGACATGAAAATGTCAAAAAATTTGAGCGTGCAAATTCTTGCGTTTGTAAATTAGGAATTAAATCGAACATATATGTAGTGCACGTAGAAAGAAAGTACTTTTCTTCTTTTCCAGTTTATTAAGAAGTAATCTTTTAGCTTATTCACCCATATTTTTATAATAAATGCAAAAATATTATAGTTTAACAAAAATAAAAAATAATAATGTAAAAAATAAATGTTATATATGTAAGTTTATGAGGAATAAAATTCTAAGGGTTATGGCATTTGTCCGATGCATTGTAGTTTGGGGGGGGGCCGCTGGGGCTCGACTGGACTCTACTGGAGCAGTAGCAAGTAGCGAAGAGTGTGAGACGTGGGGCAGGTAGCCACTCGGGAGGGCAGGGGTGTGTAGGCCGTACACAGCGCGGTAGTGAGAGACGGGCAGACTCGATTGAATACCTCCTATACCTTCCTAACTCCCTGTTCCTATATCTTCCCTACTCGTGTAACGCTAGTTTGGTTACGCTTTTCGAGGTTATGTGCCATAGACATGAAAATGTCAAAAGTTTGTCTTAGTTGTCTCGGACCGATTTGTTATATTAACACTTTTGAATCTTTAATGACTTCATCAACATTTATAGAAATTTGGATAGTTTGTGAAAAGTCTAAAGTAATCCAAAGATAGTCCCATACTAATTTGTATTTAATGTATTATCTAAAAATCTTTGTTTCTTGTTTATGAAAAAAATGTGTTTAGCATAATCAGTAGTTCAATTAAATAGCTTAACAGCATTTTTAGGTCTTCTGTCTGATTGTTAATTATAATGTTTATTATTATATACTAATGTATTAATACACGATTTACAAGCAGTCCGAGATGCAGTTATCTCTTTAAACCTATTAGATTTATCCTCCCATTATATCCGAGGGAAGTATAATAACTATTTATACTCATAAATTATCAAATTACGATTGTTTATGATGCTTTAACGTAATGTATAAAAGTATAAATGAAATAAGTTTTGCGTGCATTTATAATATTCATTAGTAGGATCCAGGCTTACAAAGCTTAATGGGCTAAAAGTAATTATACCCCTGAATTAGTAATAAAGGAAAACAGATGGTAAATCCTCAAAAACACTATTATTTAATTACATTATTTTTTTAAGCTTTTTTCTTATTTATTGTTTTGTTTATTACTATTTTTTTTTTTTTTTTCTAATGAGATACTTGTTATTCAAATTGAGTTTATAACTTTTTTTAAAAATTGTTTGTAATTTCATACCGTGCTTATTAATAAGGTAAATACTCTATTATAAGAATTTGTTTGCTGTTTTATGTTAATATCAATTGCCTAATCTCAAAACATGTTAAAAATTGTCCAATTGTTAAAAAGGTATAATTAAAAGCGAACTTCTTACATTCAACAAACTATGATTCTGTTAGTCTACATATATACGTAACGTATATACATACGCGTGTGACGTTTTCTAGAATATTAAGTTGACCAATTTAATTGGAAATTGGCATACATGATCCTTGTGCCAATGCGGTCAAGCTGTTCGTTGGACATTGTTATCGATACAAGCTTTCGCATGCTACGCTCGCGTTAACGTGAGCTTCAAATTTAAAATTATAATTTTAGGACGGGAGTATATATACAATCATTTATTTTTTGTGACTTTTTAAAAAAAAATGTATACTGAAATTCGGGATGTATGTCACTTCAAGTCTTTAAAATCGATGTTTGCTCGTATTGTTTATTTAAAAAAGTAATTTTTACAAAGACCATAAAAATAACTTCTCCCCAGCGGGGTATTGAACCAGGCCTTTCACGTCCGCATTTAAAGCTATTTTCTCAGGAACTAATTTTTCCCGGGATAACTATGTATATGGTTAGATTCGTATTTAAATAGACTATCATGTTATAATTATTTAATCAAAATCGTCGGAATTGTTTTCGATTTTTTCCACGTTTTTTTCCCAGATTTTTTGGGGGTTAGCGCCTCCAAATTTAATTCATAAGTTTATTTATCCATTTCGCCTAGGGTATGACTAAATAAAATGTCTGTCTTGTTATAAATGAACCTAAAGAGCACAAACTACTGGGCTGATTTCAATAAAAATTAACACACACGTACTTAAAGAACATATAGTTCCCGAGTTGGAATTAATTTTTCCTTTAAATTTGCATGCCCCCCCCCCCTCCAAATCAAATCGAAATGGTTTCGTCGGTTTTGATTAAAAAATACTAAAATGTAGTCCATTTCAATACGAATAAACCAATTAATTATTTTCCAATAAATTATTTTCTTTTCAACACTATATATAGATATATTACATGTTTTTAAAATTACTCATTTAGTTATGGAAATAACATTTTGCACTTTATTTGGGACGACATTTAAGAAATAGAAAATACTAAACCTAATGAGGGATATTCGTATCTGTATAATTTTTTTTAAAGAATGTTAAACCCGCATATCAAATTTACCCAAAGCCAACATAAGTTTCCCTTGAATGAAACCTGTTTTTTTTTTTCACTTTTTTATTTTTCTTGTTTTTTTTTTTATTCTCCAATTTTATAAAACAAATTGCCCCACTTCCCGCCTACCTCGATACTTGGTTCTTGCACTGGTTATGTATTTCTTATGACTGTACAGTACAATAATCAATCATAAGTTTTACCAAAACATAAAATTATAAAAAAGTAATAAATTTATAAAATACCCATTTTTTAAAAAAAAATTAATTGTTTGTAAATAAGGCAAAGTAATTTTTAACAATCCCTTTTTTAGATGGATGCTGTACCTCAATTTATGTTTGTGATTCAGGCTATTATTTACCGTGGCCCCAAACTTTTTTTTACATAGTTTGTAACTCAAACTATTTAACTATGTACATCATTTATTACGCTATTTTTCTTAACGTTTATAGAAGTAACATTTTATTGCTATGCTATTGCACATCAAGTATCAACTATCTATAAGTTTTGAAAGGTGATCAAAATGAAATTATAACTACGAATCTGTATTTATAATACAATGTAGATCTATTTTTAGTTTTTATTTACATTATTATGGCAACACTGGTGACTAGTAACGACAAAATATTTTTGAGACAACGCCTACCTTGTTTATTTATTTCTTGAATATTCTATTTTATCCGTCCATTAGTTTTTTAATTTATAAATTGTATTTGTTTTGTTACTATATCATAACTTTTAATAGTGTTTGTTTGTTTACTTATTTAATAGGTAATTTAAATTATGGAATTCACTTTATATCAAATGAATTTACTGTGATAATACTTTTAGTTTGATTCATCTCTTGATATACTTACTATCAACTGGTTTTTATTATTGTTTGCATGCTAGTGCTTCTTCGATAAGCAATTTTTTTTTAAACTGTTATTTTTACATTTTGTTTATGTGTTATCAGAGTGAAATATGTATCAAAAGAGAACCCCTAGTGTGGGGACCCCGAGCGTTTATTCACATGTAACCAGATCTACGAGTAATTTAAAGTCGACTAGATCTCTAAAGTCTTTAAAACTTCCTTGGTATCAGAGACCGATTCTTCAAAATGCTTATATCATTGATATTCAAAGAGGATCCTTCTTCACAGGCATTTATTCGTTGGTGAGTTACGAAAGGAACACTAATGTTTTTTTGGGTGTTTGAAAGCTCTCTGAAATTAATTAAAAGCTCTTATATGTTTTGTTTTTTAGTAAATAGTTTTAAGTGCGATATTACATTAATGTTTAATTATTATTAAATTATCTTTGTTGTCTAGCACATTCCTATCAAGTCCAAAACTAAATATGCGAAAACTACTTTGATCAATCTTCATTTCATTAACAGGGTTATCTCAACTCTATCCTGTTTCTGATTTTAAATAACCTCCAGTTGTGGTTTGCTTTCAACTCTAAGTTATATATGCAGTTGATAATGAATAAATCTATGACTTCAAGGGTTTAAACAAGACCTAATTTACTTAATTACTCATATCTAACCTGTTGATAAGTGTAATATTTACAATATCCAGTTTTTATTTGTAAACAAATTCATTTCCTGCAGACTCTTTATTGGTTGGCCATGAGGGTTCATCAAATATTAATTGTGGACATTTTTAAAAGGAATATTCATTTTACCCAAATCTAAATTATAGCTATACATGCAGTGCCAACTCATTAATATGCAGAACCTGGTGCAAGTTGTGGTACTCTTTTACTTTGTTACCCACCATAAGTAAGAGATACGCCTCTTTTACTTAATTACCCACCTATATTGATAAAATGTTGAAAAGTAGGGTAGCAAAGTTAATTACAATTAAGGAGAAGGGACATTTAGTCCATTTACTTTGAAACAAAGGAATAACACACTTTTGTATACAGAAGTCTCACTAATTCACACCCCAGTAGTCCGGACATCCAGTTAATCTAGACAAACCTCAATATAAACTTTAATCAATAAACTTTGAGTTTACATCAATAAGATGGATAGTTTTTATCCTAAATAAATTTGTAGGGGTTAAAAAATGGACCAACGTTGAGACTAAACAGCAATTTTTATGATAAAAATGTCAATTTTAATAGTTTTACCAAGCTAAATCTGATTCCGTTTAATCAGGACAGTGCACAGTCCCATAAAATCCTGATTAGAGAAATTTTACTGCATATAATTTCAAAATGAAAAAAGGTTGTAACAAAATAATTTATTTGAACTTAGTTAGTTGACAAATAAATAATCAAGTTGATGGTAGTTTGTCACTTGGTCAGTTTGTTAAATATATATATATATATATATATATATATATATATATATATATATATATATATATATATATATATATATATATATATATATATGTATATATATATATATATATATATATATATATATTTTTTTTTTTTTTATATTACTCCAAATCAAAGAGGTCATCTATTAAGGGACAAACTACCATTAAATTTATTTGTGGTCTACTAACTAATTTCGTACTCTGGATCATGAAAATCACATTGTACTTTGGTTCCAGAGTTAAATTTTTGTTCTTTAGTTCCAATTAAAACTTATACGCAATTCCTCCCCTGAAAGATCTATTTATTAGGGAAAGCGCCACTACTTCTATTAATACCTATCTTTAATCATTTGTTATAAAAAAAATCCATTTCTATTCATAGTCAAGGAGATGGAGTGCAAAAAAGTGTCTGACTATCATCAAGCTAGAATTTTGTGTGACAATGTGATTTTCATGATCATGAGTAAGTAGACCAAAAATCAATTTGATGTTAGTTTGTCACTTAATAGGTTAGTTATTCAAATATTACTCCAAATCAAAGTGATCACCTATCAAGTGACAAACTGCTATCCTACTGGATCATGAAAAAAAATTGTCCACCAAAATGGCGGGTCACATTGTCCACTAAAATAGGCGAGACATGGCTACTCTCCACCGGTTTGTTTTTTTTCAAATGCCTATTGCTAAGCTATGTCCCGCAGACGAACTTAGCCTGACCACATATTCTTGAAAGGCGCCAAAAGATTTACTTATACACAAAATTCTAGCTTGATATTAGTCAGACATTTTTTGCACACTATCTCTTGGACTACTACTAGAAAAAATAAAAGTGACAATTAGGTTCAAATTACCTAGATGTTGCCATGACTTTTTCACTGATACTATTAAAATATAATATGGTTGTTTAGACTAGTTTCCAAGTTTTTGATGAAAATAAATCTGATTTAGCTGACCATCATAAACGCTATGTAAACCTATTTAACATTTTATAAATAAGTTTTAAACTAATCAGATTTAGTCCAGTCAATTTATTGTCGAAAAGGGAGTTCATTGGCTAAATGTCCATTAGTTCTGATTTTTTTTTATAGGTTGTAAAAGTAGGTACACTAATAAAAATCCTGTTTTCAACCTCAATGAGCACCGCTGAATGCAAAAACAGCCAAATTTTTGACTTTTTGTCAGTTTTACCTGGTTTTCTCCTCAAAGGTGTGGTTTAATTGAAAAATGTTTCTATATTTTTATAAGGTAGAGTGAATTTTCTCTACTATTAAAGAAAACAATAATCTTTCTAATGCTTATACTTCTCAAATTACAGTCCTTGAAAAATTGAGGAAATCGTAAAGAATTTCCAAAAGTTCTTGTTTTTAGTTAGTTTTATCCATTTTTCACACCGAATCCTTGGTTTTTCAGCATCATTGATATGGACCAATTTTAGATAGAATTATCTTCCTATAATTTGTGACCATTACGAACTTCTATTGTAAGTGGCTTTTAAGTTATGTTGTGATGGGGTGATTTTTTGAGAAATAACATAAAAAAGTTTTTAGATTAAAGAAATTTATCGGTTACCCATCAAACGCTGAGCAGTACGAAGCACACTCCTCTCACGATTTAATCTTTGATGAAGCAGTGATAGCTCTTGTAACCCATGACATGTTTTTAACAAATGGTCGCACCGCAATTCGTTTAATTGAAGCGAGCGTAGCGAGCTTCCTACATTCAACGAAATATGTAATGTCTGTCAGTAACGTTCACGCGTGTGACGATAACTTGAGTAAAAGTTGACCGATTTAGTTGAAATTTGGTATACATGTTCCTCTTACTAATACTCAGGCTAAGTTCGTTGGACAGCGTGATCCGTCCAAGAGTTCGCGCGCAACGCTCACGTAAACGAGAGGTACAAAAATTAAATTGGAATTTCAGGACGGGAAAAGATTCTATCATCATCTATTCAATGAGACGAACATTTTTTTCAAATAACATTTTTTACTAAAACCAACAGCGACACCGCTATGACTTAATAAAGATCGCTAAAACTATTAAAGCGGACCTAAACGTTTATAATAGAGAAAAAACCTTTTTACCGATATCTTACGTTCTAACGAAACGATTTTAATAAAACTTCATATACACCATCTAATGCACAATTGAAACAGGTATGCAAAATTTCAACTTGATACAAGCAAAATTCTTTGCGAAATGACGAGATACATTTATAATAATTGTTTAAAAGCTACCGCGGGTGGTGAAGATTGTTATAGTCGTATAGTGTATAGGTTTGTTTAGGAAGTAAAGCTTTGTACCGAGTACCCCCACTCTTCCCTACACTACCCTCTTCCACTTATCTTCAACTATGACATTCATCATGATTAATAAATTTCAATATTTAGTATTTCATTGCAATAAGCTCGCTTCAATGATAGAGCCATGCGATGCCTAGTTTACATGATATAGAAACATTTGGAGATTGCTAATGTTATATTAGTGCAGCTTGCAGAAGAAGATGCAGTTGTTTTGATTATCACTGCTGCCATTTCCAAGTTCATTAGTATTATACTGTAATGAGAATGATTGTGGGTTAAAACATAGATCTGTTGGTCCTTCTAACGAGATTGGTGAAATGCAAAGCAATCTTTTTTCAGAAACGTTGAAGAGGAAAAGTGTTGCCAAGTAAAATGTCTAAAATTTGATTGGACTAATTAGATATTATGTGTTTTAAATTCATTAATAGTAATAAAGTAATCCCTAGTGGGGTGACAAAATTATTTGAGTTTATTTTGGAATCTACCCCATACCTCAGTGTATGAGAGATATAAATTTCTTAATTTTTAAGGCAACATCCTTGTTTATAAACTATTAAGATCTACATATTTTAACTAGAGAATTATTTAAACTTAAGTAGAAATTCTGAGCTTACTTCATTAAGGTAACCCATTTAAATCAAATGCAATGTGTCTTTATTCCGTTCAAACAATTATAATTTTACCCATCGATGCTTCCTCGATTATTATCTATAGTAATTATAACAATTTATTATTATACGATAATAATTAGTTGTTCTGTTTTAGTAATTACTTGCTTTAAATGATGATTGAATTTTCAGGTGCTGAGTATATTTACTGTGGTAACAGCTGTATTCGATGTATATTCTCTGGCCATGGCTGCTCCAGGTTCCACCCATTATGGTTATTACTTCATCAGTTATCAGTTTGTTTATGTCGGCAATAGACATGGTACGTATTCTGTTCAGATATTTTTAATAAGTTAATAATAATTGGGATTTATTTGAAAGTGAATAATGGGTCATTCCATTTCAAATCATCCAGCTCAAAATGAAAATGAAACCCATAGTCTCAGAATGTCATGATTTTTTTTTTATTTGTTCCATTTGCCACCCTTATGAAGCCTGTAAAATTTTATTTTGACATCTTAAGTTTTTTTTGAGTTATTAATTTTTGAAATTTGTTAAAAAATGCGTTTTCGCTGTTTCCGAGTCATTTAGCAGTTTCAACACTGACGTAGTAAAAAAATCATAACTTGGTCAATTTTTATCATATCACAATGAAATTTTTACTAAAATATTCAGAAATATTCATAGAATAAGGTAAAAATGCATTTATAAACGTATCTCTTGATTGCTTCAGTAAATCTTAGCTCAAACCTGGATTTAATAGTTTTTTTTAAAGAAAAAACATGAAATTTTAAAATGCAATTTAAAGTAAAAGGCACTTCAGTAACCAATGATTTTATATTTTTTTATTTATCCTACAAGTATGAGCTAGAAGATTGTGAAAGAAAATTTTTGGGTTTTTGACTGCCGGTATTTTTTTTAACCCTTAATAAAACAAATTTGATTTCTTGAAAAACGCATATTCATATACAAGAGAGTAAAATTATGTGTTTTATTTATGTTTCATCTAAAGTTATTAAAATATTTATGACAATCAATTTACCCATGAATTTAAAATAATTTAAATTTTAAATGTCAAACCTAGGCCTACAAGAAATAAAATAAAATTAGTTGATGAAAGAAAAACATGAAATTCTCCAAGTCTTGTTTTGATAGCTTACATGTTACAGTAAAATTTGAACTATATTTCTTACCGTAATACTGTTTTGAAAGAAAGATTGATACCTTGTTATTTATGGACTTGTGTTTTCTTCAACATCTGGTTACACTGTAAATTAATTGAAATAACTTCCTTGTCAGAAAAATAATACATTCTCCCAGATGCTTTTGTAACAGGGGGATTGACACATGAAATTATGTTGCTCACTGGAATCCAGCAAACATCTTCTTTTGAGGGCCAGTGAAAAGACGGAGCAGGTCCTTGAGGATGTAGAAATTTAACTTTAACGTCTCCTTGATCTTCATGTTTTGACAAAACTAACCCAAAAAACCAATGGTCATCATAAGTGCAGGCAATGTAGTTGTGAACACCAATGTCAGACATCTTCACTGATGGGTTTTCACCAGAAAATCTAAAGATGGTACAGAAGTTTTCATCAAAACTTAAACGTTTCGTTGCAACTGAGTCTTCAGATTCAGGTTCAAAGTGGTGAAAGCTACGTGTCCCAGGAACTGTCTTGGCTTTGGAGAAACGAGTTTCTAATTTTTGGCGAGCCTGTATCATTGTTTCTTTTTTTATCATTGTAAATGATATGTTTTCTATTTTTGTCTTGCAAAAATCAAAGAACCTTTGTGCATTATCAATAGGATCACCAGGATTACGTTGGAGACTTGCCTTTGCCACAATGCGCTTGACAGTGCCACCAATACCGTCACATGGTGACTTCCCATGACTAGTGGCAAAAAATGACCATCTAGCTTTTAATCCAAAGTCCTTTTCGTGAAGGCATAGATTAAGAAAGTTCTTACAATTTTTGTATTGTGCTGCACATCCATCACTGTAGTAAGTAATTTTATTTACCTCTGGAAAACTGTTTTGTAAAAATTCAGCAACTACCTTTTGTGTTTCATGAACAAATGGTACATCATGCTCCAAGTCATCAGACACTATGCATAAACTAGAAACTGTTAGGTCATCATTGTTATTTTGACGTGTGTAGATCACAACTGGATGAAGAGAACAACTGTTGTTTGTCCAATGATACCCCTGAGCTTCATTTTGAAAAACAAAAGAATAGTTTTCACTAAAGTCAATGAGGACAACAGCTTCATCAACTTTCAGATTACTTTTAATTGTTTTCAAGTATCTGGCCTGAGATTTTGTGACAAAAGAATGAGGAATTAGTTTTTCTAGGCTTTCAACTAGGATTTCTAGATATTCCTCTAATGTTACAGTGCACTGCACCTGTTGAGTTCTGTCGGTACATATCCAAGCAGAATATGTCACCTCATCATTAGCATACCACTCTTCAAATTTCTCCTTAATAAAGGATTTTAGATTGTCGCTTGAAGGGCAGCTTGTGCAGTGCCGTAACATACAGTTTCTGTTTTCTCTTGAACATACTAACTTATCAATAAGTTCATGGTAGTTTTCTTCAATTTTACAAGCATAGAGCAAAAGTGAAACATTTTCATGAATAGTACAGACACAAACAGAATGTGTACCAGCAGAGCCTGCTAATACACACCATTTTGGTCTGAGCATGCAAAACTTGGATAATCCAATTTTTAGACCGGGGTGTTCAAATTTGAAAGTAGAGTACAATTCATTCAAATTTCCAAGTAACAGGACTTTTTGCATGTATTCATTTTTAGAAATGCTTACTTTATCTTTAGCACCTGGCATGACTCTCGAGTATTCACCACTTTGGTAAAAGCTTTTGACAAGTTGAACCATACTTTCATTGAGTGGATGTCCTTTTCTTGGCTCAGGCAGTGCAATTATACCCTTATCTTTAAGAAGATCCTTAGCTTTACGTGCAGTATACTCACTCACATTAAATTCTTCACTAATTTTTTTTCTGCTCCATGAAGCAGGAACCAGGGTTAAAATCTGTTGTTTTTCTCTTTGTGAAGTGGTAACGTTAAGCTTTTCCTTCATTAAATCAATTAGTTTGTCCATGTCCTTCGCTTTTTGTTCAACTTCTTTTGTCAAAGCAAGTGGAGATTCATCTGCTAAACTAATTTCTTTTTCTAAAACTTTGCTTACTTTTGACTTCAATGTGCTAGTGACAGATTCAATTTTTCTCTTTGCATAGCTTGATTTGCTGTGTGGTGCTAGTCCGTGAAGTTTAAATGGGGATTCCCCTAAATTTTCTATGGTTGAGTTTAGTTCTTCCAATGTCTCTTGTTTCGAAATAGATTGTTTTAAGTTGATCAGCTCTTCACAATCACTGGCCATTTCTTCGGTTTCACTGTCATCATCCAATATTGTTTCATGTTTACTTAGTTTTTGTCTACACACATCACATATTTTCTGTCCTGGCATTGATTTTACACTCTTTTGTAAATTGTTAATTTTTTCGGAGAGTTCTAAACTTATCACTCGTAAAGATTTTGATATTTTTTTCTTGTGAGATTGAAACGGATCAATACAGAATTTTTGGTATACCTCAAACTTGTTTAAGAAAAATTTTTTATGATGCTCACAGACAGAAATTAATTGTTTTACACTCACCCCACTTCTCAGACTTAATAAATTAACTTCTGATTGTTCCAACGATGCAATATTGATCAGCTTTGTCTGTTGTGTATAAATCAACTTATGGCAATCAGTTCCATTTCCTTTTCCAACACTACACTGTTCAGTTTGGTCAGCAGACATTTTAATATACACTTCAAAAACTTTTACTAATAATCAGTAGCCAAGTAGAACTACAAAAATAATTCTATGTTTATAAAATGTAAGAGTACAAATTAAAAATTAACGTTGATTTTAGAAGTGATTTTATTTTGAAATAAATTGCTAAAACTAATAAATACAATAATGTTTAAACTTTCACTTTAAAGAACTAGAAATGTTGTAATAAACCATATCAAAGTTCAATGTTCACTCATCCACAGTCAAAATAAAACTAATAAGGAAAGGAGGTGGAGGGGGGCATTCGTGTTAAATCCTGAATTCCTAGTTCAAGTAGGAACAAGCAGCATGCATAAATGATAATATTACATTTGAATAATTCTAAAATTAATGGTAAATGTATCATATAAATATATTTAATAACTTCGGATGAAACCTAGATTGATATAACAAAATTTTACTCTCTTGTATATGGATCAATGTGTATGCGTTTTTCAAGAAATCAAATTTGTTTTATTAAGGGTTAAAAAAAATACTGGCAGTCAAAAACCCAAAACTTTTCTTTCACAATCTTCTAGCTCATACTTGTAGGATAAATAAAAAAATATAAAATCATTGGTTACTGAAGTGCCTTTTACTTTAAATTGCATTTTAAAATTTCATGTTTTTTCTTTAAAAAAACTATTAAATCCAGGTTTGAGCTAAGATTTACTGAAGCAATCAAGAGATACGTTTATAAATGCATTTTTACCTTATTCTATGAATATTTCTGAATATTTTAGTAAAAATTTCATTGTGATATGATAAAAATTGACCAAGTTATGATTTTTTTACTACGTCAGTGTTGAAACTGCTAAATGACTCGGAAACAGCGAAAACGCATTTTTTAACAAATTTCAAAAATTAATAACTCAAAAAAAACTTAAGATGTCAAAATAAAATTTTACAGGCTTCATAAGGGTGGCAAATGGAACAAATAAAAAAAAAATCATGACATTCTGAGACTATGGGTTTCATGACCTGGATGATTTGATATGGATTGACCCTAATTTGAAATTGGTTGGAAAGACTGTTTGTTTGTCAATAGGTGGATGTTAAATTAATCTATGTCCCCTTTAGACTGTCAGATCATAGAAGTCGTATGTTAAGGTAGCCACAGACGTCGTTCTTTTTTGGCAGTTTTAACTGTACAGGTAAACACGAAGAACGAAGGTAGCCATACAACCCGTCCTTTTTGACTGCGTCGTCCCACACACGTGCCGATTTGAACGACACCTTCAAAACAGACAGCAGATATTTTTGAACGCCGGCGTGAAGGACGGTTTTTAGCCCCACACCGACCGTTTTACCCGTACGGTTAAAACTGCCAAAAAAGAATGATGTTTGTGGCCACCTTTACAATTGCTCTTAAGTTTTTTATGATTGAAAAATAATGTGTTTAATATCTTAATCATAGTATTAAGTATCTACTATAAAGTAATAATCAATATGTTCTCTTAATGTTTTATTTTTCATTGTTATGTCATTAATTGGCATTCTCATTTTATTCCTGACATTCTATTGTTTAAATTACTTATTTTATTTGATGGATATTATAATTAATTTGATTTTAGTGCGGAACACGCTGATACTGTTTGCTTTGTTCTCCATTATCTCTGCTTTATCAGTACTTGTAACCAGCATCATGCTTATCATGGCTCTTAGAAAGGTGAGTTGTGTTATCATTCTAATAATTGTGTTTTCTGTTCATATTTATTTTTTTTTTGTTTTACGCTTAGATAATAGTTTTACTGAAGATTTCTGCTACATAGTTTCATGTCACTGAAAGAACAGCCACATTTTAGAATATGAATGTTACTAAAAATTAGGAAAAGGAAACAATGTGTGCAGAAGATTGACGTTATTAGAAGTAATCCACTTGCACTGTTCATGTGTAATTAAAATTATGTGAGTCTTTTTAAAATTGGGAGTTTGCATAAATGTCACTGACAGACAGAAACGATACCATAAATGCTCCCTGGACGCTTTTTATATTGGAAAATATTTTTAGTTACACGCTTGCTATAGCTATAATAAGTTAAAAGTATAATAAGTAAGAAAGTTATCAGAGAATAAACGCTTGTCTCAAATAAAAACTAGATTGAATTATATTTTGACTTTGACATAATATGAAGTAAACAATAACATAAAGTAAATGAATCTAATTCGTTGTCCTCCACAGGGCTCCCTTCTCTAATGAAGTCTTGGTGGTAATCAAGGAGTAAAGATGATTAAGTATCCAGTTGTTGCGGGACTGTGGGGTCTTGGGCCAAACATAATTAGCCTATCATATCAACATGTTGATGGTGGACGAACAATTGCTTCGGACTACACAGGGGCTAGGAAATAGAACAAAACATCGACCAAATAATTGAAGAATGCAAAAAGCTTTGAAAGAGTGAGTGGTTGTATAGACCATATAGGTGCACTCTACAGGGCTTGAAAGAACAGCAACATTGAAAGAAAGGCTACAGGGTTTGAAAGAACCTGAAATATGATGGGGCCTATATAAGTATAGTTAGGAGAGCACGTTCCCGGAATGCAGTCTGCCATCAACGTGTTAAGGGCAAGATAATTTAAATTGGTTATAACCATGATTCCTCAAGTTTTAGTGACTGGCTTTGCAGTTTGTACTGTAGGTTGTCATAATTTGTGAACTAGTGTTTCAGACCAATTCATATTAGAATAAAAAAAGAAGTGTTGTTATCCTTAACCTACAGAACCAAACTTCTTATCTTGAATCGTACAGAATTAACCCTTACTAAGTTAACACACACTGAAGATGATGTTATTTGTCGAAACGCGTTTGTGAGTTTATGTGTAATAAAAATTGTGGTGACAATATTGTTGTGTAACTTTCTACCAACCTCTCTAGTCATAATTCTTATCTTGATATATCTGTTACTGAATGTTAATTGTCATAAGAAGCATTTTGTGAACTTTACAGAAGAGCTGAAATAGAATTTTATTTCTAAGTATTATTTGGTGTTTATAACAATAATATAGCATGGTTTTGTCCTTTTTTATTCAATTTGAAAGTACCTGTAACACAGTAAAATGAATGGTTAGAATAATCAGCGAAAACCTTATATTTGATAATTTTGTTGTTACAATTTACGTCTAAAGTACAGTTATATTGTCAGTTCCAATGCGATGTCAACTCAAAAATATATTTTAATTAAACTGTTTGAATTTGGCATGTAAATTAGTCTTTCATCCAAAAGGGGTATGAGTAACAATACACTTAGTAAAGTTTTATAACTTCTTACTTACACGTTGGCACTACTTACTCGATGACGCCCAAGGAGGGCTCTGGCCTCTTATGTCTTCAGCCCCTGATCCCTGTACTTTTCAAATTCTCTTTTACCTCCTTCTACCATCTTTTCTTGGGACTTCTTCCAGGTCCCATCCTCTGTACGTGCCCTAACCATCATACCCTGTTACCCTTTATTTTCTTTACTATATCAAGATACCCTTGTACATTCCGTATTTCCTCATTGGTTCTTATGCACAGCTGTCCATTCTCCCATATACTCCCACACATTTTTCTTAGGACCTTTCTTTCACATTTCTTAAGTTTTTCTTTGTCCTGGGACATCAGTGGGTTGAGGTAGCGTATCTGGGGCATCATGTATAGAAATGAAAAAAAAACTGGCACATAAAATTAAAGTCTTTTCTGTAGATTGATCAAAAATCCACCAATTATTGATTCTTCTTCATTTCATAAGTTTTCTCTTAATACACTTACCATATTCAGACCTTTATTTTGAAACACAGCTGTATACAGGTCAATTTTGCGAATCTTGGGCGTATGTATCTGTCGTAGCGTATCTGGTTTTTCGAGAGAGTATGAAATGAAAAAATATCCATAAATAATGCATTTTTGATCAATCTACAGAAAATACTAATTTTATGTGCCAGTTTTTTTTTTCATTTCTATACATAATGGCCTCAGATACGCTACCTCAACCCATCAGTGTCCACATCTCGTTGGTTACTGCTGGTCTATCATTTTAAAATGAACATACTTCATTTGAGCATGAATATTTACTATTGATTTTTGTTTTTGGTCTGAAGCAACTATTTCAATATTTTTTTTTTGTATTATTTATAGGAGCACGAGAAGAAAGTAGTACCTTGGCTGTATTGCTTTGCTATATTCACAATATTTCGAACTCTGGCTTGGATATTCTTCTCAGTGGTTAACGATCTTATATTTGCCTACAATGTCCTTACTGTTCTACTATGGGCTGTACTTTGTCCAATCAATGTTTATGGCTGGCTTCTCGTCTATTCACTCTATCTGGAATTGACTGATCTCACTAAATTAGAAGATTTGGCTCACTTAAGGGTAAGTTATTTTTTTATAAATTTATTTTCTAATACTGTTAACAATTTAGAAGAAGAAGGAAAAAAAATCTGGAGGTTAGGTTGCTCATAAAAGTCTGAGATAAAAATTTCTTCTCAGAATTAACGGAAGAGCTTTCCAGATAAAAATCTATTTTCAGAAATAATGGCACACGGACACTTTGGAGAATGGGTACAATTACAATAGTCTATGAGAAATGTAGTCTGAGTTGTCTCATTCTAATGATAACTTTTATTTGTCATACAATTAACTTTTTTTTTTTTTATCCTCAATTATTTTAATGAGATTTGTACTTTTTATGTGTCATTTATTTTTTTTTTAATCTCAGTTATTTTAGTCTAGTCTTACAGCTTCTTGTTGTTTAACAACATTTGTGTGTGTTTGCATTTATTTGTGATTATTAATAGCTTGAAATTATAATAGTGTAGTGTCTAAGCTGTTGTCTACATAAGGTGAGGGATTTAAAATTTTCATCTTTGTAAAAGATAACTTAAACCTTAATCTTATGTTACTAAAAGCTGTTTTAGCTTATTTTATTTATTTTTTAGGGTCCGTAGGCAAAACCAAGGACCCTTATATTTTCCTACGTGTGTCTGTCCGTCCGTCCTGTCGCATGCTCTCACGGCTACACCTTTCGTTCGATCACTTTGAAATTTGGCATGTATGTGTCTTGTACCTACCCACATATTTTAAAAATATAGCGACTTACAAAAAATATTTTCCAAAAAAATTAGGGTAAAAAACTTAAGGGTTAAAAATTTTACATTTTTTTTCGACACCGTGAGGGGTATCATATGAAAGGGTACGTCGAGCTGATTACAAAAATATATAATTCTTTGGTTATAACTTTGAAAGGGCGAGCGTAGGCGAGTTTGAAGCGGGTGTGAAACGTGTCCCCCCCCCCTCTATCTCGCTTATGTGAAGTGCAAAAAATCTGAAAAAATTCCTGAACATTCTTCGACCAAAAGTAAAGATACCACTTTTTGGAAATTTCGAAAAAAATATTATTTTATTTTTTATTGACAAAATACGTTTTTTTTATAATTATGGTCTTTTCGACGTATTTATATGGTTGTACTCCGGTTCAGTGGCAAAAAAATACTTTATCGGAAGATTGTTTATGTGTTTTGAGAATATCAGACCCATAGGATAGTTCTAAGTAAGCTTTTTAGCATTTTAAAAAACACCATCAATAGGGTACTACTTAAACTATACAGTGTGGCCTACGGACCCTCGCTGTGTGCTGACCAGCACACACTTGACCTGTTTATTTTTTTTTTTTTTGTGAACCTAATTTTTGTGTTCTTTTGTTATTCAGATTTGACTTATAGATCATTATATTATAGATATAATTAATAATAGATTATTGTAGTTTGGATGAGAGAATTACATGTTTCAATAACTCTAGATCGACATGAGAATTACATGTCTGTGATCGAGTGAATCTATTCATTGCAGGGATTATATATAATTAAGTTTCTTAAAATATGAGTTATTAGAAACTACTAATGACGCATCATGAGCTCAAAGTGATCCCTGGAGAATAATCTCTGCTATGGTTTTCATACGCTATAATCACACATTCTTTGGTGTGATCTTTTAGAACATCATGATTTATTAGATTGTGGCTCTAAAAGCCTTCGCTACTACTATAAATAAAAATTTTATTTGCTATTTTTATAAAAATTAGCACTCAAGTCTTAGTTTTAAAGGTAATACATATAGAGCCAGTTTAAAGAGTTATATGTATTACTTTTTTTTTTTTTAAATCTTTGCTAAAACAAGCCTGACATTTAGCCCTGATTAGATTGGAGGCTTTGGGTATGCCTGATGTGTGAACCTGCTTTTGTAGCTGTCCAATATTATAAATTATACAGGATGGGGGAAATTTTTCTTTGAGCAAATTAACTGCTACAGAAGAATTAGAATATGAGAAAATTTTGTTGAAGTGTTAATTAAAATTAATTTGATAAATTGTAAATTAATATTACAAAAAATGCCAATAATCATTATTATTTGTTAAGAGAATTGCATTTATGTATTAAGTATTTTTTGATTTAAGATAATAATAATAATAATTGTTGATATCATAAAAACTTTCTAGGAATTGAAATGGTCATATTTTGAAAGATTAGTTTAGTTTTAAGTAAATTGAAAACATTTGAAAAGCATTCTATGGTTCTATCGCAATAATATTGAACCATTAATTGAGATTTATTGTCAGAGACTTTTTTATGCTCATTATACTTATTATTTATTGATTTGATGATAAGGCACTTAATTCGATCAAATATTAATTTGGTATAATATGAATTTGGATAAGTGACGGAACTTGCTCAGGCAATTTCAACCTTAACTTGACAAAGGTAATGTAGAAAAAATTTTAACACTAAAATACCTGGATGATTAAGTACACTTCGGCCACGCAGGAAATCACAAAGAAAATAGCCTGGGATTCAAGTTTTTTATAGAGGCTAGTGCTATAATTAATTCAATAAGTTTATTATACATCTTAAGCTGAAATTGTATTCACAGAATATCTCGGTCAAGGTAAGGTTTTGTCTATTTAGTCCAGGAGATAGCGTGCAAAAAAGTGTCTGACTAACATCAAGCTAGAATTTTGTGTATAACTTAATCTTTTGGTGCCTTTTAAGAATATGTGGTCGACTAAGTTCGTGTGCGGGAGATAGCTTGGCAATAGGCATTTGAAAAAAACAAACGGCATGTCCCAGTGTCCATGTATGGTGGAAAATGTGATCTTCATGATCCTGAGAGCAAAAGTAGTTAGTAGACCAAAAATCAAGTTGTTGTCACGTGATAGGTGACCACTGTGATATGGAGTAATACTTGAATTACTAGCCTATCAAGTGATTAACTAACATCAACTTGATTTTCGGTCTACTAACTAATTTTGTACTCAGGATCATGAAAATCTCATTGTCCACCAAAATGGGCGGGATATTGCTGCTCTCCACCGGTTTGTTTTTTCACATGCCTGTTGCCAAACTATGTCCTGCAGGAGATCTTAACTGACCACATATTCTTAAAAGGTACCAAAATATTAAATATTAGCTTGACTTATACACAAAATTCTAGCTTGATGTTAGTCAGACACTTTTTGCATGGTTTCTCCTGGACTAATTATTTTTATTGGAAGTTGTGGTTAGAGCATCTCATGACAATATTGAAACCTTTGCTAGCCTCCGCTCTAAGAACATTGTCACATTAGCTTTATTGCTACAACCTTATTTTGGTGTCTCCTAGTTCCATTCATGGTACTATACATGTCATAATTTAAAACACCTAATCAGTTAAGCTTATTTTTAAGCTAGCTATAAGTTTTATAAATCTAAAGAGTGTATAAAAACGTGGGAGATGATATTGTTAGATGGGTACTATGGCTTCGCTGAATGCCTCTGGAACTCAATCGCTTGCTGGCTCAAGGCCGACCACACCCCACAGTGTAATATCTTCTCTTCCTCAGCATCAGCAGCGGTAAACAAACAAAAAAAATATACTAAACCTTGCTATTAAGGTAACAGAAAGAACCAACCCTAGTTGGATTCACAATGGCCCCACTCCTTTTCTTATCCATTCCTAATACTATCCTTGAGATTCCATTAAAAACAGGATTTATTTCTATAATATATATTTTGGAAATAATTAATACCATTCTTCTCCCCTTACCCCTTTATTCTCTACAATTTATATATTTTTTTCCACTCAGGCTTAACATAATATAGGCCCTGAATTTGAATAAAATTAAAATTTTGCATTTTTCGATTTTACTGGATGAAAATGATTCCTTTATAATCTTGCCAATGTAATGAATGTCAACTATTAATTAATTAATCTATTAATTTGATTTTTTCAGATTAAATTATATATTTAACTAAAATCTTGTATATAATATGCACTTGCCTATAATACGCTGGTTGAAATTTCAGGAGAATTAAAAATTTTCATATAATACAAACCATAAATGCGGAGATAATTTTAGGCTTGAGCTCATTGTACAAAAGATTTCAGTATTTTTTTAAAATTGTTATTTAGGTATTTTTAAGATTAGAAAAACATAATTTCATTTAGATTTAGTAGGATTTTATTATAAAATCCTTCTAGATCCATAGGTGCTTTAAAATTAATCCTATCATTAACAGTAATATTATTATCATTAATTATAATAATTTGTAGAATAGAAGGGGGGGGGGGGGGGGGGCTTTGAAAACAGCATTAAAATAAAAATAGTTCTCGGTTATCAGCCTGTGGTATTCAAGATGGGAAGAATTTAGGAAGGACTCGTGTCCGCCCAACCTAATTGAGGTTTTTTACCTAATGTGGTTTCCCTCAATTTACCAGGCAAATGCCAGGTTGGGCCACTCTTAAGTCAGTCCACAGACTGCCTATGATACCCTTTTGAATTCCTGCAAACAACCCTAATAAAAATTCAATCAAAATCTTCCATTTTAAAAAAAAAATAAAAAAAAAATATGTAATCCAAAATTGTCCATTACACCCTTCCACAAATTTTATTAAAAAGCTCCAATCCTTTACAAAATATCAAAAATTAAAAAAGGCACAAAATAACATTATGGCTCCGGTAAACACAAATAATTTTTTGTTACTTATGTTAATAAAGAACTTGTTAAAAAAAAAAAAAAAAATGTTAAAAATCAAAGTTTTTGTGAATTTCTGAATAAATAAAGATATTATAATTCAATGTAAATGAGATTGTTAAAATAAACATACAATAATTATTAAAGAGGCTTCGTTTGATTAATTAAGATTAAAATAAAATAGAAATAATTACAAGATAAAAAGAACTTTTTATATACTACGTTTTTAAATTTTTTGTCATTAATCATAAATTTGAAAACCCTTCAAACTGAAGATCGTAAACATGGCTCATGCAAAAACAAATTCTGCTTAAAAATTGCTTAAAGTATTAAAATAATGCATTGACATCGTGTTCTGAGCTATTCTAAAAATTTCAAATGTCTAGCTACTCGGGAAGTTAGTTAAAAATCGATTGCAAAATTTGTACTGGACAAACAAACAAACAAAAAAGAAAGCAAGCTAATAAAAACATAGTAAAAATCAGATATGAAGAGTAATTTCTTTTGTTAAAAAAAAAAAAAAAAAAAAATGGTGTTCATGTCTTCTTACACACAAACATTTAGTGTAGCAAGTACATAGTTACAATTTTGGTTGTCTTTTAATTATCTATCTTTAATTAAGTTAAAAGAATTAGTAGGTAATTGTTTTCACTCGCGTATAAAACGGACACCCTAATTTTAGAAGAAAAGTGTAAAAATTGTGCTTATTATATGCGAGATTTTATGGTATTTCACTAAAGTATATTATTATATTGTAAAAGCAATTATCCATACTAAGGTATTAGTGTGTCTATGAGGCTTGAAGGCACTAGCATTTAAATCTATATTACAGCAATTATATTGGATTAATTCCATAGAGGATAAGATATTTTTCCTCAATAATAACTGAATTGGCTGATCCCTCTTTCTTAACATTTATGCCAGTTATTAGTTGACAACATTTTGATCTGCTCTCTTGAGATTCTCCCAATCTCAAATGCTTTTCTTTCATTGAAGATTTAGTTTTATCAATAGTTTAGCAATCCTGTTTTCCTTCTTCCTTCCCTATACCATTGGGATTTCACTAACAATATCGGTATCACACAAGGTTATTGGAACACTATCAAATAATGTTCAATTATCAAGGTGAAGTATGTATTGGCTTGTTGTTTATCATCAAGGAATTAAAGATCTTAGACGGCAGTAATGCTTTTTTTACTTTGAAAATTGATGTATTTTCGAGTAATGCACTTCCAATGTTTGTCCATTCACTTTAATGTTTACACCGTTGCATGTTAAATGTTTTATAGAGAAATGCTTTTGCAATGAAGGAAAATTTGATTTATTGTTGTTAATGTTGGGAATTTTGGCTTTTTAAAGCTATTTGACCTAAGTATGAAGAGAGTAAGTGCAATTGCTAATTCCTATTAAGTGCTTTTGCTCTTGTGTATTTTTTTAAAATTTTATTTTGCTTAGGTCAATATTTAGTAGAATACTTGTAAAAAATAATATGGAGCTGTTTTAAAATGAAGATCGCCATTTTGATAGTTGTGAAATCTGGCAATGCTCTTTCTTGCCTGAAAGTGTCTTGATTAATTTTGAATTGATGCAGCAAATAAACTGAATTGGTTGCATTTTATCAAAACCATGATAAAAATTATGGGCCACCTTGTAATCTATATGTATAAAAAAAACTTTTTACATTGACATATAAAGATAAAGGTACTGTTAAATTGAAAAATTAGTGTAATCTGGATGATACCATTATGCCAAGTTAATTTACTGTGCATTATGCTTGAGGATATAGGTCACTTTTAGGAAGTGATGTCAATGCAGATTTTACTCTAATAATATTATTAAGAAATAATAATAGTACTGTTATTTCTTTGAGGAAATAATAGTACTGTTATTTCTTTGAGGAAATAATAGTACTGTTATTTCTTTGAGGAAATAATAGTACTGTTATTTCTTTGAGGAAATAATAGTACTGTTATTTCTTTGAAGAAATAACAGTACTATTATTTCCTCAAAGAGGAAATAATATTTATTTCTTGAAGAAATAACAGATTGATAATAACTAGGGCTCGGATCGATATGCTAGATAAAATCTCCAGATATGCTCGAAAAGCACATTATATGCTCAAAAAAACCCATTATATGCTGTTAAATGTGCAGAATATGTTTGAAAAACACTGTTTAAAATTATAGTGATGACAGTGAAACAAAAAAAATCTACAACTTATTTTTATATACGAGCATTATTTTCAAATTGTATGTATGATACAATGCTACATACACAAGTTTCAAGTATATGTATAAGCTCACGTAGGCTTTTATGGAAGTCAAGGGATTTGCATTATAACAAACTATTTAGACGAAAAACCACAAGAATATGCATTTATATGCTTTTCTGAAAACAGCGGTTTTATGCATTTATATGCTCAATAAATTTAAATTCTGTTGGTCCCAGAGAGGTGTAAATACCACCAAAAGGCTTCTTTCTATGTGTAATATTCAGGAAAAAAATATGCTCAAATCCGAGCCCTTAACAATAACCATTCTTATTCCGGTATTAATGATGAAATCTGATCTTACCGTGGCAACAAAATGACTGAAGCTTAGGATCCTGCACTTTACTGTCTAGAAACATCTTTGGGGGGCCTAGAACATCATGCTCGTGTGACGGTACCCACCTAACTTTTCGTTTAACTTAATTGTCTGTTATTAATTGCTGAATAGCATAGTTCCTTGATGAAAGATTACATTCTTTTAAAATGATTTGAAGCACTAACCTCAGGTTATTTGATGCTACATTCCTAATTTATTTTTCTCTTTAATAACACTTGAAGGTTTGGTTTTTTATACATTTACATAATACTTGTATAAAATGAGACCCTTTATGTAAAAATAATTTTGCTTTTACAGGATTACAATGCTGTCCCTCTGATTTATGTTTTTTCACTTATTTAAGTCTAACGCTTATGCTTGGTTGTTTATTTGATGTTTTATATGCTTATTGTTTAACTTGTATTATATGGTTTGAAGTATTAATGTATAAAATATAATTATTTTGACTATAAAAATTGGTGGTATTTACACTCATTATATTTCTAGGTTTGTTATTTAATAGTATTTTATAATGATAAGATGAATTAATGGTACCTCTTATACACTAAATTAGTATGTTAAAATATTGTCAAAGTTATCTAAAAATAAATAAGACTGTTTAAATAATTAATAAACTGGTCCATGTATTCTTTTTTAAGCGATTTTGTTTTAAGAGTTTTATCACTACAGTAATCCCTTGTTTATCGAGAGTGTTACGTTCCAGGACCACCAGTGCTAGGTGGAAATCTTTATAAACCCTCCCTGCACTGTTAACAACCCACCATTTACATTATTAATAACAGTTACCATGAATAACAGTGTGCATGTTTATTGCTATGTGATTGTGACAGATAAGTTTACCATAAATAATAGTGTGCAAGCGTAAAGCTATATGAGTGTGACAGATAAGTTTACCATAAATAACAGTGGGCAAACGTAAAGCTATATGAGTGTGACAGATAAGTTTACCATAGATAACAGCGTGCAAGCGTATATGAGTGTGACAGATAAGTTTATCATAAATAACAGTGTGCAAGCGTAAAGCTATATAAGTGTGACAGATAAATTTACCATAGATAACAACGTGCAAGTGTATATGAGTGTGACAGATAAGTTTCTCATAAATAACAGTGTGCAGGCGTAAAGCTATATGAGTGTGACTAATAAGTTTACCATGAATAACAGTGTGCAAGCGTAAAGCTATATGAGTATGACTGATAAGTTTACCATGAATAACAGTGCGCAAGCGTAAAGCTATGTAAGTGTGACTGATAAGTTTACCATGAATAACAGTGCACATGCATAAAGCTATATGAGCGTTTACCATGAATAGCCAATATATACTGTGCAAAAATAATATCTGTAACAATAGCACATTATGTATATTTATAATAACAGTAATGTTCTTCGTTCGTAATCCATAATAACACGACCCTACAATGCACTGAATCGGTGTAAGGTAAACCCCGATATAGTGAGGGATTACTGTACATCTGAAAATTTAGGTCTATTATTGCATATTTATATTTTTCATTTTATTTATGTATGCTGTTGGATTCTCATGGTATTATATTATCATCATATTTTATTCTACCTGGTTAGAGACTTACGAATATTTAAAGATTAATATATTTTACCTCAACTTTTCTTATGCTCCTATTTAACCCACTTTCTTATGCTCCTGGTGTGTGATCAAGGCACTACCTGTCTATTATTATGCTCAATAGACTGCCTTTATGAACCAAGATGTTTTTAACTCTTGGTATGATAGAGTTTTTGTAAAAGTACTCTGTCACTTTTTGCCCTAAAATTTCTCCCTTCCTCGTTTAACCACCTTTTCGATTATCCTTCAAGAGTCTGTCCCGTGACTGACGGTTAACGGAGGTTCTACTGTAATTATAATAAAATTGAGGTGAAATAATTTAGTCAAAATGGATAATAATTAAAAATTAAAACTTCGACATTATTTGTAATGTGTGATTTTTGTAACAGTTTGATACATTAAATATATTTGTTAATATTTTCATAAATAACTTTTTAATTTATTGGATATTATTATCGTTTGTTTTTGGTAAATATAGATTTTTCAGATGAGACTGTTTTAGTGATTGGGTAAATTATGAATTCATTGGATGAGAAGGATCATTCTGATTGGAACTTTTTTTGTATTTACATTCTTATTGATTCAACCTCAGTTCATTAAATGATGGGGGGGAGGGGGATAAAGTAATTTACATGTATGTATGTTCAATGTGATCATTAGTGTGACACATATCTCATCCCTCTGGGAATTTTTAAACTCAGATTGTTAATATTGCTACACTGATCTCCTTAGCTTATTGATGTAATTAGTATTAAATTCACTGCAACTAATGGCTAATGTTTCATTTTATGAGCAGGTCCTTTAAGGATAACTCTTACTTACTTTGGGTTTGAGAGAGCTAGCGTGGCCGTGTGGGTTAAACCCACGTCTGCTCGGCCATCACTGAATTATGAGTGGAACGAGACGGGGTTCGATTCCTCGCCTTCACGCTCTGATTTATATGGCTCACTATTGATCACATCATACTCGCTTCGGCGGTACAATGTACTTATGTATGATGTGTGAAGTGGCTGGAACTCCCTACCGCGGGGCGTAAAAAGGGCCTAAGTGATGGCCTAATTGCAAGGTTCGAACAAGTGGTTCGTCCTACCCGTTCTAGTAGAAAGTACTAGATTACTACTACTACTACTACTACTTTGGGTTTAAAATATTCAAGGTGGTTGATTTACATTAGAGCTGATCTATTAAGAAAGATCTATCAATGGGCTCAGAACATTAGGATTAGTTCATTTATCTTAAGGTATACTTACAAATTCAAAATGTATCTAAATGTAAATGTGCCATTCTAGCCAGTCTAAGAACCATGCGCCGTATTCTTCTTAGCGTGTTCTTGTGTTTCAATTCAAAGGTTTCCTCAGGTTTGTAAATGAGAATAAACCGATAATAATTCAATTTGAAAAAAAAACTTACCCTATCTAAAACTTGGTCTCTTCTGAAAGATTTATATGTTTTGGATTCTAGCTTTGAGAAACTGCAGTGTAAAATATTAATTTGTTGTCTATAATTTTACAGTTAAGTACAATGGCATCAATTGCTGCATCAACGAACGCTTCTTTAGCTGGATCCAGACCCACAACTCCACACAGTACTGTCTACACCATTCCAACATCTGTTTAAATAGTTTAGGTATAATAGTCAAATTACTGCCACGGTAAAACGTACTTCTAATTATTTAAATATATGTATTTGTATTTCACTTGCAGAAAGGAATCTAATTGTTGTCAACTAAAAGATTACCCTTTTGAAAGGAATGCTTAAGGAGCTATGTATTATTGAATAGTTATTACTTATTTTTTAGGCACTTCTTTTGATTGTTACTCCCCTTATAAAAAAAAAAAAACAGTGTGGAGTAACAATCAAAAGAAGGTGTATGGAATGTTCTTCTTCCCCTTATAAAAACAGAAGTGGGATATTCCTTTGTCCCAAAGTTCATTGGACTAAACTCCCTTTTTCTTAATAGTTATTTAGTCTAAGTAATTTTTATTCTAAAACAACATAGAGGAGTAGCAATATAAAGAAGTACCTTTTTTTAATCAAATGACCTTAAAATATTGACATTAAATGTTTTTTTGTAATTTATTGAATATCTAAATTTAACGTCACGATTGAAAGAATCAGTAAGATAATAGTAAAAATTACTGAGTAACTGCCCTTGCAGAATGGACCCATGGTTGTAACTAATAAGAGCTAGTGGTTGTAGCTTCATGAGTAATTGGTCTTTTATTTATTTATTTATTTTTTGCTGAACCGTTAACTCCTTAATCAAATCAATAAAACAAAGAAAGATGTGAGTTTGTTATATTTTTCAGTTCTCGCAAAATATCAAAAGAATGGCGAATAATATTTCTCACAGTAACACTATGTTGATACCAAAATGTGAAAATATTTGTCGGCTAATATTAATTTTTATTCACCACATTATTCTTTAAAAAAACAATGTTAACTTTTTTGTTAAAGACGACAATTGAACTATTCAAAATATGACAGTTTAGAATGTTTATCAGGGTAGCCGGAGAAATTGTTATTTATCTATTATTTTTTTTCATTCTGTCATTTAATGTAAGAATGTTTCTACAGCTTTTTATTCTTGAAAGACTTAAATATGTAGGTTTTATTTCTTTTCTGTATTTTTAATAAGTTTATTTTAGATCTGATCTGACTTAGTATCTGTACCTGGGAAATGAACTATCTTAATTGACAATCATATTATCTCGAACAGTCAAATAATTTATTTTTTTAATGGTAAAAAAATGATATTTGCAGAGCAATTTAATTTTAATATTATGTTAAATTATATTATTTAAAGCAAATTAATTTTAGAATAATGAAAAACTGGAAAGCCTCTCCACAGAATAGTGTTTATTTCACAAAACTATAGCTTTCAGCCTCTCGGCCATCATCAGTGCCGGTAAAAGGTAAAGGAAAAACCCGACGTCACATGAAAGACAAAAAACGGACCTGAAAAAGCAGTGATATCTACTCCACTTGCGCTCTTAATCTTCAAAATAATTTGGTTTTTTCTGTAAATTTTTAAAAATATCAATTACATCAGTTTACTTTCAAGTACATATTTTACTATAATCTCTTAATTATTAATGCCAAAACAAATTAAAAGTTAGACTTAGCCTTTAAAGTATTATTTACTTATATTTTTTTTCTTTTTATATTACATTATTGTTATTTATTTTTTTAACAAAACTTTCAATTTATATTTTAACAGAATAAAAACCCCAATTTATTATAAATATATATATTTTTTTAAATGATTAAATTATCCTAATTACTTATTAAATAACCTTTATCTACGATTGATACGAAATATAAAAATTGTATCTTTGTTTAGATGCGTAGAAAGTGATTCTTTACGTACTTTTATTCATTGCGCATGCGCGTCTCATAGTTCTGAAGAATTCCTCTTCTTTACCACCCTAGAGCGGTAAAGAAGAAGAATTCTTCAGCTTTACCCACGATTAGCGAGTTTGTTTACATTTAACAAAACTAATTTGCTGTTCTTTTATTAAAGTAACTGTTTATATAGTTTTTAGTGAAAAACAATGAGTGAATCAAGTGACTTTGACAAAAATGTGGAGAATAATACTCCTCCAGAAATAATTAATTCGGCAAAAAATACAACTCAATAATTAATGCCATCTTTATCAAGAGAGAGATACGAATTTACATACAGCAAGTTTATTTGTTTCTGTATTTATTATTTAAATCTAACAATCGTAGATAAAGTACGGTACACAACTCGTGGGAAAACGACATTTTGCTCGTGTGGTTTTACTACCCTCGCTATCGCTCGGGTGCAAACTCCACACTCGCATGCAAAATGCTACTTTCCGCACTCGACGCGTAATGTACTATTTTTATCATTTATATATATAATCTGATTTTTTTAAATTCTTTTCGCTGTACTTATTCCTACAAATATGATCTTCTATTCAAGTTTACACAGTGTCTCTGAAATGTATATAATGCTGAGAAATTCTAATGAACAATATCTAATAATGTACATTAACAGAAAAAAGGAAATATAATTCCATTGAGACTTATTATTGTAATATTACTTTTACTGTGGCGGAAATTATTTTATATTTTTTAAAAATTACGACTAAGTATTATGTCTTGACATTTTCCACCGATTTGATGGTTCCAATTAGATTTTTATCATATAAATCTATTATAATCAAGGTGGTCCCTGTTATCACTTCTATAAATTTTTCTTTTTAAATTAAATTTTGTATTAGTTATTGTATTTTAATTTTAAAGTGAACTTATACAATTATGACGTTTACACATTAAGCCGTACAATATGAAGTATTGAAATTTTATACTTGTTACTATGTTATGCTTTTAAAATTTATATCAATTTTAAGTTTTTGGTAGTTTTCATACTACGGAAAGTTTAAATTTTAATCTAAATCAAATTATAATTATTATTTACTACGGGAAACAGACAGTGAAAAATACACTTTCGCACCGGGATTTGAACCACGGGTCTCCTGTATTTCCAGTACAGATGCTCTGGCCAACTAACCTACGCAGGAGAATGATTTTTCAACTGCCGTAATCGATAACTAGTCCCGAATCCAAGCTTTCAATATTCATATACATTTTAGACAGTCAATGTTTATGACATTAGAACTATATCGAGAATTAACGCTTATAATTATAAAGTACTCAATTAGTACTTGTACCTTGTACAATCAATTCGAAATTCAATTTTAAGTTTTTGGTAGTTTTCATACTACGGACAGTTTAAATTTTAATCTAAATCAAATTATAATTATTATTTACTACGGGAAACAGACATTATACAGGAGATACAAATATACAGGAGACCCGTGGTTCAAATCCCGGCGCGGAAGTGTATTTTTCACTGTTTGTTTCCCGTAGTAAATAATAATTATAATTTGATTTAAAATTTATGTCTTAAAAATAAATTCCATAAATAAAGAATTCTAAAAAAATTAAGTATGGTCATTTAGCACAACGATAAAATTATTAGTTATTTTTGCTAGATATATTGCAATTATTATATTTTTTTAAATATAAATTTAATATTATTTTTTGATGTACATAAAATGAATATTTTATATATATGGGTATAAATAGAGTAAGTTTGGTATCATAAAACTAATAGGTCCCTTTCAATTTTTTTTAACCATGGTGTAAATTAATTATACAGAGTGTGCCAAAATTTTCAAATGGGTTTAAATTTATAATGAAGCTTTTCTTTTATATTTTTAGTATCTTAATGGTTAGAGAAATATAAAATACTTTTAAATCAATTTGGGAAAATCACATCTCATGAGTAAGTAGTCCTGATTTTCATCTTTACACTAGTGTGTCAGGTTCCAATACCCTGATTTAGACATCAATATTGACTATCAGCTTTAGGAGTGGCTGATTCTTGATGAACTTGGCGTTAAAGATTTTTTAAAAAAAAATATAATATTGGTTTTTGGCATTAGTAATTGGTAAGATTGGTAATTACTTCTGCCCGTATATTTTCAACATACTTGTATACTAAGTAGAAAATGGTTTGAAACAATCAAACAAATACTTGTTCAAATGACAAAGTGACATCAGACCTGTGCAAGATACAAGTCTGACATATACAATTTTAATATTCACTGTTCAGTTGTTACTTCTTTCGTGATTAATTTCTTGTGTGAGATCTCAAAATAAAAATTGTTTCAAAAGTAAATACAATTAATCTTTATCCCTTAATGACTTTTGGCACACTCCATACATGCAATATTATGGTTTAAATAAATAGTAATATATGATAAGGTGTTATATCATCTGTTGTGACCAAAAAGTTAATAGTTTTATTTTTAAGGTTACACCAATTATATTTGTGTCTTAGTTAATTAGATCTCTCATTTCATTTTAACTTTAAAAACTTTATGCAACTTGGTATATATTTTAAGAAAATATTATCTGTGTTTATTCTAGAGACATCTAGAAATTTAAAATCTTAATTCAAAATTACCTTCCCTCTTATTTACTTTAATTTTAATATTACTGTCTTAATAACATAGCACAATAAAAACAAACGACACAAAGAAACTTCGCACATACTTTACTAACATTAAAATTAATTTTGTTTTTGTTTAACAATAAGATAATGAAAATTAGATTAGTTATTCAATTTATTTTTTTTTCTTTTATATGATTTAGGATAATAATTATTATCTTCTTACTTAAACAAACCCAAAGATAATATAGTTTTAATAATATTAAACTGTATTAGGGAATAGTGTTGTCAAGATAATGAGATGCTTTCCTTACATAATTAAACTTAAAAAAGTGAATTTTTTTTTTCTTAGTGCAACTCCAGAATTAATCTGACAAATTCTTATTGTGTCGCTAAGGTTTAGAACTATAAATATGTAAAATTGCCGAACCCTCAATTCTGTAATAATTCTGTTTTTGACTAGGACAAACAAAAATTAAATAAAATAAATAAATATATTTATGGAATTGTCTGAATAAATGTTATTCTTATGACTAATATTAATGGCTTTTTTGTATTTGATCTTTAAATGCTCAGCTAAATTTAACTTAGAAATTAATTCTATAAAATTAAATAAGCGTTAACAATAATAAAGCAATATAATAATAAATAAAGCATGGCTGAAAATAAATATATATTAAAATATGATTTCAAATAAATAAAATTTAAAATAAACCTTAGCTTATTAATTTAAATAAATTAATCAGTATTAAAAAAAAATAAATTTATGTTTATAATTTTAAAACTAATATTTGAAATCTTGAATAGCCAATGTATTTAATGCTGATTGAATTTTAGTCTCTATAATTTATCATTATCAATTAAATTTTAGGAAAATTTGGTGCATAGGGCTTCTGCGGGTTTTAATTTCTTAGTTTTGCAATAAATCTGCGTCACGAAGGTGATATTTCTCTTCCACTACTGAAAACATTTTCAGGGGTATAGTGCATCGGGCTGCACACCACAAAGCAACTAGATATACTGCATTATAGGAAGCTTATTTAAATAGTCAAAACCAGTGGAAAACATTCACTTTTGTGTCAATTTTTTTAAACATTTTTATTCTCTATAACAATTAGGCTCTCATTACAAAACTCAGAATCTTACTTAATTAATTACAAATGAAAATTTAAAATAATATTCTTGGTTTCAAAATGTTACCATTATTACAGATAGAATAATAAAAAAAAAAAAATGTATATTAATAAGTTATGATTCCAAATGTTTTTACAATTTTAGATGATGATATTTAGGTAGATCTGATAAAGATAAATAAACAAATATTTTTGAATCTTTTTTTATACGTAGGTTTTAAAGTTTGCAATATCTTGCACTGTGTCTTCACTCAGTAATATAGAAACAGAATGAATTTTAAATTAAGTGTAAAAAATAAATAATAATAAACGAAATAAAATCATTTTGTAATTCGGTCAAATATTTTTGTATGTATAATAGATATTATACTAAAATTCAATGTGATTTTTCACTCCGTCCATTTTGTTAAGAAATAAAGTATTTTTTAATAATTTGTGTTTTTTTATTATAAATGTCTGAACTTGTTTATGTATGATGTTAAATATGATTATTGCTTTTTATATTTATATATTGAGAATTATCAGTGGAACTTTTCTTACTTTAATAATAATCAAAATACAAAAATTTGAACATTATAACATTTTATAAAATGTAATTCCTTTTTATTATTAGTTTCCAATTTATCTTTATTTGTTTTCATTAAAGGCAATCTTCTTTGAATGTTTAATATGTTTTAATTTTCTGAATTTCGGATAAAATCACTCTAAAGTATTATTTAAAGAGTTTCACTGTATATTTCACAATTTTATTTTGTATAATTGCTATTATTTTATAATTTGATGTTATTTTAAGACCTGTTAATATTATATGACAGGATTTTTTTAAAACTTTGTTAGTAATTAAATATATAGTATATATTTTGTATCTTTCTTTTTGTTTTATGGATTATTTCCATTGTAGATGTACAATTTAAGATTCAGAAAGAATAATTATTGGAGTTTGTAAATTTTTTTTATGTATATTTTTAAAAAAATATTATTTTAATATAAAGTTATTTAACTTTTATTTTTATTATTATTTAAAAAAAAACATCGAAGCAAGCATCTACATTAAAAATAATTGGTAGAGTGTTTGTTTGTGATAAAAAAATGGGTAGAAGCTTGACTGTTTCCTCTGAACTTAAGTTCGTTTAATCTGTTCTTATTTTGTTATCTATTTTTCTTGTTAGCCATGGTTATATAGTGCACCAACCCTCTTACCAAGGGATTTATAAGTAGGTTCCTCGATTGAAGACTTGTTTATAGACTCAGGTCCTGATCTAAAACAGGGCATTACACAGGGTGCTGGTTTTTGAGGGGCGCCAAAATCTTGGAACAAGGGGAAAAGGAAGCTAAAATCGAAATTTTGACTTTTTTGCTCATCAGTTCTTGGGACATTGAAAACTACCCAAAACTCAGGCGCGCCTATAAAATCTTTGCCCAGGGCGCAATGTTCTAGATTGGGCCTGTATAATAGACAAATCCTTTTCTTATTATTTTAAGTACTAAGCCAAAAAACCCAAATTAAGCATAAAATATCTGACATTCATTAAAATATATTTTTATTTCTGATAATATTTTCTGAATAAAGAGATTTAAGTTTTAAAAAGAATAGGTTTGTTCCAACCCCCCTATTTGTATCGTCCCGCGGATCATTCGGGAATCGTTTAGTATAGGTTTTATATGCATGCGCTTGTTGGATTTATTAGATATAAGTGGATATAAAATCAGGTTAGAATAGATGAAACAATGGTAGAATAGGTTTTTATATACGTGTGCTATAGGTGGTTAGGAGACGAGAGACAACTGTGTAACCTTTATGTTACCCTCCTGGTTACCTTGCCCACGCAGGGTTTTATTTAGTATAAATCAACAAATCTTAATTACTAATTACAGATTCATATTCCAACAGCGCTAACATTATACTGTAATAAATTCATGCCAGGTTCAAATGGATTTAGGCCTACAACTCGCACCGTATTAGACACATTCAAGGAAACCTAACAGTTAGGGAACCTTCCTGTTGACCTGTGTGACGTGCGTGTGTCATACAAACCAATACTTGGTATTGTCAGAGGATCGTTTTGATGGTACAGTAAACAATCCGCTAACAATCCCTGCATGGGTTGGAACAGTGTGGAGGACGGTACAAAACACTGTCACAAGTTGGGTTGAAACCTTGACAATCTCGCTGATGGTACACTGCTTGGTTGCAACAAACCTACTATATTTACAGAAGTGAGATTGGTTAAAAACAATTTATAAATCTTATGAATCGAATGACCTAGGTGAATTGCAAATTATTACAGTTAGTAAATGAATATATTTGCTTACTTCATTATGACTTAAAGTACCCTATATTTTTTATTAATTAATCTACTCATTGTTCTCTGTTTTTTTTATTTTCAGAAATTTTATTAAGAAAATAAAGCTGAGACAAAATTCAAATAAATTGAGGGCTTCAAACGTGACTTTTCCAGGTATCTGAAACAATCCATTGTTTTCATTTAAATTAAATTGGTAGTAAGTTGAGCACCTGCTGTATTAGGAATAGTATACAGCTGCAAACTGGTGAAAGCTAAGGTGGATGGGGATACTGCAATGAGATGCTGCAAATGGATGTTTACTATTTTACTGACTAAAACTTGGTAAACTAAAACTGGGGAGTGCTATCTGCAAGTAAAAGGGAGCACTACCTGCTCGTAGAAGGGAGTGCTACCTTCACCAGTGATGCAAGACTAACAAATAGCCCATTCCATTAGCCATTAATTAGAGGTAGAATGGACAGTATTAATTTTTCCACATTCTGCAACTAAAAAATAAATCCAATCTGAAGTATAACTATTTCAGTTTTCAGACTGGTTGCTGTGTGCCTATCTATGCAAATTAGTAACAAAGAAATAGTAATGGTCATGGCAATATAAGTTATTAGTTTATACTAGTTGGAGAAGAACAAAGGACAACATCCTACTAGAACTGTCTTCTCCTTGTATTTAATTTTTAGGGTCCCTAGGCAAAACCAAGGACCCTTATATTTTCCTGCGTGTGTCTATCCGTCTGTCCGGTTTGCCTGCTCTCACGGCTACACCTTTTGTCCGATCACTTTGAAATTTGGCATATATGTGTCTGGTACCTACCTACATATTTTAAAAATATAGCGACTAAAAAAAATGTTTCTCAAAAAAAATAGGGTAAAAAAAATTGAGGGTTAAATTTTTTATATTTTTTTTCGACACCGTGAGGGGTATCATATGAAAGGGTACGTCGAACTGATTACAAAAATATATAATTCTTTGGTTATAACTTTGATAGGGCGAGCGCAGACAAGTTTTAAGTGGGTGTGAAACGTGTCCCCCCTCCCCCTTTATCTCACTTATGTGAAGTGCAAAAAATCTGAAAAAATCCCTGAACATTCTTCAACCAAAAGTAAAGATACCGCTTTTTGGAGATTTCGAAAAAAATATTATTTTATTTTTTATTAACAAAATACGTTATTTTATAACTATGGTCTTTTCGATGTATTTATATGGTTGTAGTCTGGTTCAGTGGCAAAAAAAAAAATACTTTATCAGAAGTTTGTTTATGTGTTTTGAGAATATCAGACCCATAGGATAGGTTTTTTGCCTGCTGGTTTATACAGTGGCTACCTTGGACCTTGTGAAATGATTTCTAGGGTCCTTTTATAAGGACACATGCCTTCTACATGTTGACTAGTGACGTCCAAATGTGAAATTTGTAATTCTGGAGGTAGCTATGGCCGGTAAGAAGCCTGAAAATTACAAACAGACTTCTGAATTATTCCTTGACAAGGCTGGTTGGGTACACTTGTACTTATTTTCTCAAATCTTCTTCTGCTATTTGTTTCCGAGCTTACCAAAGTTAGGAGAGCCTATGTGATTGTTAAAATAATAATAAACAAGTAAGGCGCGCTTCATGTAAGTAGGTGGGGGCGATAATCGCCGGTTTCTGTACATTAAAGTTAAAATTATTAAGTGTAATATAAATTATATGTGTGAAAATTTTAATAATTGCATATTCTTTTTCAACACTTCAAGACCTTTAAGTTAATGTATAACATGTCATAGTTACTAAACACTTTTTTTAGTCACCCGCCATATTGCCCGCCATCTTAAAATATTACGTGTGAAATTTTAATAGCTGCATATTCTTTTTCTTCATTTCAAGACCTTTAAATTGATATATAACATGTCATGGTGACTAAAAAATTTTTTTTTAGTCGCCCGCCATATTGGCCGCCATCTTAAAAATATTAAGTGTGAAAAATCCAAAATGTGTCCAGTTGTCTCAAATGCCGAGATGCACCTGTGTGCCAAATTTCATGTTCCTAGCTCTAGTAGTTTATGAATTGAAACAAGCAACGGACAGACAGACAGAGCCGTTATATAAAGTTTCTTTTTGTTAGGGATGGGCTAAACTATTAAATCTGAGTAATAGGTGACACCGTTCCAGCTCCGACCTGGTAATAGGTACCAATACCTATTATTTTTTTAATAGGTGACAATGTCACTGTCACTGAAAAAAATGTCAGCTACCTGCAACGTTCCTCTAAGGATTCGTTCCAGATCTGGTATTAGGTGCCAATACCTATTATTTTTTTAATAGGTGACAATGTCACTGTCACCGAAAAAATTTCTGCTACCTGCAACGTTCCTCTAAGGATTCGTTCCAGATCTGGTATTAGGTACCCATACCTATTATTTTTTTAATAGGTGACAATGTCACTGTCACTGAAAAAAATTTCTGCTACCTGCAATGTTCCTCTAAGGATTCATTCCAGATCTGGCATTAGGTACCAATACCTATTATTTTTTTAATAGGTGACAATGTCACTGTCACTGAAATAAATGTCTGCTACCTGCAACGTTCCTCTAAGTATCCTTGACCAGACCCGTGACAGTGATAAGATTTAATAGTTTTAAACACTTGAATCTAAACCTCGAATAAATATTGAATATATATACCTGGTAATATCAGGCTCTTATCGTCCGCCATTTTTATTTTTCAATATTTTCCTGTGCTGATTTAACTCCTCTCAACTCCGTAACTTATACCCATCTCTTTTATTTATTTTATCATTTAAACCTAATACAAAATATAATTCACTCCACATTGCATTGGTTAATAATACACATGAATATAGCGAAAATTAGTATTAAATTAAATAAAAACTAATACGTATCATCAATGTATATTGATTTCAAAGATTTATTTATCAAGATATTAAGATACTAAAATAAAGATACCAAAGTATTAAGATACCAAAATAAATACGATAAAACATATAAAATCAGTTTTTGTCAAAAAAAAAAGAAGGTATATTTACGTTTATGTGTTTTAATATGTGTAATATATACATACTCTTGTAATAGCTGTTTTTTAACTATTGAGGTAAAATTTAAGTCATAAAAAAGTTTTTGGTTTTTTTACTCGTGTATAATACGCACCCCGATTTTGGAGGGAAAAATGTGCGTATTATACGCGAGATATATATTATATAAGTCGAAGATATATATAAGTCGCAATATCATAGACGAATATAATTAGGTATAATTTTGGGTATTATAAAAATTATAATAACGTATTATATCTTCAAAGCATTGTCTGAACAATCTTTTTACATAATATTTAGAAGTATCTACATAATAATAAAAATGAGTAAATGAATATTTATTCATTCATTATGAAATTTAAATTAAATAAGTAAACTTGAATAAAATGATTTAAATTTGAATAAAGTTATGAAAATGAAAGAAAAGTCAAAATCTAATTATTGCACGAACAGAAAACACCCGGAAACGAACTAAAATTAGACTAAAGAAATATGATTTCAATGTCATGGAACAATTCATTTACAATTGTCTATAATCCATAAGCTATTATAACGGTGCGGTGGTGTCATTAGGAAAGTGGGAGGGCGGTGTCCGGGCTATCGGCAAAAGAGGAATTAACATCTTGTGGAGGATCAAAAGTGTGTAGGATTATTGGGGTCTTGGGGTAGAGTCTAAGTATACCTGGGGGACAAATGTTTTATTTTTCATTACAACTTTACAATTATACAAAATATTAAAATAATAACAAGCAAAGCAAGAACAACAACGCTTTGAATATATATAAAGTTAAACCCGATATTATAATTTTTATTATTCCTTATAATATACCCTAAATTTAAATTATATTCGTCTAGGAAATGAGGAGGGGGGGAGGTCCCGGAAACTATATATATACTACTGTAATAGCTGGTTTTTTTTTTTAAATTATTGAGGTAAAAATTAAATTGTAAACAAAGTAATATTTTCACTCGTGTATAATACGCACCCTTGATTTTAGAAGAAAGTGCATATTATACGCGAGATTTTACAGTATAGGTAAGTAACGGACAAATCGAGTAGAGAGAAGAGTTAAATCAGCACGAGAAAATATTAAAAAATAGTGGCCGATGAGAGCCTGATATTTCAAGATATAGAGTATTGGTTCAGGTGTTTAAAAAAAAAACTATTAAATCTTGTCACCCTAACTGGTCTGGTTATGGTGCCCTCAAGGAATGAAGCAGGTATTAGGGCTTTCTTTCCGTGACATTGTCACCTATTAATAAAATAATAGGTATTGGAACTTCCAGTTCCAGTATTCAAAACTTCATATTTAATATTTTACGAAGCCGGTATTAGTCTGGATATTGGGTATTAGGACATTCTTTTCGTTACTTTGTCACCTAATAATAAAATAATAGGTATTGGAACTTCCAGTTCCAGTATTCAAAACTTCATATTTAATATTTTACGAAGCCGGTATTAGTCTGGATATTGGGTATTAGGACATTCTTTTCGTTACTTTGTCACCTAATAATAAAATAATAGGTATTGGAACCTCCAGTTCCAGTATTCAAAACGTCATATTTAATATTAATTATATCTTATCCCTTGTCACTTGTCTCTGTGTGGAACGGAACCAGGTAGAGAGAGGGCTTTCTGCTAAGTAGAGAAGGGTACAGGCCAAAGGCTTACATGTAGGAAAAGGAACCTTCCCCCACTACTACCACATGATGCCACCCTACTACTTACTACCTAACCTACACCTACCTTAAAAATATTTAGGGGCCGTTCCGTAACCAGTGACAAATTTAATAGCTTTAACCAAGTCACTGTCACGTCTGTAATAGGTGACACAGTTGGAACCCTATTATTTTACCTATTACGTTAAATAACGCACATCTCTACTTTTTGTACTTTGTACAGAAACCTAAAATTTATATGACTCCAATTTCAAAAATTCCAAGACAGAAATCCGTTTAAGACATCAGGAACATTTTTGGTTCCATGTCGGTCTGTCACTTAATTTTTGCGAACCAAGATATCTTAAAAACCACTCGCTCGATTTTAATGAAATTTGGATTGTAGGTCATAATTAGCTCATTGTTGGTCCCATATAAGTTTCAACCTCCTATGCTCATTTGTTTCTCTTCCACTTGCGCACAAACATACATTTATTTACACCTATATCTTCAAAAGTTCTCACCTGATTTTTATGAAATTTGCATGGTTTGTTGAAAGTATATATGACAGAGGTAGGTTGTAGAAGCATAATATCATTAAAGTATACGGAATTGAAGGTGAGGATGCTGTGATGTGCACCACTAATTAGCAGACTATTTTTTTTAATGCTGTTAGTTATTTTAATTTTCTGATATACTAAGTATATTTAGAGATAATATATACTATTGGTATTAGGGTGGCAACAAAATTTGATTTTATTCGTAAACCAACTCATCTACCTTCTTCCTACCTTCCCCTGATCAGTCTTCTCCCTATACTAGGAAAAATCCTCGAAAAGCTTCTCCTTTGCCGCATAAACCATTTAATAGAATCCCTCACTCCCACATCATTCCTGATCACCAGCTTGGCTTCCGTTCCCTTCACTCCACCGTCCAACAGTACCACAGAGTTGTGGATGTAATTTCCTTTTGCTCTTGAGCAAAAAAAGTCTTGTTCGGCTATCTTCTTAGTTGAAGCCCAAGCTTTTGATAGAGTATGGAATGTCAGCTTACTTTGGACGCTCAAGAGTATCCTTCCTTTCACCTATTACCTCATCCTAAAATCCTTCTTGGAAAACCGTTCCTTCCAAGTCTCCTATAACTCCTCAACCTCTTCAATCTTCCTTGTAAATGCAGGGGTGCCCCAAGGTAGCATTTTAGGTCCTATCCTTTATTCCATCTATACTTCCGATGTTCCCCAGCATTGTTTAACAGTTCTTGCTTCCTTTCCCGACGATAAATGCATCCTATCCTCAAATAAGTCTCCCCCCCGTACAGCCTCCGATACCTTTTTCTCGTAGAAACATAGTTTAAGAAATGGCGAATCAAAGTAAATGAAACAAAAAGCTCCCATGTGACCTTCGCTCTAAGGCACGGTGTGTGTGAACCAGTTACCCTAAACCAAATCCTTATTCCTCATTCCATTTCCATCCGTTACCTTGGGCTTTACTTAGATCGTTGTCTGACATGGGCACATCATACTAAGCATATAAGTCAAACATGCAATACATGCTACAAACTCCTACACAGACTCTTACACAACACATCTAAACTCAACATGCTGAACAAAGTACTTATTTATAAAACAATAATTAAGCCTATATGGACATATGGCATAAAAATCTGGTGTTGCATCGTTGCCCTCCAATTCCTATCCCATCCAATATCTCCAATCCATAATCCTAAGAAAAATAGCCTCCCTTCTTTGTATACAATTCAATTTTATCCTTCACAACGACCTCAAAGTACCCTTTGTCTGAGAATTAGCCATTTTCAGATATAAATCCTTCCACGATTCCCTTTCTGAACATTCTAACCCACTTGTCCACAGTCTGTTTTCCTGGTCCATTCCTGACAATCCTATTAGACGCCTGAAGAGGCATTTGCCACGAGACCTTTTAGATAACTGAAATATATTTAAATGTATCTAGTTTATTTTTTTTTTTTTTATATATATCAATTAAATCTATCTCATTCAGTAAGTGCTAATCACTGGATAGTTTTTTACATCATGTTAATTCAAGTCACACATTCTTAGATCTGGATTGCTTATAACAATTATTATGTATTGTAGTTGCAGAATTCAAATAAAATTAAAAAAAAGAGATTTCGATAGATATACACGCTTTAAGTTCCCCTGAGTCTAAAAATGTTGTTTTTAAAATGTCTGTGTGTTGTCTCTGCTGACACGTGGAGCTTACATTACTGGGCCGATTTCAATGAATTTTGGCATACTTATTCTGACAAATCATACCCTAAGGCAAAATATAAAGATGAATTTTAATTCTAAATTTGGGAGTGCTCCCCCCTTAACTTGAATTCAAATTTTATCCAAAAGACTGTTTTGACGATTTTGATTTAAAAATTCTAAAATGTAGTCCATTTAAATACCAATCTAAACTCACAAGTCATTTCCCCAAGAAAAATCTAGTTTCTGAGGTGTTAAAAATACGTTTAATTGTGAAAATAAATAAAAACATTTTATTTCTATGGAACACTTTTTAACTTTGTTAAAAAATAAATTGATTAAATAAGATTTATTAAATTGGATAATTAAATTAAAATATATTAAATTAGATAGCCAATAAATCATTATATTTCCTTATTTATGTGAAAAAATGATAGCAGTCAATTTCGAAAAAATTGTGAACATTACTTTTTACTTTCTCTTATAAAGAGAAAATTCGATTTTGAGATTTCGATGGATTTACACGTTTTGAGGTCCCCTGAGTCCAAAAAAGTGGTTTTTAAAAAATGCCTGTCAGACGCCTGGAGCCTTAACTACTGGGCCGATTTTGACGAAATTTGCCATACAAGTTCAGAAAATTCATACCCCGAAGCGTAATCGAGAAATAAATTTTAGGTTCAAATTTGGGGGTGGTACATCCCAAAAACGTGAAAAAAAATTATTTCTCGAAAACGGTTCCGACGATTTTGATTAAAAATTCTAAAATGAAGTCTATTTAAATACAAATCTAACGATATAAGTCGTTTTCCCGGGAAAAATCTTGTTCCCGAGATAATTAGTTTTAATCGCGGATGGAAAGAGGCCGGGTTCGATTCTCCGCCGAGGAGAAGTTATTTTTTATGATACAATTTGATGAAATGTTCTATAATAATTAAATGTACCTACGAAAACTAATAAACGGAAAACACTGGGCTATATAATTTAATTATGAACTCTATATGAGAACATTTGTCTGGTTCCGATTTTTTTTTATAATACAAGTGAAAATTTGTCCTGTTAAGCTAAATAGACATGTGTGAAAAATAGACTGCCAATTGGTGTGGCACATAGCTTCCTCGCATCCTGTCTCGTACTTTATTGATTTTATGCTTTTACAAGCCATTATTGTCTAATTTGTTCAATTGCTTCCCCATTCTTTTAATCTGTCAAAATTGTTTTGACTTTTTACATGATTTAAAGAATCAACTTAGTAATAGTTAAAGAGCGCAGACGGTTCAAATTAATCTGGGACCATCTGCAAGCTACTTTCGACAAACCATCCAAATTTCATAAAAATCAAAAGTGCTTTTGATGATGTAGGTGTAAATAAATGTATGTTTGTGCGCATGTGAAAGAGAAACAAATGAGCGCAGAATGTTGAAACTTATATGGGACCAACAATGGGCAAATTATGAGCTACCATACAAATTTTATTAAAATCAGACATGTAGTTTTTATGATATGTTGGTCAAAAATTGAACAACAGACTGACACAGTCACGGAACCAAAAACGTTCCCTGATGTCTGAAACGGATTTCTGTCTTGGTAGTTTTGAAATCGGTGACATCAAATTTTTTCGTTCTTCAGAACGATCACGTAGCTTCTGTTACCTTCGGTATATATATTTTTGCTCGGAAGCAAAAATAGATAACAAAAATTAAAAAATCTTAAATGGAGTGTCATCAAACATTTTTGCTTCCGAACTTACCGAAGGTAACGGAAGCTACGTGGTCGTTCTGAGGAACGACAAATTTTTAGGTCTCCGATTTCAAAAATTCGAACACAGAAATCCGTTTCAGACATCAGAGAACATTTTTGGTTCCGTTTCTGTCTGTCGGTCTGTCGCTTAATTTTTGCGAACCAGCATATCTTAAAAACTTCTCGTCCGATTTTATTGAAAATTGGATGGTAGGTCATGATTAGCCCATTGTTGGTTTCCCACATAAGTTTCAACCTTCTGCTCTCATTTGTTTCTCTTCCACATACGCACAAACATACATTTATTTACATCTATATCTTCAAAAGTACTCAACTGATATACATTTATTTACATCTATATCTTCAAAAGTACTCAACTGATTTTTATGAAATTTTGATGGCTTGCCGAAAGTAGCCTGGAGATAGCCCCAGATTAATTTAAACCGTCTACACTCTTTAAATTTTGCTAAATTGAAACTTTAATTCATGTAAAAAATAAAAACAATTTTGACTGGTTTGAATAACGGGTTGGGTTGAAGGTGGGAAATTGAATAAATTAAATTGAGGTGTGAAAGCATAAAATCATTCATTTATACAATATTGGACGAGAGAAAGCTATGTGCCACACTCACTGGCTGACTATTTTAATTTTGTATTTGTTCTATTGCCGAACAGTATGTGAATATTTGGGTGGCTAGATTTGTAGAAAAGATTGAAAGCTTGGATTCGGGAAATTTGTATCGGTAACGACAGAGAAAAATCATTCTCCCGTACAGCTCAGTTGGTAAGAGCACCTGTAACGGATTAATAGGAGGAGCCGTGGTCCAAGTCCCGGTGTGGGGGTCTATTTTTCTCTGTAAGTCTCCCGTAGTTATTGATAATTATAATTTGATTTAAAGTAAAGTTTAATCTTTCCGTAGTATGAATACTACCAAAAACTTAAAAAATGAAAATTATTTTAATTAAAACAATTTGAATTTTCGACTTTTGAACTTCGAAACTTAAACGCTAAATAATTTCGGAATATACCTTTCTATAAAATAAATAATTCCTTCATAATTCAACTTAATATCTGCCGCCATTTTGGAATTCTTTGGTTAGAAAAAGTTCCGAGATGCCCTGCGTCCGATTTTTGATCCTTTATTGAGAAATGCTGAAATAGCCAATAAATGAGCCTCCATTAATATGAGTTGCTTAATATGATGGTATGACGTGAATCTAGAGAATGTTGATCTAATATAGAATTTGTCAAGATTCTTCTAGTTATTTTTCTTTATAAATAGTTGAATGATTCATTCGATTAAAACTTAAATTATAGTTGTTGATAAACAATTTACCCGAGAATCTACTCTTCTCACTTGTTTATTTTGCATGTAGGTGTGTTAGTGTTATAAATAAAACACACACAGCACCTGCTGTATCACATTTCATCCACTATTTATTTATGTTTGATGTAAATAATATGCATAGTTTTTCAATCCTTAAGGAATGTTGATTTGGATTATTTATTCAAGTGTGGGTAGGCAGAGTAAGGTGTCAGAGGCGTGAGGCGCCGCTGCCTATATCCAACAAACGGTCTAGAAATTGTTACGTTAGCGTGAAATGAAGGATTTATTGCAGAAAAGAACATAGTTGTTACTAATTGGTACTTGTAGAATCAATATAATTAAACTCGGAGGTACTATATACCACAAAATATCGTGTAAACATACACACACACACACACACACACATATATATATATATATATATATATATATATATATATATATATATATATATATATATATATATATATATATATATATTGCATTCTAGAACTGACTCTATTGAGTTCTCATTTTAATTAAGATTTTTCATATTAGGATATTAATATAAATCCTTTTCTCGCTTTTTGGTTCTAGAGCTAGTATTTTAAAATATAAAATATAATTTAGTTTTCGTTTCTATATAATTCAATGGCCTAAGAAAGCCTGTCATCTTAATTAGAGGCTAAATAATATGTTTGTACCACGTGTCTACAAAAATATAGAATTATTAAATTTAAATATTACGGAATTTTAATTATCATCACTTCTTCGTCATCTATTATGAGTAAGCATAAGAAATGTGTTTTTGTCTGCACCTAATGCTTTTATAGTCTGGAAATAACTTGATTTAAAACAGTTCATATGCTAACCTAATAAAATCAACTGGACTTAGATGTACACGACATCTTTCGTCCTGATGGTCCCTAAAATTGTTTTTAACACTTCTGAATTAAGGGACTATTCATGAATAATCCTGCAAAAAATTAAATACCGTACAATTTCGAGTATAATATGCACTCGTGTATTATACATAGACTCAATTTTGGGCCTTGTTCTAGGTCTTCCGGTCGCCACTGCGTCTCGAAGGGTTTGTGACGTGTGTGTCCCTGTATTTCGATTCTATACTAGAAGCGTCTTCAGGGGTGTTCTTCTTACATTATGAAGATGCGTCTAGTATTTTAGGGATACCATGAATACCCTGAAGATGCTTCTACTATACAGATACCATAAATACCCCTGAAAATGCTTCTAGTATCACGGTCAACATGAACACCCCTGATAATGCTTCTAGTATCACGGTCATAACAACGCATAATAATATAGGTCATAAAGGTCATAATAAAATTAAACGCCTGGATAAGAGTTTTGAAGATATAAGAAAAGTAAAGTAAAACGTGTTTTCAAATACTGATCAACTGAAGTAAAACAGCGTATGACTTTAATCGAATATAAAGTAATATAATATCGATAGTATAATATGAATTCCGCCTGAAGAGTTAGTAAATGAAAAATGTACTTCATACCTCTGAGATTTTACGCGCTTATTAAGTATAATATTGATGGGAAACATTTTGATACTAAACCAAGAGGCTACCAGTGCGTTCGATGCCAAACTGCTGTACTCAACTAAAATTACCGTATTGCTTCGAATTAAGATGCACTTTCTTCCCCCGTTTTTGTATCACGAAATTGGGATGAGTCTTATATTCGAGATGCGTCTTATAATCGATGTATTCTGGTGTAACAAATTTAACAACCTTTTTTCTACGAACTTCTCTTTTAATTGTACCGCTGAGATCTCGTTTTTATTACTGAATTTTGCCGTGATGTCATTTGTCGGGTCCTCTATTTCATCAATTTTCAAGAATTTAACGTGTTCAATTTCTGATGAAATTTTGGATAAAGTTCCATTGAACCTATTAATTATTTGTTAGCTTCTATTTTTTTAAAAAAAAAATCTAACCATGCTATTTCTCTGCCAGCAAAGCGTCTGTCTTACATCTAAATTAAGATTCAAATGCACCTTATATCTAAATAAAGATTTAATATTCCAATAATATCCTTAGTAGACTGCCTAAATTTGACGTCTGAACAAGTTGTAGAAAAGAGAACGGAAGATTTTCCCTTTGAAACAGGGTGCGTCTTATATTCGACGCATTAATGTTTTTTTGTTCAAAATATTGGTTCAATAATCAGGATGCGTCTTATATTCGAGGGCGTCTTATATTCGATGCAATACGAAATTACAATTAAAACCTAATTATTCTTCTTTTTTTGAGTGCAATTTCCGTATATCTTATTGAATTATATGGCCTTATACAATTTATACTTTCCCCAACATTTCGTAAAGCAACTGATTTTTTTGAATATTTACGAGTATATATTTAATTTTAACTTCATATTTTACGATTTTGGTTGTATTCATACTACGGAAAGATTAAGTTTTAATTTAAATCAAATTATAATTATTATTAACTACGGGAAGCAGACAGAGAAAAATACACTCCAGCGCCGGGATTTGAACCACAAAAATCGTAAATGTGAATTTCTAATTGATTGTACTAGGTACAGGTCCTAATTGGGTACTTTATGTTGACTTCTCAGATTTGTGGAAAATTGAAAGCTTAAATTCGGGACAAGGTATCATTAACGTCAGAGGAAATCATTCTCCTGCGTAGCTTAGTTGGTAGAGCGCTATACCGGAAATATAGAGGCCTGTGGTTCAAATCCCAGCGCTGGAGTGTATTTTTCTCTGTCTGTTTCCCGTAGGTAATAATAATTATAATTTGTTTTAATTTTAACATTACAATAGATTGAAGCAAAAAAGTATTTAGCAGTAATTTAATTTAAATAATTTACTTTTATTATTATTACTAAAAAGTATAATAAATATACATGTATATGGTCTAGTGATGGCGGAGTTATATTATTTAATTTCTTAAAATAAGAATATATCTGCTTCAACGTGGGAATATCTTATTCCTGAGCCTCGCATTTAAATTATTCTTTATCTCGTCTGTGAGACAGTAGTCCTGTATTAAACAAGTACTTATTGAATATTTTCTTGAGTTGCTGCCTCCTATCCTTGCCTTAAGATACACTGGTGGAGGCATCTCGTCATCCTCTCACACGATGCCACCTGTAATAAATGAAAACCTTACCTGAATTCTGGGTATTCATTCTCACGCTCTTCTGAAGCTACTATAAAACACCCGTAGGCAAAATCCTAACATAGTGTAATTATTCGGTTACTTATTACTGGTTTGCTTTATTATTACTATTATTTATTTCCTTTCCTGATTCTACACGTTTTCTTGTGTTTGGAATTTAGAGGATGTGAATGAGTGAATGGCTGGATTATTTTTTTGTATGTTTTATTTTCCTTACTTCAGTGGGAATATTTTGATATTCTTATACTTTTGAAAATTCTGTTATAACAAAACAATTTTTTTTATTATTGTAAAAAATACAAATATTCTTTGTAATTAAAAACTAAATCACGGATATTTGAATACTTACCGGTTTCGTCTAATTTAGTTGTTTATCATAACTGAACTAATGATAGACAAGTTAACTTAAAATTTCGGTTGAAAAAACAAATTTAATTTTTTAATATTTATCGTCTTGTTAAATTATTTCTTAATATATTTTGTTTAGGGATAGGTCGAGGAGTGAATATGAAAATACTTAAGCGCACTGCATCTCAAATCTTAAATACTTATCGCACTATATCATAAGCTTAAATAATTATGCGGACTGCATCACAAATCTTAAATACTTATGTGCACTACATCACAATCTTGATGTAGTCAATTCACTTTAACTCTTTATTAAATAAATATTAATGAGACTCTAGACATAAATATGTGTATGTGGAGGCAAAATCTTTATTGTAACAATGTGATTTCCTTGAGATAAACTTAATTGGAGTTACCCCATCTGGTTAAAGCAGAATATGAATGTAGATTTCATACCGTACATTTTTGTAACCATTTGAAGCAATTTAATTACCTTCTTTCTTATTAGAAGCGGGTCCATGACATATGTTGTGCTCTGTCCTGAGCTCACACTCGCTACATCGTCCATAGGGTTTGGTATGGGAGGGCTCTACGTGGGGAAATTCGACCATTTGTAAGAAGGCGGTGTTTGCAGTTGCAGTCATCTCATCTGCGGAGTTGCAACAAGCCGCTCCCGCATTCCGTCTTCTTGTTACTTGAATGCTTAAATATCGTTTCTCGGTTTTATTCGTCGTCTTCGTGGTTTAAATGTTTTCTTCAAGCCGTTTATATCGGTCGTAGACGCCCGTGTACAAATGTCTAATTATTCCATCAGTGGTGGTGTCCCCTGGTTCGGTGGGCTCCAGTAAGAAACGCCTGCGGCTGCCCTACCCGGTCCCACTCTTTCTTCACTCGCTCCTCCCGACATATCTCTTTTAGCCGGCCCCTCTGAACAACCGACTCGTTTTTTCACTCTCTTGTTTTCTTCCCATTAAGTATTATTAATTTACTTTGCAGTTACAGAAGAAAAATACGTTTAAAAATACTGACTACTTGTATGTGTATGCGTACAGTGAACTATGCCATTAAATAGAAGTGTTTATTCTTCGGTTTTGGCGTATTGACGACGCTAATATTATTTTAATTTTCTTCAATTCTGCTGGTAAATGTAATCCTGTATTGATATATTCTTCGAGCTATTTTTAGATTTACCTTGCACCATTAAATTTATTAGTTGAAATCCGAAGACGTTTATGATAAAGTACATGGGTTTTGGATCTTGAAAGTGAGGTGAAATAATTTACTTTAGGATTAATTAATTAGTTCTATAAGAGAATAATATCTTATTCTCTTAAAACCCTGTCCTATCGGACAGGGTTTTTAATCACATTTATTTGTTAAGTTTATATTGTTTGTGTTGTAAAACATAACATGCGTGACGTGATCGCGAAAGCTTTATGATATATGCTTAACCCTCTACTGTGTGCATTTTAATGATGTTTCACTCTTTACCCTTCTAAGAAAGATCATCTTTAAGTAAATCATCATTTAAACCCATCCATGATCTGTACACTGTTGTTTGTCGACTGTCATACAAATAAAGATTAAATTAAATGTTAATTTTTTTGTAATTCAGTTGTGATCTTCAGTTGTTCTGCATGTCTCTCGTTGCAGAAGTGGACGTGCTCCTGCATGTATCATGAAGTGGAATTAGTTATATGACCGTAGATGGCCAATTACTTTTAAATACTTTTAAAAGTTTTACAGTCTGTGGTATGACATACCTGACTAAGTCCTGTTTATTTCTTTGGTGGAACATTGGGCCGCAACAAGATTCCTTCATGATTCTCTATCCTGAGTCCTGCCAACTTCTCTTTTCTCCCTGTCTACAGTCTTTTTCCAGGTTTTCCTGACCGCCCAGATCGCCGAGATGCCTGGGTGTTCCAATCCAGAACTTGCTTTGCCAAGCAATACTTTTCTATTCTAAAAGTGTCGCCTAATCCGGCACTTCTTTAGATTGTTACTCTCCTTATAAATAAAACAGAGGGGAGTAACAATCTAAAGAAGGTGTACTGAATGATCTTCTTTAGACTGCTACTCCCTTTATAAAAAAAGAAGTGTAATATTCCTTTATCCCAAAGTACATTGGACTAAACATACCTTTGTCTAAATAGTTATTTAGTCAAAGTCATTTATATTCTAAAAAAAACACAGGGGAGTAACAATCTATAGAAGTACCGTCTATCCTTTATTTTATTAATACGATGACCAGGTTTCATCCAAAATTCTTGGATTGGATATCCTTTCAGGCAACCCTATCCAGAGAATATACCCGAGGCCTACTATTCAAGATAACCAGGAATTTTGGTTTCTATTACACACATACAACAGACTGCTTCTATATTAGAGCTGGGCAATGTAAGTTTGGTTTTGTTCAATGTTTGTGAAGAACACCAGATTGGGTTATGGTGGGAGAAGGTTGCCTCTACGATCCGTATTATATAGGAATACGCAACACAGAAAAGTATTGCGTTGAATATACCTATTACAAGATCAGTAATATATTTTAATCAATCCTTTCTTCTTGATTTTATTATTATTAATTTAATTTGCTTCCGAGCTTACCGAAGGTAAAGGGAGCTATGTAATCGCTCTGAAGAACGAAAATATTTTATGTCTCCAATTTCAAAAATTCCAAGACAGAAATCCGTTCTAGACATCAGGGAAGATCTGTCTGTCGCTCAGTTTCTCCGAACCAACATATCTTAAACACTACACGTCTGATTTTCATGAAATTTAGATGGTAGGTCATAATTAGCCCATCGTTAGTCCCATATAAGTTTCAACATTATGCGCCCATTTGTTTCTCTTCCACTAGCCCCAGATTAATTTCAACCGTCTACTCTCTTTAAATTTTGCTGAACTGATACTTTAATACATATAAAAAATCAAAAGAATTTAGACAGATTTAAAAAAAAAACGGGGGAGAATAAAATAAATTAGAGTTTTAAAAGCATAAATCATTAAATTTTACGAAATAGGACGCGAGGATGCTATGTGCTATACTAAATAGAAAAATTAATTGTATACCTGTCTTGATAATTTTGACTGTCAATAACCGATTACTATTTCAGGACGTTAGATTGTAAGGGCCCTTAACCTTTGTAAGGGCGCCGTCTATACGCTTCGTATACAAACCAGATCGCGAAAGTATAAGCGTGTAGTTGCTTTACACCCTCATGAAAGGAATTGAGTCATAAGCTATTAATTTTATTAATTATTAATTTTATTAATTATTAATTTATATTATAATATTCTTTATAAGTAACAGCAAACTCCAAATTTGAATACCTAGATTAATATATTTTGAATTTTTAAAACTGTCATCTATAGTTGTTTTGTAAACATTAGAAAATATATTTAAAAATGTTTATCCTAAAGTTGTATGTCATATCTTATTCAAACTTTCTTTATACTTTAAGATTACTCCTTTTAACCTTTTTTCCTCCAAGAAAATACAATATTTTAAAACCTATATTTTTTAACGCTATATCTTACTTAAAAAAATATGACCAAGAGCATTCTCAAAACTTTTACTTTTTAAATTCCATGCCCTCTTAAATAATAAAATTTAGAAACATTACAATGATAAACAATGTCAACTAAAATGTAAATGCAACATAATATATTATTTTAGTCATATCTACTTCAATATGGTTGCTTTCACCCCGCGCTCCACGGGGCTCATGCTAGGTATTGGTGGCTATGTTACCTATAATAATCATTTAGGCCTAGTAATTAAATGAAGTGCCTAAATTGTTTTGTTTCCAAAGCCTTCTAGGAATAATATCAGGACTATATTATTATACATCATTCACTCCGTTATTAAGAATATAATACTTATTAAGAATATAATACTCTCCAAATCGTAGTTTGGAGTCTATCTATATATTTTAAAAATGACCAATAGAAACTAAGTAATATAGTAATAAATTACAAATTACAATGCTAAATAAGGTATAATAAATAAGAAAATAAACGTTGTCAAAACCAATTAGACTGGGAAGTGATTGAACAGTCATCAACCATGATGGTACATTAATTTAATTACCAGTCTCTTCTCTCAATACGGCAGTTGCACCTGTAAATATTTAATAACTATAACTATAGTTCTAGGAACAATTAATAAAATAATAAATTCTCGATTTAAAGAGCATTAGTGTGAGGTTTTAGAACCCCAATTTTGAAATTAAATCAGTCAACAATTGCGGACGCCATAAGAGCTCAAATATTTTATATTATTATTATAAAATATTTTATATTATTTAAGGAAGAACCGATGGAGGTGCTACAAAATTTCATAGGACCAAAGTTGTTGATCTTTTAAAATCCGTTACCGCTGGTGCAATCTGCTTTTCGATACGACTCCCCGTTTAGTCGCAATAAGCCTCCAAAAGAACTTAGAAGTTGCGTCTGCCGTCTTTCATTGTTTAACGGGGGGGGGGGGGGGATACAATTTTTTTTAAACTCTTTGGATTTTTCCAGTTGGTTTGGGCCAATTCCCGACCAAACGCAAAAAACCGCGAGTCTTTAGGTGGTCTAGAAGTACCCAAACATTTTTATTGGCAAGTCTGTGGGTTTTGGTTGTGGTGGGTCAACAGAAACGGTAAATCATAGCCCAACAAAACACTAGTGTAAAAAAGTAAGCCGTCTCGCGTAAAAAGTTGTGAGATCATAGGTTAAGCCAAATCTCCCACTGTCCGAGAAAGTTCTACTCTACTAGGTCTAATTTATCCAGTTCAAGTATACATGATGTTTGTTTGTCCCTCTCTCTATTCTCTTTCCCAAATCACTCTACCCGTTAATTTTAAAAACATTTTCTGACTTGGCAAATACACGCCACAAAGAGGGAAAAATTAAATGCACTGTCGTATACAAATTTGTATCCTTGTGTTGCGACGCTCAAATGAAAAAATAATATTTGTGTTTACAATTTTTAATTTTTTTACAATATTTTGAATAGGTGGTTTTTCTATTAGCCTTGAAAGGGATAAAGAACAAGATTTTTTAATTTTTCCTTTATTTGTACAATAAACTCTACCTACATAAAAAAATTTCAAGTTTCTAGGATTGTTAGAAGTGCCTTAGAATTATGATGAGTGAGTCAGTCAGTGACGAAATAACAAAATTTCAGGCTCATATATCTTATGAACTACTATGGGTAGAGGTGTGAAATTTTTATTTCTGGTTCAATTTGTCATGAACTTTAAATTAAAATTAATTGTATATATCTAAGTGTCTTCAATAGGATAATAAAGGGGGGTCCAAATTTCCGTGAGTTGGTTCCAGTAAAGGATGGTACGGCTGTGCTCGATTTGGCGGGGGCACTGCCGTGCCCCCTAGATCTCCTTTACTGTCAACCTAAGTTTTGTTAGGTTATTATTTTTTATAAAATTGTTAATAACTTTGGTTCTACTCAATATTTTTCAATGAAACCAAGCCTACAAAGTGTGCTTACAATGTTTGCGCTCACTTCTGAAAAACGTGAATCGATTTCGCTTAGCCAGTTTTACGCCTATAAATTATAAAGTTTGACTGGGGCGACAGACAACACATACACGAAAAAATTTAAGGCCGGATTCGGATTTCGGAATGTATAAAATGAAAAAGTATCCAAAAAAAATTTCAATTCTGACCAATGTACAGACAAAACTTTAAATTTATGTATATATAGATGTAGAGCATATGATACCATCATCTATAAGTCCATAAAGAAGATTGATTACCAATAAATCCATTTGGAAAAAAATATCCGTAAAGTTCTTTATGTATTTTCATAATTCATATATTTTAAAAACATGTTTGTGCGGCCGTAAACAATATATACTCCATTATATAACTCCATTATAAAATTCCGATTACTGTCACAACCCACGTTTTTTATTTTTATAAAAGATTTAATCGACTTGTTATTTGTGTCATAAATTGGGTTACACTATGGACAAGATTTGATTGTATGTGGGAGCAACAAATTTTAAATCGGCATTATCAATAAATTAACAAATAAATAAGTACATATTATGTATTAAAATGAATTGGGTATTTGAACTAACTTACCCCCAAAATGTTTTGACTGCTCTAGGATCCAATGTTGACGCCCACATCTATATTCAGTTTGAGCATTTCTCTTTAGCGGTGCTACACAATAAAATTAATGTAACTTGACAAATAGTAGATTTGTCAAGGCAGTAAATACAAAATAGATTTTTATGAGTGTTTATTTTATTTATTTTTTTTTTTTTTACATATAAAGAGAAAGTATTGTGATGGTGCGAAAATTCTATTTTGATGGATTTACACGTCTTGAGGTCCCCTGCATCCAAAAAAGGTTTTTAAATTATGTCTGTCGTCTGTCTGTGTAGACGCTTAGAGCCTAAACTACTGGGCCTATTTTAACGAAATTTGGCATACATGTTTAGAAAAATCATACCCCGAGGCGAAAAATAATCGAAAGAATCGAGAAATATTTTAGCTCCAAATTTTGGGGCGCTATCCCCTAAATATTCTTATGAAACGTGGAAAAAATTATTTCTCGAAATCTGTTCCGACTATTTTGATTAAAAAAGTGTAGTCCATCTTAATACGAATCTAACGATATAAGCCGTTTTCCCGGGAAAAATTTAGTTCCTTTAAAAATAGCTTCAAACGTGGATGGAGAGAGGCCGGGTTCGATTCCCCGCCTAGGTGAAGTTATTTTTATGATAAATTTTGATGAAATGTTTAATAATAATTAAATGTACCTACGAAAACACGAACGAAAACTAATAACGGAAAACACTGGGCTAAGTAATTACGAATTCTTATATGAGAAAGTTTGTCTGAGTTTTTCCCCCTTTTCCTGTTGCAGATTATATCATTACCATAAAAAGGGCAATTCTGTCCTTTTTTCTATCTTTTCAATGGATATGGATAAGGTAAATATTCTTGCTACAATAGCCATTTTGTAAGCTTATATAAATTAAAACTCCGAATGATTTCAGAAGAAATGTAGGTACTGTAAATTTACAGTATATTTCTTTTGAGATAATTTAGTGTTGAGATCGGAATGACGCATACAGCATTTTCCTCAAGTTCATTTGTCATTTAATCGGTAATTTTTTATTACTACTTTTTTCGTGTATTTATCAATATTATGTAAGGTCAAGGAGGAGGATGTCCTGTAATTTACAGTAGATTTCTTTTGAAATAATTTAGTATTTAGATCGGAATGACGCATACAGCATTTTCCTCAAGTTCATTTGTCATTTAATGGGTAATTTTTTATCACTTATTTCGTGTATTTATCAATGTTATGTGAGTTCAAGAAGGAGGATATTTTATAAAAGTTAACCCTGAACCCTGTAAAGACACATAATATATTTGGCATTGCACCAGGATAACTTCAAGTTGACATTAACATAATTTCTTCATTTGTTCATATTAAGAGACAGGAAACATAAGGGGAAGGGGGAATAAAAGAGGCGTGGTCTGTCATGTAAACTCCACCTTTTTCTTTTAACAATTATCCAATGAAAATTTCAAGAACTTGTTTGTATAAAAACGATGAAAAAAAAATAGCAATAAAAAAGAAGAATTGAAGTATAAAAAAAAAACTTAAAAGGTATAAATATGGTGGCTTGATGTGTAATTAATCATAATGTAACGACTTCAAAAAATATTTCTTAAGCTTATTATCTTCTACAAAAATGGGAAGTTAAAAAAAAAAAGAAGAACATATTCAAGATATATTTTATTATGTGAATTAAAATTTATAATGATGTCTAACATATTATTGTAGAGCTTACATACCTATATAATATAATATGACGTTTTTAATTGCTTCCACTGCGCATTTAATTAAATTATAATTACTTTCGGCTAAGCTATATGTATATGTATATACGCCTAAACATTTCTTTTTTTTCGTACGAATGGAATTTTATTCGGAAAATGTGTGGTCAAAAAAACCCCTGTGGGAGAAAATATGCATCCTGTTCAATGTATCGTTTGTACACGCACATCTCCATCGTCCGGTTTCAAGATGAAGCCATATTGTATTGATATTTAAAAATATATAAAATAAGGACGTGTTCTTTCAAATGTCATCTTTTACCATGTTATAACTTATTATATATATATATATATATATATATATATATATATATATATATATATATATATATATATATATATATATATATATATATATATATATATATATACTAAGAATGGATAATCCATGCAATTAAGAGAACGAATCTTGCAAATCCAAGATTTACTACCTGTATATATACATATATATATATATATATATATATATATATATATATATATATATATATATATATATATATATATATATATATATATATATATATGTATATATATATATATATATATATATATATATATATATATATATATATATATATATATATATATATATATATTATATATAAAACAAAGAAAATAAAATAATAATTTAAACTTTAATATAAATAAATTTATATATTTATATTATACATATATATAATGTTGAATATATATACATATAAGTTATATAAAACATACGTATTAGTATATTTAATGGATATCAAAAGGAAAGAAAAGAAGGATATCTTTCCATCAAAATTTCAAATTGGATTATACTATATTATTTTAGCATATGTGGATTCTACGGCGAAAAATAATAAAATTTTACTTGAAACTTTTTTCTATCTCCAATATTTTTCCCTCTTTAGGCAAAGATAGCAAAATTACACTTAAAAAAATATTAAAATAGACTGCCAATTAGTGTGGCACATAGCTTCCTCGCATGCTATCATGTACTATAACAATTATTGTTATATTACTTTATTGTTATATTGTTTATTTTGTAAAAACTATTAATAGTTTTAGCGATCTTTAACACTTCATAGCGGTGTCGCTGTTGGTTTTACTAAAAAATTGTATTTGTAAAAAAATGTTAGTCTCATTGAATAGATAAAGTTAGATTTTTTCCCCGACCAAAAATTCCAATTTTAAATTTAAAGTTCGCGTTTACACGAGCGTTGCTCGTGAACGCTTGGACGGATAACGTTGTCCAACAAACTCGTCTTGAGCATTGGAAAATGAAAATGTCTACCAAATTTCATCAAAATCGGACGACATTTACTCAAGTTATCGTCGCACGTTTCATAATTCGCGGACACACAGACCGACAGACAGACCGACAGACAGACTGACAGACAGACAGACAGACAGTCAGACAGAGAGACACGAGACCAAAAATGTTTCCTGATGTCTGAAACGGATTTCTGTCTTGGAATTTTTGAAATCGGAGGCATAAAAGTTTTTCGTTCTCAAAAGTGAACACAATGCTTCCGTTACCTTCGGTAAGCTCGGAAGCAATAACACTTATATCATTGTAAACTCTAAACTGTTAGAGATAAATTTATGAAACTTAGGAGATCCCTGATCCCTACCATGTAAAGAGAAGTTTGTTTTCATGCAATCGCGCAGTAGGAGAAACCACCCATGTTGCTCCCAGGCCACCCAACTTCAAAATTTCAAATTGGAGTGTATATTTTTGATAGCATATTTGGATTCTACTGTGAAAAATAAGAATATTTTATTTGAAACATTTTTCTCTCTTCAATATTTTGACCCCTATACGGGGCAAAAGAATAAAAAGTGTAGATTTCAGTGCCTGGGGGCAAAATGGGTGGTTACCCCTAGCAAGCAAGTAGATGAATACACACTGGTACAGTTCCCCCAAGTTCCATTAATTTATTTCAAACTGTTTAGATTTTATAACGATATAAGTGTTATTATTTTACTACATTTTCGGAAGGGTTATTTTGCTTTATTTGCCCCCTTATAAGGGGAAAAATACTGGAGCTATAAAAAAAGTTACAAGTAAAATTTTATTATTTTTCACCGTAGAATCCAAATGTTATCAAAAATATACAATCCAATTTGAAATTTTGAAGTTGGGTGTCCTGGGGACAAAGTGGGTGGTTGCCCCTAGTACGCGATTGCATGAATACAAACTTCCCTTTGCATGGTACGGATCTCATTTCATTAATTTATCTCAAACTGTTCAAAAGCAAAGAGGGGGGGGGGAGACTTTTTGGACCACTCTGTGTGTTTATAATATATATATATATATATATATATATATATATATATATATATATATATATATATATATATATATATATATATATATATATATATATATATATATATTTACCTACGCCTCTTATACATATTTTGAATTCAAGAATTGAAGCTTCTCTACTTGGATGCTAGTGAGATACTCTCCCTAGCATTCAAAACAATGTTTAACCCCTTAAATTTTTACTAAAGGATGATTTTTACACAGAAAGGGATGGGTTATTACACAGAAATACATGGGTTATTACATAGAAGATAATTTAAAAGTTTCATGTTCCACTTCTTTACTAGTTTACAGCCCCAAAATGGTTTTAAATATTGATTGAACACTTTTTCGTTTTATTTTGCTTCCGACCTTACCGAAGTTAACGGAAGCTATGAGATCTTATTTAATTTCAACCGTCTCAGCTTATTAAATTTTGCTAAATTGATACTTTTATTCTTGTATAAAAAAAAAAATGTTGACACACAGATAGGTCGTATAAGCAAATCATGTATATAAGACGCGAGAAAATTATTTGCCATAATATAATTAGTCGATTATTTTTAAAGGTATTTGTGCAAAAATTACGAGAAAGGGATGATAGGCAATAATAATAATAATAATAATAGTTACTCGTTATCACGGTCAAGCTACTTTCATTTATTCCTGGTCCACAATTAATATTTCAAGTTAAAATCGATTGACTTAAAAAACTTAATGTACTGTATTCAATCTGTAAAACAATGTAAACGTTCTACGGTTTTCAACGTCAATAGTTAGAGCTTTTAAAGTATACTAGAATTCACCGATAAGATTCAAATATTTCATTTTACTTTTTGTTCGTTGTTCAAGCATCATTGAACACATGACTAACCACACAGGCTGATTCATAAGTTAAAGTCTGCCAGCATCTGAAGGGGCCCCCCCAAGTTCTTGGATTAGAAGCTTGTCCCTATAGTGCTATTGGCAGGCCTGCTCTCCCAGGATTTAATTGCGAATGAAACAATGTCAGTAATTTTACCAGGGAGACAAATATGTGACAAATTTGGTTAAGATATCTCAAAGAATGGAGGTGCTTATAAAGAACATACTCACACACACACACATACGTTGACTTTTAAATATATAGGTATAGATATATTTTACCAATTTACCCCTATAAATGTACATAGCAATAATTACTGTACTGTTAAAGAGCTTTTCAACTGTATGCATCATGAAGAGATTTCATTACTTCGATATTTGTACCCTGTACCCCTGTGTACGAAAATTTAAATTTCGAAAATTCATGTAGACAGTGATTTTCCTCTTGCTTTGAAGGCCAAGTGTGCAAATTTTCATCGTGATCGGACTAAAACTTTATATTTTTATAAAGAACATAATATGCCCACATACACACACACACATACGTTTACTTTTAGTTATATTTTTCCATTTTACCCCCCTAAATATACATATCAACAATTACTGTACTCTTAAAGAGCTTTTCAACGGTATGCATCATGAAGGGTTTTCATTACTTAGTAATTTGTACCCCGCACCCCTGTGTACCAAAATTTAAATTTCGAAAATTCATGTAAACAGTGATTTTCCCCTTGCTTTAAAGGTCAAGTGTGCAAATTTTCATCGAGATCGTACTAAAACTCTAGATTTGTATAAAGAACATATACACACACATACGTTGACGTTTATACATATATGTGGTAAAATCGGATTGTACGTGCCCCCGCTTTGAGGTTAGGTGATAAAATCCCGCATATTAAATTAAAAACCTTATTTTTGTGTACCCTTGAATTTTCTATAGCCGCTCCGCACCGCTTCGCGGTGCTCCGCTCATTTTCTGAAGAAAAACAACCCTCCTGTGTATAAACCAGGTAGAGGTCCAACTCGAAGAAATTTCCAGGGCACTTAAAATCCGACTTAGCCCATATATGTATATAGATTATAAACTTAATAATTATTACTTTATAATTACCGTAATATTAATTATAATATCTTATTTTTATATTATTTATTAATAATTGCATAATTATTATTTATATCACAATAATTGATTATATCACAATTGTTATATTTATTATAAATGTTAAAATTAGTAGTGAAACTTAGATTAGATTATTTAAAACATAAAAATTAATTTTGTGATAGATAATTTGTTATTAATGGTAACACTGCAAAGATGAGTTGTAAATCGTTGCAAAGGATTATGGGTATAGTTTTTCACTATGTGCGGCCATGTTTCTTTCTTTCCCGACATTTTATGGTTTAATTTGTACAAAGTAGTGGTTAAATTTACTTATTTATTCCTTGGCTCTTCGCCCTTGGCCTCCTTAATGACTTTTCCATACTCCTCTGTCCTGGGCCACTGCCATCGGACCATTTCCACGGCCATTTCCACTGCCATCGGACATCGGACCCCATTCGACGTAGGTCTTCCTTCCTTTACATCGTCTGACCATCTCTCCTTCCTCCTTCCTCCAGGTCTTCATTTACGTTCTTATTATAATTTATAAGTAAATAAATTTAATAAGTTAGTGGTAAATATAAAAATTGAAATTAGATTCAATCAACATGTAATACAATGTTCATTTTGTAGAAAAATAGCTGCTATTCTATTTGCGACGTAAGATAGAAATACTTGTTTTTTCGTATTTAATTTATGATTTGTACACTAAATTTAATTTTACAAATGGTTTTGAAAGTTTTTTATTATTACTTTTATGCTATTACATTGATATTTATGTAAAGCAAGATAGTAAAAGAGTGGCAATTAATTTATGCTTTGTTTTAATTTTTTCATTAGTTATAGGGAACAAGATTATTCCAGTAAAGATCCCAATCACTGTTTCTTTTCATTCTCATTTCCTCTATAACGTAATCATGTTAATAGAATAATAATAATTTCCCTTAAATGTTTAACATTGAAATTACATACTAATTTATAGAATTAAGGATTCAGGAGGTGGTTTTGTTTTCATTATTCAGAGGGGTTAAAAGAAAACCCGGCTGTATGTAGTGTAGCTTTTATAAAGTAGGTTGACCTAGTTTTTTCTCTTAGCTCTAATCCTTCCTTATTACTGAACCTTACTAAAGCCTAATTAAAGATCTACCAGACTATTCTTCGTCCTTTTTTTATATTAACGTTTGTTTAAATACTGTTTATTCTTTTCTTTTTATTTCAATTTTTTTTTAATTTTAATGTATTATTTTATCTTTTTTACATAACTATATTATTTTTACTTTTTCATATACGTAATATTTATAAAAATTATTTATTGTGATGGCTTGAAAATTTTATTTTTTTAAATTTTGATGGATTTACACATTTACCATAAGATTGGATTTTTCAAAATGTGTGTAATTTGGCAAACATTCTGAAAAATCAAAATCACACCACGAGCTCAAAATGTAGGAGTCAATCATGTTAATAGTTAGGAGATGTTGTTTCAGTCTTATGTTGAAAGGAGTTAATAGTTTTTGTTAGCGGTCTTCAATTGCTAATAGTAAGCAATAACCCTCAAGTATATTTAAGATGGTCCACCCCTGTAACAGAAATTATTTATTTCAGGGATTGATAATAACAACCAAGGTTAGAATAGGTATATTTTTTAGAGTAGGATGGAATAGTAATCTTCTAGTCAGGTAGACAGAATTTAATTATGCAATTTAATTATGTAATATTGCAAATTTACTGGAGTTACTGACAATTAATGTGGTGTTCAGCTTGAAGATGACCCAAAGAAGGGTCGAAATATTGCAAAAAGGAGCTTTTAATTTTTAGGATCCGTAGGCACCAAGGACCCTTATATTTTCCTGCGTGTGTCTGTCCGTCCGTCCTCTCGCGTGCTCTCACGGCTACACATTTCGTCCGATCACTTTGAAATTTGGGATGTATGTGTCTTGTGCCTACCCACATATTTTAAAAATATAGCGACTTAAAAAAAATATTTTCAAAAAATTAGGGTAAAAAAACTTAAGGGTTAAAATTTTTTTATTTTTTTTCGACACCGTGAGGGGTATCATATGAAAGGGTACGTCGAGCTGATTACAAAAATATATCATTCTTTGGATATAACTTTGATAGGGCGAGCGTAGGCAAGTTTGAAGTGGATGTGAAACGTATCCCCCCCCCCCTCTCTATCTCGCTTATGTGAAGTGCAAAAAATCTGAAAAAATTCCTGAACATTCTTCGACCAAAAGTAAAGATACCACTTTTTGGAAATTTCGAAAAAAATATTATTTTATTTTTTATGGACAAAATACGTTTTTTTTTATAATTATGGTCTTTTCGATGTATTTATATGGTTGTGGTCCGGTTCAGTGGCAAAAAAATACTTTATCAGAGTGTGTTTTGAGAATATCAGACCCTTAGAATAGAATAGAATATATATACCCTTGAATATTCCTTCAAACTAAGCTTTTTAGCATTTTAAAAAAACACTGTTTATACACTTTACAGATAAACACTATTATAGTGTGGCCTACGGACTCTCGCTGTGTGCTGACTAGCATACACTTGACATGTTTATTTCCTTTAGACCCTACTATCACTAAGGATTTATCTTTGTTTTTGTCAGTGTGGAATAGTGGGATTAGTATAACGCCAAGGGTGATCAACTGATAGTTAAGCCTTATGTTTACACGGGCTTACTAACTAATCATTAGTACTATTCGTTCACTAATCCCTTAGCTGACTAAGTGACTAACATCTATAATAGCTTAGCTGACTAAGTGATTAGTGGCTGTTCGCTAGTGTTCACACTGGTACTGGGGTTAGCAGTTAGTGACTAGTATGTTTTGAAGCTACTGTTACCAACATCTTATCACTCACTTGTCACTAAGCACTATACACCTGATGTTTACATTGGATGGGTAGAGTAGAGAGTGGATAGATTTGTGGTGGGGGTAGCTTGTCATTAGTAAATAGAAACCATTTCTATTCACTCGCACTTGCAAATCTACTAATTCTAACCACTTGTACCACATGCTTACACAACACAGAGTTAGTGCGAGTGACTGTTACTAGTGATTAGTAATAAGCTCGTGTAGACGAGCCTTTCAATGAGGAGGTTTTACTTACTTACTTAGTTGTTTTCTTCTCCACCGACTGGTGTAGACTTGCAAATAACCTTCTAAGCTTTGTGGGCTGTAGCTTGGTCTATTGCTTGATTCCAATGGACATCACGTTTCTGCGCTATATTCTTAATATTATCTTTCAGGTTATTCTTCTTCTTGCTTCCGGTCTAGCTTCATAGCTTTGGTTTGAGTACCTGGCATTTTCCATCCTCATAGCATGTCTAAATCATCTTAACTGGTTGGTCTTGAATAAAGTTAATTAATAGTTTTCCCTGAAAGGTTTGATTTATTATTCAATCCCTTTTGGTTTGCCCTTCCACATCGCGAAGATATCTCATTTCTGATGTCCGTAGGTCTTGCCCTAAAATATAATAACTTATTATCTACAAAGGAAATTATGTATTTGTAAGTGTAATTTAATTAAACTATTGACATAGATTGCCCTTGAGGCAATAAATGGAATTATTATTATTATTATTATTATTGACATAGATTAGGATAATACCAATAAGCTATGGCGTTCCACAGTTAACATCAATAGTTTTCTCATAATTAAAACAGTATCAAACGTATTTTTAACATCTATAAATATTTACAGTTTTGTGGACCTATACAATTCCCCAAACCTAGTTGTCTACGGGGATAAGTTTTATCCCCCCCCCCCCTGCTTAAGCAGTGGGATTAAGACGGTATTTATCGAGACGTCGGGAAACATACCCCTATTCAAGACTATTAGATATAAATTGTAATGGTATTACTAAATGTCATACCATCTACCCGGTTGTATCTGCGTTTAAGCTGTTTAATATTTGTTGTTCTATTTCTGTCTCAGTCACTGATTTAAAGTTAAGTAATGGTATTTTTGTTTGGTTATGCACAGTTATGTTATAATTTATTTGTGTACTATTTATTTAATCTGCTAAATTTGTTCCAAAATAAATGATTTTGTGAGGAATAAAATTAAAAAATTAAAATTAATTTGCAATTTCTTGTGTCTCCGTGCACGTTATGTTATTTAGTTGTTGAATTAAGTTTATTGAATTTTTCCCTACTAAGGCATTCGTTAAAGCTTTCCATGTTCGTGTCGAATTTGCTCGACTCTAAAATATTTGGCCTCATTTTTGTCTCTTTTTCTTTTGGATGTCAGTAAACCGCTGGTTTACCGATTTGTTATTTTTACTTTCTCATATATAGAGTAAGTATTGTGATGGCGGTAATTCGATTTTGAGATTTTGATTGATTTACATGTTTTGAGGTCCCCTGAGTCCAAGAACTGGGCCGATTTTGACGAAATTTGGCATACATGTTCAGAAAAATCATATCCCGAGGCGAAATCGAGAAATGAATTTTAGCTAAAATTCATTTAGCTCTAAATTTGGGGGCGCTACCCCCCAAAAACTCTGAAAAAACGTGAAAAAAAATTATTTCTCGAAAACGGTTCCGACGATTTTGATGAAAAAATTCTAAAATGTAGTCCATTTAAATACGAATCTAACGATATAAGCCGTTTTCCCGGAAAAAATCTATTTCCTGAGAAAAGAGCTTAAAACGCGGGCGGAGAGAGCCCGGGTTCGATTCCCCGCCCAGGAGAAGTTATTTTTATGATACATTTTGATGAAATGTTCAATAATAATTAAATGTACATACGAAAACTAAATAAATACAAATGGAAATAACTAATAAATGGAAAACACTGGGCTATGTAATTATGAACTCGTATATGAGAAAGTTTGTCTGAGTTGACTCAACCGATTTTTTTATTTTTGCATATTATATGTAATTGTTTAGTTTGTATGCATATTGTTATCAGTTCATGCATGTTTGGATCAATGTTTGAGTGGCTGTCTGTCGTCTGTTATGTTGTATAGGTCTGTCCAGTTTATTTGTATGAGTTTATTATTAAGTTTTTCTAATCAACATAATATCATCAATTGCCATCATCACATAATTGCCAGTGAGAATTAGTTATGTGGATTATTACTTGTTGTTTTTAAGTCAATAGAAATATTTTCGTAGGATGATAACGATCTGTTATTAGATGCGCAGAATAAACGGAATAAAGTTTATATCGTTGCTACATTTTAGCAATACGTAACATTTTGAAAAGCTATTAAGTGCCACACACACATATCGGCAGTGATTTTTATGTAAGCTTAATAAAATTAGTTTATTTATGAAAAGAGAAATATTTTTGAACAATTCTACTTTCCGTTTAAAGGAATCTTGGTTTTTAAGATAAATGTCAAGATAACTTCACACTTTTTAACTTCTTATCTCTCTTTAGGAGTCGGAATCCAAAATTGTTCATCTTAGTTTTAGTTTAAATACTAAAAAATAATAAGCATGCCAAATTAAAAACCTAAATGATCACCATCTTGATTCAAGACAACGGTCATTTATGTGCAAAATTCCTTCTCACGATATTTTGAGAACCGATTCCACTAAAACCTTTAAATTTGTATGCTTACTTTAATAACATAAACAACCAAAAGTGACGATGACAACAAATTAACTGACTAATGACATAAACAAAGTAAAAGTGTTTTACAGTCTACCATTTTTCAGATGGCTCCTTATAGGTATTTTAATCCTTGAACCCTTCTATAACATAATTTTTCCGCTTCATTAAAATGCTGAAATCAAATAATTGTTTTTAGTGTAATAATTTTTACAGGGTAGTCCAAAAGTCCCCCCTCCCTCTCTTAACTTTTGAACGGTATGAGATAAATTAATGAAACTTGAGGGATTTGTACCATGTCAAGGGAAGTTTGTTTTCATGCAATCACGCACTAGGGGCAACCACCCACTTTTCTCCTACGCCACCCAACTTCAAAATTTCAAATTGGAGTGTATATATTTTGTTCTAAATATCTCCAATATTTGGCCCCCTATAGGGGGACAATAATAGCATAATAATGCTTCGAAAATAGTAAAAAAATATCACTTGTATCTTTATAAAATCTAAACGGTTTGAAATAAAGTAATGGAACTTGGGGGATCTGTACCATGTAAAGGGAAGTGTGGATTCATCCACTCGCGTAGTAGGGGCAGTTTCTCCTCCCTTCAGGTCTTACTTTGTATTTTTTTACTGGGTTTTCCTCACTTATATGTTCTTCATGCCCTATGATACATTCTACATGCCCAGTCTATTTTTTTTTTATTTTTTAGAAGAGGTATTGTTCTTCAAGAAGAGTCCAAAGTTATGCATTTGCTCTAATTCTCCAATCTCCGTTGTCATTGACACATCCACAGATCTTGCTCAATATTTGTCTCCCTCATTCTCCTATTCTCTTTTCATCCTCTTTGGTTGGGGGTACATATTTCAGAGCTATTCATGATCACTGGTAAAATTATCTCTCGATAAATTCTGGTTTTCAGTTTCTGGATAACAGAGTGGATCGAAGCAATGGCAAAGAAGCTTAGTTACATCGATTGACTGCTGACATTCTTTCTATCAAATATGTTTTTCTTTCAGTTATCCTTGAACCTAAATACTTAAATTTAGCAACCTGATCAAAATTATAATTTTCTCTGACTAAGCTTGCCCTGTATACCTGTTGTCTGTGATCTCTACTATTTACTACTTATTTTGTTTTATTTTCAGAGACCTGCAGGACCATCTTCTTACCTTCACTCCATTGAAAGCTTTGACAGACAACAAAGTGGTGACTTCTGCTGATCATAACCTCAACATCTGCATAAGCAAGGTACTGAACTTTTCTATTATAGATTGACCGAAAACAGTTATGGATAAATCTTATGACTTCAACATTACACTACACCGATTTTTATCGATTTTTAAAAAGCCCAGGATAATGTTTCGCTGGAGTTCAGAATACTAAAGAAGTTTGTTAGTCTGGTAAAGATGACATTGAGGAAAACTAAATCTAAAGTAAATAAAAAGATTTAAAGTAATAACCCTACTATACTATCCTAGCTATACTACCAATGTATAAGCTCACACCGGCGGTGTTTGTACCGGATGATCAGTCAGTCAATTTTTATTTTTATTTATAACTTATATGACCACAATTTTCAATTTTTTATTTGTTATATTATCCTCTTCAACGTGACCTTAGAAAAAGTTATGAGAAAAATTGAAATCAACCAACAGTTTGTGTAGTATTATGTTGAACTCAAAATATTTCTCCATAATGGTTCTCAACACAAATATTTGGTTCCATGTGAATCTACTACTCCTAAATCCGCATAGATAGTTCCCCAGTGCAATTCCAAAAATGATCTCCTACTATCTTTATTAATATTTTGTACGTCACAGTAAGTAGGGAAATTCCTCTAGTTTCCACAGACGGTCTTGTCTTCCACCTTGTGAAAAGGGCATATCGTAGCGTTTTAGCATTCTTGGGGCATTTTTTTTTTCGTCCCAAATTCTGCGTAACATCTCGTGAATGTGATATCCCAATTTTTCAGTAACTCTTAAGGATATTCTATTCCTCCCGGTGTTTTATTAATTTTTAATCTCTTAATTGCTTGGTTAACTTTTTTATTTTTTTTTAAATGCTTTATTTTTACATCATTTACAAATATTAATAAATAATTCCGCAAATGTTTGACATGGCATAAGCCGTCTGCCAGAGTCTGCAAGTAAACATAAAAATAATAAAATAATAAAATTACTATAAATAATTAAATAAGTACAAATAATTAATATTTAATTAATATAATAACTAATACATTACTATAAATAATTAAATAAGTACAAATAATTAATATTTGATTAATATAATAACTAATAACATTACTGTAAATAATTGAATAAGTACAAGTAATTAATATATAATTAAATTAAAAATTAATAACTTAATTAATAGTATTAAGAAAATATGACGATAAGTAAATAAATAAAAATTAAACGAGAAGCAAAAAACAAATAAAAGGACAAATTGTAGACGATAAGAGTACACTAAGAGAAAACGAGGTTAAGCATCACTTGGCTCTAGGAAAGTGGAACGAATTTCAAGAGCTGGACGAGCAAACTTAAGAATAGCTTCAAAGTCGTTAATAAAAAAGTCCACCATTGCAAAAACCTGGAATGGTAAATTCACCAAATACCTTATTCCTGAGACTATTGTAAGCAGGGCATTGAGTTAAAAAATGAAAAGGACTTTCTTGGGCACTAGAAGAGCATGATTTGCACTGTTCTTTATCTTGTTCCCTTGCTACCCACGGTACACTATTAAGGCTAAGAAGTTCACCCCTTAGTTTGAACAAGAGACTAGCATCACACAAATTTAAATTAATTTGTGACCCAGGGCCAAAATAATTACCAAATACATTTTGCTCTTCAGACAACGACCTGTACAAAGTGAAACGGTTTGACTCCTTAGCACATCTCTTGGACTCCTCTCTGTACCAATCTTTTATTGTATTTATTAATATCTTAATTTGACGTTTCCATATAGCTTTATCATTTGAAGCGAAGTCAATGCCACAGTTATAACGTTCGCTTAAAGTGGTCCATGTCTTGTACCGGCCTATTTTTAAATTGACTATCTCGTCTGCTATAATTTTTGGACATCTATAAGCTTGCATATCGAGGACGGTGAGACAGTACTTTGAGTGAAGCTTAAATGTGTGCAGATATACCGGATCAACTCCTGTTTCTAAATGTAACGTATAATTCGGCGTAGCATTAGGAAGGGAAAAAGCTTTTTAATAAAAAAACGTTGCAATTTTTCTACAACATCATAGCTTATATGCTACCCTAAACTTGGCAAGCATAGCAAACTATAGTTCTCGAAACAGCATTAAAAATATGGTATTTTGCCTTTAATGGGACATCATTCCTAGAGAGTAGGTTAGACCATGTGGCGTTGAAACCTTTCTTAGCAGTAAAGACCTGATTTTTAAGATGTTCATGAAAGGATAGGAAAGGCGTAAGAGTTACGCCCAGATACTTATATTTTGTCACTTTTTCTATTTATTTGTCATCATAATACCCAGCGTTATGAAGCGGCTAACCTTCCTCCTCTGCTGAAAACCATTATATTACTTTTATCAAGGTTAAGAGTAAGACTCCATTGTTTACAGTAGTTTGATAGGATATTTATGTTTCTCTGGAGTAAAACTCTATTGTCACTAATGAGAACCACGTCATCGAAATACATTAAAATATTGAATTTAATTCCGCCAACCGGAACTCCTCCTTCTAGTAGCCCAGGTAAATCGTTCAAAAAGATGGAAAACAATAGAGGGCTGATGACACACCCTTGCTTAAGACCGCTAATTACCTTAAAGAAATGTGAAATTCCCTCTTTGCCCTTAATAGCAGACTTTGATAATGAAAAAAGGAATTTTATTACAGCGACAAACTTCGATGAGACTCCTAAATTCAAAAGTTTGAGAAAGAGTGAATCTCGGTGTACATTATCAAAAGCTGCTTTAAAATCTACAAAGAAACAATATAACTTCTTACCAGGTTTGTGCAATGTTATTTCAATTAGATTGGATGTAATTTCAATTGATAAACTCCTCCCGGTGTTTTATTAATTTTTAATCTCTTAATTGCTTGGTTAACTTCCTTTAGTGATAATTTTTGTATCCAAATCTGTGGCTCAACGTTTGGCATTGATTGATTCTTCTCTCTTAAACTGATTGATCCTCGTCCACTTCATTAGAGTTCCACTTCCTGGAATTTGATTATAAAATAATTTGTGTTCATTTGGTACTTTTGGGTTTCAAATCAGTTTATTGTCTGTTGGTTTGAAGATCTTAGGTTGCGCTAAACGTGGGTTGTTTTGTTTTTTGGGCTATTTCCAGAAATTCAGGGTATTCATAACCCAACCTCACCAGTTAAGTTACTCTGTTTTCACTATACAATTACACTGTTTTTATATATTAACAATTTAGTTTTTTTACTTGTATTAACATTAAATTTCATAAATATATTAATATACTCAAAATTTTTTTATAAAAATATTCAAATTATTTGAATTAAACGATAAACTAAATTTTTATCGTACTTTTATAATTTTTTTTTTTTACTTTTCATATATTTGTTGGCCCCATTTTGTTTTTATGTGCAAAAAATTGTTTTAGATTATAAATAAAAGTTACTTTTAATACTATATAAAGCTATTTATTGTATATCCTAACTTGTAATTTTGCTAAGAGAGGGGGGGGGAGGGGGGAGTTCAGGGTATCTATAACCCAACCTCATCAGTTAAGTAACATAAAAAGCACCTGACCAATTAAGGGTTAAATATAGAGAGGTAAGTAATTATACACAAGAAGGACTACGTCTGCCGGGTCTGCTAGTAATATAATATACAGTTAAACCATTGACGCATTATTTTCTAGTATTAACCAGTTTTTCTTTTTCCTATATAAGTCTAAGAACTCTCTATCCGGTTTTTGTGTTTATGTTTAATTATGGTGACATACTTAGAAGCACAAATATTGTCACCGTCTTAAATTATGAGTTATTTCTGAAACAAATATTATCAAAAACATTTCTCTCTTCACCCAGTAACAGCAGCAGTAGACTGTAGGCGTTATAATTATTATCAAATTGTTAGATATAGAAGCGTCTATGGAGGTAATTTTAAAGGAATTACATTAATTGTCTTTCCACGTAAATTCAACCTGTTTATTAAACAATGCAAAAAAAAAAAAAAAAAAAAAAAATCGGGTACGGGGTTCCTTAGAGCTTTTCCTTACATTGGAGACTACTAAATTGATCTGTCCTGGAGGAAGCCGCATTGGACGTGGTCAGTATTTGGATGGGTGGTCGTTTTGAACTAACTGATTTTTTAAAAAAAATTGTGTACATTATTTTTATTTATTTTATTTAATTATTTTAATTTTGACTGATGTAATAGTATATTACGCGTCGAGTGCGGAAAGTAGCATGTAGTAAAACCACACAAGCAATGCAAAATGCGGTTTTCGCACGAGTTGCGTACCGTACTTTATCTACGATTGTTAGATTTAAATAATAAATACAGAAAAAAAATAAACTTGCTGTATGTAAGTTCGTATCTCTCTCTTAATAAAGATGGCATTAATTCTTGAGTTGTATTTTTTGCCGAATTAATTATTTCTGAAGGAGTATTATTCTCCACATTTTCGTCAAAGTCACTTGATTCACTCATTGTTTTTCACTAAAAACTCGATATAAACAGTTACTTTAATAAAAGAACAGCAAATTAGTTTTGTCAAATGTAAAAAAAACTCGCTAATCGTGCGTAAAGCTGAAGAATTCCTCTTCTCTACCACCCTAGGGCGGTAAAGAGGAGGAATTCTTCAGAACTACGAGACGCGCATGCGCAATGAATACAACTACGTAAAGAATCACTTTCTACGCATCTAAACAGAGATACAATTTTTATATTTCGTATCAATCGTAGATAAACAAATTTTTCACAAGCGAGCATTTTTAAAATGCTCGCTATTCAAAATAGCGGCCAATATCAAAATTAAATTTAGTGGACTTGTTTGACATACAGAGAGGAAGGTACATTCGTGCCAAATTTCAAATCGATCAGACCACTTTTCGTTTATTTAATTTTTTGCTGACTCAGCAAACTCTGGGTTTAAGATGGCGGAATATGTTGATTTTTCCAGGCGGCACAACTAGAAGTAAGGACTGATTTTTCTGCCATGTTTCACCCTAGGCGCTACGATGATAAGATACATACATACATACACTCATATATACACATACAGACGTCATGCTGAAAACCACTCAAGAGGTCTTAAAAACACCCAAAACGGATAATTCAGTTAAATTTTGAAAAAAAATGTTTGGGTGAAAACATAACTTTTCCTACCATAGGTGAGGAAAAGTAAAAATAAAACGAGTTAGTCTTATGTTGATCTCCGTCATGAAATAAACTCACCTCTAACTAATCATTTTTATTAATGTAACTCATTGCTTCACCAGCACTGATAATGGTCTTATGAAGGCTGAAAGCTGCTCTGTTTATTAACCAGTTTGAATTTACGTGGAGAGACAATTTATATGTTTATCTTTTATTATCGGATTGTTTACATTATATTTTTTAATTGTCATGTAGTCTCTTATAATATAAACAGCAGAATTTGAGCTGAAATTAAAGAGAATGTATTGTGTTGGGGTAAGAAAATCGATTTAAGATCTTGATTGATTTACACGTTTGAAAGTACCCCGTTTTTTAGGCCCTTATATAGTTCAATAATGTGTTTTTCTTTTTATTAGGACTTAAAAATGTAAATCCAACAATATCTCATTAATTTCTCATCAATTTTTGCCCCATTATATTACTTTCTCCTACTGTGTATGTTAGAAAATAGTAAAAAATAAAAGGATTAGTAAATTTTTTTTTTTCTTAATAAACTTAGGATCATTGTCTTGTCAATCCGGTTAGGCAATCCCTCTGTCTTCAGTTGTATTGCAATCGTAGTATTTGTGTTGCTTTATGCATAATATGTTATTAAGTACAGTGGACGTCGCTTAATTTAATTTTGGTTAATGATATCAACTACTTACTTGTGTTCAAAAATAGATCGGAACGGGCCCGCCAAATACCAATGCATTAAGAATTTTCCGAGGAAACAAAATTCTTCTCTCTCAGGAAGTAAACTTTACCTCACCTCCCACCATTTCTACGATGGACCGCAGTCAGATCTCAGAACTCAGTGTGGTTTTGTCTTTTAATGATTCGTATTCTGTCTGATTTGTTTTGTTTTAAGTTTAATTTCATAACGAAAAATTAGCCCTTCGAAATGTCGTGATCTTGTTATTTATTTACATATAGTATACCGTGTTGCTTCAAATATAAGACGCCCTTTTTCCTGTTTTGTTTAATCAATCTCTCCATTCTTACGTTAAGAGGTTGGTGGTGGTAATTTCTGGTGATGGAATGAACGTTTGGTTCTTAGATTGAAATACCGCATTACTTCGAGCATAAGACGAATTCCAATTATCGATCAAAAATATGGAGAAATGTTAATGCATCGAATAGAAGATGCACCCTGTTTCAAAATAAAAATCTTCCTTTCAACTTGTTTAGACGTTAAATCTAGGCTTTCTACCATAGATACTGCTTGGAATATTAAATCTTTATTTAGATTTAAGATAATATATTTGAATATGTATTTATTTAGATATAAGGCGGATGCCTTGCTGGAATAGTAGCAATCCAGAGAAATAACTAGGTTAGATTTTGAAAAGAGATCAGAGAAGTCTAATAATTGTTAATCACCAAATAGTTCTTCGGTGCAGTGAAGGATTTTCTCGATTTGACGCATGTAAAAAATTATCATTTTTCTTTGTGCCAACGTCACACATTACAATCACTAATATTAAGCTGTTTTTCCGCGACCACCGTAGAGTTCTGCATATAAAATCACTTATCTTTTATCACCAGCTTCATAAGTAACCCTTTTTTCTTTCCCCGACATCTTGATAGTGAACGAAACCGAGAAGACAACAGACGAGGAGCAGATCTTATAACTAAGCTAGTGATAAGAAAAAATATTTAGGTACAACGGAAACCACCACTCCACCCTTCAGAAATTGAACTCGTAAAAATTCCTGAAAATTAATAAAAAAAGAAAAGGAGGACCCCATAATAATATCCCGGCAAACTCAGAATTGGAAATAAACAGTAAAAACGGGATATCAGCGATATTTAAACGATAAGTTCCTAGAATAGGTTGTAAGATAACGCAACGTCGCTTACAGTTGGAAATGCTATTTTGATCTGTTACACTTCAATTCATCAATTATAAGATGCGCTTCGAATATAAGACGCATCCCTATTTTCGCAATGCAAAAACGGGAAAAAGTGCGTCCTATATTCGAAGCAATTCGGTTGTTCAAATCTTCGTGGTTAAAATTATTTAGTATTTTGTTAAGGCTACTGTAAGAAGAGTTGTTGGTAATGTCCAAGGCAGTAAGTTTAATGTATTTATGAGTGGTTAATGGTATTTAGTATTTTATTAATGCTACTTTAAGAAGAGTTGTTGATAATGTCCAAGACAGTCTGTTTGAGGTATTTATGAGTGTTTATAATGGTATTTAGTATATTGTTAATGCTACTGTAAGAAGAGTTGTTGATAATGTCCAGGGCAGTCTGTTTGAGGTGTTCAGATATTTATATATATCTATATATATATATATATATATATATATATATATATATATATATATATATATATATATATATATATATATATATAATATATATATATATATATATATATATATATATATATATATATATATATATATATATAATATATATATATATATATATATATATATATATATATATATATATATATATATATATATATTTATATATATCTTCTAATATATTTAACTTAAACTAACTTAAAAATTTACTTTATTTTAAAGCGCCACTGCAAAAAACAAAAAAATCATTATACCCCGACTCTTGATTTTCGGAAAAATTTTGAGTTGGTAATGGCAAAATCGGTTAGGAACCTTAAAAATCGCTTGACCAAGTATTGGGAATGGGCAGTTTTAAACCACTCCTTAAGGGTGAAAATCGGCCTTAAAGGGTGAAATAGGGTGTTTTTTGGATTTTTTTGTACTGATGGGTGTGTTTGTCGCAGAGACAGGCAGTTTTCTGGAAATTGTTACGGTTATAGTGTATTTTTAAGGAAAAATTCTATCTGCCGGGAAATGGGTTTATTTTCAACGGGAAATCGTCTACCGTCAAAAAGGGCGTTTTTTTTAAACACGTTTTTACGTATATAACTTTTGAAATAATTGAAAATTTTAATTTTTTTTCAAGGCTTTTGTAGATCCCGCAGAGGTCCATAGTCGGTAACGAGAACTTTTTTTTACATGCACCCCCGCTTAGGGCTGACATCGGGAATTTTGTTTTTCGCCGATCGTAAAACCGGAGATATTTTGTACGGGGTGTCGTATATCGTTGGAAAGCCCTTGGGAAGAGTACAAAAGTGATAAAAAAACAGTTTTAAAATTATCACATTTCAGGCCCTTTTAAGCGAAAAAACACTTTTTACCACTTTTTTCCAAACGTTTTTCTACATGGTTCACGTATCTCCTCCTAGGGCATTAATACGACGCTATTCGGCTTTTGAGCCCTAAAAGCCTATGAAATTCTGCTCCTGGCGTTTTGCTTTTAGACTCGATGGTACTTTTACTTTTTGAGATATGGTACTTTAAATTTCGTGGTTCAAGATGGTACATAGGAGGTACGTACGGAGAAAACAAAAGTACTCTCCTACTCTGATTCCTATGCTCTAAAAATGACTTTTTCAAGGGGTAAGCGCAATCCCCTTTTTTTAGTACCTTCGAGGCGGGGAAGTCGAGTACCTCGACGAAAAACACACGAATATCTTGTTTTTCCGAAATTTCGACTTTGACCTTCTGTACCGTTCGCATTTTAATCAGACAGAATTCAAAAGGGTACCAAAAAATAGTCCTCTTTAAGAATCCGGTTTGTTTTTATATTTCCGATTCCTACTTCGGGAGCTACGTCTATGTGAAGGATGTCCTCCTTGGGTAGCCGTAACCAGAAGGGGACGTTTTACCGATTTGACAGAGGTATCTTTAGAAAGGTATTTTAAAATGTACCAAATGTGTGCATAAATATTTTCGAAGAAATGTTCTTGGTTGGTTCTTTAGTACCCATTTGTCCTTTTAGAGTGTTGTGCAGAGGGTAGGTTACCCCACTGTGGGGCTAATAGCGTCGAAGGATTTATCAGCTCGAAAATTTTCGTAGGTCAAAAGTTGCGCCAAATAACACTTGAAAGCACTGTACCCTTTTCGTACCTGTACCTTTGCGTATTTGGGTACAGAGGTACTTTTAGTATCACAGTAGTTGTAGGGCACATTGTAAAAATAAAAAAATGCAGCTTTTTACTCAAAAGTGTGTGGGTTTTATTGCCTTTGTACCCATTTTATTGAAATTTATATTTTATTTCTACTTATTGTACCGGTTTGGCAAATCGGTCGAAAAACGCTATTTTTTAGTCTCTCTTCTGTACCGTTTTTGCATTTCATAGGATCGGGCTGAAACTCATATGGTATTTAATAATTTATAGAAGTGAAAAGAAAGCCTTAAATTTATTACTTGACCGACATGAGGGGTACAAAGTTGTGTACCTCTGTTTAAGAAAAGGTAAAAATAGTAGCTGGCCGGCCGTGTTTGGTATCGTTGGAAAGACCTTAAAGCGTATTTACAAAGGTACGAATGTTATTTAAAAAAAAGTCACGTTTCGGACCCTTTTGAACGATAAATTGTTTTTCGTGCTCTCAAAAAGTGTCTCAAAGAGAGTCCACTGTTGACCACTTTTCTCCTAAGATTATTGTGTGACAAGATTGTCCTTTATAACCTAATACAGAAAAATATTGTACAACCCAAGATGGTCATTTAATTTAAGTACCTTAAGTACTTTTGGTTCAAATGGTACTTAAAGTCTGGGTACTGTGCAGGCTAAATTTTTAATTTAATGTGTTTTGTAAAGGTATCTTTATGTAGCCATTTAGTAGGCCTAGTGAGGCCTTATAATGCGGTTGTACTGAAAACAATTATTTCTGTACATAAAAGGGTACTTTTGGTATTGGTTTTTCGAAATACGCTAAAATACTCTACTTTTTATACGTTTTCTGTACCGTTTTTGCTTTTCATAGGATCAGGCTCAAACGCATATGGTAATTACTACTTTATAGTAGTAAAGTATGCGCGAAAGAAGAACCTTAAATTTATTACTGTACCCTGTCCATGAGGGTTACATAGTTTTGTACCTCATTTTTAGATATGGAAAAAATAGTAGCTGACCTGCCATGTTTGGTATCGTTGGAAATCCCTTTAAGAGTACTCTAAAGTTATGTAAAAACATTTTATACTTTTTCACTTTTCAGGTCTTTTTTATTGAAATTAATTTTTTTTCGGTTAAATTTTTGTAATGTTTTTTAACCTAAGCTCAAAGCCCGATTTGTTATTTTAACGAACGAGGTTTACTGTTCACAGAACTAATAGTAAATTCAATTGGAGAAAACCATTTTTCCATTAGATGTAATACATTTTTAACCCAAATTTTCTCCAAAATATTTTAGAAATAAAATTAAAAGTTGGTGGTTACTTCTTGAGATCGATAACGGCTGATTTGCTTTGTTTCTACAGTTTTATATATATATATATATATATATATATATATATATATATATATATATATATATATATATATATATATATATATTGTTAAAATTAATGTTGCTATTATTTATCAACAACTTTGACATTTGTTATATAGAAATCTTTGTACTCAAGCTCTTAATTTGTCTTTTAAAGTTTATTTATTATTTCAGTAAACATTAATTTTATTTTTGGGAAATAAAAGAAGTTCAACAAATTTATAATAGAATTAGAGATGGCCTAATATTTCAATTTTTTTTATTTTATTAAATAATATATTTCATATTTCTCTCTTATGATAGCCTTTTAGCAAAATTAGTGCTACTTTAAATCACCCACTCGTTGACCCAACTTATACCACCATTAACTACTGAAATCAATATCCCTAGTATTAAACACTCGTATTTTCACTTTGTATTTGCTCTAACCACCTCTTTGGTGATAAATTAGTAGGTAAATATTTTAAATTATATTAAATGTTTGACTCTTTTTATGACTTTATGCAGGTAATCAATGTGACATTGTGTTGTGTTGCAATTTGACTGTCGTATTTTTGCAAAATAATGTTAGCTGGTAGTGTCAGTTTTATTTGAGGTTCGTAAATTTGTATACCTCGGCATATATTTATTAAGGTTTCAAGGTAATTTTAGATTACCCTTAGTTTCTAATACAAGGGTTTATTCTAATATAATTTATGTATCCGTTTGAGGTGATCAAGTACTAGATAGAGATCAGTGTGGAAAACAGTTTGGGTGGATAGTTTGATGGTTGATGTTCCATCCTCTTCAAGAAGAAAGAGAACCAAGGATGCCCCTTGTCCTATACCGGAGATCATATCTGATCCAGCCTGGTCTCCGTCCTTTAAACCCCTATTCTTTATCAATGAAAATATGGGAATGTAAAAGATGATAAATCGATCCATTCCTCAAAAAACCTCTAATCTTTATCGCGTCCTCATATCGTTGGTCTTTGGAAATTGATGTATTCGAAAACCTCCTCTCGGTTAAGGGACAGCCCGCGTGTTACACGAACTGGAAACAAACAAATGATCGTAAACTATCGGCTTGTATTTTTATAACGTGCGGCACCGTACCAAGTCCCGATACCACTCCCGGGGTTTATGCTTGGCTAGAGAGAAAAAACATTAAAAGACAATGTCCCGTTTTGAAGAGATGAAGTTAGAGAAACGGTGAACAGGACAAGTATAATATAGTTTATCTGTTTAAAAGAATTAAAGAATATATTTTCCCACGGAAGATGGTAGATAAGGAGACGCGACGAGGCAATTTGTCGTTGTTCCGCTCAGACATTCTACTCTTCCCCTTCCCTTGTTGGGATACACGATTGTTCTTTGTCGCCAGCCTTTTAGGAACTTTGGATGCTTCTTAATTGGCTTCCGAATACTGAAACTTATACATAGTTAAAGTCGGATAAACAAAAAAATCTTTCTTGAATGTCTGTTACAATGAAGTTATAGGTAATAGTATAGGTGGTAGATTCTAATCTACGACTTCATTGTCAAAGAGAAGATAGAGTGAATTGTATATAATAGAAACAAGAAGTACCAGTGAAACGTCCGATTTAAATAATCTCATAAATCCCTTCTGCTTTTGTTTGCAAAAAGTGTTGGGATTGTATTAAATCGGCTGTGTCAAGTATTCATACATGATTTGTATTAATACTAGTACATTTAATTGAACTATGGTTACAAGCACTTAAACTTTAATTATTAATAAAGGACAAGCTAATAATTAAATGTATCCTCCATTCCATGGGGAGGAGGGTGGAAAAATTTGTTCTTAGCTGATCTGGGTGATGAAATAAAATTATTGACTATTTTAAAGCTAATATTTAATAGTTATAGTCAAGTACGATCTATTCCCTACATCCTACATCAGTTAAAAGAAACATGAGAATCAAGGAAGAGTATATTTGTCTGACGGGGAAGTATTCAGGAAGAATGCTCGAGAAGAGATGATAATTTGAATTTTCTTTATTTCTCGTAAAATAATATTTCAATATCATAAAGAAATTATGTGCAAGGTTCTGATTATCTCAGAATTATTATTTTGGTCAATTCTCTGACCATGTAGAAGAGCTTCAGCCTTTGCTAATAATAGTTCTATCAAAGATTTAAGTTTTAATTTTTAAATACCTAGATTAACTTACTATTGGGCTTTTCTAAAAGACACAACGTTAGAGTGATATGTAATTTAATGTAGCATTTAAAAGCTTCTGTAATAGTTCTTCAGATTTCTCTGGTGTATTGCTGCGTCGTAGTAATGTTTAGTATTCTGTATTCTATGAAAATATTTAATGCTTCAGCTCTTTAAGTAAACTAAGGGTAATAAAGGTTAATACTGGTCCCGAGCCTGAAGGTAGTACGCTGTAAGACAAGCAATGTTTCTAATTTATTCCCTAAAGGCAAGGATAGGTATCCTAATAACTTGTACTTTTTTCTAACCCGTTGTTTTACTTTATGTAGCTTAATTTTCAAGTCTTCGCTTCATTCTTCATCGTTGTTATTATAGATGCCTACATTGGAAAAACACCGACTCTGTAGTTATGAAAGTGAAACACTATGAGGATACTTTGGAAGAGGTGTCGAATGTATGTAGTTGAGACATTGTGAGTATGAAGTCTACTCTGCACGTGGGTTTAGTGAACATCTACTCTATTGTAAAGAGTATCGAGTCTATTTTGCACGTGGGTTGGTGAGTATCTAGTTTATTGACCACGCCGGTTAGTGAATATTGATTCTATTTTGCACGTGGATTAGTGAGTAACAAATATATTCATCGCACTGTTTAGTGAGTATCGAATCTATTCTGCACGCGGATTAGTGATTATCGAGTCTGTTCTTCACACTGTTTATAGTCCACAGGCCACTATAAGAAGTGAGTCGCTGATTGATAAAGTTTTCTTACCTTATGGAATCACATATTTATGCCGTGTCCACCGATGAATTGGGTATATGGCAACTGGGGGCTGGGCCATTTCTTTTTTGTTGACATGCCAAACTTGCCCTTGTGCGGGAACATTGAAAAGAGATAGATAAAGTTTTGATATTCACAGGATCGTTTAATTAAATTATTTCAAAAACAGTGGTACACGTGGCCACCGATAAGAGTGGGCCGTTTGGGGTGGCCACCGCCCCAAACATATCGCTCTGCGAGGACGTTGAAAAGAAAACGGCCCACTCTTATCGGTGGCCACGTGTACCACTGTTTTTGAAATAATTTAATTAAACGATCCTGTGAATATCAAAACTTTATCTATCTCTTTTCAATGTTCCCGCAGAAGGGCAAGTTTGGCATGTCAACAAAAAAGAAATGGCCCAGCCCCCAGTTGCCATATACCCAATTCATCGGCGGACAAGGCATAAATAAGCGATTCCATAAGGTAAGAAAACTTTATCAATCAGCGACTCACTTCCTATGGTGGCCTGTGGACTATTAGTGCGAGTATCGATTCTATTCTGCACGCGGATTAGTGATTATCGAGTCTATTCTGCACACTGTTTAGTGAGTATCGATTCTATTCTGCACGCGGATTAGTGATTATCAAGTATTCTGCACACTGTTTAGTGAGTATTGAATCTATTCTGCTCGTGGGTTAGTGAGTATCGAGTTTTTTCTGCACGTTCAGCGAGTATCGAGTCTTTTTCTGCACGCGGGTTAGGTTGCCGTGCTAGTTTCGCGGTTCAATTAAAGGGGTGGTCGAAGGCGTCGCAAGATGGAAGCTATTGAATTACTCCTACCCGACGTGTAATTTGGTCGCCCCGGGGCCGGATGCAACGACGGGACGCGTCGTTCGCCAGTCACGACCGCGGCCCTGGATTGGTCGGTGTATCGCGGTCGTACGGGACCAATAGGAAACCCCCTTAGAGGATTAAGGCGGGAGCGGGGGATTATGGCGCGGGGGTCCGAGGCCCGCTAATTACCCGGTCGCGGTGTAATTAGTACGGTAAGAGCGGAGGAGTTGCAGGCCCTCAGTGTAACGGGCTCAGCCTCGACTGGCCAGGTGGGGATCCCGATTTGATCGGATCAAGTGGGGACCCAATCCCGCATCTCGCCTCCCAACCCTCGCCTCATCTTAACTATTATCCTACCAAGAGGAAATTATTAATTACTGTCCAGTTAGCCTTTAGCATAAGAATATCCCTTACATCGGAGCGACTTGCGACATTTCATTCCATTACGATTACTCGTGGCTTTCCTAACTCCCTAATCCACCACTTACCGATATTTCACTCTTAGCAATCTTCTTCCGACTAATTCATTTGACTTTCGTATGATTAATTGACTTGATCTTTTCTTCCTTTAATAGGGGTTCATAAATTTAAATAGATTTGCCATATTCAAGATTGACAAGACATCCACCGAAGAAATACTTTTTAATAAAGTAATCCCATAAGTAATCCTTGACCGATAATAATTTACAACACCAATTTGTGGTTTTTTAGACCAGTGGTGAATTTAGGATCCCTTCCTCATTTCCTCGCAGAAGATTAAATTCTCTTTGTTCCAAAAAAAAACAACTGGAAAATAGATTAGACAAGTACTAATCAAAATAATGTTATTTTAATAATGTGAAATTTTCATTTCTTTAAATTTAATTTCCTTCTACATTCTTCGTTATATATAGCACAGTCCTCGTTAGCAATTATTATCAATCCATTAGTTGAATTAAGTCAGCTCAAATAAGTCAACTGAATAATTATAAAAGCATTATTTATTCTACTTAAATTGCCACGAACTTTTCCCTAAATCTCAATTATTAATTTAACCTGGCAAAAATCCGCCCAAGGAGCCATACATGTAATATAGGGGTTCTTGAAACATAATTTTACGTTCTTTCTAATTTTGTGGGCTGCATCCTTCGATAGGCATGAAAATGTTGCGAGATTCGTCTGAGACAAAAATTAACATTTGTGCACTTAACAAACATCAACAATCATAAAATAACACATTTTTCTACTATATTTTGGACATGGTCTAAAATAAAGAAAGGTGACCATATGTTATAAGACTGTTTAATGGCCGATGTAGTCATCATTATTTTGTCAAAACAGTATAAAAAAATCAGTGACTTATGCATCTTTACAGTTCTAATTTATACACGATAATTTGGTTATGTGAATAAAAAAGGAGTGGGTTTTTGATTTCAGTTCATGTTGATGTTGTGTAACGATGTTTTATTTAAGAGAGAGTTACATTTTTTTATTTTATCTTGATAAATTAGATTTAATAGTATAACTGTAAATTGCACTATTTGTTTTAACGAAGTAAATCAAATCATGTAAATTGCACCACTCCTGTTTAAAACGAAGTAAATCAAAGTATGTAAATTGCACCACTACCTCTTGAAACGAAGTAAGTAAAATAGTGTAAATTGCACCACTAAATGTCCCTTTGTCTAACTTAATGATTGGACTAATGGATTTTGTAGCTTTTTATTACAAAAGTGTGATGTTCTTTTGTCCCAAAATACATTGGACTAAATGTCCCTTTGTCTTATTTGATTATTAGGGTAACAGATACTGTCACTTTCAATTAAAGATGTGTGATGTTCCTTTGTCCCAATGTACATTGTACAAAATAATTTTACTTATCATCGAACGATTGAAAAGAGGTTGAAAGGAATTGGTGCAATTTACATAGTTTGACCTACCTCGTTCTGGAATGTAGTGGTGCAATTTACACTGCTTTTCTTACTTCGTAAAACATTATTTTTTATTTCTACTAAAAAAAAATGGTGCAATTTACATATACCCCTCTTAAATGCTATTAGACCAGGAGATAGCGTGCAAAAAAGTGTTTGACTAACATCAAGCTAGAATTGTGTGCATAAGTTAATCTTTTAGTCCATTTAAAAAATATGTTGTCGGGTAAGTTATTTAAATATTACTCCACATAAATGTGGTCACCTATCAAGTGGAAAACTATAACAACAACTTGATTTTTGGTCTACTAACAAATTTATTTTTCCGAATCATGAATATCACATTGTCCACCGAAATGGGCGGGACAAGACCGCTCTGCATTGCTTTTTTTTTTTTTTTTTTTTTTTTTTTTTTTCAAATGCTTATTGCTAAGTTGTGTACCGCAGATGAACTTAGCCGACCACACATTCTTAAAAGACACCAAAAGATTAAATTATATTATACACACAATTCTATCTTGATGTTAGTCAGACACTTTTTACGTGGACTATATAATTTTATGTTAGAAATTTGAAATAATTCATTTTATTAGAATGCACCAGGTTTTTAATATTATTGGTGTTTTAACTCTTGTCAGATAAATATAAATAACAAGGTATGGCGCTGTTTTTTTCTTTTCTTATGCATGAAGACGAACACCCAGGTTTAGCTGATTGTAGTGTAAAGAGTGCATTTAATGGTAAAATGTAAAACAAAGTACGATCCTTAACTTGTCAAACACTTGACTGTCCTTAGTTTTTATTTACTCGTTGTTTTATCGTTTCTTTGTTTTTATCCTTCCAACTGACTATTTGGTTTGTCGTTATTGTAGGTCCCTTGTTGACACACTGCTCCGTGCCATAACTCGTACAAACTGGCTTCGAAGAGATATGAGTGACATCGTAAAACGTTTAAACTGTCTTGCGATACTTGAAGGCCGGTAAGGCCTTTAACATCGATATGTTCGCGGTCAGGGGTTCGTATAATTGGACCTGTGACTGATGGCCGGTCCATTTGTATCCTTGTCACTACAGGGTCGAGCCCATCTTCAACATTCGCCGACCTCTCCGGCTTACCTCTTGTAATTAATGTCCTCTTCAATAGTTTTTTCTTGTTTTTCTCAGCGGTCAAAGTTTGTGATGGTTATATTTTCAGCAATTGGTATTGTGTTTTTATGGTCTGTATTCTCCAATTTATCGATAGCTCATGAGAAAATTTATTTATGGAGTGCCATCGTAGTAATTGCGTACGGCTTGTCGTAGAAAACCACACCTATTTTTTATTAAAACTTTTAAAATTACGTTTACTCTTTGGAATGATATACAGATTTCTCATAATTAAAGTGAATAACTGTTTTTTGAATGCACTTAGCTGAGGATAATCTTAAATTCTTACTCAAAATCTTAAACAAGTTTTACATTTTGAAAAGACTTTTTATCAATTAGTAATTTACACGTAGTTAATATTAATCTTCCAACTTTTGATTGAGACAGAAACTTCTTATACCCTTATAGTCTTTAGACTCATTCATTCCTAAAGCTGATATTATAGTTTCCTACCAGGATTATTTATTAATCCACACACAATAAATTCCTGATGTAGGAGTATGGAAGATAACTTAATCATTGGGGTGGATAATAACTTAAAAATATTTGGACTTAAAAATATTTGGCGTGGGAGTATAAGTATAAGTGGGAGTATAAGATTAATCATAGACGTAGATAAGTTTAATTAAGTTGTAATAAAATTATTGTTTACTTTATATGACTAAGTATAAGTGTCTTTTTATTAGCAAAGAAAGAAATTTCTGCCTTAATCTAAAGGTGGGAGATTAATTTAATTATTAAATTTAATTAATTAAATAATCTAGAGGATATTAATTCGCTTTGAGAATATTACAATTTAGGGGTCGTTTTCAACTTCGTAGTATCTTTTAAAATGCCGAAGGGCAGACGAAAAATGAAGGAAAATTTGTGGAAAATGTGACTTCAATTTTTACATATCACTTTCGTCGTCCTTTTTGGATAATTAATTGCCAAGGTTTGTGTAATGGTAACGAATGAAATGGTTGAACTGTTTAACTATACCTTACATTTCTTCCTTCATTATATATAGGTTCCAACATAATTAATTTTCGCCTAAACTATGATTCTAATGAAGAGGGATGTCATTAAAAGGGGAGAGATAGCGTATTTGAAAACACAGGTATCTTTTGCATCTTGAGAAAATTAGTATCTTTAGTTTAAATTTTGTTTCCTTATATTAAAAGAATTATTGTCCAGTATTTTATTTGTTGTAAATGGATGATAAGGTGATCTTCGCTTTTATCAAAATATCTTTGAATGTTATAGAAGCGATTGCTCCTACTTTTTTGATAATTTATATAATAATTATAAAATATAATCTTATCAGGCTTAGATCTTTTATCAGATCTTTGATAGATCTTTTATCAGGCCTTATAGATTGTTACTATGTTATTGTTACTATAGATTGTTATTCTTACCCTATGTTTTTAAGAATTTAAGTGTCCTTTGACTATTTAACTATTAGGACAAAGGGATGTTTGAGTCTAATGTACTTAGGCACAAAGGAAGGGTAGTAACAGTCTAAAGAAGAATATTCCGTACACCTTCTTTAGATTGTTACTCCCCTCTGTTTTTTTTATAAGGGGAGTAACAATCTAAAGAAGTGCCTCTTATCAAACTAATGTAATGAAACTTTTTTTTTTTTTTTTTTTTTTTTTAGCTTTTGAAAAATTTAACAAAAAAATATGTTATTTTTATTTATAGGCAACAATCAAGTCAAATAGGCTTAATTTCTTATCATTAAAATAACCGAATAACGTCTTAACCCAAAATTAATTGTATTTGAAACAATTTAACTGGTTTTGGGTTTTCTAATGCAGTCTTCTTCAGATAATCTACAAACAAAATAACAAATTTAAACTTATAGGTGTACAATATAGAATGACTGTTTCCTTGTATTTAATAAAGAATAAGGTACCACCTATAAGGAATTTTTTCTTTTTTAAGTTTTCCGTAGTATTCATACTATAGAAAGTTTAAATGTTAATTTAAATCAAATTATAATTATTATTAACAATAGGCCAAGCGCCAGAGACTTTGAACGAGAAAAAATTCCGATAAAGCTGAATTTTGGTTTATGGCTTTATTTTGGTCCTCTGATGAACATAATTTTTTCCCCTAGCTATAGCTCTGCGAAGTGCGTTTTTTCGATTTTCAGACGAAAAATACATTGATACTCGATTTCAATGTATCAAAACTCCCATTTCATGCGGGTGCAGAAATATGTCGCACTTCGCAGAGCTATAGCTTCGAAACTATTGACTTTAGCGTATAAAATGACATTAAACCTTTTTTGTTGACAATTTAAAGTCCTACATATTTGATAATATCTATTTTTGTCGTATCATCGATGAGAACGAAGATATTGGCCAAAATCCGAATTTCGGTCTCTTTTTTTCAAAATGGCGGCCAAAGAAGACCTCCCTCGAGGGGGGAAAATTAATATGTTGAATTCCCTCTGTCAATAACAATACCTAGTCCCGAATTAAGCTTTCAATTTTCCACAAATCTATAGGAGTCGACATTTACGACAGTAAAACTAGACCGAGAAATATCGCTTTTAAAAGTACCCAATTGGTACCGGTACCTTGTACAACCAATTAGAAATTTATTTTTAAGTTTGGTAGTATTCATACTACGGAAAGTTTAAATTTTAATTTAAATCAAATTATAATTATTATTAACAACGTGAGATGGACAGAGAAAAATAGACTCCTACGCCGGGACTCGCACCACGGGCCTCTACATCTTCTTAATTTACCAACATTTTATTCGACTAAGGCATGTATTTTACAAGTAAATCCGTATAAGAAGCTACTAATAATGATAATGCCAATTTCAGAGTGGCTCCCCTGGTATTAGTAGACTTCCAATATGGCGTCACTTATCTAGTACATTATTTCGTTAAAAAAAGATAGATAACAACTCTGAGAGCAAAAGTATCAGTAGCCATTTTTCTAACGTAAATCTGTTAAGTACATTTATTAGTTTAACAAACTTTAGTAGCTTAAACTAAAAGAAGTAACGTGAGACTTAATACCACGCTTTTATTTAAGGTGAAACTGAGGTTGTTAAAATTAGAAATGAGGGAAAAATTTACACTCCCATGGTAGGAGAACGTGGATGAGACACCTGGATAACCTTAGGGGAAATAGTTTCTATAGTGAAGCAACTTACTAAGGAAAAATAATGAGCCCATAGGCAGGTGAAACTCATTAATAATTCTAGATAAACTAAGATATAATAAATTATGAAACAAAATAAACAATTAAATTCAAATAAAAGAACATGTACATTTTTTTTAAAAAAAATGTACTTGAAGATTACTGGTATAATTATAAAAGCATGTTTAAGGTTAAGTAATGTTTGGGTATTTGACAATTAATCATACATTGAGTTTTGGGCATCTAGAAGAACATCTATTCTTTTACTTAAATATTGTTCATAAAATAATTTATTAAGAGGTAAATTAGATATAAAAAAATACTTTAAATATATTTCGTTTTAATAATTCTTTTACACTGTGTGAATATCCTTTTTAAAAATGAATTTAATTCTAGGCGAGATTTTAGGAATATGCCCTTAATTATCACTTTTCCTGACACTTCTTTAGATAGTTACTCCCCTTATAAAAAACAGAAGGGATTAGCAATCTAAAGAAGGTACTGGGAATGTTCTTCTTTAGACTGTTACTCCCCTTATAAAAACTGAAGTGCGATTTTCCTTTGTCCCAAAGTACATTGGGCTAAACATCCCTTTGTCTTAATAGTTATATTGTCAAAGTCATTTATATTCTAAAAAATCATTGGGAGTTCAAATCTAAAGAAGTACCCTTATCCTCCCCTTCTCTGAAGGTATATATAGGAAAAGTATAGTTTTCACTCAAAAAGCCGAAATTGAGATTTTTTTGTTTTGGGTATTTAGCTTGATGTCAATCTGTTTGTGTGTGACTTGACTTTGACTGTCTGTATGTGTCACAAAACTCCCACAGGTTTTAAGCTAAACAGTTGAATTTTGGTACATTTAATCAGTCCTTACATGTACTCGTTGTTTTGATACCCGGAAAAATCTTAAATTTTGTGACGCTATTAACCCATTTTGCTTAGTCAGCTTAAGTCCAGAATTTTTCGATGTCAAAAAATCGAAAAAATTTCTGATTGCGCTAAATTTACACCAATTATACCTTTTCATAAGGCAAACATTTCCACTGATTTCGCTTTATGTCTGCCGCAATTTTGAAAAATATCGACAAACTGTAAAACTTCTACGCTAAATAATTTTGGAACTGTCACCATTTTGAAATTATTTGGTAAGGAAGCGTTGCCGCGCGTAAAACTCCCGCGAATTAAAATTTGTTTTTAATATGTATAAGTGTATTCTTGGTTTGAGCAAAAATATTGAGACAAGCAACCCCGTCAAGAAGTTTTGCGTTATTTCATAAAAACCTCTTGATTGTATACGCAGCTAGAATACGAAGTTAAAATTGTGGTTTTATTTCTTCAATAGACCAGTTATTTAAATTTTACTCAGTCGTCAAAGATCTTACATCTACATTTGAAGTATTGCTAATGATAATTAAAAGTTTAAAGAATTAGTTGTTATAAGAAAAAGACGATAACTTTTTTTTCTTAAATTATTGTAATTGATTGTTTATCTTTTTCCTGTCTCCATTTTCATCGGCCAGTGGAACTTTGACCAAAATTTCTGAGCGAGATTCTATATTAGAATCTCGCAATCTGCTAAATTATACTATAACTTGTTTTAATGATTGAGTAAACTACGTAAAATTCATTGTCTCCCTTTTATTTATAAGAAACAACCATTTATTATTAAAATTTGTCGTTAAGTAATAGTTTACCTCCGAAATGTTGACTGAATCATATCGATTAGATGACGAACTTATGTTCTAAATGTTAATTAGTCGATTTATTTATGACTTTGTCTCGACAGTTTATTAAAAGAGCAATCTATTTGTTTGCGATATTCTTTGAAATGTTGGCATTCCTATCAGCATTGTCCATCCCACAGATTTTGTAAAGAGTGATGAAGACCTGACAAGAATGTTTGACATGAGTAATTTATAGCTGTTAGTAATTTATGCGTCTGTAGGCACTGTAGAATTTCGTTTCACCATTTAGCGGATATTGTTAAAAATAATAAAAATCGCTTGGAGGATTAAATGAAATTATATGGAAGTGTAGGTCGTTTGAAGATTAAGAGGTACTAGTGTAGCGGTCGATAATTCTTTTTCCCTCGGACACGCGGTCGAGCCGAAATTCTGTCCTCTGGGCTGCGGAGGTGTTTCGCGCTCGGCTGCCCATGCCGCTGCTCACTGAACTTTCGGCTAATTCGATTAGATTAAAAACCCATTTTTTCCTCTCTTTTTTTCAGGGCGTGGGTCCGTGAAAGAGGAATGCCCTCTTCGATGCAAAAGAGATATAGTTTGTAGAGGAAACTCTTGTTCCCTCATTGGATCTGATATTCGACCAATAAGAGCCCTCCGTTTTACCACTTGAAAAAATATTTTTTTGATCGGTACAAAAAGAAGTGGAATATGAACTGTAACTTTCTTTTTTTCTCGATGAGTTAAATAAAAATAAGAGGTACGGAGGCGGCCGAGCGACTGTGAGTCGACAATACGTGGCTCGAGTGCTGCGTCCCCCGCACAAAACTCGATATTGCCCGAATGTCTTTACGTCTTCCCCTTGTTTGTGTATCCGAGTTTATTTATGCAAATCTATCGGGATCCGGGGGAGGGCGACCTCCCGACAAATGATTAAATAAATAAATAAATAAATAAATATATTCTTTATTATGTAGCCAATTTGTATCGGATATAACATGTCATGTATAAAAACAAATAATCATACAATATGAAGGTTAATAACAATGAACAGAAACAGAAACAATGAAATGTAAAATAAATAAATAAAATAAAACATTAAAACTCTTAGTAGATATTATGTATCAGATAAATATTCAGATATTGAATAGTAAGCTTTATCTTTAAGCATTTGTTTTAATTTGCATGCCAATTTGTCAACAGGTACAGTTTTTATTGGTTTAGGAAGGTTATTAAACAAAATTATAGCTGAATTTGACGGGGAGGATCTATATAATTCTGTACGACAAATTGGCAGCACTAATTTATCTTTATGCCTAGAGTTTTTATTGTGTATGTCAGACATTTTTATAAATTTTTCTGGATTTCTTGCTGCATACAAACACGCTTCTTTAATAAAAATACTTGGAAAAGTAAGGAAACCATGTTTCATAAAATGTTCTTTGCAGGAAGTCTTGCTGCTTAAACCTAGAATAATTCTTATTATTCTCTTCTGTAGTATAAAAACTCTTTTAGCTTCTGGTCTATTACCCCAAACTAACACATTATAAGCTAGATGTGGATATACTACTCCATAATAAATTAGCATTAGAGTTTCTAACGAATTATGTCTTTTAAGTGCCCTGATCATAAAACAAGCTCCTTTCAGTTTATGGAGAACAGATGATATATGCTGTTGAAATCGAAGTTTATTATCAACTAAAACACCCAGGAATTTAAAAACCTCCATTTTCGCGAGATGGACCGAATTTATGACAACTGTTGGAGTTTTGACGTTTTTTAGAGTGGTAAAGACTACGTGAAAACTCTTCGAAGTATTAATGACAAGTTTATTAATATTACACCACACAACGAAAGCTTTAATTATATTATTAATAAACAATTCAAGTTCTTCAACAGTCTTAGTAATAATAATTACAGATGCGTCATCGCAATATAATGTGATGTGACAGTTAGGACATACTTTTTTTATGAACTTCGGTAAATCATTAATAAAAATAAGAAATAAAAGAGGTCCAAGAATGCTGCCTTGAGGTACCCCTATGTTTTGCAACTGGGACTTTGAACGTGTATTATTAATTGTAACAGAGAAGGAACGATCGGCGAGATAAGTTTTTATGAAATCGAATATTGGACCCCGGACTCCCATTTTGTACAATTTATTTAACAGTATATCCCCTGGGACAAGGTCAAATGCCTTAGAAAAGTCAAAATAGAGACCGGCAACATGTAACCGAGAATCGATAGACTTTAAGATTTCTTCGACAGAAGAGATAGTTGCTGATGCAGTCGACCTATTTGGTAAGAAACCATGTTGTTCATTAGCAAACATTTTGTATTTATGAAAGAAATTTAGAAGTCTAACGTGTAAAATCTTTTCAAAAACCTTTGAAAAACTACTAATGAGAGCTATAGGTCTATAGTTATTTGTTACTGTTTTATCACCAGATTTAAAAAGAGGAATAACTTTGGAGTGTTTAAGGTTGGAAGGAAAAACCCCAGAACTGAAACAGTCTTGGACTACGTTAATCAAAACGTCAGATAAAACTGGAAATGAATGTTTTATTACGGATATAGGTACTTCGTCAGGACCACACGATTTCTTGTTTTTTAACTTGTAAATGGTTTCTTCTAACTCTGTAATACTAACATCGTGAAAGTGAAAGGATTTAGATGAAAATTCGGTTAAAGTAAAAGTGGAAGGAGCAACGTATGGTACTTGTGAAGCAAGTTTAGCTGGAATGCTTGAAAAATATTTGGAAAATTCATCGGCAACTTGCTGAGGTTGGCTAAGTTCAGAGCCGTTAATATTTAAGGTGATATTATTTACACTATTTACATTGTGGCTAAGGCCGTGTTTGGCTAATTTCCAACAAGTTTTGACCTTATTTTCTGAAAATTTTAATATATTAAGTACATGCTCGGATTTAGTCTTTAATAAAGTTTTTTTATGCTGACGCTTCAGGACTTTGTAAGCGGCTTCTTTGTTATCGTCACCCGATTTTTCTGAGAAAGCGGATCGAACGTCTCTACCTGCTTGGACTAATTCTTCAGTAATCCAGGACTTGGTTTTAAACTTCAATGGTTTGCGTTTAATTTTAGGAAAAGCTATGTTAAAATAATGGGAAAATATTTCATGAAAAACTTCAAATTTTTCCCCGGCATCGATAGTTGCAAACACACGTGACCAGTCGGCCTTACTTATTAACAGGTTAAAATAAGTTAAATTGTTGGCTGTGAAACGTCTAGTGAAACTTGGTTGCACTTCTGCTGAAGAAGAGTGTGAGGGTAGCTCAACACAGAACTGCTGGCCTGAGTGATCAGAAAAACCATTGTGATCTACATTTAATGATTTGTTAAAATTATTTAAAGAATTGGACACAACGATATAGTCGATGGCAGTTTTACTTGAGCCTGAGACTCTGGTAGGTTCATTAATGAGGTTAGAAATATCGTAACTATCGAATAAATCATACAAGACTCGTTTATTATAACAATTTACTAAGGAATCCACGTTGATATCACCGCATAATACTATGTGACTCAGAGGGTCTTTGGACTTTAAGCCTGACAAGACATCATTTAGATTCTCTAAAAAAATGTCTAAACTACCTCTAGGAGATCTATATACAACTAAAATATAAACAAGATAATTATTTAACTTCAAAGAGACGCCACAAATTTCAAAGTTTATTTCAGAATTAACGTTATCTTTAAGTTTGATTATATCTATATCTATATCGGTAATTAATTTATTATTTACAAGAATGCAAACACCGCCCCGGATATGAAACGATCGATGAAAGATTGCAGCCAGTTTGTACTCGGTCATATTTATATAATTAGTTGAAAGCCAGTGCTCCGATAAACAACATATATCGATTTCATTAATTTTAAGGTATAATTCGAGTTGTTCGATTTTATCCGAGACACCTTGAATGTTTTGGTGAAAAATATTTAGATTACATCTCTTATTATTAGATCTAGCACTATTTGACAGAAGCTTGGAAGAAACTTTATCTACAGAAGAGATGTCAGAAGCAACTTGAGGTGAAGTCAGGTCAGAATTATTATGATCATTATGTACTGCATGATTAGTAACACAGTAAGTCAAATTAGATAAAACTCTAGTATTATACGAATCACTGAAATAGTGAGCCGAGTCAACAGAATAATTTATAAAAAAGAATTATTACAATAGTTATTTTCATTGTTTTCATAATTACTATGAGAAGCATGATACGGATGTTGATATTGGTGAGGATAGGAATGTGTGTTGTGGATGTGATGGTATCCTTGGTGCTGGTTTTGACGTTGGTGAAAGATAGGCTGGTGATTGAAGACATGATTATCAGCATTGAAGTTATAAGAAGCTGTATTAACAGTTGAAACTGGTCTAGAAGTAGCTGTGGAATATTTGCCGCCGTCAACAGAAGCCACGATTCTGCTGATTAACAAATTCTTCCCATTTGAATTAAGGTGAAGTCCGGCTCTAGTGCGATGGCGAGCCCTGTAATAGGTAGGGAGCCATTTGAGTCTGTTATCGGAGGATTCCGATATTAAAGACTCTAAGAGCGAGTTTCTGTAATCTATCCTGTCGTTGAGGAAAGGATAGTCGAAACGGTGGGGAGTCGATGTAACTATTACATTCGTACGTCGCGACGCGCTGTTCATTACATGAAATAACTTAGTTATGTCCTCCTCATCTGATTTCGTGTCGTTAAAATTGGAGCCACCGATTATTATCACATAATCTTTAAATGAATAATCCTGCGACAAACTCTCGACAGACTCGACGCAATCATTGATAGGAGCGTTAGGCTTAAAAAAGGTAAAAACCTCGTATTGAGTACTAAGCTTCTTGTGAAGTTTTCTATTGAGTCCTCTGCAATGACTATCACCGAGCAATAAAATTTTATTTTTAATCTTGGGATAGGCAAATGGGACCGGATTAGCTGATTTGCTTCCAAGTGAAAAACGACGTCGTTGAGATGGTACAGTAGGTGTTGAAGTAGAATTCGGCATAGTTGAGTTCAGCGAGGGATGTTTAGAAAAAGGATTATTGTTGCCCGTCCTAGAAGCTGCATTTTTTCCCAAATTATTTTGTGAACTACCGAGTAGAGGATACATTTTTTTCTTGAGTTGACTATTTTCGAGAATTAAAAGCTCTGTACGTTTCTCCAGTTCATTATTTTGACTCCGAAGTTGGCGGACTGTTTCTTTGAAATCGTTTAACTCGAACAACTCGTCCTCCAGCTCAAACTGTTTTAGATTTGATGAATTTAAATCTTTTTTAACAGCTGAGCAAATACTGCCTAACTTCTCGTAATCGTCTTGAATCTGTTTTATTATTTTATCCTTGTTTATTAATTGACTGTGTAAATCATTGACTACGTTTAGCATGTCAGCTATTCTGTTTACTACAGGCAGATCAGGATTACTTCGAGAGAGAGGGATAAAATAGTTTAGAATATCCATTGCTATTTCTTCAGTGTTAGCATCGAATAAAGTTACCCCGTTAAGTTTTGTTAAAAATGCGGATTCATCTATAATGGCTTGATTTCGTCTAGTTACCGGGGGTGCCATGTCGACAGTAAATAAAATTAAATTAAATTATAAGTTAATTTAATAATTTTTAATAAATATTACACATATTAATACTCTCCTTTTGCTCCTTTGTCATGGTAACTTATTTCTGTTGACCTTTTACTGTACACGACGAGTTCCCTTGCTCTTGTGTATTCAATGAACCGTTCCCATCTCCCTACCCTTCTTGACTTCTTCTTCTTTTTGGAATGGTTCCTAAGAAAAACTCGATCGAAAAAAGGCGTTACCTTCCAAACACTCTAACACGTCTCGCTGTGGACACAACTCCTTGAACAAATATCCCACGAGAAATATAAGAGTGTTAAAGAATAAAATCCTTAGTCGAGAGATTCACGATTTCGATGCGCCCTTACGGACTGTATAAAAATTGTAAATACTTGGGCTATTTGAATTAATACCAGGTGTGAGAAGCTCCAATGAGACGTTTATTTAAATATTAACTCAAGAAAAATTCCATGTATTTTTATTCTTATACTATACTATTTAAGAAGATTATAATCATATACACTCTTTCCACTGTCATAAATGAATACAACGATAAAATACTCCACAAGTCTATAAAGGCTTCAAAAACCTAATCACTTTTAGGGTTTCGAGGTCATCCTAGAAACCCTTATGCTTTTGGTAGTTCGTCCGTCCATCCGTCGCATCTTGGATCATATCTCAAGACCTATTACAGCTAGAGATTTAAAATTTAGTATAAAAGTAAAACATTTTTGCTCAAAAACAGAAAACATGTTGCGAACCTCACAACTAGAATTTTTTTCGATAATCTGCGAACTGATCGCAATTATTATTTAAGATCTTTATATCAAAGTCAGTGGATGTCGAGCTGTCTTAAAATACTTTACTTGATGTTATCTTTTAAATACATTAAACAATAAAAACGATTAGACTTCTTATCACACTTTCCTTTTAGAATTGAATATCGTTTAGAGTTTTTTGGTTGGAATGGGACCAAAAAGGCAATATTTTATGTTTACAGATTTTTTTTACTAGCCTATTATTATATGAGTTATGAATATAAGAAAGTATTGTGATGGGGCGAAAATTTGATGGATTTTTATGTTGCAAAGTCTCCTGAGTCTAAAAATTTGGGTTTTAAGAGGTATCTGTCTGGACAATTATTTAATCTGCTGTGCAGACGAGACCTTTAAGTACAACATTCATATATTGAATAAAATATCTTATTTACGAAGGGTGAGAGGTTGGGTTCGATTCCCTGTGGAGAGGAATTATTTTTACTTTACATTTTGATCAAATGTTAAATAATAAATTCGTGTAACCTCTATGATTTGATGAAATATTTGAAGAACTAACCTTATCAAGGGACAAACTAACACAAAATTAATTTATGGTCTACTAACTAACATTGTATACTTAAGATCATGAAAATCACATTGTCTGCCAAAATGGATGGGACATGGGCACTCTCCACCGGTCTGCTTTATTTAACAGCCTATATGGCTAAGCTATGTCCTGCAGCCGAACTTAGCCAACTAAATATTCTTTAAGTCCCTATACACAAAATTGTTCGATTTCACCCTGGAGTATCATGTTTTCCAAATTTAAAGGAAAGCGACACTGTAGTTTTGGCTGTCGTCTGCACAGACAACCAAAACTACAGTGTCGCTGTAGACAACAGACTATAGAGAAGACATTTCTTAGACTTGATGTTAGACACACTTATGCACGCTATCTTCTGGTGTATATCAATTTAACAACATTTAATATGTGGAGACCATCTGTGGTATCCATTGGACAAACAATAAAGGTTTCATTCTTCAGAACGATCACATAGCTTCCGTTACCTTGGGTAAGCTTGGAAGCAAAACAGTAGAAACTAGTGGTGGGCGGGGTAAGGCCCGATCGTACTCGGCTGCCTTTGCTTCGGCTTTCTTCGGCGACTTTTTTTTGTGTCCCGAACGTCTAGTAGATCAAAAGGGGGAAAAATTCAGCATTTTCTCTAATAAAACCTATCATCTCGATAGGGAGGTAATACAATAGACATGATTGTCTCATTCGATTCAACTCAATAAAATACTTAAATAGGTACCTCATTAACTTAATTTCATTTAAAAAAGTATTCATTACCCTCTCCTTTATAAGGGGGGGAGGGGCTTAAAATTTTGGGGATTCTTTAAGACGAGGTCATAAACCAAGTTTCATTAAAATGGACTTAAATTTTGTCTTTTTGCGAATTTTCGAAGAAAATTAAGCCATTGCAATGGCTTCAACATTTTTTGCTTCCGAGCTTACCGAAGGTAACGGAAGCTATGTGATCGTTCTGAAGAACGAAAAAATTTTAGGTCTCCGATTTCAAAAATTCCAAGACAGAAATCCGTTTCAGACATCAGGGAACATTTTTGGTTCCGTGTCTGTCTGTCTGTCTGTCGTTCATTTTTTGCGAACCACCATATCTTAAAAACTACAAGTCCAATTTTAATGAAATTTGGATGGTAGGTCATAATTAGCCCATTGTTGGTCTCATATAAGTTTCAACCTTCTGCGCTTATTTGTTTGTCATCCACATGCTCACAAACATACATTTATTTACAGCCATATCTTTAAGAGTAATCATCTGATTTTTATGAAATTTTTATTGTTTGTCGAAAGTAGCCTGCAGAAAACACCTGCCTAATTTCAACCTTCTGCGCACTTTAAATCGTTCTAAATTAATATGTCTTATATTATAAAGCTGCATGGCTAACTGACTCACTGACTGACATTAACGTTTACCCACTTCCAGAAGAGCTAGAGAATTGTGGTTTGCAACATTCGACGCGCAACGTCCATATTGTGGACCATAATAATTATAAAAAGTTCACTTTTCCCCCTCCTTCCCCGCTTAAAAAAATAAAAATGGGTGACTTGATTTTTAAGCTGGTTTGGGGGCTTATTGCGGCTAAACGGTAAGTCGTATTAGAAAATGGATAGCACAAGTGGTGACTGATTTTAAAAGATCTACAACTTTAGTCCTATGAGTTTTTGTCGTATCATCATCGGTTGTACCCTAGATGGTGATAATTTTGTTATTTTTTGGTTTTATTTCTTTCCCATTTTTGTCTTTGAATGGCCATAGTTTCTATAATAGTTGGCCGATTTTATTTCTGATTGCGGCGATTGAATCTCACACTAATGCTCTTTAAATTGAGTATATTTTATTTCATTTGTTTATCCTACTTGCTGAGAACATGAGAGTAAACTTTTTTCCGTGAGCCGTGTCTCGTGACCACATTTTTGTTTTTTATATTGTGTCGTACATCATTTTAAAGGCCTTGATATGTACATTAAAGCTATTTTATTTGTTGATTTTTTAAAAATTTGGTACATATACTTTTGTACCGATTTATTTTATTTTGTTGTAGGTTAAAGGGTTTGAATACTTTTTTGATATTAGGTTTTTTATTTATATGTATTTATTAGTTAAATGAATGCCCTTTTGTATTGTTTGTTTTTTTATAAATATAACTTTGGTACCTCAGAGTAGAGGGGTACAAATGTTAAAGTTAATCTTTTATAATATGATGTATATCGTTGAAAAGCTCTTGCATAGTAGATTAATTTTTGTTATATTCTATTTTGTGTTATTTTTAGTTTTGAGGGGGGTAAAATAAAAAAAAAAAACCTGTTTATACATCGGTTTCTACGATTAGGTTGTAGTTTTATATTTGTTTATTTTATATGTGCGCTAAGTTTTGGTGCTTGTTGGAGGCTTTGTTTCTCCAACAAATGTTTAAATTTCTTCAACTTTATTAAATATTTACTGGAACAGTGCCGCGCCGTTCCAACTTTTTTGACTATGTTTATCGAGGTATTTTTCTTAATTTGGTCTTTTCTTTGCGAGGAAGCTATGTGCCACATTAATTGGCAGAGTATTTAATGAGAATTTTTGAAAATTTTCTCCATGGTAATCCGTTTTAGACCATGTTTAATCTATTCCTATTATTTAACTTTTTTTTTATGTGTGTGTATGTATATAATATATGTGTTTGTCACTCCAGACGATATCTCACCCTAGGATACACATAAAAAAATTCAAACAAATTTTAAAATGTCAATAATATCAAAAGAAAGGATGAGTTCGTTGGCCAGAAAATTTTTGGAGTCCATTTAGGGGTAAAATTTTGACAATTTAGAGTCAAAAATATATAGCATAAACTTTCGTTTTTTCCATTTTACACCCCTCTTATATGAAAACATGACAAAAGTGTACATAACAACAATTACTGTACTCTTATATAGCTTTCCAACGACATGTATCTTGAAGGGTAAATACTATTTTGACTTCTGTACTCTGTACCCTTTTGTACCATTTTTCTTTCTTTTTTTTCACCAATCTAAATTCTAAACCAAAATTTTCCTATATTATCATAAGTCGATTCGCAGATTTCTTCGAGAATTCGCTCATTAAGTCATGGTGCATGACTGGTCTTTTTCATAACCATATTTTACCCTTACTATACATTACCTTGAGTTATTTTAAAGGAAATATAATTTTTTACACAAGCGATTATTCACTCTTTCGCGAACAGAAGTGTTTTCGTATCTTACAGTTTTTCTTATTTCTAAATTGTTTCAACTAAGTATATTATTATATGATTAAATTTGTTGATTGGAAAATGCTATAAGGATCAATATTTGTTTTCATGAAGGTAAATTATTATAATCAATTCAATTTACAAGCACTTTGTAGGAAAATATTTTTTTAAGCTGAACTTTTTTCTACAATTGATGTACTTAAAATGCACATTATGTTGTTGACAATGTACTACACGTACCTAAGGGCATTTAATCTTAAAAAAGGAAAACTTTTTTTTTTTCAAACTTAATAGTTCTAGCTGTAAACATTTGAGTTCAAAACCAAATCAATCTGTTACTCCAGCCACTATAACGATAGATATTTTTAAGCTTCCTGGAGTTACCCTTTGCACTTTGTTTTTTTCAGTTGAACTTTAAAACTTTTGGAATAAATGATCATTTTGGGAAACTAGATAATGTCAAAACAAACCATTGCTTACAACACTCTTGAAGTTGCCCCTCTTTTATCCAGTGAAATGAAATTAGTGTTTTTTTTTTTTAAATGAATGTTTTAGTCCACAGGCCACCATAAGAAGTGAGTCACTGATTGATAAAGTTTTCTTACCTTATGGAATCGCTTATTTAGGCCGTGTCCACCGATGAATTGGGTATATGGCAACTGGGCGCTGGGCCATTTCTTTTTTTTGACATGCCAAACATGCCCTTCTGCGGGAACATTGAAAAGAGATAGTTAAAGTTTTAATTTTCATAGGATCGTTTAATTAAATTATTTAAAAAACAGTGGTACAAGTGGCCACCGATAAGAGTGGGCCGTTTGGGGTGGCCACCGCTCCAAACATATCGCCCTGCGGGGACGTTGAAAAGAAAACGGCCCACTCGTATCGGTGGCCACCTTTACCACTGTTTTTGAAATAATTTAATTAAACGATCCTGTGAAAATCAAAACTTTATCTATCTCTTTTGAATGTTCCCGCAGAAGGGCAAGTTTGGTTTGTTAACAAAAAATAAATGGCCCAGCGCCCAGTTGCCATATACCCAATTCATCGGTGGACACGGCATAAATAAGCGATTCCATAAGGTAAGAAAACTTTATCAATCAGCGACTCACTTCTTATGGTGGCCTGGGGACAATTTGTTTTTTTAAATGATTATTTTACCGCATTTATTTATTATTATATGGCATTACTATTGAATGTCATATTTAGCTCTGAATCCTCCTTAACTTTATGCTTCAACTTTTGGCCTTGGGCTAGGGGTAAATGAACGCTGAAAATATTCATATAGTGGCTTTTTATTTGTCTGAATGGGGGAAGAAATGCAATGTAGTCACTCTCATTTAGGAAAAAATAAGTTATATTACCTTTCTTCTAACAAGTAAATAACTTATGATTGCTAGGTCTCTTCTCCAGCCTTGTTCCATGGACAGAAGCTATATGTCCTGGTGTTCGAGTTTGGTCCAAGCCTGTAAGGTCATAGTAGGAATTGTCACGGGATGAGGAGATGCGACGGCTTGCCGGAGGCTGTCCCAGACCGCTCCTTGTAGAAACTATCCGAGGATTGTGCCGATGGCTATCTGTATAATCCGCCGCATTCCTCGTCTTGCCTACCCCGCCCTGTTGCACTTCCTACCTTGTCGTCCACAAATTTCATAATTAATTAATTCAGTCTCGTTTTATTACTGTCGTATTTTTGGTGTCAGAAATTAGATCCTTTATAAGTAACGATATACTTATGTCATAAATAATATTGTGATTATAAAAACCCTCTGGTCCAGTTGTTTTCTAGGAATTTTTTTTGAGAAATATCAATCACTGTGTTATTTAATGTTTTTGAATCTAGTATTGGTCAATGGAATACCTTTTAATTAAACAAATATATTGGCTTAGAAAATTGTCAACAAAGTTTTATAGTTGTTGATTTTTGGGCTAACACATGCTATTAGAGCCTTTGTTTTTCTTATTTGGTACCAATCAATTTTGTTCTTACATCTTTTGATATAAGTTGGGCATTTACTTGGCGTTGGCGTGGGTACTGTGAGGCTAAGATGGATGGATGGATGGAACAAGGAGACTTTAGGTCGATATATAGCTGCCGATAGAGGGAAGGCTGTTTGGAAAGTTTTGTAGTATAAAGTGGATCGGGTGGAAGTATTTCGAGACGGTTGGACGGGGATTTGAGTGAAGTCGAGACACGAGGAAGGATGGTTTCCAGTAAATGCCTGAGGTTCTGGAGTGAAGCTTGTTTTATTTTGATGCTGTCAGTGGAGAGAGGAGCCGCACAGGGCCCCCGGGCACAGGCCCAATCAATCTCTGGCAACTATCGGACCCCTCTGAGACCAATAATCGAATTAACAGCAATTAGGGCCCCGTTCTTAGTGGGCCCTCCAGCTACGAGTCGATCCACTCGGAAACCGTCCCAACATCACCATCCCCTCCCCTGTTTAAAGCCCTCTATGTTATGTTATCGTCAACAGATCGCTTCCAACAAGCATTATTATGCATCTTTTTTATATGTACATTTTTTAAATATTATATTATATTTTATAAAAAAAAGTCAAGTATATACCTATTTCGTGCGGGTATATTCTCCAGGCTTGCTTTTTCTCCGCAATTCGCTACAAACAAAAATGGCTGTTCATATATTTTTTTTTTTTTATTCTTATAATTTTTTTATGGTGTATAACATCGTATCAATATTAAAAAACAAAATACGATCTAAGTTTCAATCTTAGTAATTTAGTCTCCGGTCGAGATATTACCTTGGTACATAACATCGATGTATCAAGATATAAGGAAGGATTCTTTTTCACCAATTGGTTGTATTAGGGTTCACCTGTACTCTTCAGACTTTTTGCCCGATTCTCAAACTCGACCAAATCCGAAAAAGAAGTATTACTCTAATTTCCATTAGATGAATGGCTTAGGATAGAGGAGAGAGGTGACTGTTGAAGGTGGAGGGAAAGCTGTGGGCTGGTTGGTATTCACGGCTGCTGCAGTTAAACTGTTGTAATTTGTCACAGCCACTCTCCCTTTGAATTGCAATGAGATTTACGTCTCTTATACAAACCAGCAAGTAAAATTCTCTTCCAACGTTTCTTTTATCATTGTGCCAATATTATACCTTTTAGAAAGTTAGTCATTAGATTCTTTTGCCTGTTGTAATTTATTTTTCTAAATATAAAATAATCGATACCTAATTGTGTTTAGACTGACACGTCTAAAAACTAAATATTGATAGATTTTAAATTTTTTGTATTATTTGCATTAAATAACAGAATTCAATACATACGTGATTCAAATATTAAAAGAAATTTAAGTGCTTATTGTTTTATAGTTGCACTTTATTTTGGATTATAATTTGAATTATTTATTAAGGAGTGCTATTAGGATGTACCAGACTATTTGAACTGCTAAAGAATGTACTGTAATATTTTTTATTCCCCATTTCTGGTTTTAGTGCATGTAATATAATAATTATTTTAAATGAAAATTTCATCGTCAATTTTATCGATGAATGACATTGTATTATAATTATCATCTTTTGATATTATTTTACTCTACTATTTGTTGTTTTTTTTTTACTTTGGATGTAAAAGCAATCTTGTAAAGTTTTAAGCAATATTATTAGTACCTATGTTTTTTTTAGGAACACTTGATTTTATACTGTTCATTAAACATATCGTTATCTTTCTGGAATATTCACTTTGGATTTGGTGATTAATAGAACTTACAATATTACGGCTGATTAATGATTGTGTTGGTTTGTATAAACAGTGGTGTAGGAGGGTAACGCGAGTTTTCTCGTAGCGGTGTTGTAGATCTAGGCTAGGTGGGGCGGTGTGGTCGCGGCGAACCAGGTCCTTTGATTAGTTAGATTTTGGGACGGGATCGAGAAAGGTTGTCTCGAAGTTTTTAGATGTTAATCTGGTGTGTGTGATCCCCCTCCTTAATAAGCGGGCGGAGCCGGTGGCCGGTCCGCAACACATGGTGAGCCCGGCCATCATGGGTACGATGCCCAGTCAACAGTGAATCCACCATTACACGTCTCCGATTACATCCTGCTCTACACACAACTCTCTTCCACCCAACCTATCTCCGATGTTTACTTTTTTAAAACTCGGTCCCGAAGAAAGGATCTCCGGTCCAGATGTTCTATCTAAAAGACCATTGCAAGTCACATGCGATTTGTTACCCGATCTGTTAAATCCGTTCATCCCCTGTGACTTTTGGACTTGCGACCTTAAGGAATCTTTATAATCTTTCACAGTTATTCGTAACTGGCCGATTAATCCCGCTTTAGACGTTTCTAGCTCGGAGTCATTCTACATAGGTACTGAGAGAACGTGCCACTTTGTAATAATTACATAAGTTGTGATATCAGTTTCAAATGACTTGAAACACGCGTATCATAAATTAGTAGTGCTATTGCTCAATAAGTTCGTATTGGGATGGAGTTCGTGCGAAGCTGAGCGGTCCGCAGCAAGCACGACGTGGTGCCGAGAGACTCGGAATTATAATTGGAAAATTACTGAAATGTTAATAAGATTCTCCCTTCTTGTGTACCTGTTTGTATACGAGTAATATTCTCGACCCTGATATGAATAAAACACCAATAAAAACTTCATGGTCTCAGGTTGGAAATAGTTTTCGAGTTATGCGATCATGGGGACTGCTTGTTGAGGCGCGAGTAGAGCAAAGTACAACTTATCAGCCGTCTTCCAGTCCCGGACTTGTTGAAGGTGAGAACTGAAAGTAGCTTCTGAAATGCTAAGGATTATATTCAAATTAGAGGAAGAGCTCGTTAAAATGCAGATTGCTATAATCATTTCTGAATTAGCATGCGAAAAATGTATGAGGAAGAACCTGAACTTATGACCCTCTGTCCGTCAATTTATTACGAACCAATAAAGCGAATATCATAGGAAATCTTGTCTTATTCTGTAATTTTTGTTTATGCCGTAAATTACTGGTATTATATATTTCATTTGTCTGATCATCTGCGTATATTATATATTTGTTAAAAAATGTTTACCAAATATATATTATTTCTCATGGTCACACCAAAGTCGAAATACACTTGGAAGAGTTAAAATTGGATAATTTTATTAGGATTAAGATGGAATTACGCAAATCCTTTGATTCCCCTGCGGAATTTAGAAGATGTCTCCTACTATCGCTATCAGTTATATTTTTTTACAAAGGTTTTAAAGTTAAAATTTGAACCAGGAGAACATTGTTGGTGGTATAATGTTAACCATCATGCCTTTGTAATTATGTTGAGCCTATTTTGATAAATGCTGAAGAAAGGAATAAAGTGATTTAAGACAGTGATCTTAAGTCTGTACAAATTATTGCCATATCTAGCTATTATTATTAATCTTCTGCTGATAAATCTATGAGCTTGAGGCACTGAGACCTCTTGATTGACTCAAGGTGAATATATAATAATCCTTATTACTGTAATTTAAGATATTTACTTCTACAAGTGTTTAGTTAATTTTCCTATGCTCTTGCCTCAAGCTTAAACTTTCTTGGGGTTTAAATGGGGAGATTCCCAATGTATCGTATCAGCTTAATAATAAGCTTAAATTCACTGTTTGTATATACCTTTCAGAGCATCTACCAGGGAGATTGATAGCGCCGGTTTCCGTATCTTCTTAAACATCTTGAGCAAGAGCCGGAACTCGAAATTTCAGGACTCCTCAAGTTTTCGATAACCCTGCGGCGTTCTCGTCTTTACCGGAAAACCAAGATGGCGGAAGTGAATGGGCCGATATTTAATAATGGCCGTTTAAGAGTTTCGTATAGTTCGTAGATCGCCTCCCTTTTGTTTCACAACGCGGTTTTTTCCCCCTGAGATATCGATCTATAGATGTTGGGAACAATGGGGTATAAGCCTTCACTTACAGCTCTTAATAACATACTTATTGAGATCGTAAATACAATAAAACGTCCAACATTCAACGGTAGTTTGTTTTATTAATACAGTTTTTTTCTTATTCTTTTTAGATATATTTTTTATTTTTTTGTATATTGCATTTTTTAACGGTGCGAAGGTTTTGAATCGTGCCCACACGCGTTGGCTTTTAGTTTGCCTGCTTGCCTCCAGATTCCGGGACGAGATAGCCGACAGAACAACTTATTGTTTTTAATAGCCTTAGAGAAATTATTTATATTGTTCCGAGGGTTAAATATCGGCGGAACTGGTTGGTCGTTTTGATCACGATTACTATTTGTCTGTTGGGATCATACCCGGTCAGTGTGCATGGGTTGTAAAGTGTGCATGGGTCGTCAGTGTGCATGGACTGTACAGTGACCGGCCTGCTTCCCTACCCGTCTCTCCTCTCTCCGCGCGGATAATTGTAACCGGAGGCACTGCCTACCCTTGAAAACCCCATTGTCCAACCTTTCTATTGAAATATTAAACGCAAAATATATATTATTGATTACAAATAAAACAATAACAACCAAAAAACACACAAATGAAACAATAAAACAACATGCACATATATAAAAAAGTATGTGTAGTGTGGAATTTTCGCTAGTGGGTAGATGATGGTGTTATATATTGACTTAAACAGTTTAACTGGTGTATGCACTTGGTTTGTGTCAACTTCTCGCCTTGATATATGACTTCATTCCTGCTAATGTCAGAGTCTTGTAATATAATACGAAAAAGAACTTAAAAATTCACTAGAATGTCCATCTGCATCCTATTAAAAGAAGATTCTAATGGTGTTGCTTTAAAAAAATCTGGCTTATAGGCAAGAGGAGAGAGTTATTATATGGTTTTATTAATTGTTTAGGCAAGCTATAAAACAATTAAATTTTTTTTTTCATTTCATCCTATATAGCTGTTAATTCTGCTGAGATTTGATTAACTAGTTTCGTTTTGAAAAACCAGCCTTAGATCTCAATTAGTCAGTGACATCTCTAATCTTTTTCAATTATTCCTGTTTATCAAGATGAAGAATGAAGACTATGGGACAACGTGAATCTATATAGTGATGGAACAATACCATGTTTATAAAATTTGGTATTTAACTACATCTCATTTTCGGTTTTTATGCTTTTTAAAATATTTTCTTTTCTATCATAAAATTCGGTACTTTACAGTAAAAGTAAATTTGGATGTTTCCTTTTCAAATATCATTACACTGAAATAGGAAAAATAAATAATTAATCTAATAGATCGATCACCATTTTTTAATATCGTATTTTGGACATGATTTCGAGTAAAAATCATTCAGACTAAATATATAGCCATATTTTTGGTTAAATTCGAATCTTAGATGTCTTTAATAATAATTGGACTTGGACTAAATTATATTTGTATTATTAATTTAAAGACACAATCCAAAGTGTTTTTATCTAAATTTGTTGATAAAAATTGCAGCTTTCAGTGTGTCACTTTGTTTCAGGACTCATTCCGTCTGAGAGGTTTCATGGGAATCGGAAACAGAATGCTAATTAATATATTAATTACGAATGAGTAACATCATAATCTGCTCCATGATATATTAGTTACGAATGAGACATCATGAACTGTTCCGTGATATATTAGTTGTAAATGAGTTGTATCATAAACTGTTCCATGATATATTAGTTCTGAATGAGTCGTATCACAAACTGTTCCATGATATATTAGTTCTAAATGAGTCGTATCACAAACTGTTCCATGATACATTAGTTACGAATGAGACACCATGAACTGTTCCGTGATATATTAGTTGTGAATGAGTCGTATCATAAACTGTTCCATGATATATTAGTTCTGAATGAGTCGTATCACAAACTGCTCCATGATATATTAGTTGCGAATGACTCCAATCATAAACTGCTCCAAAATGCTGAGGGTTTACACTGTCATCGTTTGCCTAACTTTTAAAAAATTGTTTCTTGAATACCTATATTTATTGATTAGTATAGTGTCTACAAATCCACAATAACAGAGAAATGTTGTACATTCCAAATTCCACTGCATATTTATTATAGCAAAAATGTCTTGCCGAATAATTATACTAATGTCTGAAATTTGAGAATTCATTTATTTCTTCTATCATTAATTCTTACATTAACTTTAATTATTCATTTATTCATACATTAATATTAATTATTTTATTTTATTTACGTTTTATTATTTACTTTCGTGAAATGTTCAGGAAGTATCATTTATTTAATCGAGTAGTGTCCCAACGGCAGAGACGACTCACCTCGTAATGATTTGTTATTGCTAAGATGAGACAACCACATTTATTATAATAAAAATAAATGTTTGTTTTGATTTGCTGGTCTTCAAATAGATATAATAACTTATCTAAATAGATATCTATATTAATTTACTTAATTTTACTTTTTCTTCTCAATATAAAATTAAGCTCGTTGCCACGGGCTTAACGGCTCGTTTTATATGAATACAAAATGAAGATTCTTAAATGTTGAATTAGTTCACAATATCTCATGTTTCACATCCTCTCTGCTATATAATATAGATTTTCTTTTTTAATGTAATAAGGTTTCAATTAAACCTAAATTTTAAACTAAGGAACTCCACTGCAATTCGAAACTTATCCTTCAAGTAGAGAGGATATTGTGGTCTCACAAAAACATATATTTGTATACCTTTTTTTATCCTTAATTAAGAGTTATAAAATATAATTTTTTATTTGTTGTCAAAAAAACATTTAAAGCCCATACAAAGTGTTATAATTAAGATATCTTAATTGTTTAGACACGTGGTCGTTTGGAACGTTCTAGAAAATTGCTTTACTAATTTATCTTAGACGATAAATCTTTGAAACAGGTATACATCAGAGAATAGGAATACTGTTTGCCAACTGTTAACCATTTATAGAATTATCATTGGTTTTGAATAAACTTAAAACCTTTTTAACTCCAATGCCAATCCTAACGACCCCAACTGAATAAAAAAATGTAAATATTCATATTGCTATAAGAAAAACAATAGTATGTTGAGAGGTTTAGCGCCACCTATTTCAATAGCAGTTGGGCAACTCGAAACTGTATTTCTTAATGAATATGTAATAGTTTAGCCGAGTCCCACTCCCGGACAAATGCACACTCCGACACCTTCACCGATTATTACATAAATCAATGCTCGTTCTATCTCTTAAAAACCAATTAAAATTAATCCTATTAAATCGCTATAAATTCTCAGCCGATTCGATACGGGACATTCCCTGTTATTTATTTATTTTACAACTTTTTTAATCGTAAACAATGGCACCGAATCCAGATTCTATAGTCATCACACTCACGCATATACAATATATATATATATATATATATATATATATATATATATATATATATATATATATATATGTATATATATATATATTATTGTATAAACAAATATTTCATTTTCATATACTTCGTACATATATATGTTTATATATATACATATCTAAGGTGTAATAAAAATTCCTCGCTCATCCCTGGACTTCGAAATCATACGTTTTCCTTGTTAAGAAGGCTATTATAACTTTTAAACAGAAAGCTTATTCCATTATTAACGATTGGTTGATAAACGCAATCAGTAGTAGGGATAATTTTCTTCATTTCATGGAATCATGGAAATGTTTTTAGGCATTTAGGCACATATCGACATTTCAATGCTTTTTCATTAAGTTGAGAAAACCAGTATAGATTTGTCTGATTGATGTAGCAGATGAATCTTAAGCTGCGAAATTATGAAACACTAGCCTTCTCCCCGCGCTCTGCGTGGGGCTTATGCTAGGTATTAGTGGCTATTTTCCTATTATCATGTAGGCCTAGCAATTAAATGAAATTCCTAAATGGTTTTGTTTCGAAAGCCTTCTAAGAATAGAATCAGAACTATATTATACATATATATCATTATTAAGAAATTATTATCTAATCATTATTATCTCCAAATCGTAGTTTAAAGTATATATATATTAGGCAATCGAAACAAGTAAGCCCATTAATTGACCAGCTGAGCTAAGTAGGAGGGACATCAGAATCCTCCAAAGAGTGGCAACAGAGTACACCCGACACGCCTCACCCAGTAGGTGTCCCCAGTCCCCAGTAGTAGGTGTCCCCAATGCCAAAACGCCCCCCTGACCATGGTCCACATCATCACAGTTTGCAACAGCCAAGGAATTCAGAGAGCTTGCCCCCAAAACCTGGGAACAATAATCCAAATATTTGATTCTCCTGCTGAATACAAGTGAATACCAGTCTACCTATATCTATTAATTATAGCCTAACTTCCTGGCACGATATATTTAAACTCGTCACATTTTTTTGTCTTTCTTTTTGCGTGACGGAAATTTTTTCTGTTCTCCAGAGCTAAAATATCCATTGATAAGTCCATTCCTTTGATGAGGAGGAAAGTAGTGAATATTAATACATTAATAGTGAACTTGTTGTTGCTTGGTTTTATCTAGTCTCTAGATCAGTATTATCTCGTTTACATGCGTTCTATAAATACTTTCCCCCTCTCTTTCTTTTCATACTAATAATCCATCTCTTTATTACCTCTATTAGGTGCAGTAAATAGCGTTAAATATTTCTTACCTTCCTAATAATTAAACTAGACGACCTTGTATTTATACAAGTACATTACTCCTTTAATTGAGTAATCTCCAGCATAATTAACATTTTCTCTTGTTTAAATGATTACTGTTCTTTAAAGCATTCTATAAATAATTTTATCTACGATTGATACGAAATATAAACATTATATCTTTGTTTAGATGCGTAGAAAGTGATTATTTACGTACTTGTATTCATTGCGCATGCGCGTCTCATAGTTCTGAATAATTCCTCTTCTTTACCACACTAGTGCGGTAAAGAAGAGGAATTCTTCAGCTTTACGCACGATTAGTGAGTTTGTTTACATTTAACAAAACTAATTTGGTGTTCTTTTATTAAAGTAACTGTTTATATCGAGTTTTTAGTGAAAAACAATGAGTGAATCAAGTGACTTTGACGAAAATGTGGAGAATAATAATCCTCCAGATATAATTAATTCGGCAAAAAATACACCTAATGAATTAATGCCATCTTTATCAAGAGAGAGATACGAACTTACATACAGCAAGTTTTTTGTTTCTGTATTTATTATTTAAATCTAACAATCGTAGATAAAGTACAGTACGCAACTCGTGCGAAAACGGCATTTTGCATTGCTCGTGTGGTTTTACCGCCCTCGCTATCGCTCGGGTGCAAACTCCACACTCGCATGCAAAATGCTACTTTCCGCACTCCACGCGTAATGTACTATTACTAACTTAGCAGATACAAATATTTCTTTAATTTTGGATTATATTTTTATTAATGAATTATTGAACTCTGAAACCAAGCCTACAATATGCGCAACATGTTTGCGCACACCTCTGCGAAAAAATATTGATCGAGATCGAAGTTAGAAGTTAGTGAGAGTTTTTTTTGTTTTTTTTTTTGGTTTGTAGTTTTAGTCCCGTTCAACAGCTTTATTAGGTCATTACAGGACGGGGGTTATCCGGCCACTTTACTCATCTAATCGATGAGATCATCATCATCAGAGAGTGTTGTTGTTAGTGAAAACTAAATTCTAAAATATTTTAATTGAATTACGTGCTTTAAGGTCCATAGAGTCCTCAAAGTAATTTTGAGTTGTCCGTCTGTGGTTTCTGGAGGTAAGACGATCTTAAAGTATTGAACTTATTTCGATGAAATTTTAAATTTTCACAATATGATAATAACTAATAAAAATAGTCTGCCAATTTTTTGTGTAGCACATAGCTACCTCGCTTCCAATTTCGTATACCAAAATTGTTTTGATTCTTTTACATTAATTAAAGTATCAATTTAGCAAAATTTAAAGAGCACAGACGGTTGATATTAATCTGGGACTATCGGGGGGCTGCTTTTGACAAACCATCCAAATTTCATAGAAATCAGATGAGTACTTTTGAAGCTATAGGTGTAAATAAATGTATGTTAGTGCGCACGTGGAAGAGATACTAAAGGGCGCACAAGGTTGAAACCTTTGTGGGACCAACAATGTACTAATTATGACCTACCATCGAAATTTCGTCAAAATCAGACAAGTAGTTTCTAAGATACGTTGTTTCGTAAAAATGTTGACCGGACAGACAGACACGGAACCAAATATGTTCCCTGATGTCTGAAACGGATTTCTGCCTTGGGATTTTTGAAATTGGAGGATACCTATTTAATATGGGTCAGATCAAAAACATTAGTATAAAAGCAAAGTAGAATAAGTTATTGTGTTAATTTTTAACCTCAACAAATTCTTTTTTTTTGGAATATTGGGCAAATTTAAATTTAAAATCATGGCTTTGGGTAAGCCATGATTTAAATAGGCACATATGAAGAACAATTAGATCGATTTGATAGTATTTCTTGATTGTAATACTTCTAATACAATAACTAGTGTCTATTTTTTTAACTGTATTTCCAGTTGATCATTTTATTCGTGAGCGAAAGCAGTTTTGTGATTCATACTCTTTAAAATCCCTTGTTAGTTGTATGAAATGCTGGCTTCCTCTTAGATAGTTGGATCTGTTTGGTCACGTTTATAAAATCCTTTCGCCTTTTCTAGGAAACAATAAATAACAATAATTAATTACTTGAAAGAATAAAGTTTTAGAGATACGTTTTCTTTACTTTCAATTACACGAAAGAATTTGATAAACTTCATGCTTGCCTAAAGTTGGTAATGTTGTGGTTTTAGGGTTACCAACGTGCTTTTTATCTCCAAGGGTCGTTCTACATTATTGAGACTATGTAGGCTTTTCAAAAATAAAATGGAAGCAAGCAAAAAATTGACGTAAAATGCTTCCTTCCTTTTCTTTTCTTTCTGGCTTTAAAACCAAAAATATTATTTATAGTTTACTTTTGCTTCAGCGAATGTGTTTAAAGCCTGTTTGACTCAGTGATACTGTTTAACTTAAATAATAGTAATACCATTTCATGTCATTTAAAATACATCAAAAATATTTTGTGTTCTAACTTATAACAATATAGTCTTCCAATTAATGTAGCACATAGCTTCCTCGCATCCTATCACATACTTTATTGATGTTATACTTCACAACCCATTATTGTATCATTTATTTAACTGTTTGCTCCGTTTTTAAATCTTTCAAAATGGTTTTGATTTTTTACATGAATTAAAGTACCAATTTAGGAAAAGTTAAAGAGCACAGACGTTTGAAATTAATATGGGGCTATCTGCGAGCTACTTTCGTCAAACCATCCAAATTTCATATAAATCAGATAAGTGCTTTTGAAGATATAGGAGTAAATAATTGTATGTTTGTGTGTATGTCAGTAGCGCACCCAGGATTTATTTTTGGGAGGGGCACAGATTAAAAAAATAGGGGGGGGGGGGGGATGTAATGTGGGCTTAGCATAATCGCAGACAATTAACCAGTCTGGTTTTCTTTGTTCTTAAATTACTTTATATCAAGGGCGGATCCAGCCAATTTTGAAGGAGGGCTAGGCTCTCTTTTAGGGGGGTCCGGGAAATTTTTTATAGTTTACGTTACTTGAAAACGTCTTTTTAGCCTATTCTAAGAGCATCTAAAATGTTATTATATACAAATAAATGTAAGTTTTTTATGAACGGGACATAAAGACCGGGGTATTTTATTTAAAATTAATTATTCGATCATTAAAAACTATTCTAATGACTGCAACTAACTATTTTAATTAAATTTAATTAATATATTAAAGTAAAACTTTAGATTAAAATAAAAACCCTTAAAACAAGAAAAATTTAATTAAAAACTTGATTTAAAAATGTTATATTGTTGTAACCTTTCATTCAAAATCAACAATGGATAATAGTCGAAAAGAAATTCGTCCCACTAAAAAGTTCTGACCATGCACAGTCGTAATTTTATGCAGATTTTTCCAAGTTCAATAGACGGCACTTTTTTACCCTATTATAGGGAGCTATAAGCTCCCTTCCTATTATAGATCCTTAACCTAAACGGGTTGATAACTTAACTTACTTCTATTCTTTTTCTTCATCTTCTTTTTAAAAACACAAAAAATATATGTCGGGCAAAACTAGGTAGATTATTATTTATTTATTAAGTGATACTGACTTATTTAAAATACTTACTTATTTGCATACTAAAATTTAAGTTAATACTTAATAAGTCTATGGCTTTGGAGAAGGGGGGAGGGGGGGCACGTCTTTTTAAACGCCAAAAAAATATGTTGGGCTAAACTAGGTATATAATTACTTATTTATTTATTTGTTTCACTATTACTTTAACATGTGCTGCGAAATTGCAAACTTAAATTTTACGTCATTGGCTTTAAGGGAGGGGGGGGGGGCACGTCTTTTTAAACGCCAACAAAAAAAAAATGTCGGGCTAACTAGGTATATAATTACTTATTTATTTATTTATTGACTATCAAAACACTATTACTTTAACACGTGCGGCGAAATTGCATACTTAAATTTTAGGTCTGGCTTTGGGGGGGGGGGGCACGTGCCCCCCGTGCCCCCCCCTGGGTGCGCCACTGGTGTATGTGCAAAATAACAAATGGGCGCAGAAGGTTGAAACTTATATCGGTCCTAGTCCTAACAATGAGCACTAATTATGACCTACCATTTAAATTCCATTATAATCGGACGAGTAGTTTTTAAGATATGTTGGTTCACAAAAATTGAGCGACATACCGATAGTCCTTCAGACATACACGGGACCAAAAATGTTCCGTGATGTTTGAAACGGATTTCTGTGTTGGAATTTTTGAAATCAGAACCATAAAATATTTTCGTTCTTCAGAATGATCACATAGCTTCCGTTACTTTCATTAAGCTCGGAAGAAAAAAATTATAATTAATAGAAAATTATGTATATATATAATAATTTATGTTATGTAATATATAAAATATATATATAATTTCAAGATAAAAAGAACTTTTTATATACTACGTTTTTAAATTTTCTGTTGAATCGTATGTAATGTTGATAATATAACTGTTATTGTTATATAATATATAATGTTAGTGACAAAAAAATTATTCCGAATTTATTTACTTCACATAAACGACAACCATCCAGAGAGCTGATATTAAACCTATAAAAGGATAAATCTTTGTACAACGGATCTCCCCAACACCAACTCTAAAGCATGCCATCGATATATTTGAAATAATATAATCGATATTTCCTGTTTTGCTGTCATTCAATGTTTATCTATCACAAATTTGAGACCCGTCAAAATGAAGATTGCGTAAATATTGGATATGGCAAAACAAATAAAATAACTTGCGGATTTTTTCCGAACTAACTTTCCGCACAGCAAAATTTGCTGTAAACTAATTAAATTCTGCTGAAATATGGCTAAAAGTATTAAAATAATGCATTGTCATCGTGTTCTGAGCTATGCTAAAAGTTTCAAATGTCTAGCTATTCGGGAAGTTAGTTAGAAATCGATTGCCAGATTTGTACCGGACAAACAAACAAACAAACAAGAATGCAAGCAAATAAAAACGTAGTAATAAATTATTTTTCTCAGTCTCTTGCGATTTATTAAAATTGATTTAGTTACATTTTTCAATTCATTCACTAGCATAAAATTCATAATTTTACGTGGAGAGACATCCTTAAGTTAATGCTTTTAGACGACCTCCATCGACGCTCTTACACCTAATATTAAGAGTCAATAAACATAACCAATACGACCTTAGAGAAAATTATCTAGAATTATTTTTATCAGCAAATGGGCTGAAGGTTACACAATTGTCTTCAACGAAAAAATTTCTTTCTAACGATACAATTATATTCTTGTGATAATAATTACGAAATGTGGTATTAATCTGATAATCTTTTTTTACGTTATTAATTAATCAAAGATGAAATTCTTGTGCTTTCGTTGCCTAAATTTATCGTTCCTTTGTTTGTTTTAACGAAGCGTGGTACTTCTACAATACCAATTAATGTAATAATATTTGTGTTTAGTATTCTACGCATTTTTATTCTTTTACTAGTCTCGAGTTAAATTTAAACCTAATAAATCCTTACAATGAAAAAAATGTTAAAAGATCCAATAGTATTTTTTAATGAAATGTACATTACTGTAGAAAACTGGACTGAATGTTGATTTATTTGAATTTTATCATGATTACTTACGATACTTTTTATATAACAATTTTTGTACTAAAAAAAAGAAAATAAAGAGAAGGTTGTTTAGTACTAATAACAATGAGCAATAAATAAATGTTGAGAATCATACTGGAGATATTTATTGCTTCTTTAGTAAATACTATGCTTTGATTTACCTCGAAAAAGTGAAAGTAATAATTGCCAAGTTTGTTTTACAGAGCGCCATTTCAATAATTGTTTTTCAATATTTATGAGTGCTATTGTTACATCCTTCATTCTACATCTCTCACTTTATATATATATATATATATATATATATATATATATATATATATTGAGTGTATATAAAATATTTGTTTACTTTTATTTACTCTAACTAAATGCAGAGTTTCATAACTCTCCTTGTTCTGCTCTAAGAGAGATATACTAGCAGTTGATATACTTATATATATAAATATATATATATATATATATATATATATATATATATATATATATATATATATATATATATATATATATATATATATATATATATATATATATATATATATATGAGTGTTTGTATGTATATATAGTTAGCGAATGGTTGTATGGCAAAGTTGAACATTTAAATCATTTTCACAATAATTGCTCTCCGCTGAATTGTAAAACTGATATTAAACGGGGAAAAAAAGAAATAATAACAAATCGTTTAATATTGTGAAATGCAAGTAGAAGACTGTTTGACACAGCTATAAAACATGATTTTGTCTGCCTTACCTCTATCCCTCATATACCTTACCCATATTTTTAAACTATGTACTAACTAACCATTACATGATATTAATAATAGCTATATATTTTCTCTTTATGTAATTCTATAGACGATTTGATTTATTTGTAATTTATTTGTAGTGTCACTGGATTCATTTCAATGTTTTCTTTTATTATTTTCGTTTTTTGTTTATTTACTCTAGATGTCAAATTTCGTATTATTGAGTTGAGTTGTGCATAGCTGCTTTAAGGGAATTAAAGACTATTAAGAAATTATGGTGTTTAGTGTTATTTTCTCAGTAAAAAAGGGCAACAAAGTATCTGACTGCCAAGAGTTATAGCGGCAGTCATAGTAAAAAAGCTATAATTGAAAAAACAGACTTCAGTTGAAGAAACAGTAAAAAAGCTCGTATAGTAAAAAAGCTGTATCAGAAGAAAATACTTCAGTTGGATAGTAAAAAAGTTAAATCAGAAGAGAAGACATCGGTTGAAAGAATCATAGTAAAAAGAGCTTTCAACAGAAGAAACAGACATCGATTGAAGAAATCATGAGTAATCAAGACTTGAAAGAAAAGACGACTTTGCAGTGCGACGGCGAAGTACCCGAGGTGCGAGATGAAGAAGCCCCTAAAGAGTCCAGGTCACGAACTCCTACAAAAAAGGGTAAAATGTATCAAATTAATTTACTAGAGAAAAATCTCCGTGCGCTAGAGAATAAGTTAGATAGAAAGCAAGCGGAGGTTTTAAATATTTTTGGATTAATTAAGGATGACTCAACCCGAGCTGTAGCGAGTTCATCTTTGAGTGAGTTGACTATTTTAAAGATGGAGTTAAGGGATAACATAGAGCGCCTCACCACCCTTACCGGTAAGGAAAATGCTTCTGTACTTAAGAGTCAAATCTTATTCGATAAATTAGATAGTTTCCTCGATGCTCAGGTAAAATTGTTATCTGCAGTACCGATTACTCTCCCTAGTAGCTCTTTATCGAAGAGAACATCACATAGTTCCCACAGATCTAAAGTCAGTTCCGAAAAGTCCAAAGTCAGTGCAGTAAATGCTATAGTTAGTTCGCAGAAACCCAAAATTTCATGTATGTCTAAGATATCGAGCACACATATTATGGCTCAACTAGAGATATTGCGTCGTAATGGCGAAATACGGAAAAAACAAGTCGAGCTCGAAGAGCAACTTAAAGAAAACCAATTTATAGGATCAGTTTTACAGAATAAAACCCTGACGGAGGGAGACCTTGCGGTAATTTTAGGATCTACCTTAAAAAATAAAGCACAGGTAATAGCTAGGAAGGGTGAAGCGTTGATACCTTCCCTACAAGAAGAACAGGTCTCTCCTTCAGTACCTACACTACCATCAGAGCCTAAGCCTAAGCCAACGACCAAGGAACTTCTGCCCGTCGCGTCGACCTGTGAAAGTAATCCTCAAATTAAGTTAGATAGTAACCCACATGACGACCCTAATCGGAAAATAAATCAACCTGTAAGCCCAGATCCTAATGTTCTGATGTCAAAGATGCAAGTTTTATTTGGAAATAACTGTCCTCAAACTCTGTGCCCTCTGGAAGAATTACGCGGGTGCGGACACGAGCCATTCGGTGTAAGGACCGGGCTGGGTTGTGGAGTTATTGAACCAAAAGGAACATATAATAGTAAAGAGATCGGTCGGCCCGCTTCGTCGGGTCAAGTATCAGTAAAGGAAGTTTTGAACCTATTCGAAAAAAAGGAGAATCTAGAAAGTCTCAATTATGGGCTAGGGTGGTCGGTAAATTATTGTAAGTTCATTAGTAAAGTAGAGACGGGTCCAATACACAGACCTGATAACCATTACGAAATGCCAGACCCTTTCAAATCGAAAGACTCGAAGGTGCCAAATAATAATAGGACAGCAGAGGCTAGATTGAGACAGTCAAAGAATAAATTTAGGAACGTGAAATTTAGAAAGGACTATAATACATTTGTGGGAGATATGTTGGCCAAAGGACATGAGGAAAAGGCTACTTACCAGGATATTAAATCGGGAAGGATCTGGTTTCTACCCTACCACGGGGAGTACCAACCTAAAAGGTCAAACTGCGATCAGACCATCAAAAATTGCTCAGCGCCAAACGAATGGCATCACACTAAAGAGAAGGTCGCGGATTTAGCCTCTAGATCGGCCGAACAGATAAAGAGCTCTCGCTGGATTCTAGGTCCAGAATGTTTGTGGAAATTCGATGGCTTTATAGGTAACGATATTGAAGGAAGCATCGAAATACCAAGCAAAAACCCAGAAGTGAGAAAAGAAGTGGCTCGCCGAGCAAGATCATGGCAATGGCAAAAAAGAAGGTGGTGTCATGTGCAACACCTAACTGACGAATTTTGGTGCTGCTGGAAGAAAAAATTTCTTCAATCGCCTCAGCAAAGCAATAAGTGGCAGCATAGTAGGACTGGTTCATCCCCACCGAGAAGCCTTAGCGATGACATTGCAAGCAATGGAGGAGCCATGTCACTGGATTCATTTCAATGTTTTCTTTTATTATTTTCGTTTTTTGTTTATTTACTCTAGATGTCAAATTTCGTATTATTGAGTTGAGTTGTGCATAGCTGCTTTAAGGGAATTAAAGACTATTAAGAAATTATGGTGTTTAGTGTTATTTTCTCAGTAAAAAAGGGCAACAAAGTATCTGACTGCCAAGAGTTATAGCGGCAGTCATAGGGACACTTATTTATTTTATTTTAGTAAGGATATTTTTTTTGTTAATATAACTGCCTACTGTCTATAAAGGGACATGTATTAAAAGAAAGTCTTAAAACTAAGTTGTTAGTCGACTTAGACAAAATTTCACTTTTTAAAACTACCTAGATATATATTTTTTAATTATAAGATATCGAGGTTGCCAATTTCCTGTATCTTGGTTCACTAATATGTCGGACTCTATACTCTATAAAACCCTCCTGCGAAATCGATTTTTATGGTTTCATTAGGATTTACTCTGAACATATTTATAATTCTTGTCAAATCGGTATGTACTTAAAAAAAAAGAATTAAATTCATGTCAGAATTTGGAGTGTGAATGAAGATCGCCATGCAAGAAATAGTTCTCCCACGCAATAAATACATATCTTAAAGAGACATTGTTATGTAGACTCACCTTGCTTTAAAAGAATTTAATTTATGTAATTCTATTTTTTGCATAAATGGCACTAATGATGCCCTTACAAAGATTTAAAACTTCTTTGGAAAAAAAAGAAATTAAAAAATATTTATGTGAATATTTAATAATATACATATATATTTTTTTCCTTTAACAAACCAGATCCCTGAAATTTAAAGTTTAAATTTATTTCTTAAATAAATTATTAATATTAATTAAATTTTGAAATTGAAGTATAGCTCTTTTCTAAATGAAATTTTAATCTGCTTTGTAGTTAATTCTCTTCATATTCAATCTCAAAATTGAGTTAATGCGTCTTTACATTAATTTCTCTAGAAAGAAAACTATAGCATATCAATTAGTAATAACTTTTCCTGGAACAGTAAATTGATATGTAAAGTAGATAGTTAGTATTTTATTTAAAAAAAACTCTAGGTTTATAATTTATCATAATGATTTTTGAGCTTATCTCGAGAAAATGTGACAAAAATTCGATTTTTATATTGTTCACGTAATCCTGAATTTATATATATATATATATATATATATATATATATATATATATATATATATATATATATATATATATATATATATATATATATATATGTACATATATCTGCAAATTTAAATTTAAATTATAGGCTTAACTGCAGAAGAAGAAAGATATATAGGAAAGAAAGAGAAGTTGAACAAGCATATTAAAGTGCAATAAAATGTATTATACTTGGATTCCTTTACTGCCTCAAGTCAAGTTGAGGGGGAAAAAAATATAAAAATATTATGCAGTTCACAAGATAAGTCTAATTACATTGATTGTGTGGCATGAAGAAACAAATATATAATAAACCGACCTGCTTGGCACCTAATTAAAATTCAATATTCACAAATATAACTCCCCATCTAATGTTAATGTATTCGAAAAATTGTCGATGTTAATTTATTAACAGGGGTGACAAGGTACGGAAGGATTTATTAATTGCATCTGTGATTGTGAGGATTGAGAGGAAAAAAATACCTTATTTTCCCTTTAATTTATTCAAAATGGTTCTTCGAATAAAAATGTATCATGTATTTTTATTTTTTTTTACTTATTTATTACTATATTTCTTTTGACTTAATATTATAATCCATTTATTCATAAACACTTAATATAATTAACACTATACAATTTAAGAAGGGGAAAAACAAAAAAATAAAATACAATATGTGTTTATAAGTCAAAATAAAACAGTGTTGTGGATATTAAAAATAAAGAATTCCAAACAGATATTTTTAAAAGTAGTTAAACTTGTTTTGATAAATTGCTAAAGCTTAAAAAATAATTTACTAATTTGCTCTTTGGTTATTTTTTTAAGCTTGAAATATTTTTTTATACATTAATCTCTTTGGAATGCCCTTTATATATATATATATATATATATATATATATATATATATATATATATATATATATATATATATATATATATATATATATGTGTGTGTGTGTGTGTATGTGTGAGTGTGGTTTGTGTATGTGTGGGTGTTTGTTTATTCACGAGAAAATTTCAAAATTCAATTTTAAGTTTTTGGTAGTTTCATACTACGGAAAGTTTAAATTTTAATTTAAATCAAATTATAATTATTATTTACTACGGGAAACAGACAGTGAAAAATACACTCCCGCGCCGGGATTTGAACCCGGGTCTCCCGTATTTCCAGTACAGATGCTCTGGCCAACTAAGCTACGCAGGAGAATGATTTTTAACTGCCGTAATCGATAACTACTCCCGAATCCAAGCTTTCAATATTCATATACATTTAGACAGTCAATATTTATGACATTAGAACTAAACCAAGAATTAACGCTTATAATTATAAAGTACTCAATTAGTACCTGTACCTTGTACAATCAATTCGAAATTCAATTTTAAGTTTTTGGTAGTTTCATACTACGGAAAGAAAAGAGAAAATTTCATTAAATTTAAATATTGTAGAAAATGCTAGGTATATGAAAATGAAATAGTATACGGAAATATATATGAAAATAAAATAGTATATGAGAAAATTAAAAAGATGTTTACATATTATAAATGTAAACTTCTGTATTCGTATTCCATAATATTATCATCATCCAATGGAATAGAGTATTCAAGTATTAGGATGATAAATTTGACATTATGATGTATTTTTTGATTTGTGGTGGTCCCATGACTCCAAAAAAATATTTATTATCAAATGTCAATCTACAACCTCCCCCCCCCCCCCCCCACATTTTCAATTGAAGTTAAAATAATTGGTGTGCCCAGTGGCGTACCTAGGGCATTGGGGCCCCTCCGCAAGGACTTTTTGGGGGCCCCTCGCCAAACAAAATTGATGAGCAAAAAAAAAACGTCTTGCGTTTGAGGGCTTCCCTCGTCGTTGATTTGGGGGCCCCCTGACGGTGGGGGCCCTCCCGCAATGCGTGCCCGTGCGGGTCCATAGTTACGCCACTGGGTGTAAAAATTCGTACTGGGACGTCTTGGAACTTTTTCTTACAAATAATTCCAAAATGGTGGTAGGCATTAGGTTGAAATATAAAGGAATTATTTATCTCAAAGAAAGGTATAACGGAGTGAATTTCAGCTGAATCTTCAAAAAAGTTTCTAAGTTCAAAAGTCGATATTTTCACAATGGTGGTAGATGTCAAAAAATAATTCAGTGACTCAAAATAGGTTAATGGCGTCACAAATTTGTTTATCCTGGCGGCACGTCCACATTTAAGGACTAATTTTTTGTATCAAGCTTCAACTATTAATTGAAGCGAGCGTAAGCGAGCTTCTTACATTCAACGAAATATGCATCTTGTCTGTCTGTCAGTAACGTTTACGCGTGTGACGATAACTTGAGTAAAAGTTGACCGATTTAGTTGAAATTTAGTATACATGATCTTCTTACTAATACTCAGGCTAAGTTCGTTGGACAGCGTGATCCGTCCAAGAGTTCGCGCGCAATGCTCGCGTAAACGTGAGCTTCAAATTTAAAATTGGAATTTCAGGACGGGAAAAAATTCTATCATCACCTACTCGATGAGACGAACATTTTTTTCAAATAACATTTTTCAGTAAAACCAACAACGACACTGCTATGATTTAATAAAGATCACTAAAACTATTAAAGCGGACCTAAACGTTTAAAATAGTGAAAACAACCTTTTTACCGATATCTTACGTTCTAACAAAACGATCTTAATAAAACTTCATGTACATCGTCTAAAGTACAATTGAAACAAGTATGTAAAATTTCAACTTGATACATGCAGTAGTATTTGAGTAATGAAGTGATACATTTATAATATTAGTTTAAAAGCCATTCCGAGTGGTTAAGATTCTTATAGTCGTTTTGTTATGAAGTAAAGCTTTGTACCGAGTACCCCCACTCTACCCCTTACTACCCTCTTCAACTATGACATTCATCATGACTAACAAATTTCAATATTCACTATTTTATTGCAATACGCTCGCTTCAATGATAGAGCCACGCGATGCCTAGTTAAGCTATTCTAGCTTAAAACTGTGGGACTTCCTGACGCGTGACAGTCAGACAGACAGACACACGGAAAGACATCCAGCTAAAACCCACTCAAATGGTCTTAAAAAATCCTAAAGCAGATAATTTCGTGGAAATCTGGGTTTCAGATTTTTTTGGTAAAAACAATATTTTTCTTGAAGAAAAATTAAAAAACGGCTGTAATCAAAACCGTCACTTGCAAAACCACCTTAGAATTCTTAGAGGGATTTTATTATTTTTACAAAAAAATTGTTATATTAAATTAATTATATAAGACTTAAATTCAATAATTATAATGTACGTGCCGCAGATAATGTACAGTTCAGTTCAGAAAGAAACTTACTCTCTTGTTGCTAGGAAATATATTAGAGCTAGTACAAGTAGGCAAAACTATTTTGAACTCTTTTTTTAATATTCTTAATATAAAAATGCTTATGGGTCTATAATCTTAATGGGTCGATAAGGGTAAGTAAAATATCAGGAAACACCATCTTATCACTAATGTAAATATCTATGAAGTTAGGCGGAGCGGATCGCAAATAGTCTTCCAATTAGTGTGGCACATAGCTTCCTCGCGTCCTATCTCGTGTACTTTAATGATTGTATGTTTTTTCAACCCATTATTGTCTAATTTATTTAATTTTGCTTCCAAGCTTTTCGTAGAAGAAGATTACGAAAATTCCAAGACCAGATATCGCAGGGAACATTTTTGTCCCGTGTCTGTTGCAATTTTTGCGAACCAACATATCTTAAAACTACTCGTCCGATTATAATGGAATTTAGATGGTAGGTCCTTCTAATTAGTGCGCATTGTCGCCAAATGGGCGACTTCTGTGCCCATTTGTGTCTCTTCCACAAGCGTACAAACATACACTTATTTACACCTATATCTTTAAAAGTACTCATCTGATTTTTATGAAATTTGGATGGTTTGTCGAAAGTAGCCCCGCAGACAGCTCTAGATTAATTTATACCACTTAATCACATTAAATATTGCTAAATTGATACTTTTATTAATGTAAAAAAAACACTATTTTTCGGTTAGGTCGGAATTAATAAGGAAGGTTTGTAAGAAAGAAGGAAATTAATAATTATAAATACCTATAGAAAGTGACAAATTTATTGATGTATGTAGTGTTATATGATGTAATTCGGTTTGAATGTACTGAGTGGCTGTGTCTTTCTTTTTACGTATAATCTTCACGATTATCTCCGCAGAAAAACGTTAAAATTTATTAAATTTAAACTTCTACTTTTCTAACCAAATCTTTTTTTGATTTTTTACGTTATAAAAATATGCCTGTGTGGTCCTTTTAAAGAAATTTTTAATTATATTATTTTTTACATTTTAGAATTGTTTACTCAAAATCGTCGCAACTGTTTTCGAGAAATATTTGTTTTAAAAGATGTTTCAGAGTTTTTTAAGGGGGGGGGGGGGGGGTAGCTCCCCCATCTTTTGAACTAAAACTCATTTCTCAATTTTGCCTCGGCGTATGATTTTTCTGAACAGGTCTGCTTAGACGACAGACAGACATTTTTTGAAAACGATTTTTTTGGGCACAGAGGACCTCAATAAGTGTTAATCCATCAAAATATTTTACTGTTTGTTTACTTCCAAAGTATTTTTACTTTCTCTTTATACGAGAAATAATTGAATGTACTGAGTGGCTGTGTCTTTCTTTTTACGTATAATCTTCACGATTAACTCCGCAAAGAAACGTTAAAATTTATTAAATTTAAACTTCCACTTGTCTAACCAAATATTGTTTTGATTTTTTATGTTATTAAAATATGTCTGTGTGGTCCTTTTAAAGAGATATTTTGACAGTCTTGTATTCTTTTTTACAGTAGGGTTTTAGCCCTTTTTCATTAAATTTTTTGTTGGTTTATAGCTTTTACCCACCTTATAATTCAATGTACCACCCTGGTGTAAAATACCAAAGAAAACCTGGTGTTAGATGCACCAAGACTTTCCATACCAGATGTCACCTTATTGTAGCCATTGGTACTTATGTATGTTTTTTTCTTACCTTACCCACCATATTTTTTTTTTTACTTTTTAAGCATGAATACATTTTTCCTCAAACTTTCATCTTTCCATCTTGCAGACACGATGTCCAGATGGTCAATAAGAATCCTCATGTACGCTGTGACCCCCTCTATGTACTTACATCCTCTATAAAAAACGAAGTTGAATAATTATAAAGAATACTTAAAGTTGGTAATCTATTTATAAAAAAAAATCCTTGTGTTAGAACACTGAATAATACTTAAATAAACAGTTCAAGTGTGTGCTAGTCAGCACAGCGAGGGTTCGTAGTACTGGTAGTAGTACCCTATTGATGGTGTTTTTTAAATTGCTAAAAAGCTTACTTTGAACTATCCTATGGGTCTGATATTCTCAAAACACATAAACAAACTTCTGATAAAGTATTTTTTTGCCACTGAACCGGACTACAACCATATAAATACATCGAAAAAACCATAATTATAAAAAAACGTATTTTGTTAATAAAAAATAAAATAATATTTTTTTCGAAATTTCCAAAAAGTGGTATCTTTACTTTTGGTCGAAGAATGTTCAGGAATTTTTTCAGATTTTTTGCACTTCACATAAGCGAGATAGAGGGGGGGGGGTCACGTTTCACACCCACTTCAAACTTGCCTACGCTTGCCCTATCAAAGTTTTAAAATAAGAATTATATATTTTTGTAATCAGCTCGACGTACCCTTTCATATGATATTCACGGTGTCGAAAAAAAACAACAAAATTAACCCTTAAGTTTTTTTACCCTAATTTTTTTGAAAAATATTTTTTTTAAGTCGCTATATTTTTAATATATGTGGACAGGTACAAGACACATACATGCCAAATTTCAAAGTGATCGGACGAAAGGTGTAGCCGTGAGAGCAGGCGACAGGACGGACGGACAGACACACGAAGGAAAATATAAGGGTCCTTGGTTTTGCCTACGGACCCTAAAAATCAATTCGAGACAACTCAGACAAACTTTCTTATAAACGAGTTCATAATTACTTACCCCAGTGTTTCAATTTATTAGTTTTTGTGTAGGTACATTTAACTATTATTGAACATTTTATCAACATTTATCATAAAAATAACTTCTCTTTGGCGGGGAATCAAACCCGGCCTCTTTCCGTCCGCGTTTAAAGCTATTGTCTCAGTTATTAGATTTTTGCCGGGAAAACGGCGTATATCGGTTAGATTCGTATTTAAATGGACTTCATTTTAGAATTGTTTAATTAAAATCGTCGCAACCGTTTTCGATAATTTTTTTTAAAAAGTTCTTTCAAAGCCCCCAAGCTGATTTTTTTTTGAACATGTCTGCTAAATTTCGTCAAAATTGGCCTAGTAGTTCAGGCTCCACACGTCTGGACAGATGACACAGACAGACATTTTTGAAAAACTACTTTTTTGGGCACAGGGGACCTCAATAAGTATAAATCCATCAAAATATTTTTCTGTTTGTTTACTTCCAACGTATTTTTACTTTCTCTTTATACGAGAAAGTAAAAATGCTATTTATGAAATTTGAATATATGCTTACTATAATTTGTGACGAGAACCGTTTTTAAGTTATTCGAAGTTGTTATTTAAGTTCGAAATGGTGGCACATATCAAAACGAAATATTGTGGAAACAAAATTCTGTGTATTTCTTAGAAGGAGGTATAACTGGTGAAAATTTTTAATCAAAAATTTGTTTCGATTATTCACAAATTTGTGACGACCCGGACCCAGCAATATTTGTTAAAGAAGTCACCGATTTTTTGGGCGGCACAACTATATAAGGACTGATTTTTGCACTAAGGTTGAATGAATTCTCTAGCTTTAAAACTGGGGGAGTTACGTGACACAGACAGACAGACATCCCGCTAAGAACCACACAAATTATTATCTTAAATCTTCCAGAACATAATTTCGTTGAAGTCTCGGTTTTGGATTTTTTTAACAACTAGTTTTCCTGTATACCTTCGGAAAAGTTGGTGAAAAGTAAAAATACTGGTATAGTTTCACCCCCCAATGATTTTTTTTTTTCCGGGGGGCTTTTACACCCGAAGACTCAGGCCACTTAAGTGGGCCCATCGAACAAACCCGGGTTAGGGACCGACACAGTTTTGTGAAGATGTGGCCGGTAACCATGACTCCCCTCCTGGTTGTAATACAACCAGGAGGGGAGTCATTCATCATCATGGTTTCCAGGCCGAAACCTGGTGGCGCTACTCATTCGAGGAGCTTCCCATTTATTTAAACAATGCTGGGTTGACATTGAGGGTCCGGGAATCGAACCCAGAGCTGTGGTCAGAAGCGTTCACCCATCCATCTACTGATCCTGCTCGAGGCTGCTTAACTTGCATTATCACACGGCAAGCGGGCTAGCCTCTGAGCCACCCAGCCCCCCCCCCCCCCCAATGTTTACTCACTTTCAAGATGAAGGCCATATATGTGCTAAAGGCCAAATTTCACCTAATAACCTATTAATTGCTAAATCTCCGGAACCGTTACACCTGGAATCACGAATTTTGCTGCAGTGCTAGCTTTCAAGATGCTGATCACCTCTATAAAAGGATGTTTTAATTCACCATTTTGATTTAAGATGGTGGCTATTTTATATCATTATTATGGTTATTTTATCTTCCAAACTATTTGGGTTAGATCCTTGAAAGTTGGAATTGTGTAACTTCATATTACTTTACATTTATTTTTAATTCAAAATTACGGCCATAAGTGTTTAGGAGCCAACTCCCCTTGCTAATGTATTCATCACAATATGTGTAAGGGTAAGGGGTTTCTTTCTTGATCAATTGAATTTAAAGCTAAAAGTGATTACTTTTTTCACCTATTCAGTGAAATCTAGACCTACTGTAGTTTAGCCTTCACTAGTTTAGTCCTAGTACATATCCCTTTTTCAGATAGATTTTATAATATACAGTATATTATAAATTAGCAATGTACAATTTTTTTTATGATCCTGTTATAAGAGAAATTTGACTCTAGTGAAGGCTTATGAAATTTCTAATAAAATATTAACCAGTATCCCTTCGATTGAAATGTACCTCCTTTTTTATTTGATTCTCCAGTAGAAACTGGTTTTAGGCTAAAGGTTTTATCGATTTTTTGAAAAACGATCGTCTCGATCATCCTAGCCTCCTTTTTATGATTCAGTGGAAAGGATTAGGGGGGAAAAAATTCTTGAGTACATGGTATAATAGTAGAATGTGTGCGGTGGATAGTGGCCTCGGCCAGTGTGTAGCTGGGCGAGGCATGCTGTTCGGCCGGCTGTAGTGTGTAGATAGAGGCGAGACTATAAGGTGAAGAGGACCCCTCGCTTGACGTATAATACGTAATTGCCGTACCGAATAGCCTGAGGGTAGTCAAGCCTTGGACTGGCCACAGTGTCTTGTACCCAGAATATACCCACACCCAGGTCTTCCTCTAGGGGGAGTGTACTGTGTACTCAACTACGTATTTCTTGTGTTCCAACAAGTATAGGGAAAAATATTTACCCCTTAAAACTTATGTAACAACTAAAAATGAAGTTTAAAATAAGATCTAATACGATATGATCGAGAGTAATAAAGCATAAGGAAAGAAAGTTTTTAGGTAAGCAAGCACATGACAGAAATTTAAAAATAATTGATCTAAGAATTCAAGCTTCTTTGATTGAATTCTATAGGTAGGTTTCCTTGTCCATAGTCGTTCATAATGAGAGTCAGTTGCACAATTATTCTCATCATGAGCAACTCCCATGAGAATGATCCCTATAAAGTTTAATGGGTACGAAATGTCGGGATTCATACATTCTCTGACGAGATCTCACGATTGAAGCCTGCATAATAAATTTCAATTCTAGACATTGAAATTAGGGAAAAATCAATAAATTTGTATCTCCACAAAGAACAACTTTTTTGGATGAAGTTGGATTTCAACCACAAATGCTCATGTTTATTACCGATGGAAGAGATCATTTGTAACTAACTTAGACGTGATTTGAGCACAACCGGATTTAAACCTCTCTTTAAACGCAAACGATGTTAAACGTAAACTCTCTCCTTCACGCAATTATTCTCTTTTCCCTGACTTTAAAAGCCAGTGAAAAGATGATCCTTTTAGAATTCTAAAACAGCTTTAAACAATAAAATTACTTCTGAAGAAGAGTGTTATAATTATAATCATGTGATTCTACTATCAGTTTGTAAGTCGTGGATGTTAAACTTTAGGCCTTATTCTTATTGTTTTAATAGTACCCGCACACACAACCTGATCTCTTATTTTAAAGATTTGTCTATTGGGGAAAAAATACTTTTATTATAATTACATAATTATTATGAAAATTATTTATAGTAATAATTATTTAGATTAGGTATTAATAAAATATTACACAGGCTTCAGCAGCCAAACCTGATGGTTTTTTAAAACAGGCTAACTCAATGAATTTTGGAGATTTTTTTTTATTTACTAGTTTCGCTCGTCGAAAAGCGGCCGCTGCCTTGAACCTTCGCACAATTTAAAATTTTGACATATTTTTTTGTTTACAAAACTTTTTTAATAATATAGATAGACTCGCCGGCGTCAGCTGGCCTACGGCCAGCTTTTGCCCGTCGAGTGGCCAGGTAGATATATGCCAGGTACTTGTATATAGTAGTTGGTACTTGTAACTTACAAGTATCTTACAAGTTGTAAGATCTGGTAATGTTGTATAGGAGGTTGTGGGATATTGTAGCCATCAGGTGGGTTAATTATACTGTTATAATTCGCAGTCTATAAATGACAAAATAAACAAACGATAAAGTAAACAAAGAAACAAAGTATGAAAGCTATTGACGTCTAGATCTAGAGGAGCTGAGCAAGTATCTGTGAAGTTGTAGAGGGGATTGAGTAAGGTGGGGTGACAGGAGCGACGGGAGAGGATGGGAAGATCGGACATATTCCCGTCTCTGTCACTTTATATGGCGCGGCACTATTAAAGTAAATATTTATTTAATAACTTTGGTACTAACCAACATTTTTCTGAGAAACAATGCATCTAACATGCGCCAAATGTGGTGCACATAATATAATTAATTTAATAAACAAATAACCCAGCAACCAAATCGTAAAAACTGCTATAAAAACAGTTTTTTTTTCAATTTTACCCCCCTCAAAACTAAAAATAACACAAAATAGACCCTAACAAAAATGAATCTGCTATTCAAGAGCTTTTCAACGATATAAATCATATTATAAAAGATTAACTTAACATTTGTATCCCTGTACTCTAACTAAGGTACAAAAAAAAAAAAAAAAAAAAAAAAAAAAAAATCAAGGGCATTAATTTAACTAATAAATAAATATAATGTAATGACCTAATAAGCTGTTGAACGGGACTAAAACTACCAAGAAAAATAAAATAAAAAAAAAAAAACCTAATAAAAAATTATTTAAACCCTTCAAGAAAATTATAAATCGGTACAAAAGTACGAGTACAACATTTTTAAAAAATAAACAAATATTATAGCTTTAATGTACAAATCAAGGCCTTTCAAATGATATACAATACAAAATTAAAAACCAAAAAAAGTGGTCACGTGACACGGTACACAGAAAAACGTTTAGTCTCAAGTTCTCAGCAAATAGGATGAACTAATGAAATATAAGAGCACATATAATAAATTTAAATTAAAAAAAAAAAAAAAAAAAAAAATCGTAAAAACCTCTATAAAACAGTTTTTTAATTTTACCCCCCTAAAAACTAAAAATACCCCAAAATTGAACGTAACAAAAATTAATCCACTGTTCAAGAGCTTTTCAACGATATACATCATAATTATAAAAGATTAACTTAGACATTTCTACCTCTGTACTCTAAGGCCTAAGGTACCAAAATTATATTTAAAAAAAAAAAAAAACAATACAAAACGGCATTAATTTTACTAATAAATAAATAAAAATAAAATAACCTAATAACAAAAAATTATTTAAACCCTTTAACCTACAACAAAATTATAAATCGGTACAAAAGTACGTGTACAACATTTTTAAAAAATAAATAAATATAATAGCTTTAATGTACAAATCAAGGCCTTTCAAATGATATACGACACCATATTAAAAACCAAAAAAGTGGTCACGTGACACGGCACACAAGAAAAAGTGTACTCTCATGTTCTCAGCAAATAGGATGAACTAATGAAATAAAATATACTCAATTTAAAGAGCATTAGTGTGAGATTCAAGCGCCTCAATCAGAAATAAAATCGGTCAATTATTTTAGAAACTACGGCCATTCAAAGTCAAAAATAGAAAAAAAATAAAACAATAAAATACCAAAATAATCACTATTTAGGGTACAACCGATAGAGGTACGAAAAAAAGTCATAGAACCAAAGTTGTAGATCTTTTAAAATCAGTTACCGCTGGTGCTATCTGTTTTTCAATACGACTTACCGTTTAGCCGCAACAAGCCCCAAAACAGCTTGAAAATCAAGTCGGCCATTTTTATTTTTTTAGGGGGGGAAGGAGTAGGAAAAGTAAACTTTTTATAATTATTTTGGTTCACAATATGGACATTGCGCGTCGAATGGCGCAAACCTCAAGTCTCTAGCTCTTCTGGAAGTGGGTAAACATTAATGTCAGTGAGTGAGTGAGTTAGCCATGCGGCTTTATAGTATATAGACTCGCCGGCCTTGGCTGGCCTACGGCCAGCCTTTGCCCGTCGAGTGGCCAGGTAGATATATGCCAGGTACTTGTATAGTAGTTGATACTTGTAATATCTGGTAATGTTGAGGGAGGTTGTGGGATATTGTAGCCATCAGGTGGGTTAAATATACTGGTATAATTCGCAATAAATGACAAAATAAACAAACATAAAAGGTAACATAGAAACAAAGTATAAAAGCTATTGACGTCTAAAGGAGCTGAGCTAGTATCTGTGGAGTTGTAGAGGGGATTGAGTAAGATGGGGTGACAAGAGCGACGGGAGAGGATGGGAAGATCGGACATATTCCCGTCTCTTTCCCTTCTTATAGCGCGGCACTGTTCAAGTAAATATTTATTTAATAACTTTGGTACTAACCAACATTTTTCGGAGAAACAAAGGATCTAACATAGGCCAAATGTTAGTGCACATATAATTTATTTAATAAACAAATAACACAGCAACCAAATCGTAAAAACCGCAATATAAAATGTTTTTTCAATGTTACCCCCCTCAAAACTAAAAATAACACAAAATAGAACATAACAAAAATTAATCTGCTATTCAAGAGCTTTTCAACGATATACATCATATTTAAAAGATTAACTTAAAAATTTGTACCCCTGTACTCTAAGGCAAGGTACCAAAACTAAATTTAAAAAAAAAAAAAAATACAAAAGGGCATTCATTTTACTAATAAATAAATAAAAATAAAATAACCTAATAACAAAAAAATCATTTAAACCCTTTAACCTACAACAAAATTATAAATCGGTACAAAAGTACGTGTACAAAATTTTTAAAAAATTAACAAATAAAATAGCTTTAATGTACAAATCAAGGCCTTTCAAATGATATACGACACAATATTAAAAACCAAAAAAAGTGGTCACGTGACACGGCACACCGGAAAAAGTTTACTCTCAAGTTCTAAGCAAGTAGGATGAACTAATGAAATAAAATATACTCAATTTAAAGAGCATTAGTGTGAGATTCAAGCGCCTCAATCAGAAATAAAATCGATCAATAATTATAGAAACTATGACCATTCAAAGACAAAAATGGAAATAAATAAAAATAAAAAAATATCAAAATTATCACCATTTAGGGTACAACCGATAGAGGTACGACAAAAAGTCATAGGACCGTTGTTGTAGATCTTTTAAAATCAGTTACCGCTGGTGCTGTCCGTTTTCCAATACGACTTACCGTTTAGCTGCAATTAGACCCAAAACAGCTTAAAAATCAAGTCGGCCATTTTTATTTTTTTAGGGGGGGAAGGAGTGGGAAAAGTAAACTTTTTATAATTATTTTGGTTCACAATGTGGACGTTGCGCGTCGAATGGCGCAAACCGCAAGTCTCTAGCTCTTCTGGAAGTGGGCAAACATTAATGTCAGTGAGTGAGTTAGCCATGCGGCTTTATAGTATAGTGACTCGCCGGCGTCAGCTGGCCTACGGCCAGCTTTTGCCCGTCGAGTGGCCAGGTAGATATATGCCAGGTACTTGTATATACACTTGTAGTAGTTGTAGGTACTTGTAGTAGTTGGTACTTGTAACTTACAAGTATCTTACAAGTTGTAAGATCTGGTAATGTTATAGGAGGTTGTGGGATATTGTAGCCATCAGGTGGGTTAATTATACTGTTATAATTCGCAGTATATAAATGACAAAATAAACAAACGATAAAGCAAACAAAGAAACAAAGTATGAAAGCTATTGACGTCTAGATCTAGAGGAGCTGAGCAAGTATCTGTGAAGTTGTAGAGGGGATTGTGTAAGGTGGGGTGACAGGAGCGACGGGAGAGGATGGGAAGATCGGACCTATTCCCGTCTCTGTCACTTTTTATGGCGCGGCACTATTAAAGTAAATATTTATTTAATAACTTTGGTACTAACCAACATTTTTCGGAGAAACAATGCATCTAACATGCGCCAAATGTGGTGCACATAACATAATTAATTTAATAAACAAATAACCCAGCAACCAAATCGTAAAAACTGCTATAAAAACAGTTTTTTTTTTTTAAATGTTACCCCCCTCAAAACTAAAAATAACACAAAATAGACCATAACAAAAATGAATCTGCTATTCAAGAGCTTTTCAACGATATAAATCATATTATAAAAGGTTAACTTAACATTTGTATCCCTGTACTCTAACTAAGGTACAAAAAAAAAAAAAAAAAAATCAAGGGGCATTAATTTAACTAATATATAAATATAATGTAATGACCTAATAAGCTGTTGAACGGGACTAAAACTACAAAGAAAAAAAAAAAAACCTAATAAAAAATTATTTAAACCCTTCAAGAAAATTATAAATCGGTACAAAAGTACGAGTAGGTACAACATTTTTAAAAAATAAACAAATATAATAGCTTTAATGTACAAATCAAGGCCTTTCAAATGATATACAATACAAAATTAAAAACCAAAAAAAGTGGTCACGTGACACGGTACACTGAAAAACGTTTAGTCTCAAGTTCTCAGCAAATAGGATGAACTAATGAAATATAAGAGCACATATAATAAATTTAAATTAAAAAAAAAAAAAAAAAAAAAAAATCTTAAAAACCTCTATAAAACAGTTTTTTAATTTTACCCCCCTAAAAACTAAAAATACCCCAAAATTGAACGTAACAAAAATTAATCCACTGTTCAAGAGCTTTTCAACGATATACATCATAATTATAAAAGATTAACTTAGACATTTGTACCTCTGTACTCTAAGGCCTAAGGTACCAAAATTATATTAAAAAAAAAAACAATACAAAACGGCATTAATTTTACTAATAAATAAATAAAAATAAAATAACCTAATAACAAAAAATTATTTAAACCCTTTAACCTACAACAAAATTATAAATCGGTACAAAAGTACGTGTACAACATTTTTAAAAAATAAATAAATATAATAGCTTTAATGTACAAATCAAGGCCTTTCAAATGATATACGACACCATATTAAAAACCAAAAAAGTGGTCACGTGACACGGCACACAAGAAAAAGTGTACTCTCATGTTCTCAGCAAATAGGATGAACTAATGAAATAAAATATACTCAATTTAAAGAGCATTAGTGTGAGATTCAAGCGCCTCAATCAGAAATAAAATCGGTCAATTATTTTAGAAACTACGGCCATTCAAAGTCAAAAATAGAAAAAAAATAAAACAATAAAATACCAAAATAATCACTATTTAGGGTACAACCGATAGAGGTACGAAAAAAAGTCATAGAACCAAAGTTGTAGATCTTTTAAAATCAGTTACCGCTGGTGCTATCTGTTTTTCAATACGACTTACCGTTTAGCCGCAACAAGCCCCAAAACAGCTTGAAAATCAAGTCGGCCATTTTTATTTTTTTAGGGGGGGAAGGAGTAGGAAAAGTAAACTTTTTATAATTATTTTGGTTCACAATATGGACATTGCGCGTCGAATGGCGCAAACCTCAAGTCTCTAGCTCTTCTGGAAGTGGGTAAACATTAATGTCAGTGAGTGAGTCAGTTAGCCATGCGGCTTTATAGTATATAGATTTAAAAGTGAAATTGTGGAAATTCACAATACATACCAAAAAAAATTATTAGGAATCAATAATAACATCGCAGAAATTACGACCTCTGTTTTCCCTCCACTGCTGGAGTCGGTTGGTGAAGTTTTTCATCACTGCTTCCAAGGTTTGGTGAGGGATGAATTTCTTTCTGAATATTCTCTCGCAGTTCTGCAAAATTTCAAGATAAAATTTTCCCTTAAGCCCCACAGTTCAAATTAACTTTAAAAAAAAAATTAATTTTAAACGGGAAATGATCCTCTTAGATGGGCCATGGATGCACGTAAAGTGTTCGCTGTTCCCATCGATCACATGCTGAAAGGAAATCGGTGGTCACGTACCAAAGGGAGGAGGAAGTCACGAATCATCACTATGTAGGTCTTGGAATTATCCATCCCAGTACTGCCGTTCCCCTAAAACATATAGGGCCCTATCACAGCTGACTTGGTCAGACTGCAGTGGTTATACCCTTTAGCAATGAAGAGGCCGTTGTTAAAGCTCTTGCGGCTTACTCAGGGCCCAAAAATGGAAATTTTGTTCCATTTATCTGAATTTTAGTGCCAACAATTTCGGAAATTGGTTTATAATATAATATAATATAATAATGTTTATTTACATAATAGAACAGATAACATGCAAGATATAGTATATAACAAAACATTTTATTGGCATGGCTACCGCAGTCAGCCAGGAGTTGGTCTTCTTATATAATATAAAAATCCCCCCGGGGGATCGAACCATTGACCCTTTTATTATTTATTTTTTTAGAGCCTTCCTAAATTTGTTTATATTTTTTTATTATCATATAAAGTGGGATTGGGAAATAAAAAAATGTGATTTCAACAAATAATAACATATAACCCCCTAAAAAGTACTTGAGAACCCCCTAAAAAGTACCCAAAAAGTAAGTAAAGTAAAAAGAAACCCTAAAATGTACTTGGATGCCGGTACTTCCCTTTGATTTTTACTTTGTCATGTACATTGTATAATATATAAAATATATTGAGAAAAAGTGCTTGACTTTGTGATTTTGATAGATTCACTCGTTTTTAGGTCTCCTAAATTTAATAAATTGATTTTTAAGAAATGTCTGTTTGCAGCCTGTTCTCTAAGCAGACACGTGGATTATGAACTAAAGTTTTAATTGCAAAGAAAGAGAGGTTAGATTCGATTCCCCGCCGGAAAGAAATCATTTTTATTGTAAATATTGATAAAAATATTCAATAATAATTAAATTTAACCACGAATACTCGCAACAACTAGTAAATAGAAAGCTCTAGACTAAGTAAATATACACTCGGATGAAAGAAAGTTGTGTATGAGTTGTATCAAACTTTTTTACTCTTTATAATAACAAATAAGTTGTAGACCTTTTAAGCTTTAGCTTCTCAGACCCACAAATACCCCATATTTTTACTTAGTTATAAAAATAATCAAAACTCTTGGTATAATAATGAGAAACTCGTATAAAACCCCAGGTTTTTTTTATTTCCTTTTAAGTATGTTAATTGATACATTTATAATCATACATGATACAGAATGCTCATTATTACAGTTACAGTTGCTTTTTTTAAACGAGCTTTTAAATAAAAAATCAAGATTATTCTTTATATTTTAATCTTAATGTATATTTTTGTAAAAAAAAAAACCCCCTTTTCATTTAAGTAGGATAATTATAGCTTAACAAACCTTATTTTAACACTTTTCCTTTAATTTTTAATGCTTTATGTTCTTCCTCTTTAGCTATTACAAGGGTGCAGGACTTGATACTAAAAATTGTCTGCCAATTTGTGTGGCACATAGCTTCCACGGGCCCAAACGCATACTTTAATGATGTGATGCTTTTACAAACCATTATTGTCTAATTTGTTTAATGTCCTCCCCCACTCTTTTATTTAATGATGTTATGCTATTACAAACCATTATTGTCCCCCCCCCCCTTTTATTTTTACTGAGTATTCACTTATTTTTTATTTATAAATGAAAGTATAAATTTAGCAATATTTAATGTTCACATGCAGTTGAAATTAATTTGGAGCCATCTGCAGGTTTTTTTTAACAAACCATCCAAATTTTTTTAAAAATCAGCTTGGTAAAGATAGAGGTGTCAATAAATGTATATTTGTGTGCATTTGGAAGAGGAACTATAATATAAGGGTGGGCCAATATAACCTATACCATCCAAATATCAATAAAATCAAATGAATAGTTCTTAAGATAATATGTTAGTTCGTAAAAATGCTGACCTACAGACCGACAGAAAGACACGCAACCGAAAATGTTCGCTGACATCTGAAACGGATTTCTGTTTTTGAATTTTTAAAATTGGAGACGTAAAAAATGTTGGTTCTTTAGAACGATCACATTGTAGGTTCCGTTACCTTCGATAAGCTCGGAATCATAACTAACTTAAACGATAGAAAATGTTTTAAGACTGACCGGATTCGATTAATTTTTGAATTGATCATGAAAAAAAGAAGAAATAAGAAAAATGAACAATTTCATGCTAAGAACAATATGAAAAAAAGTATATTATCAATATAAACATACAAGTCAAAACTGTAAAAAATTACTTTGTATTGTTGAGCGACAATTAACTGGCTCCATTTATCTCTTTTAAATAATTTCTTGGAACTTAATTTTTTTTATACAATTTAGAAACAAAAATTTAAGGACAACCATCTGAGTAGGTTCATCTAGATTTTCTCAATAAGTATTAAGTATTTTGCCTGTGTTGTGTTTCGCCATTTGGATAACATTTCCAGATATATGTTGGCAATTGATGAATTGATAGCCGAACCCATTCTATCATTTTAATTTGATTAATTTAATTAGCTTCTATTCTTATAGTCGCGTTTTAAATCATTGTAATCATTAATTAGTTCTCATATCATTAAATAGTTGCATTATCATACAAGAACTTTAAGCTAAAATTATTGTTTGATAAAATTAGAGGGTTTCTTTAGCTAATTTGATTCTAATAAGTCAGTTCTTTTATAAACCTTTTATCAACTCATCATAGTTTGACTCTATTAAGACGTTGGCGAGAGAGCAAAGGGAAAGGCCAAACTAGAAGAGGTAGGATCTGTTGAAGCGTAATGCAGTAGTACTATAAGACCAGGTGTCTTACTAAAAGCCTAATAATTAGGGTAGAGGCCGTCCTCGTCCAATAAGAGGGTACTCTAAACACCACTTCTCTAACCAAACACTATAACTGGGAAATTGCACCTCTGATTAGCCTACGGAACCCTTGTTATTACCCAATCACACGTCGTTACTCTAACAACCTCCTTTCTTAGATTACTGTTATTGCCTTTTTATGGCTTTTACCTTTTTCTCTCTTTATAAACTAATTTTGCTTCACCATTTCAAATTACTTAAAACAAACAACTAGCTTTATGTTAAAATAACACTCTATTATTAGGGATTTACTTGTCACAAGTGTTTGGACACGCTCTACGCGCTAAGTGTTTTTATATGTAAGTGTTTATGACACTTTGTTTTAATCAGAATTGTAAATTTAATTAATAAATTAAGAGTTTTGGATGCCAAAATACGACCAAAACTCTGCTATCATAGAACCGTAATTAAATCTTATTAACATTTTTAAAAATTATGGCTACCTTCAATGTAAATCAGTGTTAAGTATAATTAATTAATGAAAATAAGATATTAGTGTAGTAAAATCATACAATCCCTTAAATTTTTTTACAGTTATCAAACAATAGATGGTAAAACGTACGTATTTTACTACGTTTTTATTAGCTTGCTTTCTTGTTTGTTTGTTTGTTTGTTTGTTTGTCCGGTACAAATCTGGCAATCGATTTCTAACTAACTTCCCGAATAGCTAGACATTTGAAACATTTAGCATAGCTTCAGAACACGATGACAATGCATTATTTTAATACTTTTAGCCATCTTTCAGCAGAATTTAATTGGTTATCTTCAAATTTTGCTTTATGGAAAGTTAGTTCGGAAAAAATCCGCAAGTTTTTTTATTTGTTTTGCCATGTCCCATATTTACGCTATCTTCATTTTGACGGGTTTCAAATTTGTGATTTTTTTAAATAAGAGATAAACATTGAATGACAGCAAAACAGGAAATATATCGATTATATTATTTATCGATTATATACATATTTCAAATATATATCGATGGCACGGTTTAGATTTGGTGTTGGGGAGATCTGTTGTACAAAGATTTGTCCTTTTATAGGTTTAAGATCAGCTCTCTAGATGGTTGTCATTTAAGTGAAGTAAATAAATTCGGAACTATTTTTTTTCACTAACATTATGTATTATATAACAATAACAATTATATTATCAACATTACATACGATTACAACAGAAAATTTAAAAACGTAGATAAAAACGTAGTATATAAAAAGTTCTTTTTATCTTGAAATTATTAGCCATTTTGATATTACTAAGGAACTCATCAAAAATACGTGGTTCTGTCATGTTTCCAATTATCATGCCAAATAACTCTAATTATAAATTGATACTTGTTATATTATATATCTATATAAGTCCCTTGTTTTAAAATCCCCATTGTTTCTTAGCTCCAGAAGTTTGTGTGATTGCAATTTTTTACTTCCCCCTCCCTAATTTCATTCCTTAGGGGTTGAATTTTTTTCTATAAAAATCCATCTTTAAGCCTCGTCAGGACTGCCGAGCCGAACCGAGGAAACGAGTCGAGCATTGGTCTCTGCGCATGTCCAGTTTAAAGTTCACCTGCGCACTCAGACTGGGCATGCGCAGATTTCACTGTTCGGCTCCGGCTCGTTTCCTCTGTTCGGCTCGGCAGTGTGGACGAGGCTGTAAGGGTGCTTATGTCCTAAGACAAGGCCTTTTTAATATTTTAACTTAGCTAAGAAAAACTCTAGATGAAAAAACTGTTAAACTGGCTTATTATGCGCATTTTCATTCTAGAATGGTATATTGCATTGGAGAATGGGGAAGTGCCCTATGTTCTGAGAAAATTTTTCTGTTAAAAAAAAGCTATTCGTACTATAACGAGATCTAAATCTGATGCTCATTGCAAGGAGCTGTTCATCAACTCTGGAATACTAACATTCTATTCAACTTATATTTGATCTATTTTAAACTTTGTAAAGGAAAACTATAATACTCTCAATAGTAAGGACCATGATTATAGCACTAGAGGTGAAGCAATTGCTTTACCTCCACATAATCTTACTAAAACTTGTCGATCCCCATTGATACTGGGTATCAAGTGCTTTAATAAATTAGACAAAGAAACTAAAACCCTTCCAATTAAAAAATTTAAAAAAATTATTTTTAGTTAAAGCTTACTATTCTGTAACCGAATTTTTAGAGGACAGTTTTTGAATGTATCTCTTTACTTTATGCCTACAGTGAACTTTGTATTTTCTTTTTATTACATTATTATTATTGTTACTGTATTATTATTATTGTTACTTTTAATGTATATATGATTGACTAAGTGAAGCTTAATGTTAATATGCAACCACTGTTAATTAATATATAAAAAAATAAATAGAAGCAGTAGCTTAAGTGGCTTCGATTCCCACTCTCTCTATATTTTCCTCTCCCCTTACGGGTGAAATTTTTAGAAAACAAATGTATTATCTTTCCAAAATAAAAACTTCCTAGCTCTAGTTCACACTTATTCTTATCCCTTTGGAAATTCGTAAAAATTATGCTGTTTTTTCAAAATACCTCATTGTGAATTACCATAACCAATTCGGACCCTCTACCTATTTAGATAATCATTGGCCATGTGTAAATGAGTAAGGGCTCTTAATTTTTATATATTTGAGAAAAAAGGCAGTCAATAGTTAATCATATCTCAGTGTTTTTGGGCGAAAAATATAAAATAAATAAATATTAAGATTTTCACACAACCTATAGTTACGTATATAAAGTCACATTATCTATTTATATAAAATCACTTTATTTCATGGATTACTTAACTTTTTTCCTGTTATCTGTATTTGTTGCACGGCGCAGTTCCGACTTTATTGGAGTCAAAATGGCTAAAGGAAATTCATTAACTTTTATCCAGTGGTGTGTTCTAATATGTAGCGCATATTGGACCTTGCTTCATCGAAAAATATTGACTAAAACCTATTTTTTTATTTGTTTAACACAACTACAAAATTTACATTGTAACAAGTGATTCTGTTGTAATATTTAGGGTTTTTTATACAAATATTTTTATAAGCATAATTAAGATCATTGAGATTAAATTCAATCTTGAATAAAATGTTGGTTATAATGCCTTATAATAAAATAGAGGTACATAAATAATATGTACAACAAATAAAAAAAAATAAAATAAAATAAAGATTATTTTTTTAAATCTAAACCGATTTTCTTACTCCATTTCATCTATTGATAGGGTTCATGGTAATAAATTATTTTTGAAATAGATAAGTTCTTGTGTACATCAACATAATAAGAAATTAAATAGAACATGACAGTTTTATGGACTTTAATTACAACCTGCTCTAAATATATCATCGAATTATTAATAATTTATGTAGCCAAGGCTACATAAAACATATGTTACATTTATACTTCAATAAATAAAAAGGAAGGAAAAAAATTCCAAAAATTATCTTTGATAGAAAGTTATGTATTTTATTAGAATTATGTATTCTATTATTACGGAGGTATTTTTCCGATCAATTTTATACGAAGGAATGATCCATCAAGATGCCGAATTTAAGGTTGAACAGAACCTGGTCATTAAATGTGTAAAATTATGCGCATATTTAATATTAAAATCTTGTAAAGTTACAAAAGGCTTTTAATAGAAGACGAGCAATTTTACTATTTTTGTGGAAGTTTTAAAATAGATTCTAGTGAGTAAAACCTACTATCTCTGGAAAATTATTTATTCATGAGATCATTCTCAATTTATCACTTCCTTAAAACAAATTATTCCTGTGTTTATGTTTAAAGGAATTTAAATTCCTCTGAAGTCAACAAAATTTCTTTTAAATTTAAATACCATCTAGATATTTACTTTTTTTTGAAGATCTGAATGCATTGTTTTATTTAATCGTATGCGCATAATATGCATGTAAAGAAAATATTGCGATGGTGAATGTGAGTTTGTGAGTTGGATGGATTAACTAATTTTATGATACTTGGCGTGAAGAATTTAATAATGGTTTCCTTGTGGTCTTTCAGTGTTTGTCTATGCAATTTACTTGAGGTCTAAACTTTTCCTATTTTAGCTATTTGAAAATTTAACCAGAATTGTTAGTATTTTTACCTAGGTATTCCCAGTAATCTCCTTAAGTCCCTCACACATAATTTCTAAATTTGTAATTTTCTCCTTGTTCGGCTTATATTAAGGCGATCATTCCCTCGTACATTGGGGGTAAATTTATTCAGGTGTATTTGGTCTGGCTATCCTCAAAAAGAATGGTAAACGAAAAACAATGCGGATAAAATTAGACCGAAAATGCCATTCGGCTCATAAAACGCCGTGTTTTCCTGGTAGGAGCTTAATTTTTTCCACCCAATTTCCCCTGAATAAATATATTCTACATATCGATTATTTCCCATGAAAAAATTTTAGTTCGCCGTTCTACCAATAGAGCGTGTAATGCTCTATGTTGTATGCTAATTTAATAAAAGTGTAATGCTGTTCGTCTCTTTTTCAGGCGAATAATGCATTGCTCGACTAAGAACAAGGTGTCCCTTGAAGTTCTCTTGACCACTGCTAGGTTGTTCTGCATGTTTATTTTCCACATGTTTAACTATCTATGTTATCTAGTTATCTTTAGTGTTATTTTGGTACTAATAATCTTCAATTAAATTTAAATTGTATGTTCGGGTTTTTTTGTACAGTATAATTATGAATAATTACTCAAAACGATGATTTCTCGATATGATGATTTCACTTATGAATTTGATTATATTGTTAATTAGTACTTGGTTAATTTTTTCGCGATCCGTGATTATACTGCCATAAGATTACTGCTGATAGTTTTTCATATAATTTATGTCAATTTACAAGCTTACTCAAACACGATGAGATTAAAAAGTTCTGGTTTGTACTTAAAGGGTAAAGAATCCTATCTAAATTCTTAATCAAAATAAAATAAATATTTCCAACAAAGAAATTCGGTAAACAATAATAATTTCTCCAAGCAAGTTCACAAGTTCATCTGAAGCCAGTTCGATTGAAACATATTGATATATTATATCAAAATTTCACTTTTTTCCAATTCAGCTGAACTTTGGCCGTAAATCTTTCAACCGAGCTTCGGACTTCGTTCAACTGCGTTTTAATTGCGTCGTAGTTCGGCCAATAAACTTCCGAATAACCCTAGATTTTTTTCTCAGTGCGCGAAACAGGAACAACTCTATATATATGGTTACGTGTAAAATTACCCACATACACCATATTTTATGTGTATGTATGTTTGTATGTTGCCATTCCACATTGTTATTGATGGTTGAAAATCGTTATAACCTATCGCTAAATCATTAAAAGCATTTGTATTTGATAGCGTGGTACGTAAAGAAGCTTCTAAAGTTATATTCGCACTGGACTTTATTTTTTATTCTATTTATGTTCCTTGTAAAATACTTTTAATAATTTAGTTTACTTGCCTGTAGTCAAATAAATCTTTTGTATCCTATGATAATACTAGTAGCTTTTATTGTAGATTATTTCATTATAGAATTTATGTATCTCAAGTGGTTATTTTTTATAGAATTTTATGTCCGTTTTAAATACATCTCTTGAAGTGCACTGGAAGATAATCGGATTGTATTATTATTATAACTGGTTGGTGCTAGAGAGAGATTGGCTTGACTTTAATTCCACAATGCACATCTCACAGTAAGGATCAACCCGTACCTATTATTAATTTTATTACCTGGACTTTAAAACTTGGTGAACAAATGCCATGACGTCACAATCAAAAGAGAAAAGGGACTTTGCTGGTTTTTACGACATCTCTGTGATTTACTATTGAAAATTCCTTATCTATTCAAATATTTTTTATGGAAAAAACACATTCCTTGATAGCACATTTATTGCTCAGCCATGACCCTACATAAGACTTTATTAGTATATAATATGAAGATGGAATAGAATTAATGTGCTTTGTAGATGGAATTTTATTTGTTGTTTCCTATATTTTCTGCTAAGTGCTAAACCGAAGACAGACTAAATATCATACACATATTATGTGACTATATGACATCTATATCTATCGTATCTGGTTATTGTCAGCGAACTTCTGCATTGCACAAAGTGTATATTGCTGTTCAGATTCTATAATCGAATAAAAAGATTGCAAAGTTCTTTGTATAGATCAATCGATCATTCTTGTGAGACGGATATTTGTATTTACTAAAGAGTTAAGTTTAGTTTGCTAAAGAGTTAGTTTTAAGTTTAGCAAACGACCTAGTTTTATTAAGAAAGTTAATTGAAAACATAAAAAAAAAAAAATTATTTCTCGAAAATGGTTCCGACGATTTTAATTAAAAATTTTATTTTTTAGACCTTTTTCACATGAATTTGACCACAAATTACGTTTTCTTGAGGAAAATAGCAATAGTTGCAAAGGTAGAGAGGTAGAGTTCATTTCCACACTGGGGAAAAACTATTTTTATTGTAAATTTTAATAAAATGTAAAATATTAATTGTAAATACGAAAAAAACCCGAACCAACACTGGAAGTTGTAATTATGTAATAATATGAGAAACCTTAGTTCGAGTTGTATCGGATAGACAAAGAGAGATAAAGATACAGAGATAAAAGTAGTGTGATGCTGCGAATATCGATTTTGAGATTTGATGAACTTACGTGTTTCAAGGTCATCTTAAGCCGAAAAAGTAGTAAATAAGTGGTCTGTTTCTGTAGTTTGTCCAGACGTAAGTTCGTATTCCTTTTTTGATAAAGATGACATTAATTCATTAGTTGTATTTTATGCCGAATTAATTCGAGAGGAATATTATTCTCCTCATTTTCGTCATAATCACAAATCACTCTTTGTTTTTCACTAAAAACTCGATATAAACAGTTATTTTAATTAAACAAAACAGCAAATTAGTTTTGCTAAATGTAAACAAATTCGCTAATCGTTAAAGTGAAGTACTCCTTTTTTTTCGCACTAGGGCGGAAAAAAGAAGAATTATGAACACGCATGCGCAATGAATACAGCTACGAAAAGAATCACTTTCTTCGCATCTAAACAGAGATATAATGTTTATATTTCGTATCAATCGTAGATAAACAGATTTTTTTTTTCACTTTTTTTACTACTTTTAAGTTTCATTGCAGCATCTTGTTTATACAATGAGTTATATCGTTAATCAAATTACTAGTTTTTAGATCTCCGTATATAAAAGACTAATTGCTTGAAGTGGTAAATTATACAAATGCTAAGGCATTGTGACGATAAGAATTAATTGTTAAGAGAAGTAATCGCGATGAGTTAACCATGTGAAGAAGAGTCGGGAAAAGAACACTTGGAGAAGACAAAAACAACTAGAAGGAAGCGCTTGTCAGAATCAGAGGTTAAACTAAGAAGAGGTTTCTTAGCATTAGATTTGTCAGAAGCGTTGAAGTCTGACCTTGCCTAGTGCCAATTAACTCTCGCGGTAGAAGCCGTTGCTGTTAAAGAGATTTGGGTGCCATTTGTCCGAAGCTGGGTCTAGACGCGCCAGATTCTTTACACCTCTTTGATTCCCTCGGAGTTGAAGAATTTCTCTCATCAAGATAAGGAGGTGAAGCTTGTTTCCTCGAAACGCTTGGTCTGCCGTTGTTCTTCTCATGGCTCGATTTAATCCACCGCAACATCCTTTCCTATACAGAGCCCTAGTCTTGGACTCTGTTACGGAATTTTAAACAACGCTCAGATAAGACCCCTATCGCAACTACTAATCAGATCGGTATTTTTGACAAGAACTCATCTCTATTTCATTGATACTTCCAACCACTTTTCTCTATAAAAAAATATTCTTTGGCTATAATTTTTTTTTTACTTTTTTAATGCTTTATATCAGCTGTACTAATGTAAGATGGTGAATTATAATTACAAATCAAAATTTAATTAAATTAAACTGTTCTTTTTAAAATAAGTAAATAATAACGTAAAAATAACTTTAAAAGAGATACTTCGTGTTATCAGAATACAGTTTTTATTTCTCATTTAAAGAGAAAGTATTGTGATGGAGCGAAAATTAAATTTTGAGATGTTGATGGATTTACACGTTCTGAGGTCCCCCGAGTCCAAAAAAGGGTTTTTAAAAAAATTCTGTCTATCGTCTGTGCAGACGCGTGGAGCCTAAACTGGTGTGTTCAGATAAATCATACCCTAATTCGAAATCGATAAATTAATTTTAGCTCCAAATCTAGGGGCTACCCCACAAAAGCTCTGAAAATTCGTGAAAAGAAATTATTTGTCGAAAACGGTTCCAACGATTTTGATTTAAAAAATTCTAAAATGTAGTCCATTTAAATACGGATCTAACAAGACAAGTCGTTATATAAGCCGTTTTCTCAAGACAAATCCATTTTCCGGGATATTGATGAAAATAAATCTTATTTTCTTAACCATCTGTTGAACACATTTTAAAAAATCGGTCCAAGACAACTCTGGCAAACTTACACATATACGAGTTCAGGATTACTTAGCCCAGTGTTTTCCGTTTATTAGTTTTCGAGTTTTCATAGGTACATTTTATTATTATTGAACATTTTATCAAAATTTATCATAAAAATAACTTCTCCTCGGTGGGGAATATAACCCGGCCTCTTTTGCTATTTTCTTTTTAACTCGAACAAAATTATTCCCGAGATACCGACTTGTATTTATTTCTTCATTCAATTTTTTCGTTAATTTATTTATCCCCTATTTATTTGTTGAAGGTTCTATAGGAGGGTCCCTAAAGGTGGGTTCACAATTCACAACTAGCAAATCAACACGCGTATCCTGTATAGTATGTCTGTGTTGATAACAATAATATTCATGTTTTCTTGGATCTGGAAACGATATTATATGAGGAAGTTATAGTCTTAGTTGTGTGGGACTGATATTTTGTTTAATTTTCAAAACCACTTGTTTTCATAGATATTTTGTTTTACTTTCGAAACCACTTGTTTTCATAGATATTTTGTTTTACTTTCGAAACCACTTGTTTTCATAGATATTTTGTTTTACTTTCGAAACCACTTGTTTTCATAGATATTTTGTTTTACTTTCGAAACCACTTGTTTTCATTGATATTTTGTTTAACTTTCGAAACCACTTGTTTTCATCGATATTTTGTTTTACTTTCGAAACCACTTGTTTTCATAAATATTTGGTTTAACTTTCGAAACCACTTGTTTTCATAGATATTTTGTTTAACTTTTGAAACCACTTGTTTCCATAAATATTTTGTTTAACTTTCGAGACCACTTGTTTTCATAAAAAAATGTTGGGAATTAAGACGAAGAGATATTTCAGAATTAGTGCAATGATTAAATGTCGTACACATATATATATAAAAAAAATGGTAGGATATTAAGGGCTAGAGGAGAAAATTTGCTTTGGTTTTATATGGATTATAGAAATTTAGATTCGCTTTTTTTGAAAAGAACATTTTATTTGAGTGAAGAAGTATGCTGGGATGCATTACTCTTTACTCTCACTATATTTCTTATCGGAAAGAAATTGTTTTGGATTTTTAACATTGACAGTTAAAGAGGCTTTACTGTGCTTTATGACAGGGTTTTGATTGGGGCCGACTAACTTATGGAACGTTTATGATCTATTAAATGTATTTTTTATTTTACTTGCGATAGTTTTAACTTATCCCTGTTCGCAGCAGTTGTAACATTTGTTTTTTTAATTAAGCATGAGTATGTGACGGTGGTTAGTATCCCACGGGCTGGATGTAAGTTTGGTGGTGCACAGTGGTTAGAAAAGTGTGTGAACTGAGAGCCCTATGTGCCTAAGTTCCTGAGAGCCCGAGGGTCAGGCTGTATGCGGAGATATCCCGTGACTTGCCCGCGCCTGAGTGATTAGAACCTATTTACTAGTTATAGCTTGAGGGAGTCGAGTTGGACCGAATCCCTCCTCAGTCACTCTTCACCGAGTCCAGTCCACCCGTGAAATCTTTAGATTCATCATTTCCTTCAACAGTTAAACACGGCTCCTTAAATTATTCGGTTCTTTTGGTTATTAGGCTCATCGGAAATAATAAGGTTTATGAGTTTGTCTGAAAGAGTTGGACAACTGTTCTGAACTTGAAAACATTTGATGCACTCCGTCACTTAACGGATCTGGTCAGACCTCCTTGGAGAAATCCATAGATTTCTTGGTAGTGTTGGCTGTTGGGCAAGGCTTGGGTCACTTTCCAGTCAGATTCCAGGGATACTTTTACTGAACTCATATTTTCATTAGGTCCACTGAAGATTCATTTTGCCGAAGCTATACATCTAGCTTGTTGCACAATTGAAACTTTTTGCACTCTATACTGTTTAATTTACTTAAAATCATTTTTCAACATAAAATAATTTGCAATTGATATCAATACGAATTACAGTAGAAATAAAATAATATATATATATATATATATATATATATATATATATATATATATATATATATATATATATATATATATATATATATATATATATATAATGTTTTCTTTCACTGTTAAAAAAATAAATACTCTGTAAAATTGTTATTTATTTTTTATTAGTCTTGAGTTGTTTTTATGCTTGTTTGTTTGTTTTTACTAACTGGAGGATCTGTTGTCGAAGCTATGCGATGCTGAGGAATACCTTGCTTAAACAAGAGCAACCCACCGCCGATAACTTGAGTTTTGGACATTGGTCGTCGCATCGCCCCTGTAGTTTTTCATTACAAGTATGCAAGGTTTATCGAACCTTTTCTTCGACGTTCTCGTGACCTATTAAAAAATTCCAATGTGACGTCACGTCTCTCCGAAAAGTCATTGTTTTAGGAAATTAAAGTAATTAAAGTCTGTTTGCCGGGGATTGGGGAGCTCCGTAAATGAAGATTGTCCTCTTCGTACAACAAGAAGCTTAATTAGAAAGAAGGAATATGTCTCGGGAGGTAGACGAGACAGGAATTATAACTGATATTTTTCTTTTTCCGGAGGAGTGTCTTCTCTCCTGTGGACGGGAGGGAGTCCTGAAGATCTTTTGAAACTTCTCTTTAAGGAGGGAAATACTTCGGTGGGTCCCTCTTGTTCTGATGTAGTGGTGGCTTCTTCTTTGTCTGGACCCCGGAGCTGGAGAACAAGGTAGCATCCTTGTTCGACTCGCCCGGCTATCTCGCACGTCTCCCGGTGGGAAGGAGTTAGGAATTCGCGGCGGAGTTTCTTATTAACGTGTCACCGTTGTCCGGTGAGCCCTCGTGACAAGTATTTGACAATATTTACTCACGCTGTTCCACCGCTACAAGAAACTAATTACGACAGCCTCCCTTGCTCAGCGGCCACCCCCTTCCACTGCCCTCTCGAACCTTCCGTCTTTTTTCAAGTGGTTCTTGCCTTCTTCTTCCTAATGCCGTTCTTCTTCTTAATGTATACTCTCGGCATGGTACTGCGAGACCTCGATAAGACAGACATTACCAAGCCGCACTTCTTACAGTCAAACTGGTTTTTTACTTCTCTTTACCTTTATTTCGTATCATTTCCCTAGATTATAAAGAACTCTCCTCTTCAGTACTTCATATTTTAATATTTTATTGTACAACAGTATCAAAGTGCATACAGCAAAGACCTTAGGTAGCGGCGCAAGTGAAAATATTGGCCCTATTTTCACTAAGACGCTATTTTAAGATAATTAAGAAAAGTTATGTCTAAAAAAACTAAATAATATTTGAAGAACTTTATGAGGTATTAGAACATCAAAATCATTGGAATAGTTGCTGATATTATATTTTAAGAATATACGAGACAATACTGTAAAACTTAACTGGACATGTAAATAGGCAACTTTACGCAATTTTGCTGTTATTTTATTATCCAGAATATCACTTCTGTACTTGCCATTCCTCTAGGATTCCACCAAGAATATTAGATGCTTCGACTTAGGTTCCAAGGAGATGCATATACCCTATGATATGGAGGGGTTGAAATAGTATTTTTTTATTTATTTTTTTCATCGTTCTAAAGTTATTGATTTTCTGTAACTTATTATTAGTTCATATGAAGTTTTTTTTAATTTAATTTAATTGCCATTTATTTAAATAAATATGTACATCCAAACATAATAAGGAATACATAGATTGTTTTTAATACATTTCAAATCGGCCTACGGCCGTGGCACCACATATGAAGTTGAAGTATTAAAAAAATAAATGGTCTGGGAAGTTGAAGTATTAAATTAATAAATGCTCTGAGGTAATTTATACTTTCTCATATAAAATTATGTTGTGGTTTAGTCGCTCTTTCACATAATAAGCAGCTACCCATTTATACAGCGATGCGGGGTGAACACCGAGTAGGGACTCGGTGGGGTGTTCACCCCTGTGAACACTCAGCGGTCACCCATCTAAATTGTGACTACACCCATGCTGCTTAACTTTATTGATAGGACAACCCATGCTCTCTTAGACGAACTACCCCCTCCCTTTTTTTTGTGATTGTTTGTATTATTCAAGATGGTCCAAAAGTCTCCCCCCCCCCCCCCTCTTAACTTTTGAACGGGTTGAGATAAATTAATGAAACTTGGGGGATCTGTACCATGTAAAAGGAAGAAAGGCACTAGGAGCGACCACCCACTTTGCCCCCAGGCCATCCAACTTCAAAATTTCTAATTGGAGTGTGTATTTTTAGTGGTAGATTTGGATTCTACGGTGAAAAATAAGAATATTTTACTTCTAACTTTTTTTCTATTCCCAATATTTTGCCAATATTATGGGGGAAAAGTATAAAAATGGTAGATTTCAGCGCCTGGGGGCAAAATGGGTGGTTGCCCCTAGTACGTAAGTAGATGAATGCAAACTTCCATTACATGGTACCCAGTTCCGCAATCATTTATTTCAAACCGTTTAGATTTTATAACGATATAAGTGTCGGAAGGGTTATTTTGCTGTCTTTGCCCCCCTATAGGGGGCAAAATATTGGAGATAGAAAAAAAAAATTCCAAGTAAAATTTTATTATTTTTCACCGTAGAATCCAAATATGCTATCTAAAATATACACTCCATTTTGAAGTGTTGAAGTTGGGTGGCCTAGGGGCAGAGTGGGTGGTGGCCCCTAGTGCGCGATGGCATGAAAACAAATTTCTCTTTACGTGGTGCGGATCCCCCAAGTTTAATTAATTTATCTCAAACCGTTCAAAAGTTAAAAGGGGGGGGGGAGACTTTTGGACCCCCCTGTTTATTAAAGAGTTAAACGTTAAACATAGGAAATCGTTCTTTATATTGAGATTATTTGTAAAGTTATTCGTTTTTACAACACCATTCCTACAAAGATACCTGCCATATACGGCTTTCTACCAATATAGTCTACATCGGTACCAGAGAGAATTGGTATGGAAGAAAGGGAATAGGTGAGGAAAAAAGAGAAATACAAAACAAGCAGCAAGTAGTGCAGAGTTAAGAATCTTGTTAGTGTGTTTTTTTAAAAATAAATAAGAAGTTAAATAGAAAATCTTTATTTGTATTCTATTTTCTTTATATTTTCAATAAATCAATTATAATATAGTTTTATATTCCTATAATTGAAGGTAAACTGTTCTACGTATAATTTACTCCCTTTCACTTATAACTTATACACCAGAATAATTATACTTGTTTTTATTATACGTGTACACTCAGGATTTTTTTTCTGTAGGGGGGAGGGGTGGAACCCAAAGCCGTTAAAAGTAGAAGTATTCCTAACCGGGGAGGGGGATGTGCAATTGTACAATGTATAGCCTATAAGGGTGAAATTATAACCAAAATAATAATAAAATACCCTTAAATTGTATTAAAGAGAGTAAAAAATGTCTATACTACATTATTAATATATAATATATAAATTTAACACACATAACTTCCCTGTCCCCTCTCCCTACCCCTTCGTTGGTGTGCCATGTTTGAGAGTAGATGTTTAACTGAATGTTATAAATGTCAAATACAATGTAGGTTTTTTCTAATTTATTTTATAGCCCTTTAGATGATTATGATTCATAAGTCTTTACTTTATAAAAAATACTTATGGAAAAAAATACAAAAGAAAAACATCAACAGTCAATAAAACTTACATTAAAAACTATATAATAGTGGTATAATTAATTTTAAATTCAAATCAGTCTTGTGAAATGGACAAATATTATCTTTTTTATCACACTTTGAAACTTTTATGTTTCCACACACAGACAATACATATATGTGTACATATTTGTGTTTATATATATATATATATATATATATATATATATATATATATATATATATATATATATATATATGTGTGTGTGTATGTGTGTGTGTGTGTGTGTGTGTGAGTATTATGTATGTATATATAAATCTTGGATGAAGGTGTGAGGTGGTATAGTAATGTTGATATAGTGGGACTATTAGGTTAGTTTATATTAGTAGAGAGGAATCAAGTGCAGAAAGGCCATTAGGGCACTAAGTATGTTCTAATACGTGCCTTCTTATTGAAGGCACTTTGTCTGCCGCTCCTTGAATTTTTATTGGCTTATTAGTGGCTGGCCATGGGGTGCCCGGACCCCCTGCACTACGTGGACACAGACCAAAGACTCGATCCGAATCATAAAGTCCGGTTCCAACTCGGCCTTATGGCCGTTTTTTTTTTCTTCTCTCTTCTCTCTGCAGTTTACTTATGTCGACTTGAAGAAAATAAAAGAAAAATCTTCCTTTTTCGGCTATAGATGGACTACTTGTAACGATTATTCAATCTATATCGGGTCATCGATCTGATTTTTATTTTTAATTTTTTGTAATCTTTTACCCGAATAATAAGGAGATTGAGCTTACCTATTGAAATCGTTTACTTTCATATGAACACTTCTTTGCCTGGTAAAACATCAATGTTAATATATGTAATGATATTAATTTTAAATTCTACTCAATGTGTGGTCTTTGTAAAAATTAATTAAAATATATAGTTAATTAATTAATATATATATATATATATATATATATATATATATATATATATATATATATATATATATATATATATATATATATATATATATATATATATATATATACATAATTTTTTAAACATGAACATTTTTTTAAGTACTGTGGTTGTTGATTTTTTTTTTACATAAAAACGAATTTTTTTAACTGTTCTTATACAGATTTTCATATGTTTTTGATTAAATTAATTTTTTTCTGAAATATATAATAATTCATTTAAAAAAATTATTATTAAAAAATAAATGTATATACCTCACAAAAAAGTTAAGTTAACTAAAAACGTGTAAAAACACAAATATTTACAGCAAATTCACCATACATTGCGCCTATATATTATCAGGAGTAATGACTTATTAAGCATGCTTTAGTCTTATATGAATACATGTACAGTAGAACCCCGTTAATCCGGACAGTCGGGAATCCGGACCGTCCCACATGGAGAATGCAAATTCGTATCAATGAATATTATATCTTTTTACTTTTCCTCACTACCTATAGTAGGAAAAGTATTGTTTTCAACAAAACATTTTTTTTCGAGATTTCAACGGAATTATCCGTTTTAGGTGTTATAAGACCTCCTGAGTGGTTTTCAGCATGACGTCTGTATGTATGTATGTGTGTTATCATCGTAGCGCCCAAGGTATTCAGTGGTGCCGCCCGCAAAATCAACTTTTTCCGCCATCTTGAACCCAGTTTGCTGAGTCAGCAAAAAATTTATAAAAAAATCGTAAAAAATCGATTATCGTCCTGATCGAGTTGAAATTTGGCACGAATGTACCTCTCTGTATGGCAACAACAAGCCCACCAAATTTCATTTTGATATTGGCCGCTATTTTGAAGTTATCAATTTTTGAATTTTTAAACTTTGACGGTTAATAATACCGAGGGTGTAAATAGGTTTTTGACATATAGCATATCGTTGGAACCGGAAAAAATTAAGGAACAAATATAAAAAAAACCGATAAAATTTCATTAATTAGTTTAAAAGTTATAAGCGAATATAATTATTTATTAGTGCGATAATTTTGATGACGAGTTTGTTTTACATCTGTCAAAATACCGCCAAACTTCTAATAATTAAATAAAATATAGCTATTAAAAATAAGGTATTTTTTTAAGAATGATAATAAATCAGTTAGTTCAGAACGGCCACCCATCCAAGTACTGACCACGTCCAATGCTGCTTCGCAGCAGGAGAGGCCACTTTAGTGGCCTCTGAATTGTGGAAAAGTTCCGAGGTACCCCGTACCCGATTTTTTATTTATCAATTTAAACGTTGACGTATTCATTTCATAAATAAATGAATATTGTCCTTTAATTCATAAGCTATATGTTAACGCCTTGATTTACACATAGGACTGTCGTGACTCTGATATTGAGGAGCGCATATCACGCCAAGATATGAATTCCCTGGGTGGCGGCCCCCCAGTGGCGGCCTTCCAGGGGTTGACGAGCGGAGCGAATAGGATGCCCCTTAGTACTTAAAAAAAAAAATGTATATTAACATTTTATTTACAACGTAGTGGCCCACTTTCTAGTTTAATCTGTGTTATTTTTCTATTAAAGGTGTGAAAGTAATGGATAATTCCTACGTAGAAAGTACGTAGAAGAAGGGAATTTTCTTATATCTCAAGTCATTAATATTTTGGTTTATTATTTAAAGGAGCTTTGGGAAACCCACAAGCTGGCTGGTATGACAGGTTCAGTTTACATAGTTTAGACATAAGGGCGACCTTTACTAAAAACCGGTCACCACATATTTCCTTTTGCATAATTATAACGAGAGAAAAATTTAAATACCTGGAATGGGTTTTTATTTTTACACATTTTCTTCGTGTAAATTAAAAATAAAAAATGGTTAAAATCAGTATCTTAAATCTTAATATCTAAGCACCTTTAGAAATGGAGTTTTTTTTTTGTAATTTCAATAATTATCTATTAACCTTATTCTATTAAAATTATATATAGGTATGTAGTGCGTCCTACTGAATTATATACTAATGATAAACGGAAGAATTTAGGTTTTGTGGCAATCAGTGTTGTCCATAGGTATAATATTAACATTTATCTTTATCCCACCAAAAAACAAATAAATCTAGAGGACAAGTAAAAAGTGAATTGGTCGAATTTTAATCAAATTTAGGATATGTACCAAAAAAGGTAGATTTTTTATTGATCTTTGGACCGTATAAGTATTTCCTAATTTCTTTATCCCAATACTTAAGTTTAAATATAATTTAGTTCTTGGTTTATCCACTTATACTCTTTCTGATTACTCATACAAAGAGCATATTTTCTCCCGATTAATAGTTTTAATTTGGTATTTTATGCACTAGTAGTTTTAACCTTTCTCGAAAGATTGTTAATGAAGCAATAATATAGTTATTTCTTATGAATGGTTTAAAGTAAAATTCTACTTTCTACAAAATTTTGTTAAGCATTATAAATTGGCCAAGTATGTGCTTTAAACACCATAAAGGGTCCGTAAGGAATTTAAATAATTACAAGATAAAAAAGTCCAGTCATGCACCATGACTTAATGAGCGAATTTTCAAAGAAATCTGCGTTTTATTGGCTTATGATAATATAGGAAAACATTGGTTTAGAATTTGCATGGGTAAAAAAAAAAATGGTACACAGGGGTACGGGGTACAAAAGTCAAAATAGTATTTACCCTTCAAGATGCATGTCGTTGGAAAGCTCTTTAAGAGTACAGTAATTGTTGTTATTTACACTTTTATCATATTTTCACATAAAATGGGGGTAAAATGGAAAAAACACGTTTTTTAGCCCCAAATTGTCAAAATTTGACCCCTAAATGGACTCCAAAAATTCTGGCCAACGAACTCATCCTATCTTTTGATATTATTGACATATTAAAATTTGTTTGAAATTTTTAAGTGCATCCTAAGGGGAGTTATCGTCTGGAGTGACACATATATACATACATATATACATACATACATAAAATAAAGTGTTAAATTTTAGGAATCGATTCAGAATGGTCTAAAACGGATTTACATGGAAAAATTTTTCAAAAATTCGCATTACAAATTTTTTGAAACCATTGCAATCGCGTAATTTTCTTTGATAATTCGCTAAAAGAACTTTTTATGTACTAAGTTCTTATATTTTCTATCATAAATTTGAAACCCGTCAAAATGAAGATAGCGTAAATATGGGACATGGCAAAACAAATAAAAAAACTTGCGGATTTTTTCCGAACTAACTTTCCATAAAGCAAAATTTGAAGATAACCAATTAAATTCTGCTGAAAGATGGCTAAAAGTATTAAAATAATGCATTGTCATCGTGTTGTGAAGCTATGCTAAATGTTTCAAATGTCTAGCTATTCGGGAAGTTAGAAATCGATTGCCAGATTTGTACCGGACAAACAATCAAGAAAGCAAGCTAATAAAAACGTAGTAAAATACGTACGTTTTACCATCTATTGTTTGATAACTGTAAAAAAATTTAAGGGATTGTATGATTTTACTACACTAATATCTTATTTTCATTAAATAATTATACTTAACACTGATTTACATTGAAGGTAGCCATAATTTTTAAAAATGTTAATAAGATTTAATTACGGTTCTATGATAGCAGAGTTTTAGTCGTATTTTTGCATACAAAAACTCTTAATTTATTAATTAAATTTACAATTCTGATTAAAACAAAGTGTCATAAACACTTACATATAAAAACACTTAGCGCGTAGAGCGTGTCCAAACACTTGTGACAAGTAAATCCTTAATAATAGAGTGTTAATTTAAAATAAAGCTAGTTGTTTGTTTTAAGTAATTTGAAATGGTGAAGCAAAATTAGTTTATATAAAGAGAGAAAAAGGTAAAAGCCATAAAAAGGCAATAACAGTAATCTAAGAAAGGAGGTTGCTGAAAACCAATAAAATTCTGCTGAAAGATGGCTAAAAGTATTGAAATAATGCATTGTCATCGTCTTCTGAGCTATGCTAAAAGTTTCAAATGTCTAGCTATTCGGGAAGTTAGTTAGAAATCGATTGCCAGATTTGTACCGGACAAACAAACAAACAAACAAACAAGAAAGCAAGCTAATAAAAACGTAGTAAAAATTGGACGAATTCGTTAACCAGCATAATCGGCCCAGCGTATCAAGATGGCGGCCATTTAAAAGATTGTTTTAGCTATGACTTTTAAAACATATTATAATTCTTTAAAATATAATATAATTCTTTCTTGTTAAAACATAATTATAATTTTATTAAAAGTTCATTTTTATTGTCCGAACGCAATGAAACTACTGCAGATCATCGATTATCGCAGTCAATCAAAACTACGGTTAAGCGAGAAAAAATGCGGTTAAGAAGGAAGGAAATTTCTAGGGCTATAAGTGACACGTTAGTTTTATTTTTGACTAGAGGAACAAAAGATTGGTCAAGCCAAGTGTTAAAAAAATATCTTGGCTTATCCAGGCACTTATTTTGAATTAATAATTGACGGATAGTGCATTAATGGTCACACGCTGGTTGGGTTGGGGGTAGAGAGGGAAGAAGTGGAGCCGAAAAAAGGGAGGTGCGTTCAGTAGGTGTGCCTGACGGTTAAGCGAGAGAAAGACGGTGAATTGGGAGACGGATAATCGAGGTTCTACTACCATTTACTCCTAAGTGTCTAACCCTTATATAAGTTCTTAAGGTAATATTTTTTTAAGGGGGGGGGGGGATTTTCTCTCAAAATATATGACGTAAGAAAATTCCTAAAAAATTATTATTTTTTTTGTTTTTCGCAAAGAATAACTATGATTTTTTCGTTGATTTGTTAAAATAATAGATGAGGGACACGAAAAACGCAATTTTCAAGAACAAATGTCGCTAAGATTAATTGGTAAAAAACAAAGCAAATATATATGTTTGTACTCAGGGCGTCCTCTTCTTTTATTTAACACCCCACGTGGTGCATTTCTGTACAAAAAAAATGTCAACCCCTTAAACTTAAACCCCTACTTTTTGAGGGATGATTTTTTCGGGCTTACCTATAATATCCCTGCAATTGGGTAATTTAATTACTAATTACACATTACTACAAAGTTACAGATAAATGTGTTGGGGACTTTTGGAGATCGGGTGCGTTACGCAGACTGACGGACGGACGGAAGTACAAGCGCAGGAATGTTTAGAGGTGGTTAGAGGTGGTTAGAGGTGGTTAGAGGTGATTAAGAGTCCTTGTTTTTGGCTACGGACCCTAAAATCATCTCATTAAATAAGGCATCGTTCGGTGGCATTAGCCGAATTGCTAATAGGTCTTATCATGAGCAATTCTTCAGAATAATTTTAAGATTTACTAATTGATATTGTTAATAATATGTTTCTTCTATCGCTGTTACTATTAGTGCAATTAAACAAACGTCCTTCATAACTTCTTGTAAAGCATTGTGAGAGAAAAGTGCCTGCTCCTAAGAAAATGTTTTTTATCAATATACCCATTAGACTTTTAATTTTATAGTCTATGTCTATAGCATATATAATTATAAAATTTACAATAATTTTATTTTTATAACATTATTATATTTAAATAATTATGCTAATAAATCTCATGTTTACTGTATATGGGAATTAAAACGTTATTAATTTTGACAAAAGTCGACTTTGATCTTACTTGCTTAATAGTTCATTATGTTATTTTTTTAAAAATGAAACTTTTTTTTTATATAACTAGTCTTATCAAATTAATAGTGACTCAATTGACATAATAGTGATTTGATTTAATTGTGACTTAATTCAGTTCGATTCAGTCTGATTTAATTTAAAGCAATAAGAACCCTTTCCAAAAAATTGTCTCTTATCTCGTTGACTTCGAATTAAAATGGCCTTTCCTTATTTATTTCAATAATATTCCATTTTAAGACAAATGTGTCTGGCTATATTGTGTTTAGAAATTAGATTTAAGGTACGTTTTCCTAGACAAAACTCCAGTGATAGACATAGAATGTTAGTGGACGATTCCCTTCTGAGATTACAAGTTACCGTTTATATAGCCGAGGGACTCCAGCGTTCATCTCTCGATATTCGCTGAGCGATTTCAACCGCATATTCCTGAAGCAGTCATATTCGCTGTCATTTGCGTTTCATTTTGAGTTTCCCACTTATTTATTCAGTGAATATGTCTTCTCTGACTTCCAAGCTGATAAAATTGTTATTTGGTATCTGAGGGCATGGCAGTGCGAAGGCCAAGTTCCAGTAAGCATACAGTGTTTCTTTACTTGCGCCAATTCACCCTGTTTTTCTCACTCTCATATTTCTGCTTCCATTTAAGATGGACTTAAAATTTGAAACTTAGAAGTAGCTTAGGACACTGTAAAAATAAAACATATATTATTAAATTTTCTATACCTACTTAAAATGTCATTATATTTTAACTAAATGTGTGGATGTAGAAGAGAAACAAATGAGCGCAGAAGATTGAAACTTATATGTGACCAACAATGGGCTAATCATGACCTACCATCCAAATTTCATTAAAATCAGACGTGTAGTTTTTAAGATATGATGGTTCGTAAAATAGAGCGACAGACAGGCACGGAACCAAACATTTTCCCTGATGTCTGAAACGGATTTCTGTCTTGGAATTTGTGAAATCGGAGACCTAAATATTTTTTGATCTTCGGAACGATTTCGTAGCTCCCGTTATCTTCGGTAAGCTCGGAAGCAAAATTTGTCATTTGTTATAAACCTAGTATAAGTTTACAGAGATTAAGTATTTTGATATAGCCCTTCCAATTTTGATGGATTATGTTTTGTGGGCCTCTGAAAAAATGTGGTTTATTTTCTCTTTGACTAAGATAAATAAATGTCTTTAGACCCAATGGCAATGCTGTTTTTAAACGAAACGTGTCTGGGTTTTCCCTAACCTTGCAGCAATTGTTCTGCTAAAAGTTTGTGATACATGTTTAATCAAATTCTATGATCCAACTGTACATGATTTATATATTTTTCAAAACAGAAGTCTGAAATATAGTTATATATATTTTTTTGTATCCTATAAATTATTAAACGCCTACAGTTCATCATCTCTCTTTTTATGCTGTTTCCTTACTTCTTACTTAAACTCAAGATGGAGTTGTTTCTTTGGATTTTAAAATGGTTGGGTGTCGTCTTATTTAGACACACGGAGTAATAAGAAGAGAGATTTCCTTACTGTATTTTTTAATATAAAAAGAAAGAATGTTAAGTTGGCAGTTGGCCATATTTTAATACACTTATAAGATGCAGGAGATGCATTACGATTTAAGCTGCCATTTTTTTTTCTATCATTCTTTCTTTCTTTCTCAATAAAAATCATGGCAGAAAGAATCCTTAATACTAAATGCAAGGGGGGGAAATTCAAGTTTTTATGAAATGTCATTTGGAATTTATCGCACTTGCATAATATGTTAAAAAGATCGAAAATTCTACCACCTTCAAACTATTCCAAATATAATTCAATTAATCTTATTACACATTTTTTCTCTTTCTTCTTTTTAGTATAATGAGTGTTAAACAGTTAAAGTTTAAGATTATTTACAGATAATAAATTATAGGATAAATTAAAAAATTAATTCTTCACTTAACAAAATGTGTGTATTTTCTGTTCTTATCGTAAAAGCGCATCTTATTTCAGTTGAAATTGATTGTATTGCCAAGTCGCCATCATGGTTAAGAGCCAATGAGAAAAAACGTTTATTCCACCATTTTCTTTGATGGTTTCTAAAGTTCAAAACACCTTGTTAAAAAAATAATCGAAGTTCTTATGGCTCATTCTAACTTCACTACTACCAATAAACATTAATTTTGTGTTTGTGCTTGATTATACTCGTATATAACAACATTTATTTTATAGTTACCGTCTTAATTAGTTTATCTTGTACAGTGGTATTTTATCCATGTTTTTTTTTTTTGTTTTTTTTTTTTAATAAGGATATGTAACATCTTTTTACTAGAAGGGGTTTATATATAGATATATAGATATATTTATTCATTTTTAATTTTCTCAAATACGTAATATGCATATTTAGAGACGAAGTGTTATGGGGGCACAAAAAAAAAATTATGTCTTTTGCATTTATTTACACGTTTCAAGGTCGTTTAACTCCAAAATGATTTTTTTTTAAATATCTGTAATCTATGCAGACAAGCGGAGCCTACAATTTTGGGTTGTTTCGATGGATTTTGGCATACATTTTCAGAAATATTCTACCCCCAAAAAGAAATTAAAAAGAAAATTATTAAGATCTAAATTTGGGGCTACTACCCTCAAAACTCTGCGGAAAAATGAGAAACAAATTATTTCTGTAAAGAATTCCGACTATTTTTATTAAATATTATATTTTTGTAGTCCATCTAAATACTAATCAATTCATATAAGTTGTTTCACCAGAATAAATTTAGTTTTCGAAATATTGATGACAATAAAACTAATAGTACTGAAAATCTAGAAGGGCCTGTGTCTTTTGAAATGAACAGTTAACCATCTGTTGTTTACAATAAATTAATTAAAGGAAATATTATGGAATTTTAATTCCTTATGCACCTATATTTGAATGTTTTATTAAATATCTCCAGACTTTGTTTCAGAATGTTTTGAATACGAATACACTAAGTTGATTTTTATTTGAAACCTCGTAAGACTGTGAGTGTTTGTGAAAGCTTTATTTGAGATATTTGTATTTAGTACACCCTATAGATGAAGTAATACGTAGCTATCGTTTTGTTTATACTTATTTTAACTCAGTCTCTTTTTTCAGTGTCTTTTATCATTTGCTTAGATTTTCATTTGAAACCTAATATGACTGTGTCATCATATAGGGTTCGGAAACATTTATTTTATAATAATTATTGGAACGAAGTCGAAGTTCCTTATGGCACGTTCTGGAGCCCGGGAGTGAATCCGAAAAAAACGACCAAAATCTCCGTCACAAAATAACCGTCACGCTAAAAGCGTCACGAAATCTACGGATGACGATAACTTGTGTAAAAGTTGACTGACTTAGTTGAAATTTGGTACACATGTTCATTTTACCAATGCCCAGGACAGGTTCGTTGGACAACATTATCCGCCCAAGCGTTCACGCGCAACACTCGCGTAAACGTAAGCTTCAAATTTAAAATTGGAATTTTTGGACGGGAAAAAATTCTAACTTTATCTATTTAATGAGACAAACAACTTTTATAAATAATTTTTTTTTTTTAACATCGACTCTTCTATGAAGTGATAAAGATCGCTAAATTTATTAGCGGACCTAAACGTTTTAAATAAAGAAAACAACGTTTTTACAGATATCTTACGTTCTAACGTAATGATTTTTAATAAAACTTCATACACATCGTCTAAAGTACAATTGAAACAGGCATGTAAATTTTCAACCTGATACAAGCAGCAGTTTATTTACAGTGACGTTATATATTTTACAATTTTTAAAAGTAGATGGTTTAAGTGTGGGGTTTGTTGTTAGTCTAGGTGGAATATTAAGAATGTAGAGTGATTCCCCCTCTACTATACTTGGTTTGGTATCCTTTCGTGCGCTTGGTTTGGTATCCTTATATCTTTCCATCTCTCTCTCACTATACTCTCTCTCTCTTACTCCTTCTTCCTGTCAAACTCGCTATTTATCCACAAAACAACGCTTTTTTTCAATTATTGTTTCTATCATTGAGAAAAGTATTCTTATATTATTTAAAATGGAAAGTGCACCAAGAGAATCGTCAGAAATTGACAGTGTCAACTGTGTTAAATTATAACCAGTAAAACTGTAAATATATAAGTATAAATTGATGTAATAAAATAATATTGCTCATAAGCGGATCAAGGGATTTTTGTAATAAGTTTTATGTAATAATTTTACTAATAATAATTTTCTAATTGAGTCAAAAATATTCATTGGAACGAGTAGTTAGCAACGTATACGTACTTAGCAGTGTGATTTTATATTTAATAAAAAATGTAAGGAACTTCGTTCCTACCGGGTTTCCCGCGACACCACACGTATTTTTTGTATTTAGTACACCTTATAGGTGAGGTTATACGTAGCTAACGTTTTGATTATACTTATTTTAACTCAGTCTCTTTTTTCAGTGGTCTATCATCATTTGCTAAAAAATTTGTCTCCTGAATATTTATCAAATATGTATTATTAGGAAGACTTATATTTGAGTCATGATCATTATAGTCCAGGAGATAACGGCATAAAAATGTCTTACTAACTTCAAGCTAGAATTTTGTATACAAGTTAATCTTTTGGTGCCTTTTAAGGATATGTGGTCAGCTAAGTTCGTCTGCGGAGCATAGATGGGCAATATGCAGTTGAAAAAACAAACCGGTTGAGAGCGGCCATGTCTCACCCATTATGGTGGACAATGTGATTATCATGATCATGAGTACGAAATTAGATATTAGACCAAAAATCAAGTTGATGGTACTGTGTCACTTACTAGGTGATCACTTTGATTTGGAGCAATATTTCAAAAAACAACCTATCAAGTGACAAACTAACATCAACCTGATTTTCCTTTTACTAACTAATTTTGTACTCAGTATATTGAAAATCACACTGTCCACCAACAAAAGGGCCGGACATGGCTGCTTTCCACCGGTTTATTTTTTTCCAATGCCTATTGCCAGGCTATGTCCCGTAGACGAACTTTGCCGACCACATATTCTTAAAATGCACTAAAAGATTTACTTGTACGCAAAGTTCTAGCTTGATGTTAGCCAGACATTTTTTTGCACGCTATCTCCTGGACTATTATTGACAAGATATTTTAAATAACAAAGTTATAGATCAACTATTTAGAATTCTAAATATTATATGTCTTTGTTTTACAAACTTATTTACAGTTTTTATTTTTTTTTTATTAGCAAGAGTTTATTTTGCTAACTTTTTTAGTGCTTATAAATATTTCATTTCAAAAATATTTAATGCTCCTTATTTAGTGAGTCAGAACTCTTTGATTTTAATTTTATTATTTTTATTAATCGCACTATTATTCCTACTGTGTAGCAATAAATGTTTGCAATTTTTACTATACTTCGTTTTTAAGTCTTAAAATTGTTTTTGATTTCGCTTACATCTTTAGCTTATATCTTTCCTTTAAGTACTCAAGGATAAAGGATGCTTTGTTTGAGAAGTTGTGTCTTAACACCTTGTTAGGAAGGTTGCACAGATGGTTAACTTTTTGTACAAACTTCTTTAGCCCTCGGTTGTCCAAGTCAACCAAAAAGGACCAATATATCCTTAAACGACATATCTAATATATTCTTTTTTCCTTATTCCTCATTAACGAAGTTTGTTCTGCAAATTTTAAATTTTAGTACAACTTATCAATCTAACCTTTTTAAATTCTTTTCACCATGAGTAAGTACCACGAAGCTTTGATTGAAACATATAACTTAGTTTGTTCTGCAAATTTTAGTACAACTTATCGATATAACCATGTTAAATTTCAAAGAAATTACATAAATTGGCTCTCCACGTAAATTCGAACTGATTTATTAAACAAAGTAGCTTTCAGCCATCATCATCCTAGTTTAGTTCACTGAAGATGGCAGTATAATGAAGGTTTAAAGCTACTTTGATAAGTTAACCAGTTTGAATTTACGTGGAGAGACAATTTATGTTATTTCTTTATGTTTGACCTCCACAGACGCTCCTATATCTAACTTAATAAATGTCATTCACGCTGAGTAAGATCAACAAAATTTTGATTGAAACAAATAATAACTTAAATTGTTTTATAAATTTCAGTACAACTTATCGATTCTAACCTAGTTAAATTTCATTCACCATGAGTAAGTTCCACAAAATTTTGATTGAAACAAATAAGTTAGTTTCTTCTGCAAATTTTAGTACAATTTATAGATCTAATTTTGTTAAATTTAATTCACGCTGAGTAAGTTCCATAAAATTTTGATTGAAACAAATAACTTAAATTGTTTTATAAATTTCAGTACAACTTATCGATTCTAACCTAGTTAAATTTCATTCACCATGAGTAAGTTCCACAAAATTTTGATTGAAACAAATAAGTTAGTTTGTTGTGCAAATTTTAGTGCAATTTTGTTAAATTTCATTCGCCATTTGTACATTCCTCAAAGTTTTGATTGAAATAAATAAGTTAGTTTGTTCTGCATATTTTGGGATCAAATTTTGTTAAATTTCATTCACCATGAGTTAAGTTCAACGAAATTTTGATTAAAGCTAATAAGTTTGTTTTTTATATTATTAATTTTACTTTTGTTAATTATAACCTAAGGTGATGTTTTAAGTTACACACATACTATTTTAAATTCATCAAAAATAGTATGTATTAAATATATGTACTCACATTAATAATACGGACTTAAATCATTTTATGAAACACAAAAAAATCAATGCATACATATTTTTTTTTTAAAAGTTATTACCTACAGTTTTTATTTTCACCTCACCACTAATTATAATAAAGTTATCAACCAGAAAGAAAGATATTAATGTAAGAAGAGTAATCTTTTTATAGTAATCATTTTATTTTGTAGAGATTTCCTTGAAAAATTTAATACTATTTCTATTAGAGTAAAAGAATGGTTAATGAAAAACACACCACTATTTATTAAATATTTATAATATTTTTTCTTCAATTCGCATATCAAATAATAAAACAAAATAAAAAAGTTCCAACCTTTGTTAATTTTCATAAAGGTTTGGAATGTTTAGGTCTGCGTGCAAAAGAAAATTATCTTCACTCTTTCCGTACGTTTTATTTATTTTTTTCTTATTTTTTTTTTTTTTTTAACATTTTGAAGAAAGGAGTGGAAAAAGTGGCAGTAGAAATAGCGGTATTTCCACTAATGGATCATACCGATTCTAAGCGACCAACAGTCCATTTAGATAAAGTCCAACTAACTTGAAACACTTGGCGGCTATAAGGACAAAAGAATTGTGAAAAAAAAGGTGCCCCAACAGAAAAAAAAAATTATATATAAGAAAGGGAGCAAAAAAATCCAGTCTGGTCAAAACCCTCCTTATGACAAATACAAAGCATTTTTACTTGTAATTGCTCTTTACTTCGATTATATTTATAAATCCTTATTGCAAAGTTATTTTTCTTTCACTATAAACCTTATACACCATTACTTTTTATTATAAAAAAAACATATATTTATATATACTCATTATTTCTTCTCCTATCTTATTCACTTAGAAGACAGTTTGAAAGAAAAAAAAAAAATTATATATAAATGATATTTATTGAAATGGTAAAATGAAGTGCAATTTTAAATATATATATTTATTTATTTTTACGATAATAAAACACTCGGCGGCTTTTAAGAATCAAAAAGCCCTTAATCAGTATAGAATGAATAAAAAACAAAAAACTTTCGGACCTGACAAATATTTTAAACATTTTTTTATCGTATTTTATTTCTTTTCTTTCTTCTATTATTATTTTTTGGTTTTTTACCTGGCACATTTAATACGCTCTTTTATCTGAAATATGTACATAGAAATGAATCTATCTTGCTGCTTTGCTTTTAAGTAAAATGCCAAATCAATTTTTTTTCGTTAATTGGTCTGGTAGATTAGTTATAAGTATGAGAAATGTGATTTTTTCGTTTAAATATTAAATAAATGAATGTATAAAAAAAACTTTAGTATTATACCTATTTGGAAATGAAATTTTACGTATTTCTTCGTCTTCGAAGTTTATAATTTTTTTTAGGCTAGCAAATGAGACCTTGATTTGTTATTTTTCAAAATCTCGAGAAATAGAGTTAAAAAGGTGAAACATATTTTCAAATATTCTTATTGTAACTAAAATTAAAAAAAATCAATATTAAAAGACAACCATGTATAGATTATTGACTGTGAGAATAAGGTTCCAAAAACAAAGTTATTTTTTGTAAGTGCAGTAGAGATTTTAACAAATTGTTATAAATAATGGAAATTGCATGTTATTTGTATGAAAGTTTTTAAGGTGTTTGAAGATGTTATTGTAAAAATTGCAATGTGAAAATTTGTGTTTCGTTGATTTGTCAGACAAATACGGGGGGGGGGGACGAAAAACATAATATTTAAAGACACAATGTGCAATGATGAATGGTACAATAACAAATATATATTACAACGCTTTGTTTCCAAGGAATGATATTATAGGCTTCACTATTTTTACTTTCTCATATAAAGAGAAAGTATTGTGATGGCGCAAAAATTCGATTTTGAGATTTTGATGGATTTACACGTTTTGAGGTCCCCTGAGTCCAAAAAAGTGGTTTTTAAAAAATGTCTGTCTGTCTGTCGTCTGTCGTCTGTGCAGACGCCTGGAGCCTAAACCACTGGGCCGATTTTGACGAAATTTGGCATACATCTTCAGAAAAATCATACCCCGAGGCGAAATCGAGAAATGAATTTTAGCTCTAATTTTGGGGGCGCTACCCCCCAAAAACTCTGAAAAAACCGGAAAAAAAAAATATTTCTCGAAAACGGTTCCGACGATTTTGATTAAAAAATTCTAAAATGTAGTCCATTTGAATACGAATCCAACGATATAAGCCGTTTTCCCGGGAAAAATCTAGTTCCTGAGAAATTAGCTTAAAACGCGGATGGAGAGAGCCCGGGTTCGATTCCCCGCCGAGGAGAAGTTATTTTTATGATAAATTTTGATGAAATGTTCAATAATATTTAAATGTACATTTTAAAACTAATAAGTGGAAACACTGGGCTAAGCAATTATGAACTCATATATGAGAAAGTTTGTCTGAGTTGTCTCGGACCGATTTTTTCTTATGTTCGTGTTATTTACACATAAAATAACTACAAAGTTTTAAATTTCTGTGTTGTGTATGTTCGGAGATACAGGTGCTTTAACAACAGACAGACAGACAAAAATGTAGGAAATTATTATTTTTTGTTTTGCCTAAGGACTCCTTAATAAAAATTGAAGCTAGCTAGGTTCAGTCAAAAATTAGCTACCGTCTATAAGCATTATATTATAAGCGAGAATATTTATAGATTCCAGATACTAAATTGTTTCTTAAATACCTCCTCCCTTATTACTATGCCACCGTTCTCTTAAATAAAATCATTTGCAATATATACCCAAATTATTAATTGATTCTGTAATTGACTACTGAAGAAACGGTTTTAAAAGTTTACTTTCCGGGAAAATCAAAGCTATTTTTCTTCGGTATTAATTAAGCTATTGCAATGACTTCAAAATTTTTCTCCATGGAAATCCGTTTTAGACCATTCTGAATCGATTCCTGAAATACCTCTTTTTTTTATGTATGTATATGTATATGCTTACATCCTATAAAAAGGAACCATTTTCCAATTATTTACTTCCTCCTATACTTAATTTTTTATATTATTTTTTAATACATTTATGTATCTAGTACATTTTTTTTTTTTTTTTTTTATTTATTTATACGGAATTATATGCATTAAATTATTCTCCCTCTTAGATAAAAATATATTCCGTATCTTTTGTATCTTTCCATTTCCCAGGAATGTAAGTTTTTTTAATAATATGTATTTCTAATGCGTAATATCTCATTCATTATATTAATGAGAGTTTTGTATTATTCTCTTGTTCTTCTTAAAACGCGTACATCTTGGGGGCTTTAAAAATGTATGCATGCGAACATAGTACAGCCACCATTTCCTTCCATCCGATAATAAGTGCGCATGTCCAAAGACCACTCTGAAGCCAATTAATTAATTAACATCCCTCGGGCAAGAGCTTAATCTCCCTTCTGTTAAGTCCTTAACGGGTTTAATACTCGAGTCCGTTATCGTTCTTCTTAGAGCCTACCTTTTTAGTCGTGTTATTTTAAATATAATTATGTTGCCTCGGAATTTAAAAAAGGAATTTTATATATATATATATATATATATATATATATATATATATATATATATATATATATATATATATATATATATATATATATATATATATATATATATATATATATATTGCTAACCCAATAGTATAATCTTTTTGAAAATCAATTTATTATCCGATAGATTTATAATAATATACGTAAGAATTTATATAAAAAATCATCTCTTTAGTTAATATATTTTAGGTAATATTAAAGCCAGATGAAATGCTATGTTGCTTGTGAAAACCACGTAGGTGATTAAAATATTTAATTTTAAAAATAAAACTCTTATTGATTGGTGCTAACCCCCCCCCCCCCCAAATCTTTGAAAATGTCGTGAAAAAATTCATTTCTGAAATTTAGAGGGTATAACATGTGGTACAATGTGACCGACAGACAAGACCTATATTCTAAAGTAAAGATTTGTTAGGGAATTAGTAATTAAGTCCGTTCTTAAGTAATTAAGTCTTACCGATTTAAGTAAGAATATTTAAGAGAATCTCCAGATGGTTGCTCAGGTATATATTACAAGTTGAAAAACGCTAGTTCATATTGTGAGACGTTCGACCCTTAAATTAAGGTCATCTTCAGTTCGTTTATTTTAATACTCTAAAATTAAAACAATAATATATTATCAATAAAACAATTCATTTTTGAATTAAATATTTTACCTTAAAATATGTATCAGATTAACAATTCATTAATTTAAATTAAATCAAATTATAATTATTATTTACTACGGGAAACAGACAGTGAAAAATACACTCCAGCGCCGGGATTGATAAAAATTGAATTTCCAATTCATTAATATACAAATTTAAGATACTTAGAATATCAAAGATGTTGGTATTAGTCATTATAAAATAATTTATATCTCCATAGGAGAGGGTCAATTTACTGGAATTTAATTAAATTTAGTCAGATGACTACTACCAACTTGAAACTTTACCGGTTCTTTAACAAACTAATACTTAACAAGCGTAACAATAACAATTAAAAATAACAAGGTTAAAATAATTTATAAATAATATGGGAACATACTTTAAAACAAACATAAATGCAATAATGATAAATTTCTGAGAGTTATATGTTGAATTTTACTAACAATTTATCACTGAGAAGATTAATTCTACAAATGTGTAATAATTGTATATAAGAGGTTTGTTCCAACCATCCATTGTACCGTCCGCGGGATCGTCACGGGCATGCGCAATGGATAAAAGCCGTTCCAAGCCGACTTGTGACAGTGTTTCGTACCGTCCACGAAACTGTTCCAACCCGGGCAGGGATCGTTTGCGAACCATTCACTGTACGGTCCCAACGATCCTCTGACAATACCATGTACTGGTTTGTATGACATGCACAGTTATGTCAATTGTCACAAACATCAACAAACTGTTAGGTTTACTTGAATGTTTTTCATACAGTGCGAATTATAGTCCTAAACCCGTTCCAACCTGACATGATTTTATTACAGTACAATGTCAGTGCATGCGTATAAAACCAGTCCTAATTGATTCCTGAACGATCCGCGGGACGATGCAAAGGACGGTACAAATAGCGGGGTTGGAACAAACCTATAATAATTCGGTGGTTAGACAACGTGGTTAGAAGAATATTTGTCATAAGAAGTACTCGTTTATGGGGACGTATTATACAGAAATAATTATTTTTTCTATTTTTGTATTGACGTATCTAATACCTATTTAATTATTTTTTATAATTAAATTAGCATATTAATTTATAATGAATTATTATATACACATGTAGAAAAATAAAAAAATAAACATGTTACACTATTGTATAAATAATACTTTTAAATTTTATATCACATACCCGTATATTGTAAGATTATTTGAACGTAACTCTTATATTGTAACAATATTAATAAATAATAGTTTGTAAATGTTTTAAATTATGTCTTTTTTTTCTCTTATGAACGTTAAATTACTCCCTTTATAGATGATATAGCAGCTGCATTTAAACATGATATTGCATTTAAATAGTTTATTTTTGTTTTACTTAACCAACAATAATAATATTATTATTTCATAGGTGCTAGAATTTTTACCCCAATCTACATAAGTTTTCGGTCGAGTTTCTTTCTTCTTTTGATTCATTCATTTTTTATATATGTGTATCTTTTTTTACGGATATAGTCGGATGAATACCGATATCTATAAATTATATTCGTGGAATCAGTTATACGAATATAGCTTTTTAATTAGAATTTATATTTTAGGTCATCGTTTCTAAGTTGGGTTTTTTTTCTCTCGAGCGAGAGAGAGACCGATGCCCTCTATAACTTATATACTAATAAAGATGTAAAAACAAGAGCTTGTGTTTAAATAATTTCCTTTCTAGTTGTGTTTGTTTTATTTATGGTTTAATATGAAGATTTACCGTTCATGAGTTCCTTTTTATTTTAACCGGTTTTCATAGTATTCGTCTTCGTTTTCATTTATGTTTTTTTTAATATTTTTTTTTTTTTCCTTAGGTATTTATAAAATATGGTTTTTATATCTTACGTTAATTCTTATTTACCAGCTTTTGCCAGCTTTTTTTTTTTCAAATAACAGCGAAAAAACTATGAAACACAGCCCCTTAACTATGGGCCTCAGTCGTATTTTCACGTTCTTTACACAAATATTTTTCAATTTTTGTACATAAAATAATATTATTGAGAAGAGCACTTATTATTAAGATCACAATGCCAATTATTTTTCTCACTAATGATCGTATATACTGATCAGATAATGTAGTGCCTTCGAGTGAGATACATTTGACTCTAGAACTCATTACCTGCGTGTTCTAGGACTTGTGTTGTCTTTATTACTTGGTGCGATTTATTGCTGGTGTTTGTCTGTCTGTCGGTAGGTTGGCCTGTCCTTTAACATATTTGCGAACCACTACACCTTTAACCTAATTGTCCAATTTTTATGAAATTTGGGTAGTAGGGCATAATTAGGTCAATGTTGGTTTCATATATGTTTTAACCTTTAGCACCTACCTATTATGGTTTCTCTTCCACATGCGCACAAGGATTTTTATTTACGATTGATACGAAATATAAACATTTTATCTCTGTTTAGATGCGTAGAAAGTGATTCTTTTCGTAGTTGTATTCATTCCGCATGCGCATTTCATAATTCTTCTATATTTCTGCTCTAGTGCGGAAATAAAGAAGAATTCTTCACCTTATCACACGATTAGCGTGTTTGTTTACATTTAACAAAACTAATGTGCTCTTTGTTTAATTAAAGTAACTGTGTTTTACTGTATTTATTATTAAAATCCAACAATCGTAGATAAAGTGCGGTACTCAACTCGTGCGAAAACTGCATTTTGCTTTGCTCGTGTGGTTTTATTACCCTCGCTATCACTCAGGTGCTAACTCCACACTCGCATGCAAAATGCTTCTTCCCGCATTAGACACGTAATGTACTATTTTATTAACACCTATATCTTCAAAAGTAATAATCTGATTTTTAATAAATTTAGAGGGTTTGTCGAATGTAGTCCACAGATGGTCCAATTTCAACCGTCTCCGCTCAACAAGTAGCTGATTGAATACCTTTAGGTCTCGCCATAAAAAAAATTGGTTTCCCTAGAAGCTTGGTAGAGGCTATGTTTTCCACCCACCTATATATATGAATAGTTAGTTAGTTAAACGTTTATTTCATTTTATAAGTTCATTTAACAAATATTATGGTATTTCACAAACGAAAGCCTTGGCAATCTCGAGCGTTAAAAGCGTTTCCAGGGCTTTTCTCTATATTAGAAAGTATTGTGTATAGTCAACTGTTATATGTGTCATTTTTTTTACTGCAACAGGGGACTGTATGCCAACCACTGTAAGACAAGGTTATTTTTAACTTGAAAGACATTTTGTAGAAATAAATGTATCTGTATTAGTTCTTTTTGAAACTTGGACTCCTTAAATTCCTTCCTTTCTTTTTGTTTAGAATGCCTTTAAAGTAAATCATTTTCTACTTCGATAAATCAATTTGAAGAGAGCAGAAGTAGCTTAAAGATAAAATAATCTTAACAGTAAAATTCGTCTGCATACTTTACAAACCAAATTATATCAATGCTAAAACGTCCAAACGTTATTTATTTTACAAAAAAAGTTTTCATTTTTATAAATATATATGGGATAAAGGGGGTCTCTTTATTTTAGAATCAACACTTAATCTTTAACTCAGTAGGGGGGAAAAATGACAGATATTTTATACCACTCAATTCTCGCCGGAAAGAAAGATCGCCCAAGCATAATCACATAAAAGTCCATAATACTTTAATTTACGGGCGTTAAACATTCTAGGGAATATAAAATATGCAAGGAAGGGATCGGGTGTGTCGGTGTCGTGAATTGTGCCTCCTGGTTTGCCGGGTTAGAGCGGGCGAGAGCTTTCAGAAATGTACCACTATAAACATCTTCATTTGCTTCCAGTGTGGAGGAGGTGCTCGGTCCCACACCCCACACACCAGGCACTGCAGCACTAACACCCCTCCTTCCAACATCTTTAGACAATAAAATATTTTTCGGATCTTTCTCTTTCTCCTTCTTATCTCTTTCTCTCTTGCAGATAATTCCGATAATATCCGCAGGACCGTCTCCCTCATCCCCTCATGTTGGTATAATAATAACTTCAAGCATTTTATCGTTTCTCTCACACTTGACTTTATATACTCGCCTGTGTGCGTAAAGAAGGACTCGTTTGGAAAAAAATAAAATAAAGGATTCTTTAGGCTTCTTATGTTTTAAGTCGTTGGCTGTGTTCTGCTCTCGCGGAATGTACACTATTACCCTACGCAAATCTCGATTGAACATGAAGGGTAATAGAACCTCATACCGAGTGTGAATTATGGTACGAGACCTTTATCTTCTTGTGGGATCGATTTGCTTCATGTTCACCTACAGTCTAGATTCGTTATTAGACCACTAGTCCGTTCCTTAAAATATATATTATTGCTATTTTTTATTTATATTTTAAAATGTTTTCAAAATGTCGATTTTTAAAACACCCAAAGACAAACCGTCTAGGGTCGTTTTCCGTATTAGATTTATTTAAATTATTGTGGACATAACGTATTATAAATAATCCTCAAAGACTTAAAGATTCTTAGTTATTTTCAAGATAAAAATCAGATATTCTGTTAATATTAAAAGAAACGTCGGGTCTGTAATTCCCCCCCCCCCCACTCCTACCGGGTGTTTTTTCGTATATACAGGGTTGCACCCTTCAACTTTTATGGGGTACTCTTATTTTCCACAACTGTCTAGTGCACAAAAAGCTAAAAAAAACCACGCTTTAGGTTGATCAATCATTATTTATATATATATATATATATATATATATATATATATATATATATATATATATATATATATATATATATAAATACTTTTTTTAACTTTTCTAAAACTATGATAAGCAGATTTTTTTTTTTATCTCTTTAGATTTTTTAATAAAAATTAATCAGTCTTCAAGGTTTTAGTATAATATATGTTAGTTAGGCTGAAGTGAATTGTACGGTGCCATCGAATTTTGTATTTTTATTTGGACCTCTACATGGTCTATATGTAGCAGGGTTGTTTTTCTTCACAAAATGAGCGGAGAGAGAGCGGCGCCGTTGAAAATTCTTGGGCAAAAAAATTAATTTTGTTCCTCGATTCTGTAAACAGCACCGTAAAATCCACTTTTACCGTTAGTTTGCTGCAACCTATTAGAAAATATGTCCTTGTTCGACCTTCGAGACCTGTTTGAACAAATTCTAACGGACATTGTATTATATTTGTCACCAGGTCAATGAATTTTGAGTGTTATTGTTTTTTATTAAAAAATATGTGTTTATTATAATTAATTGTGAGTTTCACGTACTACACTTCAAATTTTACACAGTTGCCTGCTAAGGCTGACAACCATAAAAGTTGAAGGGTGCAACCCTGTATACGCGAAAACGCGCCCGGTAGGAATGAGAGGAAAATAACAGAAAAGACCCAAGTATATATATATATATATATATATATATATATATATATATATATATATATATATATATATATATATATATATATATATATAATGAGGTGATCAATCTAACGCGTGGTATTTTAGCTTTCTATGCACTAGACAGTTGTGGGAAATACGAATACCCCATAAAAGTTGAAGGGTGCAATACGCGAAAAAGCGCCCGGTAGGAGGGGGGGGGGGGGGGGGGGGGAGGATAGCAGAAAAGACCCGAAACGTCCCTCCATGTAAAAATATATTTATAAAACTTCAAAGCAGCTTTCGGCTACTTTGGGGTCATCATCAGCGCCAAAAGGATGAAAATAGTGTTAATATATAACTGAAATGATGAGAGTGTGGTGTGAGTCATACCAAACTAGAGACTATATAGTGTGAGCGTTATGGCAGTCTCTGGCTCTCGCTTGGTATGACTCACCACAATCTCATAATTTTAGTAATTAATGAACACTTTTCATCCTCTCGGCACTGATGAGCAGCTTTCGGCTGCAGTGGCTGAAAGCAATTTTAAAGTTTCATAAATATATTTTTACGTGGAGAAACTTTTCTATCAACTTTTTATGATAATCTTGACTAACTCTGCATATTTTATCTTATAGATATTGTGTTGTTTTACCATCAGTTGTTGTAGTTTCCATAACATCGTTTTTTCCTCACGTTTATTTTTAAAAGTAATAATAAAGAGTTAGTAATCTTTATTTTGTCTCTCCTGTAAAATTGTTTTTTATATGTGTGTCTCTTAGCATTTTTATGATTGTATATGGCATCGTTCATTGTATTTTAATTTTTGTTCAAATAAGTTAATTTTATTTTCTCATCGCTATGCATTGCTTTTAGTTTATGAAGACCTTATCTTGGTTTGAATTATTCATTGTCCCATTTGCTAATGGAGAAGAGTTAAAAAATCTTTAGTTCCAGTAAACGATAAAAGCATTCTAGGCTGTTTGTTTGTGGCACAATTGACGGAGGGGGAAAGGATGATTTAGAGTTGGGTATATGTATTTGATTTTACAAGGTGTACATAGTAAATAGAGTGGTTTAGAGATATCGTTTTCAGAGGGAAAGTCATTTGTCCGTTGGTAGGATGTGAATATAAGGAGTATATTATGGGTGAAAGACTTTGAGGCGGGTTGATGTATGGAAGATGTGCGAGCACACAAAGCATTCTGGTGTCACCTCGCCCCAACCTGACATGTACCGCGACTCACCATCTGACAACTCGCATTCAATTTACCGGCTGTCGACTCGTGTTTTAACTCGTGCTCGCTATTACCCCTCTAGAAACAAGAGCGAGACCTCTTTACCATCTCCAGTCCTTGATTTACTAGATATTCCAGACAGTCCGACCTCCATTACACAAATATATATGTATATATTTGGTGGGTGGACGCGAGGTTCCCCCGAGTCTCCAGGAACAGCCGTGGAAATCATTATCCTTCCGACCGATACGTCCGACCTTCGAGACCGCGAAAACCCGCACTTAATTGGGATCTCCCGGTACCGAGCTACGGAATATGACATTAAAATATGTGTACGCCAGTGATATATCGTCGGTATCGGGCGGCGAGTGTGTGTGCCGCTGCCGGTCGGATCGGGTGAAGTCGGGGGTCGAGCCCAGACGGTTCAATGAATTCACATCGGTCGGCTAACGAAGGCCCTTATTGGTTTGCTCCCATCATCGCTGGGATTAAGCTCTCTCCCTGATTATCGCACTCCTCTGCTATATAACTCGACGTATTACAAGCCCCCAGAGGCTAGATTCCTTGTACGTTTTTCTGCATTCGTGTATTTATTCTCTATTGATTTTCTTAAAGCCAAGACTGCAAGAACATTTGCCTCGGTTTATTATTATTTCAGCCTTTTTACTATTATTGTTAGGCCCCGATTAAACTATCCTCAAACATCTCGTGTTATATCTTCGAACATACGTCACATCATTATTTGTTTTTATAGATTAATTTTAGTATAGATATAGTATGTCTGTGTATACATATATTAGTGGAACGATCTATGCCCACACGATTCACATATTGACACGTTATAATTATAAGAAATAAATCTCTAAATTAAACCCTCGCTTTTTTTCTTCTTCATAAACTGTATAAATTGATTTAACCATGCACCAAATATATACCTCAATGAAACAGCAAAGAATCTATTACTACGTTTTTATTAGCTTCCTTTCTTGTTTGTTTGTTTGTTTGTCCGGTACAAATCTGGCAATCGATTTCTAACTATTTTCCCGAATAGCTAGACATTTGAAACTTTTAGCATAGCTCAGAACACGATGACAATGCATTATTTTAATACTTTTAGCCATCTTTCAGCAGAATTTAATTGGTTTTCAGCAAATTTTGCTGTACGGAAAGTTAGTTCGGAAGAAATCCGCAAGTTATTTTATTTGTTTTACCTTATCCCATATTTACGTAATCTTCATTTTGACGGGTCTCAAATTTTTGATAGATAATCATTGAATGACAGCAAAACAGGAAATATCGATTATATTATTTATATTATTTCAAATAAATCGATAGCACGCTTTAGATTTGGTGTTGGGGAGATCCGTTGTACAAAGATTTTTCCTTTTATAGGTTTAAGATCAGCTCTCTAGATGATTGTCATTTATGTGAAGTAAATAAATTCGGAACTATTTTTTTTTTACTAACATTATATTTTATATAACAATAACAGTTATATTATCAAAATTACATACGATTCAACAGAAAATTTAAAAACGTAGTATATAAAAAGTTCTTTTTATCTTGAAATTATATTATTATATGTTTTGATTATGAGTGTTACATTAATTTAATTTAATTTTAATAATTTCTCTTATCGGGAGAGTTAGTTATGTTTTATATTAGAATTTATTTCTTTATGAAGTTCTTTAAAAAAATGTTTAACGTTAATAATGGCTAACCTTAAGGATTAAATTAGACATTAGGATAAGAACGTAATTCCTAAAGGTGCTATTATAACAAACAGAATTGAATTTTTGATGAAAAAAATATTTGCGATATAAATCAAATAAAAAAACATATATTTTTAACACTATTTTAAACTTCCGACAGAAGATTGTGTGACATTTAATAGTCTTAACAGTTTACTCATGTCAAATTGTGGAACTAAATATTTTATTATTTTTACAAATTTTGTTTTATTTCACGTCCCTCTAGTCCAGTGAAATCATACATGGTTCCTGGAAAAGGTCATTTAAATATGTTGTAAGGGCCAAGGCCATGATTAGGAAACCAAGTTTGCAGGAACAAAAGCCTTTTGCAAGCAGAGTTATATTGAAAATTCGTCGATTTGTTTGGATTTTTTTCGGCTTTTGCTATATATTTTTGTTCCTATTCAAGTATGTTCCATTTCAAGTGGAGCAAACGGCTATAACTTTTAAAGTAGGAACAATTAAGAAAAATGTTTCAAGTAAATGTTGCAGTACTTAAGGCGTAGTATAATGAAAAAGAATAAAATATTTTTCATTGTTCATCTTCATTGCAAAAATTATTGTTCAATTTATAATAATTGGTGTAAATATGTAGAAATTTAAACATATTTTCTCTAAAAGCTGTGAGACAGAGGGGTTTAGACTATCCAAATTATTCATAAAAGATTCTAAAAAAAACCTTCATTAACAAGTTATGTTATAACGTTTAAAATAAAATTTATATTACTTTTTCTTGTAAAAACCGCATAAAGTAGTCAAATATGAAGGCTATTTCTGCTTAAACTATGAAAGGTGTAAAAAAAAATGTAATAACATTTTTTTTTATGTTTTTTAGAAAAATAGCAAAAATCGAGGGTCAAGAGGAAACTACATTCTTCAAATATTTACTACATTCTTCATAATATTTACCCTTTGAAGGGCGGAATCAATTTTGTTCTTTCTATTTCATTAAACTTCGCCTAAAGTAGCAACTTTTACTTGAAACATTTTTCTTAATTTTTCCTAGTTTAAATGTTATAGCCGTTTTGTTGAGGTAACATCGAATCTTGTAAGGATCAAATGAGTTGCTTCATCTGCAGGCTAAGCATCTAGAATCTAATATAGAGGCATTTTGAATTGTGATATGGTAAAGAGGTGACAAACTACATATTTTAATTTTATACGTATTTTATGTGCTATTGAACGGTATGTTCCAAGGTAGAGTATTTAAGGGTGGGGGGGGGGGAATATTTTTAGGTTTTCAAAAAAGTAATTCTTTATGGAATCTCCTGCTTGTTTAAAACCTCTAAATATAATAAAATATTTAGATTTTCTTGATTTTTTGTAGCTGGTAATCAGTTTCTTAAAAATTAAAAAAAAAAAAATAGCAAGAGCAATTACCCTTATTCTTGATGGTATCAAAAATACTATTTAGAAAATTGGTTCACAATTGCAAAAAAATTGTAGTTATTAAATATTATTTCATTGTATAAAAATGAAATAACTTACTTACTAATTAAATGATAAGCTATAATATAAGATAATATTTTTTATTATTATTATTATTTTTTTTTTAGCATCACAAGTAATTAATAATTTCAATATTTACACCTATTTAGAAAACAAGAATCATAAAAACCTCATCAGTGGTCCACCCGTCCCATTTAACTGGTATTAATTAGAGAAGATCTAAATGAGAAGTTAGGTGACAGCTGGATCGGAAAAAATGATCCCTAGGAGGGTATAGATCTAAAACCGGTCATACACGTTGTGATATACCTGTACAAGTACACCGGAGAGGGTGTGCAATAAAATTTTGATATAACTGCCCAGTTACGATAGTGCACTCGCTCCGATTCACCTGCACCGGTTTATCTGTCAGTTCTACCGCACCGTGTATGGCCGGCTTAACAATTATGGACATTTTTATATAGGGATATCTGAAACATAATATGAGTAATAAAATAAATTTTACTTTTCTTGTGATAGCTCCTTACTAATTAGGTGTAAATATTAGAATTATTAACTACTTGTTGTGATGCTAAACAAAGACTTTCGTTCTTTTTAGGGTTTCGTTGGTAAAAAACAAAAAAAAAGAAACCCTTATAGTTTCGTTCCTGTGTCCGTCTGTCACTCTGTACGGTTCCAATAACTTTTGAACCAAAAAAGATAAAAACGTGAAACTTTCCAGTATAAAAGATCGTTTTGACGCGCACACAGGAAAAATATAGCGAACTCAATATTATTAGCTGTTCAAATTCAAAATGGCGGATAATTCACGTCGCGAAAAAAATATATATTTTTTAAATTGTGAGTGGGGTATCAAATGAAAGGTACTGAAGAGTAGAATAGAAATATATATACCACTTAGGGATAGTGGTTAATTTTCAGCGCCATTTTGTCAAAAAACATCGAAATTTTGCGTGTCCCCCCCCCCCCCTAAAATCGTATTTCCACTATTACTAAAAATATAGAAAAATATGCAAAATGTGTGGTCTGCTGGGCCATAGAAAAAATAAGATTAGCAATTTGATCTGATTTACTGGAAATCCAAGATGGCGGATTATTCATGTCACTCGAAAAAAAAATATTTTTTTATAATTTTGAGTGGGGTATCAAATGAAAGGTATTGAAGAGTAGAATAGTAAAATATATACCACTTAGGGATAATGCTTAATTTTCGGCGCCATTTTGTTAAAAAACATCGAAATTTTGCGTATCCCCTCCCCTAAAATCGTATTTCCGCTGTTACTAAAAATATAGAAAAATATGCAAAATGTGCGGTCTGCTGGGCCATAGAAAATATAAGATTATCAATTTGTTCTGATTTACTGGAAATCCAAGATGGTGGATAATTCATGTTATCCGATTTTTTTTTTTTTTTTAATTTTGAGTGGGGTATCAAATGAAAGGTATTGAAGAGTAGATTTCAAAAATGTATAACACTTGATGTTAAAATTTAATTTTTCGCGCCATTTTGTCAAAAAAAAAATCAAAACTTATCTCCCCTCCCCGCTTACTAATTTTGTGTTCACAATACCAACGAAACCCTTTTTACGTGAGATTCACGCCTTATCAATTTATCTTATATTTCTTTAGTTGTAGGTAATTTATTTTACTTTCATAAAATAAAATAATACTTAATAATTACAAATTTTTGCGGCAATGCAGAACCTCTTATCTAAATAATATTTGTTGCAATACCATCAAAAATAAGAGTTATTTACTCTTGCTATTTATTAGAGAAACTGAACACCCTGCACACAAAAATCAAGAAAATAATACAATTTGTTGAAGTTTTAGAATAAGCGGGCGTTTTTATTACATTTTTTCGATAACTCAAAAATAAGGATGGAATAAGGATACAAAAATGGATACTTTGTGTTAGGACTCACCGATTATTGTGTCTAGTGTGCTGCAACATATCGCTTTAAGTGAGGAAAAAGCATCTAATTTTTAAAATTTTTAAAGGTTTCTTACCCCGAAGGAAGTGACGGGAAAGGCCCTATAGAACTGTTGGCCTTTCGCAGATTTATGAGGGTCGCAGTCATACATCAGCTCTTCATTGAGCCCACCTACCTTCTTCAGGATTCCTCCCCTCTCCCAACCCTACAACCCCCTTCTTCTTTGGATCCAACCAAAAAAGAGAACAGGAGGAATCCTTCTTTGTCCACTTCGAATTTACCAACTTAAAATGGACTATTTCGAAAAAGAAAAAAAATCCGATGAATAATTGGTGCGTGGGAATCGTCCCTTGTTCCGAAACTCAGATGAAAATATGTCGAAAACACTCTATTTAAACATTTTTTTTTTCTCTCTTACTTTTCAACCGGACTAAATAAAAATGTAGGCTGTTAGAAAAAACATACCCTTGCTACACATTCATTCTCTTCTGGTTTCTTTAACTCTAAACTCCGAAATATGAAATGTCCCAAACATCTCTTAAATGTCATATAACCACTTGGAGTTAATCATATGCTAAATAAGTTAATATATACCATTCCTCGAGATTGATTTATGTAACTGTACCAAACTTTCCGTATAATTCTGCATGTGTAGTTATTCCTTGTAATTTTGAATTATTGCGAAAGAATTATAAATATATAGTTAACCATCCTCCTATATTTTATAATTTTTTCTTTTATTCTTTAGGTTTTTTTTTATTACCACATGGAACTTCTTTTTTTTTTGAAGCGGGCAAATAATATTTCGAATTCGTTTTAGGAGTTGTGAAATATAACAAGTTAATTTCTTGAAGCTACTTATTCAAAAGAGAGGTAATCCTATTATGATACAAATAAGATATTTATATTATATATACATATTTTATAAGCATTAATTCGTATTTTGTGAGAATTAGTGAATTAAGAGATGCGTGCCTGCCATGACATCCTCAAATTAACTGATTTTAAATGCCACGAAGCTTTTTGGTCTAAATTATCAAAGAGTTTGTCTGACTCTTACCTAAACACTCATTCACAACTTAACTTCTATTCACATTTATCATCTTTTTTTATATTAGCTGTTTGGATAAGTTCTTACCTTTGTTTGTAATATGATAGAAGAGTTATATTGTAGAAGAAATTAAGCAATACTATGATATATATCATATCGGTCACTTTACCTAACTTTTATTTTTAAACACTCATTAACAATCTAAGTTTTATTCACATTTATCTTTTTTTAGGGTCCGTAGGCAAAACCAAGGACCCTTATATTTTCCTGCGTGTGTCTGTCTGTCCGTCCGGTCGCTTGCTCTCACGGCTACACCTTTCGTCCGATCATTTTGAAACTTGGCATGTATGTGTCTTGTACCTACCCACATGTTTTTAAAGAAAATATTTTTCAAAAAAATTAGGGTAAAAAAACTTAAGGGTTGATATTTTTTTATATTTTTTCCAACACCGTGAGGGGTATCAAATGAAAGGGTACGTCGAGCTGATTACAAAAATATAAAATTCTTTGGTTATAACTTGGATAGGGCGAGAGTAGGCGAGTTTGAAGCGGCTTTGAAACGAGCCCCCCCCCCCCCCCCCCCCCTATCTCGCTTATGCGTATTACAAAAATCTGAAATAATTCTTGAAAATTCTTCGACCAATAGTAAAGACACCACCTTTTTGGAAATTTCGAAAAAAATATTATATTTTTCATTGAGAAAATACAGTTTTTTATAATTATGGTCTTTACTATGTATTCATATGGTTGTAGTCCGGTTCAGTGGTAAACAAATACTTTATCGGAAGTTTGTTTATGTGTTTTGAGAATATCAGACCCATAGGATAGTTCAAAGAAGCTTTTTTGCATTTTAAAAAACACCATCAATAGGGAAATACTTAAACTATACAGTGTGGCCTACGGACCCTCCCTGTGTGCTAGATAGCACACACTTGACCTGTTTATTTATATATAGTTGTTTGGATAAGGTCTTTCCTTTGTTTGTAATATGACAGAATAATTATATTGTAGAAGACATTAAGCAATACAATATTTGATATCATATCAGCCATTTTACCTGACTTTTATGTAAACACTCATTCACAACTTAACTTTTAAAAACTTCATATGTCTCTTGTTTTTATGTACCTAATATATATAGATGAAAATATAAAATAATTTGTAGTAATATAAAAATGAATTTGTATTTTTTTTATTTTCTCATAGAAAAAGAAAGTTTTGTGATAACACGATAATTCGATTTTTAGATTTTGAAGAAGAATGGATTTTCACGTTTTGAGTCCAAAAAGTGGTTTTTAAAAAATGTCTGTCTGTCGTCTGTGCAGACGCCTGGAGCCTAAACTACTAGGCCGAATTTAGCGTACAAGTTCAGAAAAATCATACCCCGGGGCGATTTCGAGAAATGAATTTTATTGGGGGCGCTACCTCCAAAAACTCTAAAGAAAAATATTTCTTGAAAAAGGTTCCGACGAAAAAATTCTAAAATGTAGTCCATTTAAAACGAATTTTACGATATAAGCCGTTTTCTCAGGAAAGATCTAGTTCCTGAGATAATTCCATTAAAGAGAGCCGAAGAGAGCTCGGGTTCGATTCCCCGCCTAGGAAAAATTAGTTTTATAATAAATTTTGATGAAATATGTTCAATAATAATTGGACGTACATACGAAATCCAATAAATAGAAAACATTGGGCTAAGAAAATTATGAACTCGTATTTTTGAGAAAGTTTGTCCGAGTTGTCTTGGAACGATTTTATGTTAGGTTCTTTTGGAGATACAGGTGAGTTAGGGACAGTCAAACCCAGGGAATCCTAAGGGCCCTTATTTTGCCTATAGATCTCTAAAAACAAAGATTTTAATCTAAAACAGTATATGAATTAGTGTGGCATAGCTTCCTCACGTTCTATTTTATATAATGAAATAATTTTATGTTTTTACAACTTATTATTGTCAAATTTATTTAATTTTTCCCTCTTCTAAAGTATATCAATTAAGTAAAATTTAAATTGCACAGACGTTTGAAATTAATCTGGGGCTATCTGCGGGATATTTTTTTACGAACCATCGAAATTTCATAAGAACCCCATAAGTAGTATTCTTTTGAAAATATAGGTGTAAATAAATGTTTGTTTGTGCGCATGTGAAAGAGAAACAAATGCGGGGAAAGAAGGTAGAAGCTTATATGGGACCAAAATGGGCTAATTATGACCTACCATCCAAATTTCAGACCGGCAAACAGACAGACATGGCCCCAAACATGTTCCTTATTGTCTGGAACGGATATTTGTCTTGGAATTTTAAAATAAGAGACAACAAAATATTTTATCTTCAGAACGATCGCATAGCTTCCGTTACCTTTTGTAGCTCGGAAGCAAATTCTTGATTTTGATATGATGGAGTAACGTTTCTTTAAGTTCACAGCAAGGTTTTCCTTCATTTTTCTCCTTCTTCGTCCTTTTTTTACCTTTTTGCTTTAAAATATAACATTAAATGGTTTTTCTCACTTTATATACAAGGCAACAATAAGTAACAAATGTTTTTGGATTTTGAGTGACGATATCGTTAAAATAAATATATATATTTTTTACTACGTGTTTATTAGCTTGCTTTCTTGTTTGTTTGTTTGTTTGTTTGTTTGTTTGTCCGGTACAAATCTGGCAATCGATTTTTAACTAACTTCCCGAATAGCTAGACATATGAAACTTTTAGCATAGCTCAGAACACGATGACAATTAAGTATTTTAATACTTTTAGCCATCTTTCAGCAGAATTTTATTGGTTTTCAACAAATTTTGCTGTATGGAAAGTTAGTTTGGAAAAAATCCGCAAGTTATTTTATTTATTTTGCCATGTCCCATATTTACAATCTTCATTTTGACAGGATTCAAATTTGTGATTTTTATAAATAAGAGATAAACATTGAATGATAGCAAAACAGGAAATATATCGATTATATTATTTATATTATATTTATATTATTTCAAATATATCGATGACACGGTTTAGATTTGGTGTTGGGGAGATCCGTTGTACAAAGATTTGTCCTTTTATAGGTTTAAGATCAGCTCTCTAGATGGTTGTCATTTATGTAAAGTAAATAAATTTGGATTTTTTTTTTTTTTTTTTTACTAACATTATATATTATATAACAATAAACATTTTATTATCACCATTACATACAATTCAACAGAAAATTTAAAAACGTAGTATATAAAAAGTTATTTTTATCTTGAAATTATTATATCCCACATCAATCTAAAAAGTATCTATACAACGTTTTTTAATTAACTCTTTTGTAATAACGCTACTATTTTTCCCCCCTATTTTAATCATACCCTATGAATAAGTTAAACTTTTTTTTGTAGGATTGTTGCCATATTGCCTTTTAAAAAAAGTATTGTGGCATATCCTGTGGTCATGTGGTTTCCTTATATCCTGGAAAGACGTTGTAGCACGAATGTCAATGAGTTCGATGGCTGCATCCTTACCTTACTCTTGGCTCGGCCTACAACCTCTGCCTGAACCCACCTGGAAACGTCACTCATACTGACAGACAAATAGGGGACCACCAAAAAACAAAAAACAAACTCATCAGTACAGGATAAAGACTTTTTTTTTTTTAATTTTTATATTTAGTCTTAACATATTCCTTAAGTGTTAAAGTTATCTCCAATGCATTAATAAGACACATTGTATAGAGTTTAACACCTTACATCACTCTTAACATGTCCATACTATATTTAAAAGTTTGTTTATAATGTATACAGAAAAGAAAAAAAAAAAAAAACATTCAATATAAATAATTAATTTTTTAATTATAATTTATATTTTGAATATAAATAATCATAGCTTGAATCTTGGCTGTGCATTAATAGTTTACTAACTAAGTTTTATGTCCAAATTTCAAATCCTAATCCTACTTACAACAATATTTTATTAATAATTTATTTAAACATATTAAATTGTTTTTATTTTTTTCTCTCACCAAACTATATACATAAAATTATTATATACATTTTTAACATTTGAATCCTGTTATTTATTTTCAATTCTGGATGTTCAAAATTAGTTATATTAATATAAAATTAAGTTGCAAAATGTTTAGTTGATATTTGTGTATTTAAGTCTTGATCTTACTTGGATATAATTTTGGTGAACAACGTGGTTATAACCTTGGTAGACAACGAAGATATAATCTTGGGTAAAAGTGTGTGGATCTACCTATAAAAAGCATCTGTTTCAAATATCAGGTGTGTAATTTTCCTGTATCAAGTATTTTTAAGAAATTGATAAACGTATCGAATTAATATTCAACTATGTTCTGAGGTAGTTGAAATTCCCCTAGCAAACTGTAATTCCTTGAATATTCACTCTTCTAGCGCCTTTCAGCTAAGAATATTGAATATTTATAGGATAAGGCTGGCAAAGATCATATCATGTCTTTAAATATTGCTTGTGAAAATTCATGAACCAAAAAGTAACCATCTACATCTATCTATGAATGATAATTAACATTTAAAAAAATATATAAAATGTAGTCAGTTTTACTACGCATAATAAATTCAGATTTTTTTTTAATATTTTCCTTTTTTTAACGCTATTTAAACTCATATTTGTATGTACTTATTCTATGTCTGTCTGTCGCCAAGTCGCTTCCAAGTCCGATTTTAATGAAATTTGTATGATAGGTCTTAATTAGCCCTTGTTGTTGGTCCCATATAATCCCCCTCCTGCGCCTATTTGTTTCTCTTCAACATGCTCACAAACATACATTTATTTACACCATATCTTCAAAAGTACTCATCTTTTGAAGATGTTTGTGAAATTTGGGGATTTTTATGATATTAAACTATATTTCAATTTAGCAAAATTTAATGTGGGAAGACGTTTGAAATTAATCTGATACTATCTACAGGCTACATTCCACAAACCATATAAATTTCATAAAAATCTGATGAGTACTTTTGATGATATACATGTTAATAAATGTATGTTTTGGTGCAGAAGGTTAAAACTTATATGGGACCAACAATGAGCTAATTATGACTTACCATCCTACTTTCAATAAAATTAGATGAGTAGTTTTTAAGATATATTGGTTCACAAAAATTGAGTGACAGACCGACAGACTGCGATAGTCAGACAGACAAGGAATCAAAAATATATCTGAAACGGATTTCTGTCTTAAACATTTTGGAATCGGAGACCTAAAAAATTTCGTTCTTTGGAACGATTATATAGCTCCCGTTATACCTTCGGTAAGCTCGGAAGCAAAATCAAAACAATTTTGATATATTAATAAACAGGTCAAGTGTGTGCTATTCAGCACACAGCGAGAGCCCGTAGGCAACATAGTGTTGTTTAAGTAGTACCTATTGATGGTGCTTTTTAAAATGCTAAAAAGCTTGAACTATCCATTGGGTCTAGTATTCTCAAAACACATAAGAAAATACTTCTGATAAAGTATTTTTTTGTCAGTGAAACGGACTATAAACATATAAATACATCCAAAAGAGCATTATTATAAAATAAACCATATTTTGTCAATAAAAATAAAAAAACCTTTTTTTTCGAAATTTCCAAAAAGTGGTATCTTTACTTTTGGTCGAAGAATGTTCCGAGATATTTTCAGAATTTTCGCACTTTACATAAGCGAGATAGAAGAGGGGTACACTTTTCACACCTACTATACAAGCTCGCCTACGCTCGCCCTATCAAAGCTTATAACCAAAAAATTGTATATTTTTGTAATCAGCTCGACGTACCCTTTCATATGTTACCCCACACGGTCCCCAAAAATATCAATTATTTTTTTACCCTTTTTTTTAAGTCGTTATATTTTTAAAATGTGTGGGTAGGTCTACTATACACAGATATGCCAAATTTCAAAGTGATCCGACGAAAGGTTTCGCCGTGTCTGTCCGGGCGGACAGACAGTCACACGGAGGAAAATATAAGGGTCCTTGGTTTTTCCCATGGACCCTAAAAAACTAGACAAACAATTAAATAAATTAGAGAAGTAAAAATGGAAGTAACGTTAGAAATCAATAAAGTACGTGATAGGATGTGAGGAAGCTATGTGCTACACTTATTGGGAGTCTATTTTTATCAGTTATTATTATATATAGTTTATATATTAGTTTTTTTTTTGTACAATTTACTTACTTTTTTTTTATCACATTGTACTTATCTTTTCTACCAATTTTTCTCCGACTTCCTCAATTATAATTTACATTAGGTTATAATAAAAGTAAATACTTCATTGAATTGAAAAAAAGAAATCCCTCTTGATACTTATACGGTGGTGAAAGTAAAAATCTTGTTGGATAATGTAATCCTTTAAAACGGGGCCATAATTTACTTTGAAAAATATATGTATTGATAGTTTATGGTTGGTAGGATAACAGAATATGGGATGGTATATTTGTGGGTTGATTTCTTCATATTTAGATGAATGTCATGTATTTTTTCTTTGAAACAGGTACTGCCAGAAGCAATTAAGTTATAATAATTCAAATTCATGAGAATCTTGTGTTTTTTCTTTAGTTTTTTTTTTTGTTTTTTTACTAAAGATTGGGAAAACATGGGAGAGGGCCAAGAGCAGCCGCAGGGCATCCTGCTATTTATTGGTTTATTACATACCAACCTAAAAACAGTTTTTTTTTAAGACTGGTTTTTTTCCACGCCCGTTTCCCTTATTTAATTTTTGTATTGAAACCCAAAAAATTAAACTTTTTGTTTTCTTTTTTTATTGTAAAAAAATAATACTCTGCTATTCTCATTACATTTTTTTTTATATTAATATTAGTTCAGTTGAAGTAATTCTAAAGTAGTACAAAGAATACATGTATATTATATTAAATATGTTATCTATATATGTGTATATATATATCCGTTACTATATCTTCTCAACTCATTTAAATAATTTCCTACAATTTCTTTTATTTGGTAGTTGTTGGTTAATTTAATTATTGTTTAAAAATAATTTTATCCGGGTGGAGAATCGAACTCCGACATCTTGTTACTATCGTCATTATCTCAGAAACTAGATTTATCCAGGGGAAAAATATTTCTACAGTTAAATTTGTTTTAAAATCTAGTATAGTTTAATTAAATGCAATCTTATTATTATTATTATTTTTTTTTTCTTAAAGAAAAGAAGGTTTTTTTTTTTGAGCTCACAGAAGGTAACGGAAGCATTGTGATTTGTGGTGTTCTTCAGAAGAAGAACTTTTTTTTTTATATGCCCTAATTCAAACATTTCTGGACAGAAATCCGTCTGAGACCAGGAAACATTTTTGGTCTCGTTTTTGCCTGCTGTTCGACATTTTTGCGAACCTCAATATCGTAAAAACTAAACTAATTTAATAAAATTTGGATGGTAGGTCATAATTAACTCACTGTCGGCCTCATATAACCGTAAACTGGTTTGCACACATTAAATAATAATAATAGATAGAAAAAAAAATGTGATCCCACTAGGTATCAAAACAGGTAAAACAAAAATGGTTCCAAATTATTTCATACCCATGTCTCTCGATTAGTCCAATATTAGGTTTGTTCCAACCAAGCAGTGTATACCGTCCGCGGGATCGTCACGGGCATGCGCAATGAATAAAAGCCGTTCCAACCCGACTTGTGACAGAGTTTCGTATACCGTCCTCCAAACTGTTACTGAGGAGCACATTTAATAATAGATAGAAAAAATGTGATCCCACTAGGCTATCTTAACCATAAAAATGGTTCCACATTATTTCATAATCAATACTTCAACTTCATGTCTCCATTAGTCCAATATTAATTCTTAGTTATGGCTAGAGAGGTTAATAGAAAATAACACAACAATATTATCACCACAATTTTACATTAAATATTAACAAACGTGTTTTCTCATTATATATAATCTTTCTTACATCTTATAAGTGTAGCTGGTAGAATTTTTACTGTTACTATGCTAACAACACTGAAGATGATATAAAGTATCGCGTTTATTAATAATTAATATAAAATTGGTGACAATATTGTGTTACATTGTATTAACCTCTCTAGAATTCAATGCCTCCCCCTCAAATATTCTACGTATACGTCAGTAAGTTCCCCTAAATCTAAGTAGAAACCACTAATTTTGTATTTGTGTTAGGTGAAATTTCTCCAGGTGCTTTATGGCTTTATTAATCTTGTGTTATTTTTCAGTAAACACCATATACGTAAATACCGCAAACGTATACAAGTAAATACCCTTTAAATCAAATTATGAGTAAGTTACACAAAATTTAGGCGGACACAACTAATTTAATGTTAGGGTCCGTAGGCAAAACCAAGGACCCTTATATTTTCCTGCGTATGTCTGTCCGTCCGTGCTGTCGCCTGCTCTCACGGCTACACCTTTCGTCCGATCACTTTAAAATTTGGCATGTATGTGTCTTGTACCTACCCACATATTTTAAAAATTTAGCGACTTAAAAAAAAAAAAAATTTCAAAAAAATTAGGGTAAAAAAACTTAAGGGTAAATCTTTTTTTGACACCGTGAGGGGTATTATATGAAAGGGTACGTCGAGCTGATTACAAAAATATATAATTCTTTGGTTATAACTTTGATAGGGCGAGCGTAGGCGAGTTTGAAGCGGCAGTGAAACGTGTCCCCCCCCCTCTATCTCGCTTATGTGAAGTGCAAAAAATCTGAAATAATTCCTGAACATTCTTCGACCAAAAGTAAAGATACCACTTTTTGGAAATTTCAAAAAAAATATTATTTTATTTTTTATTGACAAAATACGATTTTTTATAATTATGGTCTTTCCGATGTATTTATCTGGTTGTAGTCCGGTTCAGTGGCAAAAAAATACTTTATCGGAAGTTTGTTTATGTGTTTTGAGAATATCAGACCCATAGGATAGTTCAAAGAAAGCTTTTTAGCATTTTAAAAAACTCCATCAATAGGGTACTACTTAAACTATACAGTGTGGCCTACGGACCCTCGCTGTGTGCTGACTAGCAAACACTTGACCTGTTTATTTGAATATAATGTGATGGAATAATTAATGTCACTGATTCAGTAATAGGCTTAAGTATATATATGTTTTTATTGAAATAGAATTAATTCGAAGTGGTCCACCTGCTGCATCAAATGTGTATTTAAAATGCTTACTAGCTTGGGTTATTATACTTTTGTTTTACTTTATTTCGTGTAAAACATAGTCTTTTATCCTGCTATCTTATCTTAAACGTGAAAAAAAATAAGAAATTTATTAAGCCAAAATAATTTAGACTAATAATTTTCACTGTCAAGGTAGTCTTATCCTGTTGATCGTCTGTTGTAAGAATCCCAAAATGAGAAGGACATATCAGGTTCTGATCTATTCTATGACTGATTCTCATTTCAAGAGGCGAAACCCTTAACCGTTTTATTTTTTGTAAGGTATTTTAGGGTATGTTGATTTAGAGCCCTTTTTACCTTGTCCTATAAAGGTACCATCTCATTCTGGATTCAGGTCCTATGTCTCTGACTACTCTGCTAGCTAGCTACCTGAATAAGAATAATTCTACCAACTTATCTGAGTGGCGTGGATATGTATATATTATGTTCATTTCATTTTGAAAGTTTAAATAATTCTTTATCTTAAATATACACAGATATATATATATACATCACATTATATATACATATATACATTACATTTTTTATATATATATATATATATATATATATATATATATATATATATATATATATATATATATATATATATTATATATATATATATATACATATATATATATATACATTTTAATAGAATGGTTGTTTGTTTTACCATAAGTATTGCATGCGTATATTCATTACTACTTCCTTCCTACGTTGATTGGAATAAGAATGACGTAATTTTGTTTGAACAGACTACGATATTTTTTTAAGTGATTTAAAAAAAAAAAAAAATTTTTTTTTTCTTTGTTAAAAACCAAGTAAAATGATAAAATACGAAATGGAATGAATGATTTATTTGTACAATTATTCTAAAGAAATATCAGCTTGTGAATACATTGTTCCACGGCACAAAAATGATTGGAAATTTATTATTTGTACAAATCATTATGCATATTGTAATTTTCATATTAAAATAGAGAATAGTCAGATGCTTAAATAACTTCTTTTTTCTTTATTGCTTGTGAAATGTACTTTTGAACTTTATCGAGAGCTGTTTAGTTGTGCAATTTTTTTTAATGATAAAATTGTTCAATTGATTTATCTTAACATTTACTTTAAAAATGTAATGAACTGGTATTGTTTTTAAAAGGACAATAATTATTTCTATTATTGCTTCCGAGCTTACCGAAGGTAACGGAAGCATTGTGTTCACTTTTGAGAACGAAAAACTTTTATGCCTCCGATTTCAAAAATTCCAAGACAGAAATCCGTTTCAGACATCAGGGAACATTTTTGGTCTCGTGTCTGTCTGTCTGTCTGTCTGTCTGTCTGTCTGTCTGTCTGTCTGTCTGTCTGTCTGTCGGTCTGTGTGTCCGCGAATTATGAAACGTGCGACGATAACTTGAGTAAATGTCGACCGATTTTGATGAAATTTGGTAGACATGTTCATTTTAGCAATGCTCAGGACGAGTTCGTTGGACAACGTTATCCGTCCAAGCGTTCACGAGCAATGCTCCCGTAAACGTGAACTTTAAATTTAAAATTGGAATTTTTGGTCGGGGAAAAAATCTAACTTCATCTATTCAATGAGACAAACATTTTTTTCAAATACAATTTTTTAGTAAACCAACAGCGACACCGCTATGAAGTGTTAAAGATCGCTAAAACTATTAATAGTTTTTACAAAATAAACAATATTACAATAAAGTAATATAACAATAATTGTTATAGTATATGATAGGATGCGAGGAAGCTATGTGCCACACTAATTGGCAGTCTATTTTTTATTTTATCTTGCACATGAACTTATAGTTTGTTAAGCACTTATTGCTAAATTCTTTTTACACTCTAATAAAAATCGACGCTGATAAATGTTATCACACTATGTATTTTTTGAACTAAGTAGTTCATCTTAAATTTTATTTTGAATTATTAAGGTGAAAAGATAAACGGAAATAATTTTGGTACTTTGAATGCGGATTACAACTAGCTATGGTGGATAGCCAAGTTCCTCTAATGACAATTATGATCTGTCTAAGGAATTACGAATCTTTCAATTTAGTGAGTGTTAAAGTACATGTAAGGGAGGTTCCGCAGTTACCTTAAACACTTATCACAAATTAACTTCGCTGATAACACTAATAATATACCTGAAGAAGGTGAGAAGGGTGCTAGTATAGGTTTGTCAGGTTCTACTCTGACAAGTAATAAGAAAACAATAATCCCTCTCTTCCTGTAATTGTGGTGGGGTTAAGAGTCTAAGGTACGGGGACCTCCTCTTTAGGTAGACTTTTCGCGAATAGTGTATGTAAAACATAGTTTTTTTTCCTCCTAACTTATATAAAACGTAATAATATTATATGTATTTAAAAAAAATAAAAAGGATAACAGTTCCTACTAACTACGTACAAATATTATTTAAAAAAAAAATCATAATAATAATAACAATAATATCCACAGTGCTACGACAGATTACAGTATTTGCGAATGTCACTAAAGATAATAGCTTGGCGTGGTGCAGTGTCAAAAAATTACAAACAAAAATGCATCCTACATTTTAATCTTTCGTGACATACGCATATAATGTGATTATGGTTCTTTAGAACACGTTTTTGTTACTATAACTTTACACGTTTTAATTTAAAAATATTTTCTGATTTGGCAATTAGATGGGGGTCCAAAGTGCCTCGAGTTGATTTCAGTAAAGGATGGTTCGGCAGTGCTCGATTTGGCAGGGGCACTGCTAAGTCCAGCATGACCAACAATAAGACCTTAAGAAAAAATTAAAAACATCGGGATGGACGCAAGATGTTTTCGGAAATATTTTCCCCACAATTCAGGGATAATACATATTAAATCCCATCAAGTCACAAGATATGTATTTATCCCAATGAAGAAAATACATTGCTTCGAAACATTGGTTAACCAATCATTTTTATTAGCGAATTTTCGAAGAAAATTAAGCTATTGCAATGGCTTCAAACATTTTTAATGCGAAATTTTGAAAATTTTCTCCATGAAAATACATTTTAGACCATTCTGAATCGATTCCTAAAATTTAACACTTTTTTATGTATGTATGTACTGTACATATGTATGTATGTAGGTATATATGTATGTATGTTGGTATATATGTATGTATACCTATATATGTGTCACTCTAGACAATATCTCCCCTTAAGATGTACTTAAAAATTTAAAACAAATTTTAAAATGTCAATAATATCAAAAGAAAGGATGAGTTCGTTGGCCAGAATTTTTGGAGACCATTTAAGGGTCAATTTTTGTCCATTTAGGGTCAAATATAGCATACAAAATTTTTTTGTTCCATTTTACCCTCTCATATGAAAATATGACAAAAGTCTACATAACAACAATTACTGTACTCTTAAAGAGCTTTCCTACGACATGCATTTTGAAGGGTTTATACTATTTTGACTTTTGTACCCCGTACCCCTGTGTAACAATTTTTTTTTTCACCCATCCAAATTCTAAACCAAAATTTTCCTATATTATTTAAGCCAATAATTCGCAGATTTCTTTGAAAATTCGCTCATTAAGTCATGGTGCATGACTGGACTTTTATACTTTTTACACTTTGTTCTTATTTAAGTAGATAGTCACTCTTGTTATTTTGAAAGCTTGAATTCAAAGTTACAGAATCAATTTTTCAGATACTACCTGGACTTAAAAATAAAATTTTAGAAGTCAATATTTGTGTTATACACATGAATAACAAGTATCAGTCTATAATATATAAAAATAACTTATTTTTACCAAAAAAAGTTTCCTTTCACAAAAAAAACCGGGATGGATGCAAGATGTTTTTGAATTGCCTAATTCATGGTAAAATAGTCCCACGATATATATGAATAAGTTACTGATAGTTCTAGCAATTCTTACGGTTTCCAGTGTTTAGATTGATCGACCAGATGGTAATGATTATTCTTGAAGAAGGTAAATAGGGAACCCTTATCCCTTCTAAGGGTCTCTGTATATTTATGACTGTCCCATCTTTTTCCTGACATTTTCTTACCTGGAAGGAAAAGGTTAAAGACTACCTTTGGACATTCTCATCCAATTATAAAAAGTCACAAGAAGAATATAAAAGCTTCGAATTGAGAAGTTATTTTTGATATTAGCCAATATATTTCAAATAGCACAATCCTAAGTAGCAATATATTCATTACCAACATGAATTTTCTCATTTAACTCAAAATTTTATCCTAATGATTAAATCAAATTCTATAATAAGAATTATATACTTATAAAAAAATAAATGTTACTAAAGATTACGTAAAATATAGTTTATTACCTATGTACTAATTTATAAATGTGTATTAATTTTAAAAGAACTTATAAATTAAAGGAATAAGAAAAGCGAATAAAAATGTTTGTATTATGAAAACTTTTTAGCCACGCTCAAGCAAATAGTTTTTTCGGCTGCTAAATAAATAAATTTTTGAAGTTAAGTTAAAACAATTATGTATTTATTGTAGCATTTTTTTTTATGTAAAATTATTTTCGAGTAACTATTATATTTGTAATAATATAGATATGAAGAGGATATCTCTAGAGTGTAGGAGCTTCTTAATTCGAAGATAATGAATAATATTAGCTCTTTATTAAAAACAAAATATATCTGATAAGCTAAACGCTGGCCCTCTGTGAATTGGCTGAAAGACGAGCTAGTCTTATATTTGAACTATCGTTTTACATCGTGTTGCATGCTATGAGATATCTCGATTGAATGTTTGGCTTACTTAGCAAGTGAGTTTGACTATGTATATATATATATATATATATATATATATATATATATATATATATATATATATATATATATATATATATATATATATATATGTATATATATGTATATATGTGTATATATATGTGTATATATGTGTATATGTGTATATATGTGTGTATATATATATGTATATATATTTATATATATGTATATATATGTATATATATGTATATATATATGTATATATATATATATATATATATATATATATATATATATATATATATATATATATATATATATATATATATATATATATATATATATAGTTTATATATATATAAACTACTACTGAGTCGATGTCTATGAAATTTGGCATGCATGTTAAGAAAAATCACGATCCGAGGCAAATTCGGTCATATTTTTACCAAAATTTGATTTATAAATACGTGAAAGATTAAGACAAATCCTCTTGAGTAATTATTAGCTTTTGCACTTAATTTAAACTCCACATCTGTGCTTTTACAAATAACAGAATATTCTTAATTTGATATAATGTTTTAGACGTACGCATATTCCGATGGTTATACTTTCTATAAAATGTTTTTACTTTGGAAATACGACAGATAAAGACTTTCTGCAACCAAAATGTATGATGATTTAAAATTTATGAAGGCAGTAATTCGTTATTTATAAATAATTGAGCAAGTATAAATTATTAAGCACATTAAAAATATTTTTCTACATGACTTCGCTGCAGCATTATAAGAATTATTGTTTAAATGTTCATTCAAAAAATAATTAATTGCTTTTTTAAATCAATATATAAGTATATTCTCTAAAAATATTTATATTTTTTCGATTTGTATTGATGACAATTTTGTAATTACTGACTGCATACTTGTAATAGTCTTGGCGTGTGTCGTTAACATCTCCCCTTGTTGCTTGAATGCTCCCTCGTTGAAGTCTCCATGGAGATGTCAATTCCCATTCAAGCTTCAGAACTTGGCAAATTTCATCTTCTGTTTATTATTATACTAAAAAACGTATAAGTTTAGGCACTTCTTTAGATTGTTACTCCCATTACCAAAGAAAACTAAAAAAAAAAAAAAAAAAAAAAACAGTTGGTGGTAACAATCTAAAGGAGGTATACGGAATGTTCTTCTTTAGACTGTTACTCCCCTTATGAAATCAGAAGAGTGATATTCTTTTGTCCCAAAGTACAATGGACGAAACGTCACTTTTTCTTAATAGTTATTTAGTTAAAGTTATTTATGTTCTAAAAACACATAGGGAGTAACAATCTAAGGAAGTACCTAGGTTTATAACTAGTAGTTCTGTGAACAGTAGACCTCGCTCGTTAAAATAACAAATCGGGATTTGAGCTTAGGTTCAAAATAGTGTGCAGTAAGGAAGTAAGTACTATTTCTAAAAAAGAGGTACACAACTATGTACCCTAGAGGTAGGGTGGGTCGAAAAAAACATTTTTTGGAAATCTAAAAACATGTAGTGATAAAAACTTGTTACTATGCTAGAAACGAAAGATCCCAAAATTTGGGCCCATTTGAACAAGTGCTAGATCGCGCCCCGTCGCTTTGAAGTTTGATGTATGTGAAGTTCTTATAAAATATGTGTTTCGTATTATTTTTTTGTGTTAAAATATATTCCGAGTGTAGTTTTACTGTTAAATATATTTTATAGACATTTAGTGCTTGTAGTAACTACATAGTTTAAATAATTAAGTTGTTTAGTTTAGCCAGTAAGTGATGACATATATAATTTTTTCGAAAAAATTAGAAAAAAATAAATTCCGCAGAAGTTAAATTCCAAGTTTAGGTAAAAGAAACTTAATATTTTCTCCATTTTTAGTTTATTTCGTAATCGGCATATGTATAACTTATAAAAAAAATTAAAACATTTTATTGAAATTTTGATATTAGTATTTTTTATGAAATTACATACATAGTCATTAAGTGGAAGAAAGCAGTACGTAATAGACTGCCTTAATGCTAAACCACTACCAGTTTACTTATTATTTTTATTTTATAGAAAAACTAGTAACATGTTTTCACTAATAATTTTAAAGAGTGTATTTTATACCCCTCCCATCACCCTTAACGAGAATGGGGGGGGGGGGGGGGGGGGTTGGAGCCATACTCAGTAAGGTGCCCAAATCTGTGTGCCAAAAATCAAAATAATAAGTAAACTGGTAGTGGTTTAGCATTAAGGCAGTCTATTACGTTCTGCTTTCTTCCACTTAATGACTATGTATGTAATTTCATAAAAAATACTAATATCGAAATTTCAATTCTATACTAATATCAATATATCACTATTCTATGAATGTTATATTTTGTCATAAACATGTATATATATATATCACTATTCTATATTATTTTCAGTGTTGTTCGCCTTTCTTTATGTTTTTTCTCTGTGTTATAGATAAGAAAATCAATTTTGGATAAGGCTGGGATACAATTTTGGCTAGGTAAGATTTAAACTTGAATTTTTTTAAATATTATTTATAAATGTTACACATGTTATATGGACCCACATCCAAATTATGTGACCATTTGACCAACAATAGGACGAAGTTCTTGTACGGTACTACAAATTGGCAGACTATTTTATTAAAATAAATAAACAACGTGTCCTATTTTATAGAGAGAACCGGGGTTCAATGGAAGAGCAAAAACCTTACCAACTCTCCTCGATCTTGGACTCATTTGTCTTTTCCCATACATAACCTCCCTACACAGGGGCATATCGATGGCAGATTCGGTTTTGGCATGATCCGTTCTACAGAGATTTATCCTTTTATATATTAAAAGATAGAGGTAGTTGAGGTCTAGGCACCTACATCTAAATCGATATGATTAAAATATGTGTATGACTAACTCAAATAATAATTCTATCTCATGGATTCATAGTCTCTCATACTTCATCTCTTATAATATCTAATTCTCACACCTCTCATCCCATTATATCCAATTTTAATTTATTTATTATTAAAAATTTCTTATAAAGTGAGGTTGTTTACCCTTCATTTGGATTTCAGCGGAGGCAAATTTATTTTTATCTCAAACTTTTTTTTTTGTATAACGACTTATATCGTCGTTTGTATTTAGACAGACTATATTTTATACGACTTATATCGTCGTTTGTATTAAGATGGTCTATATTTTGTTGTCCATCGTTTGTATTTAAATGTAGTCCATCATGGACTACATTTTATACGACTTATATCGTCGTTTGTATTAAGATGGACTACATTTTATACGACTTATATCGTCGTTTGTATTTAGACGGACTATATTTTATACGACTTATATCGTCGTTTGTATTTAGACGGACTATATTTTATACGACTTATATCGTCGTTTGTATTTAGACGGACTATATTTTATACGACTTATATCGTCGTTTGTATTTAGACGGACTATATTTTATACGACTTATATCGTCGTTTGTATTTAGACGGACTATATTTTATACGACTTATATCGTCGTTTGTATTTAGACGGACTATATTTTATACGACTTATATCGTCGTTTGTATTAAGATGGTCTATATTTTATACGACTTATATCGTCGTTTGTATTTAGATGGACTGCATTTTAGAATTTTTTAATAATAATTGTCGGGACCATAAGAAAACGGACAGATATTATTTTGAAACCCTTTAGAACGTGTAGATCCATCAAAATCGAATCTTGGCACTGTTAAAATACTTTTTTCCGTGGTAGGCTGTGAAATAGTAACTTTAGAGCCTAAAAGACATAGCTAAAATCCATCTTTTCATTACTCCTAGCTGTAAAGAAAAAATCTTTTACGTCCTAGGAACTAAAAGATTTTTTATGTCCGGCGGGTAGTTGTCAAAACTTCCGTTAGTACCGCTGCAGTCTTTGTAGAAATGCTTCTAGTACGATTAAAATCCGCTTTTAAAAAGGCGTCCTGAAAGTCTTGATCAAGATAAATCAGTTGAATCTATTATAATTAGCACGAGGTGCGATTATACTCTAAAACCTCAGGCTAAATATACAACTTAAGTGTTGAAAAACGCTTTAAAACTAAATAAACTTACTGATTGTTGATGACATTAAGCTTGTCGATATCATAAAGACATTTAGCCTAAGAATAAAGCTATGATGAAAAGGTTATATTTAGCCCATGGAACTCTGAATAGGCTTTGATTGTTTTATTTGCACTGTGATTGCTTGTATTTGCGCTGGGTTGCTTCTGCTGGTTCCCTTGTACAACGGAATGGTTTTGATGAAAGATTGTATCACCAAAGTGAAGAGATAAAGTTGTGTATTTTACACATTCTATGGTGCAACAGCACGTGGAGTTTCTGGGCCTGCGAAACTTGATTACGCCTCTATACTCTTTATAAATTAACATCGATATCATTTTGTTTATTTTATTTATTTCAAACCCTGAATAACTTTCCAAGAATAAAGATTATCTTTTTGAAAATTTATTTAAAATCAGTGTTAGCCCTACCTCGGACTAGAGGAGGATTCGAATATATTGCCATGAGAAGATATTTTATAGATCTCTTACCCTGTTTGACATTAATCTTAAAATGATTTCTTTCAGTACGTAGACAAGTTTTAACATGTCTAGGGTTAGATTATTTACAGCGACAAAAGCACCGGTCCAACAATATGTCCTTTGCGTACCTTAACCTCTTCTCTACCTCAATCTTTCTTTTAGTGGCTCATCTGATCTGTTCATATTATCTTTTTTTTTATGAACCCTTTTTTTCTTATCCGCATTCTATTACCTTCTTTAAATATGAAGATTCTTCTCGTCTAAAAAAAACTGGGACGCGCTCTTGTTTTAATATTTTAAAATCTAAACTCGAAAACATAATCAAAAATGTGTCCATCTGTCGATCTGAAAGAAGATTTTTTTTCTTTACCTTGTACAACATTATAGAATATTATAGTAAAAACTTATAACGGTAGCCTTCCACTATCTTCTCTTCAGATCTAGATATACTATTACTAGCCGTACCTTGTACTAGCGCACAGTACCCTTAAACTTAACCCATTATAAAATGTATTTTGTATAAATAGGATTTCAACAATAATTAAGAAAACTGTATAAATAAATAAACATGATTTTTTTTTTTAACTAAATAACTTTGATAAACATTCTTACATGCCACTTGACCTCCCTCATCTTCAATTGACTATACAAATATTCGTTGGCGTTTATCACATTATTATCATAACCAGTTCACTTAATTTATACATATTTGTATAAATTAACTTATAAATGTATAAGAATTAAATATTTTTATATTTCGTATTTATTTCTCCGTCATAATTATCTATTATATATTTCAATTTTATTAAAAATCTTTTCATAATGTGTTAACAAGTTTATATAATTAACTATTTAAAGTATTTTTTATTACTATGTTTTTATTAGCTTGTTTGTTTGTTTGTCCGGTACAAATCTGGCAATTGATTTCTAACTAACTTCCCGAATAGCTAGACATTTGAAACTTTTAGCATAGCTCAGAACACGATGACAATGCATTATATTAATACTTTTAGCCACCTTTCAGCAGAATTTAATTGAATTTCAGCAATTTTTTCTGTACGGAAAGTTAGTTCGGAAAAAATCCGCAAGTTATTTTATTTGTTTTGCCATGTCCCATATTTACGCAATCTTTATATTGATGGGTCTCAAATTTGTGATAGATAAACATTGAATGACAGCAAAACAGGAAATATCGATTATATTATTTATATTATTTCAAATATATCGATGGCACGGTTTAGATTTGGTGTTGGGGAGATCCGTTGTACAAAGATTTGTAGATGGTTGTAATTTATGTGAAGTAAGTACATTCGGAACTATTTTTTTTCACTAACATTATATATTATATAACAATAACAATTATATTATCAACATTACATACGATTCAACAGAAAATTTAAAAACGTAGTATATCAAAAGTTATTTTTATCTTGAAATTATTTTGTAGTAATGTTTTATTTTACACCAATGAATTCGATTGCCAGAAAGACGATCTAAGCTAATGGACGAAGGATGATAAATACAGGACGATTGATATACATACTCTTATTTGAATATAATAGTCTTTGTTGACAAATAAGTTAAAATTAGAGATATTTATTATAAGTACATTGAATAGTGTATAGTCATTCGAAGTGAATGTTTTTGGGAGACTACTGCATTAATATTATGATATAATAAAATGTGGCTTCTTCTGTGTGTCCCTGAGAATTGCTTCCTTGATATTCTGATTCAGAGCAATGCATATATTACGGTAAAGTAAAAGCATTTGTGGCTGGTCCATTTCGAAACCCTGCTTCGCGAGCTCGTCCACTATCTCGTTGCGAGCAATGCCAACATGATTTGGGATCCACTGGTTCAATTCAATTCAAAAAATACTTTATTTAAATAAATACATTTTAACATAAATTTTACAACAGTATTTAAATAGCATGGCTTTGGCCGTCTGCCGAAATCTACAACATAAAAATTTTAGTGACGTAATACAATAATAATAATAAAAGGAAATGAGACAACCCAACCTATACATATAATGTATATATATATATACATTTACATACCCGCACAAATACACACATACATAAATACACATCCATGAACGCATGCATAAAATAAATAAGCAAACTAACAATACAAACTTAATTATTAAATTACAAATAATTGAAATTTAAATCACATCATTTTATTTTTAGATAAATTTAATCAGTAAATTAGTATAAAATAAGAAAAAATGATATAATAAATATTAATGGGGATTTAGTAAGCTAGTACAATTTAGCGGACTACACACTAGTACATTTTTAATTAGGTGCTTATTAAAAGAAAAATAAATAGTAGTAATAATAGTAGACACCCATAATTTATTATTTTCATTAATACTGTACATGAGCAGCCCCGCAAATATCTTTATTTATTTATTTTTATTATTATTTATTTTTTTCTGAAAATATGTATATCGTGTTTCCCTTTCTATGGTTACATTTGTTTTACTGCGGTTTATTAAGTCAAGGTTGGGTCGGATAGAACAAAATCCATTGTAGTACTGACGGAAAAGATTATTTTAAAGAAGAAGGAAGATGGTTGGAAAAGAAAATAAATTAATGATAATAAATACAGAGCATAGGTTTGCTTTAATCAAGAAACAGTTTCCTGACGAGTAGATAGGACTCTCCTAACAAAATCAATAACACAACGATGGTGCCTCAGCAACAGATTAGTGACAGTATAACCAGCTATAGTAGGACCACCTAGATACTGTTCTCTCAGAGCAGCGTAGGCCGAGCAAGTAGTGAGCACATGCAACATGTCCTCCCGCACACTTTGGGAGCACATGGAACACTCCTCCAGTTCGGCGTCTTGTTGCATCCAGGGTACACACTTCACTCCCAGCAGTTCACCTCTGATGACACCTGGATCCACTGGTTCACAATATCCTTTCCTTGCTTTATAAGGCCACTGACAACCTTTTTCGTGGCCTACAGAAGTCTGCTGTCATTTGTAGACATTCCCATAAGCTCAGAGATCGCCGATTGGGAGTCTTCTAGGATGACGATATAGGCCTTCCCTCTGGATGTTCACGGATGAAGTTCGGTAACCTTAATGACAGCTAAGAATTCAGTGTCTAAGTTCGAAAAGTTTATGCCAGCTGGGTAGGAACTAGTAAATGCACAGGAATGCAGATGGGTCTGCAGACCCATTTGCATATATTCGTATCCACTTATCTTCGGGGTATAGCTGTGTTACTGTTTGCCAGGGAATCAACTGTTATTTAATTTCAATCAATTTAATACAAACTGTCTTACTTATGTTTTCCGATGTACAGGGGTAAAGTGATATTAGGGGTAAATGGTTTCATGTGATAATTTGATTGTAAAACTCTCATAGTAACTTTATGCGGCCTAAATTAAACCATAGTCCCCCCCCCCCCCTCGCTCTCTAAAGAGCTCTAATTTCACTTTCCACATATTTCTTATTTAGCTCTTAAAAGTGTTATCTCTATATTAATATACGAGACTAATGCACGATTCCATCCTTAGTTTACTCAAAACATGCATAAATAAATTTGAGTGAAGATGCCCTATAAAATGTCGAAACGTCTCTATTAATGGAATTATATTTTTCTTAATAAATAGTCACCTTATCTCATCAGCCATCTGACGTTGCATGTATTAAAACATGCGCAAAATGTCATGTTCTAGGTTCAACCTTTCAATAGTTTGGGGGATGAGTCAGACGGACGGATAGAATAGAGAGATTACACTAAAATAAAATAAAAAAAATACCATAATTTTTTTTTTTTTACCCGATTTTTTGGCTCGAATAGTGACTTCCAGAAAAATAGTAATTTGTACATTATGTTTCTAGTAATATGAGATTTCATTATTTTACCTGAGTAAAGTAATTTTGCTTCCGAGCTTACCGAAGGTAACGGAGGCTATGTGATCGTTCTGAAGAACGAACATTTTTTAGGTCTCCGATTTCAAAAATTCCAAGACAGAAATCCGTTTCAGACATCAGGGATCATTTTCGGTTCCGTGTCTGTCTGTCGGTCTGTCTGTCGGTCTGTCGTTCAATTTTTGCGAACCAACATATCTTAAAAACTACACGTCCAATTTTAATAAAATTTGGGTGGTAGGTCATAATTAGCCCATTGTTGGTCCTATATAAGTTTCAACCTTCTGCGCCTATTTGTTGCTCTTCCACATGCGCACAAACATACATTTATTTACACCTATAGCTTCAAAAGTACTTATTCGATTTGAATGAATCTTTTATAGTTTATCGAAAGTTACCCGCAGATAGCCCCAGATTAATATGAACCGTCTGCGCTCTTTAACTTTTGCTAAATTGATACTTTAATTCGTGTAAAAACTCAAAACAATTTTGACAGATTAAAAAAAAACGGGGGAAACAATTAAACCAATTAGACAATAATGGATTGTAAAAGCATGAATTCAATAAAGTTCGTTTATAGGATGCGAGGAAGCAATTTGCCACACCAATTGGCAGTCTATTTTAACTTGATGGTTTAGTAAAAAATTTACCAACCGCCCAGTTTAAAAAACTACCGCCCACCACTTGATTATTTCAACCAAAACGATTAGGTAAAAATTCACAAGATTAATTACTTGACAAATGGTAGAGAGTGCCAACAACAAGGTTGAAAATTAACTCCACATTTAGTTATTATTCTACCAAACCGATTAGGTAAAGTAGTCTTTATACCGTAGTATTGGTTGAATTTACTAATCAGTTTGGTGATATTATCCCCATCCCTTACCTTTTATCATAGTGCAATGTAAATTGTGACTTTTTTGTTAAATTTCTTTTTGCTTATTAATGCAATATCACTTATTAGTTTGAAAAGAAAAAAGTATCTTTCCATAGTTATCAAATTATGACATATAATAATAGCCATGACAAAAATTTGTATACACAAATATATTAAGTGGGTGGGTGATAGATACGTAGGTAGAAGGAAATCTCACAAAATAATGCCACAGTTTAATACTGAAATGGAATGTTTCAAATAAGTAGTCTCTTTCAAAATGTGAGTTTATTAACAAAAATATTATAATTATAAAATATAATTGTTCAATAATACTAAAACAATACTATACACGGCTTGGGTTATTAAATAGTGGCATGTAAAAAAAGATACATAAATATTACACAATTAGACCCACGAATTAAAAAAAAGAATAATATTAATAATTGATATTATTTTTTAAAAAAATTGCAGTCAGTCATTACATTTTTTTTTTTTAATAACTTAGGCATGTAAGAAAAGATACAAAAATATTTCACAATTAAATCTACGGAAAGGCTCGTTTATTTAAAAAATATTACACTTATCAATATAATTTTTAAAAAATAAAAATAATTAGCCTCAATCAAAATCATATAACAATGCTACATGGTGATTTAAATAGTGGCATGTAAAAAAGATACAAAATATGACATAGTTAAGATCTATCATTAAACAATAAAAAAAAAATTAAAATAATAAAATTACCCTTATTGACTATGATCACAAAACAATGCTTCACGTTTTTCATGCTGGTTACGAATATGCCACACTGCAACTGTAGTGGGTGACACCATTAAAGTATCCGAATTTCATTTTTCCAGCCACAATTCATTAGGATCCGGAAATTCCGAACAAAAATGGTATAGAACTTCTAAAATTACACAGTTTATGTTGTATGCATTTTTTTTCGTTGAATGCTTTATTTTCAAGATACGGATCATTGAACATTTGTCTACATTTTTACTAATTTATTTTTAGTGCTTCAAGCATCTTTACATCAAAAAGAAAGCATTCAATGACAAAATTGCATAGTACATAACTGTATATTTTTATTAAGGTTTGAATATATATATTTTTTTTTATTATTATTTTAACCTGTATTTGGTAAATTGATACGACATAATTCTACCAAACTCTAGAATAAATATTTAATAACAAAACAATTGGGCTATTATTACTTGATTTATAGTAAATATATTTAAAATTTTAACTAATATGTTGGTTGAAAGGTTAAAAAATAAATGTTGCCAAAACTTTTGGTAAATTAAAACCAAATTCCGGCAAATTAGATCATTTATCATTTTATTAATTTTCTAAAGTAGGAAATACTAAACGTTATTTTAAGTTTAGGCTGACACCTGGTCAATGTTAACCCACTTCATTCACCTAAAACTTAATTTCACCTGCGAATAGTAAACAAAATTTGTAGTTTATAAGATGAGGGGGACATAGAGAGAATGGAGAAATATTTAGGGGCCTTGTCAGAGACAAAGGACCCTACAAAATGAATGTGTTTTACATTTTAACCGGAAAAACATATATATTGTTATCTGAGTCTGTATGACAAGATAAACAACTTAATAAATAAATTTATATTGTAAATCAACCTTTATTGCTTCAATGTAGCCTTTTATTTGATTATTTTATGATTCATTCGTTTAACACATTTTGATAATATCACTCTTATAAATGTTTAACATTTCAAGGATTGTAATTTTTCTTTTTTGTTCCGCTGTTATAAAATATTAGTATAGAAAAGAACTCACATAAATATAAAAATTGTATCTTTTTTTTAAGTTCATATTGTACTAGATTTAATAAGGCGCTAAGATCTTAAAATACCAGTTATGTACAATTATGATTGATATCAGTTCGAATTTGATTTGAACATTCTATCTTAGGATAGTTGTGTACCTATGTCATGCGCTATTATATTTCATTTTGTATATTAAAGAAAAAAATATAAACTTAACATTTTTACTAAAGTGATATATTTCCTTGAATCAAGGACGTAATATTTCATGATCTAGGATCTAAACAGTTTGATTTATAATGCTAGTTCAAGTTTAAATAATTCAATACTACACATTTTTACATTTATTATTTATTTATGAAAAAAAGGGTACATAGGTAAGTTTTAAAAAATTGTAGGGCAGTAGAATATAAAAGCAATCATGTATGTCACTTAAAGATTTAGGAGTGGCCTTAAGTTGGTGTTTTATGGTAGCTGTTTATTTCTGTTCTATTCACTCTGTACCAGTTATAAGGAATTGTTTAGCTTGATACTGTATAAGTAGGATAAATATCTATAAGTAATTCAAATGATTTTTTGCTCTGCCCTTTATTGTTCGTACCTTGAACTAGATTGTCGATATGTTGCGTGTACATCTTGATTATATTTTTGTCTGGATATGTTTTTTATAAATATAGAGAGTAGCTTTGATTTACATATACACAAACAAATCTATTTATTTTTATTTACATTCCGATTTTATTTATTGTTCTTTTACATAGTTCTAATAAAACTAGATAAATGGAATTAAGTTCTAGATAATAAAATTTAGCTCAAGAGTCTAGTTATTTGTACTATATTCGTGTAAATTAATCTCTATTAACTTAAGTTGAAGCCAATCTTTATTTACATATTGTCTATTTTACTTTTTATTTTTTTAAAAAACACAGATTTTACTCTGTCCTGCTCATTTGTCATCTATTAGCTACTGTAGGCTCCACAGAATCTCGTAATTTCAACTCAATCTCGTCTCAACTTCGGTTGCAGAGAAATTGTGAGTCAGTCAGTGGAACTTGAGGCTAATTCATATTGTACGTGCCAGAAATTTCCTAAAGGGAGGTTAGAGGTGGTTAGAGTAGGTTATGGGTGGTTAGAGGTGGTTAGAGGAGGGTAGAGGTCGTTAAAGATGGTTAGAGGAGGTTAGAGGTGATTAGAGGAGGTTAAAGGTGGTTATAGGTGCTTAGAGGAGGGTAGAGGTGGTTAAAGGTGGCTCTAAATCTTGGCCTGGCTCGTACAATATGAATTTACCGAACTTGGTATTATTAGAGTGTATTACGTCTTCAAAAGAAGCCCTTTCCAAAATATTAACTCCTTAGCTTCTTAAGTTTGGGCTGGAATCATTTTCTCTTCTTATATATTTTTCCCATACTAATCCTTCGGGATGTAAATTCGGATAATTCAACCCCACAGAAATATTTAAATCCAAAAATTTTATTCTCTGTGGGTTAGTGAGATAACTTAAGATTACTAAAATATAAATTGCAAGTATACTACAGGGTAGTAGTATGCATCCCACCAGTATGATCACCAATTTTTTTTTTTTTTTATTATTTTTTGTTTGTTTTTGAAGATAGAATCGTCTTAAAAACTCTCAAAATCGATAATTCCGTTCAAATCTCGGTTAGGAATTTTGTGGGTGAATACAATACTTTTCCTTTAAAGTAAGGAAAAGTAAACATGTGCTCTTTTTTTTTTTTTTTTTTTTTTTTTTTTTTTTTTTTTTTTTTTTTTAAACTGACCTTTCGTCGGGAGCGACTACAAATTACTTACCAAATTCGTAGTTTCGACCGAGATTTTGTTATGGTTACACGTATTTAACTGAAGATAGCAGACATTCTGATATCTGTTTGGTTAAAAATGTGACAAGAATTATTGTGATTTAGACAAATAAATAAAAGTTATATAAATAGTGTTCTTTATATATTTAATTAAATATGTTCAATTTAATTTATTTAAAATTAGTGCAAAATATAGTTTTTAAATTTTTCCCTGCCTTGTTTTCTGAAAAAGCTTTAAAAAAGGGTTCCACTTAAACATTGCCATATTTCTCTTTAGGCCAAGCAGTATACAATCCACAATCCTGATTGCCTCAGTCATGATATTTAAAGTACATTTTAAAAGTATTTCTGATACGTATTTGCATTATTACCATTTATTTGTTGTATAATGCTTTTAAAATAGTCTTTAAATGCATTAAGCATTGTTTATTTATATTACTTTTATTAAATTTTATTTACCCTTAATACGTTTATCATGTTCTCTTGGAAAAAAACCATACCGATATTTTCTAATTTTTTTTTATAAATGTTCACTTGTTACTTATAGTAAATTTGAGTTTAAAATGTTATTTTACATACTTTTTACACTGCAATATTTATCTTTAAAAATCTAAAACCTAAGCAGAAAAGTATGTTTAAAAAACAAATTTAAACAAAACAGTCAAATTAGTGTTAATGTTCAGAAATATTTTCGATATTGTTTTTTTCTTTAAGGCAATCCTCCAAATTTAAAAGCACCTGAACATTTAAAAAATTTAGTATATCCCCTAAAAATTGTTATTTTTCAAGTTACAAGATAAATGCAGCTGAAAACAACAACATTCCGATCAAGACCATTTAATGTTTTTCTTCAAATTAATGCTTTCCATAAACTTTTACGTTTTATTGTAACTATTGCTTTTCTTTATCGATATTAAAAAAAGCGTATTGTACAAATCTGTGATGTGCTAAAAATAAAATTGTGTTGAAGCCTCGTAAATATATTTATGTATGTATATATATATATATATATATATATATATATATATATATATATATATATATATATATATATATATATATATATATATATATATACATATATATATATATATATATATATATATATATATATATATATATATATATATATATAATACAATAAGCTCATGCACTGAAATGACTTTTTACACCTACGCCCCCGTAACCTTTGTAACAAGGCTTAACATATTCAATTTAGTGTTAATATTTTTCCGTATCTCTTAGCTAAATGATAATATTGTTTTTAATGTATTTCAAATGGGATTTAGCATTTAAATCGTATAATTACGATCTAGGAAAGCATTGTATTTATATTTAAGTGTTAATGTGTCAAGGCCAGGTTGTATTATGTGCAGAGCTTTGATCCAAGAGTGCAAGAATATCTTAACATTATGTCGATAAAGTATTGATACCTTGAACACACCTGGCGCTCTCTACCAACTCACTATCTCTTCCTGTCCAATTAAAAGGATTATTATTATTATTTTTTTTTTTTATGTTTTTATTCATATTTATTGTAATCGTATGTTTGTATTTTTTATTATTTTGTGAAAACAAAATGTGTTATTTATAATGCAATTAATACAAATAATAATAATAATAAAAAAGAAGGAGTGGATTTGTTTTAGTTCAGATTTTTTAAGATATTTTATACATAGGTTATGTTATAGAAGATGTTTCTAACTTTACGTAATTTTAAAAACACTTGAAATTAGCTATCTGTTTCTTCTGCAATACATTTTTAGTCACAATTTATCAGAATGTATATGTTTTAGCTTTGTGGGACAGAAGAAATTTTCGTGAAGGAAGTGACGCTAGAACCAGGAAATTAGAATTTAACAGGAGATCGCTCAGTTTTTATTTTTAGTACTATATTTCGCCACTAAAGGTCGACCAAGAAGATATGGCAGTGTCAGCGCTAGTGTTGGTTTTTTGGGGCCATGTAGAGTCAGATATAATAAAATAGACTTCTGTTAGAAAACTATTTTGATAAATAAGTAGATTGTTCCTTTTAGTTAAAAATTCTTGATTAGTTGGGTCTTTAAGGATCTACCGCCCTTTGAGGTTAGAAAAAACAGTACAATTAAAATTTTATTGGTTCTAAGTATGATATCAAAAATCTAAGTGCAGGCTTCATTCCTAATTTTAATTCTGCACAATTTGAGCCCTATTTCAACTTCCTATGATGAATAGTACAGGCGCCATTTCAATACAGTGATAAAACTCGTTGTATTGAAATAGTTTTAGTATTTATTGTTGTAGGGAGTTGAAATAGGGCTCAAATTGTGCAGAATTAAAATTAGGAATGAAGCCTGTACTTAGATTTTTGTTATCTTGCTTAGAACCAATAACATTTTAATTTTACTATTTTTTCTAACCTCAAAGGGTGGTATAGCCGTAAAGGAAAATTCAAACGGCTCACATTTGCGATATTTCAATCCCTCTTTGCATACATTCTCAAACTGACTGACTTGCTGATTACATTGTCATAGTTATTGTTTTGTATAAAAAATTCATGAAAGTACTTATTTGAATCTTACAGATTTTCGTAAATTCCCCTGAAATCAGGTACTGTTAATTACACTATTATTTAACCATATCTTAGACATGGAATTACATAAAACTACCAAGAACAATACATTTCTACTACCTACTTCAACTTCTCAACTTCGTTTTTCCATGAAATGGAGGAATGTTTTTTTTTTTTTTTTTGACATTTTTATGTTTTGGCTGTGGCACATTAACCTCGAAAAGCGTTACGTTACACGAATGGGGAAGATATAGGATCAAGGTTTTAGGAAGGTATAGGAGGTGTTCAATCGAGTCTGTCAGCTCTTGTTAGGGATAGTCTCCCACTACCCGCTTGGTACCGCTGTCGCTAGGGCGTCCCCTCCCCAAGCGATTCTAAAACGCTGTACACTGTACTAGGCAATATTTCGACCCCTATTTGGATCAAAAGCTGAGATCTTCAAGCTGAAAACCACATCTATTGTCAGTAACTCCAGTCAATTTGCTATATATTTTGCAATATAATACATCCTAATTAAATTGCTTTCTATATCTACCTGGACTATAAGATTACTATTTCATCCCGCTATAATTTTTTTTTCTAACCTTGGTGTTTATTGTCAATCCCTGGAATAATTCATTTCTTTTGTAGAGGACGTCCATGTTAAGTACACTTGAGGTTCTTTTGGATATTAAATATTTTGTATTTATAGTTAGTTTGTAGTTAAAATTCCATAGTTATTCTATGACTGTCACTTGGTTTTACATTGTTCCTGGGTTATTTATGTAAGCCATATACATACATAATTACTCTGGATTAATTATTGAAATTAATTAAATTGTCATTGACATATGATAGTTGGATTGAATTAAGTTACCTTGATTGGAGTAAAAAATAAATGAAATTTTAAAGTTTTATACACATAAAGTACAATCAAGTGCCAGTCATAGAATAACTATGCAATTTTAGAAAAATTATCCCAAATTGTTAGTACAAAATATTTAATATTCAAAACAACCTCAAGTATAATACCTATATTTAACATAGACCCCTACAACAGATATTAATTATTCCAGGGATTGACAATAACCACTAAGATTATAGATTAAAATAATTTATTGTAACAACCGGATGGAATTGTAATAATTTAATCAGGTCGATATAGAAAGTTATTTAATTATGTATGTATTATATTACATTTATATAGCAAATTTACTAGAGTTACTGACAATAAGTGTGGTTTTTCAGCTTGATGATGTCCCAAAGAGGGGTCGAAATATTGCAAAAGTTAGCTTTTAATTTTTCCTTTAGACTCTACTATCCATGAGACTAAAATATCTGATTTCTTTTTTGATTTTGTGACCAGTATTTTATGTGACGTATAATGAAACTCCTATATACTCGCATAATCACCATTAAAGCTAACAGTATGTACTTTTTAAGAAGTATGTCTTCTTGAATTCTTGTTTACCTACGTAAGATAATTACGTAATTCACGCCTTCTTTTTCCAAGACAAAACCATATATATGAATTAGTCTTTTGTCTAGTAAATTACTAATATTTTTTTTAAACTTGTTTCTTTTACATCTACTTAAAAAAATTTAGTACTCTTGATTTCCTTATAGCAGTATTTTAAGAATAAAATTTGTACCTATAATTTACAATTTGGAATTATTGGTTATGCAATTAAAGTAAAATCATTATACATTGAACAAACAAACTCATATATAATAATTTTATTTTTAAGTAACAATATTAACAATAATTTATATTCCTTTTGAAATTATACACCTTTTAAAATCATAACTATCTGATATCAAGGCTCTATAAATGTAGGAAAGAGAATTCTAATTACATGTGGCGCCAGGCGCTACAGAAATTAAAATAACTATTATCGAATAATAATTTCATTTTTATGTTTATGCGATGATTAAATTAAGCCACATATTTATGGTAAATTTTTTAAAAATTTTATCTTATTCTGATTATCAAAAGATGTACATTCATTAATTTTAGATTTTTTATTTCTTATGTACGCAGTATATATATATATATATATAATATATATATATATATATATATAATATATATATATATATATATATATATATATATATATATATATATATATATATATATATATATATATATAGAAAGTATTATGTTAGCACGCAAATTCAGTTTTACGATTTTGATACATTTACACGTTTTAAGGTCCCCTAAAAAAGTGTTTTTTTAAAAAATGCCTGTCTGTAATCTGTGCAGACGCGTGGAGCCTAAACTACTGGGCCGATTTTGACGACATTTGGCATACATGTTCAGAAAAAGCATCAAGAAGCGAAATCAAGAAATAAATTTTAGCTCAGAATTTAAGGCCCCAAAAATGTAGTTAAATAAAAAGAAGGCCGAGCTGTGGATCCTTCAGGGTATTAAGGATAAAAACTAAAACTGTTTTTTTGATATCCGCAACGTTTCAGCCTAGCCGGCTATTCTCAAGCCTATTCTAAATATACATTTATAATTTATGTCATCTATAATAAAATACTTAAATAAAGATAGTCATAATTCACAGATTAGATCTTTGGTATTCCTACCATTTTAACACTTGAGCAAGTTGGGTCATTGATACAACAGTAAATCGCAGTAACAGTAGAAACTGTTTAGTTCAAACGTCAAAAAAGCCTTCCTCAGAATCTTCATATACTGAAGAATGATAATAAGTAATAACACATATACTAACAGTTTCAGAAAAATATAACAATGGTAACATTAATTAAAACTTATTGAGACTATCTCAGATACATTCCGAAATGAGAAAGAAATGATAAGACTATCTGTCTCTTATCAACCCGGTCGGTATGTATAATATTTAAACACTTTTGTTTTTCTAAATTACCAAGATAATACTTAGAGTGAGTAAAAATTCCAATATTAAAGATAGTTTTGGTTCACACACTGGAAATAAATAGCGAACTCTAATTATCAGCTATTCAAATCCAAATGGGCAGATATAATTCATTTCTAAATTTTGAGTTGGGTATCAAATGAAAGGTATTGAAGAGTAGATTACAAAAATATATAACAGATGTGGAAAGTGTTTAATTTTCCACGCCATTTTGTAAAAATTTTGTTTGTCCCCCCCCCCCCCCCCTAAAACTATATTTCTGCTGTTATTAAAAATATATGCAAAATTTGCGTTATGCTGGGCCAAATAAAAAATAAGAATAGCCATTTGAACTGATTAACTTGGAATCCAAAATGGCGGATAATTCCTGTCACTGGAAAAAAATATATTTTTTTAAATTTTGAATGAGGTATCAAATTAAAGGTATTGAAGAGTAGATTACAAAAATATATAATATTCGTGGAAAGTGTTTAATTTTTAATGCCATTTTGTCAAAAAACATAATATTTTTGCGTGGGGAAGATTGACATTTTTGCTTGGGGAAGCCCATATGTTGACCTTGAAGCCGAAGCCAATGTTCCTCTTGGAAAACCCTGGACTTGTTTAACCAGCAGCAATATTGCTTTATGTACCTTGGTGGGAAAGGGAAGGTAATTTACCTTCTTATAAGACCTCTATTCACCCTTAATCAACTCTAGGTTTAAATTTGTTAGGTCGTATTTTTTTAACTTAACCTTCTTGCATTGTAACATTGCTATTATGAGTCACAACAGAAATATTTCTTTATGTACCCAGATCAAGATTTTGTTCTTACTTAAACTGTTTTACTTATTGAATGGAAGTAAATGTGTTGACATAGTCTGTACCAATATCATTCCAGTTTCCTTTTTTAACACTATCTTTTTTAATCTAATTTATTACACTTAAAACATTCTTTAGAACCTATATAGTTCTAATGTTTTAACACTACAAATAAACTTGTTTGTAGTACTTATTATTACTTTGATTTTGCTTGATTCTCATTATTATGGGTCTCCTCCACTAATTATGATGGAATATTAGATGAAAGTAATAAAGGGTATATCTTATCACTAATTAGTAATTTTATTTACTTGTATATTGATGCATGCAATACAGCTTTTATAACATTATTATTTTTTAGATTTAGAATATTATAGTATAATATAATTATAATAATATAGTAAATATTATGTTAGTATGTTACACTAAAAAAAAAAATTATCGAATCATCCAATTTGACTAATTATTAAATTAATAGAAACGTGCATCACTTCCCAGTCAAACTAGAGATTATTGATGATTTCAAACGAATACGTTCTGTTCGGTCACACTGATCCCTTTAAATTGTAACCATAGGTCATAAAGAATACATTTTACATATATATTGGTTTAAAATATATATTTAATTGTGACTAGGGTGCTTGTGGTGGGGCATTTATTATAGTTATAATGTTCATACTAGAGTGGACGTAATGTATTGTGTACATATATAACGGATTAAATACTATTCCAAATTTGACATTTACATTTTAAATGTAATTTTTAACTAATTTCTAAGAGAGCTCGCTGTTCAAATTGGTACAGTCATATGGATCCAGAGATCGCAACGGCTCCGTAATATATGCTTGAATAAGATTATAATTAAAAAGAATAAGTGATTTTCTCCATATCCTCAAATTTAGCAACTTTTTAGATAATAACACAACAATACTGGAGAAGGAGTATGTGTTACAGTGACTAGTCATGGTGTTTTTATATTGTCCAGAAGATAGCGAATAAAAAAGTGTCTGAGTAACATCAAGCTAGAATTTTGAGTACAACTTAATCTTTTGGTGCTTTTTAAGAATATGTGGTAGGCTAAGTTCGTCTATGGCACACAGCTTGGCAATGGGCATGTGAAAAAAACAAACAGGTGAAGAGCACCTATGTCCCACCCATATTGGTGGACAACGTAATTTTCATGATCCTGAGATCAAAAATCAAGTTTTTGTTACTTTGTCACTTGATATGTGACCACTTTGATTTGAAGTAATATTTGAATAACTAACCTATCAAGTGACAAATCAACATCAACTTGATTTTTGGACCACCAAAATGGAACATAGCCGCTCTCTACGGTTTTTTCAAAAGCCTATTGCCAAGCTTATTCATAAAAGTCACCAAAAGATTAACTTAAACCAAAAATTCTACTTGATGTTAGTCAGACACTTTTTTTTTGCTCATCTCCTGGATTAATAGCAATTAGATTTGCATTCTTAGTTTTTAAATTCATTTTTTATTTTATTTATAGCCTTTATCAAACTTTTGTGGGTAAAATCTCTGAATATTTTATTATTTTCCCAATTGGTCCATTTAAAAAGGATCCATTTCAATGGCTGGTATCTACTTTAAGAAGAAGAAAACGTCAATCTGTTACAGTTGTGTAAAATAAAGTATCCGTGAATACAAGAGAGGTGCCAGATGATAAATGGTAAAGAAATGTTTTACGTTTTAAAGAAGCTTTTATAAGTCAAAGGTTTTGAAGCCAGAGTTAAGAAAAATATATTGAGTTTGGAGTTTTTGAATTTGAAACGCGACATAATTTACTTAGTTAGATTTATTTAGGTTTAGATTTGAGATGGGGTGTGTTATAAAGTGGTTTATTAACATTATCGTATTGTGCCAGATGATGTCGTTATTTTATTTCTGTTGGTTACACTTAGGACCAGCCCAACTACCTGTCCATTATAAGTACATTGCCCCCTAAGAGGATTTCCTTCAACAGAAGGTGATAATAAGAATTTGTAAATTATGGTGGACAAATATTAAAAGATGGCATATTATATTTGGATTTATCTGAATCTGTTATTTATAATGTTGTGTTTTTTTTGTTGTTTTTGATTTTTTTTCCTCTCCCAGGAGGGAGAACAGTACATGTATTTCATTCTTAAATTAATAAATCTTCAATAATTAAAAATTATCGGGTCCGAAATAGTTGGAATTTTGAACGGAGAACAGAATATTTTTGAGGTTGGTTGGTTTCGATGTTCGACGGGTTGTGCAAACGATGGAATGCAATTTTTACGTTGGTTTTTTGATTTGTGACCGTGGCTCAGTCTTGTCGTACAGAAGGTCGAGGCAATAAATCCTCGGGAGTATGCTTTCAGTCCACAGGTAGTATCTTCCAAGGTTTAATGTTTCCTCCCCGAACCTTCTCATGTTTTGATTCACAAAATACAACTCCGATCCGACTTACGGATCCGGAGGCGACTCGTTGCCAACAGTCGATTGATCAGTGAAAAATCTGTGGTTGTTTCTCTTGCGGTCGGAGAGAAGAATACTCACGCGATGCCGTGCAGGTTTGTGGGAAACACAGGTCTTGCTCGGATCTCTGATAACGCCCTAGGGAGCGAGTAGCGTGCCAAACCAAGCAAGGTGTAACCGTATAAGTGACTGATAAATTCTGACAATTGTAATATATCGAGCCAAAGGTCACATAGTCCGTTAACTGTTTTATGTAACATATTTTGATGTCAAATAGGCGTTTTGGTACTTGGTCCGACACAATACAACGATAACGTTAACGTTAGTAAATCACAGTTTTTGTATTTGTAGTAAGAAATTGACAGCTAAAGTAAAAGATTCTGGACGTTTTGCTGCTATTCGATCGAAGGTACTTTAGTATTTTACTCTTTCTTAAAAGATGAAGGGGGGGGGGGGGGTTGAAGTTATAAAAATCCTAACCATTAATGATAAGGTTACAGAGCCAAACAAAACCACGTGCTCAATAAAAGTGACAATGTGTTGAATAATATAACTTCCAATTTTGTTTTGTAGTCCCCTTGAACATAATTTTTACAAAGTATTTTCAGGGGTAATTAATTAGTACGATTTATTTAAATAGATTTTATTTCATCCCTAACTTTTAAGAATATCCTCAAAGTTTATTGAATGATCATCTTTATTTTTTAATAATCAATTAATAAAATTAAATCCATTAGTATAAAGTAACGCGATTCCCATTAATAAATAAAACCAGGAACTATAACCAGATTCTCAGTCGAAGAGCTCTGGCACGTGTCTCTAGATTCAGCTGCAAGTAAAATTTGTATTAATTATTTACCCCTCAAAACACTTTACAAATTATAATATAATTCCCATTTAACTAACTGAAGCTTGACTAATTTTCCTAAAATAGATTGAAGCACTAAAATTGTATCTTACCTTTTTTAAAAAAAAAAGCTTACAGTTTTAGTTACGGGTGACTTTTCCTTTCTCATATAAGAAGAAATTAGTTTGATGTCGTGAAAAATTGATTTTTAGATTTTAATGGATTTACACGTTTTGAGGTCCCCTGAGTAAAAAAAAATGTTTTGGTTTTTAAAAATGTCTTTCATTCGTCCGTCGTGTGTGTAGACGCGCGGAGCTTAAACTGCTTGGCCGATCTTTAAGAAATTTGGCATAAATGTTCAGAAAAATCATACCCCAAGGCGAAATCGAGAAATAAATGTCTAGCTTCAAATTGGGGGGGGGGGGGTGCTTTTTCTTTATGTAATATGATGTTAATGTATCCCTAGATATACTTAAATCGGCACTAATGATGGCTTTATAAAAGCCGAAAGCTGCTTTGATAAATAAACAAGTATTTTCTTCCGTGGAGAGACTAGTTCTTTTTATTCATTAAGATGACCTCCATCAACGCTCTTATTTCTCAAGTTTATTTGTAAGATCCCCGAAATCTAGCGTTCGCCTGTCCAACTATTGAAAAGTTCCTTCCCTATATTGAATAGTTCCTTCTCTATATTGAATAGTTCCTTCTCTATATTGAATAGTTCCTTCTCTATATTGAATAGTTCCTTCTCTATATTGAATAGTTCCTTCTCTATATTGAATAGTTCCTTCTCTATATTGAATAGTTCCTTCTCTATATTGAATAGTTCCTTCTCTATATTGAATAGTTCCTTCTCTATATTGAATAGTTCCTTCTCTATATTGAATAGTTCCTTCTCTATATTGAATAGTTTCTTCCCTTACCCTCTTTGTCACGTATTTTAATGATACGTTTTCTTGTGCTTAGGGAGCCTTAGCCTAAGCTCAAGAAAACTTATTTATAAAATCTATAAGACCAATTTTAATTAAATTGGGTAGGTGTACGTGTACATATTAAAAAACCATCTGTATCTTAAATTGAAAAATAAATTTTAATGTATTTTTATTTAAAATATAAATATTTCTATATGATGATAAAGTATTTAAGATAAAACGAGAATGATTTTTGGAGTAGAATGGATGCTCTTTATTAGTACTAGTAGGAGTTGACTGGTGTGAATATACTCATAAGTTATTTATACAAATTTGTTTAGTGTTAATATCCTATTCAATTTACCCAAGTGTGCAACAGTAGGAGTTCTTTTTAATGCAGAACTTTTGAACACTTTGTTTTGCACAGTATCTTAATACATTGGTTTATAAAGCTTGCTATGTGCAGTTTCTATATTAATAACCATGAACTTTTAATAGGATTTTATTAAAGAGTTTAATCGAGAATTCTATAGTTGTATTATGGGTTTCGTAGCTGGAAGGTATAATATACCGGTGTGCAATCTGAATCTCATGTACAACAAGTTTTTTTTCCCAAGTTGAATCCACTCAGACAGAACCAGCTGCAGTGAAATTTGAATCCGTCAGAGTCTGACGTCTCGAGCCTTAAGGGCATATCAGGTAGAATGTGTAATCTCATTTTTTTTTTCGTCGTGCAATCAGATTTGCATTATCTTACTGATAAAATAAAATAAAATAGAACAAAAGCCTCCTTGATTTCAAATCAAGAAGTCTGTATAGAATATTTTTAATGGTGGACCCCCGACAAAAGGGATGTTTGATGAAGGAGTGAAGGGATGATGCGGAATATTGCTGAAATCAGGGAATATAGTGGGTTCCACCGCTGTGGAAGCGCTTTAAGAAGCTATTAGCTGCTCTAGGAAGACACGATGCTGTCGGGGGTCTCACCGCCTCGAGAGGTTTTGATCATAAATGGGAATCAGCAAGGAAGGAATGCCCGGCACCTGCCCCCGGGCTATCTGCCCCATCCTCCGCCATTTTTGTTCTTCTCGTTTTATCCTTTTTTCCCTCTCTTTTTCCTTCTATCTCGCTCGTCTCTCTTTTTTATGAATAAAACGAGAGACGGCGAGGGCATCACCATTTTTATATAAAACTAGTCGCCTTTATTTTCTCCCACCTACGATAATCGTGAGCTCTCGGCTTCTTGGCCTCGCCGCATTTTTATTAAACGAGTGGAAAAAAAATTCCGAACCGTTTCTTTTTGCACTTTTTTCTCCGGGCTCCCCACTCTCTTTACCGACCGGATGACTCTCGGGGCTTTGCCGAGTCTTATCGGACAATTATTAGTGACTGAAAGGTCATTCGAATGCGCACTCGTGCTCGCCAAGTCCGAGCCTTTTTAAACTGCCCGTCGTATTAGTAAGACGAAATGAGCCAACAATGTGAAGTTTATTACGGCTATTAAACGAAAAAGGTTGCGGCAGTTAAAGAGGGTTGCATCTCGACCTGCTGCCTTTGTGTATAAATATTTCATACCATATGACATCGAGATCTTCGATTGCTGCCACATCTTGACTTTCTCTCTCAAATATAAACTGCACAATTAATTGGAATGACATTTATCGGCTATATTATCAAAACCAAAATAAAATTTCATTTAGATGGTTTGATCTCCCATGAAATAATTAAATTATCAATGTTTATATTTCAATATTCTTGCAGCTCCTAATCCCAGATGCAATGTCTTCATTAAGCTTAGAAGTTGAGAACTTACAATTATTTAATATATCAGGGACAATCTTTTTTCCTGGAGTACTCGTAATTATTGCGAACTAAGTACAAATACAGTGTTCTATTGCTTTGAAAAAAAGGCTTATATATTCAGCTATGTCGAGTTAAATGTTTAAGATTGTTAATGAGTAAGCAGCTTAATGTGCTCAAGTAAGCATAATAACTATGTTACATATATATATACATATGCTTATTAATAAAAAAGGCAAACTTACCTTTTGTAATCGGAATATTGAAGAACTTTTATTTCAAATGACGACATTTACAGTCAGATCTCATATATGGTTTAGTCTCTTGTTAAGTTCTAATTCAAGAAGGCTTCTAAGTTCTCTATCAAGAAAGTGATGAAGACTGTGTGATTAATCGGTGGGACTGCAGACGGCGTCTAATTGGGTCTGTCCGACTCCGAAACTTGCAAGTGTGAAACTCGTCTAGACCTTAGCATTGCAAGGAGTTTCTCAGATAGGCAACTTGCAGAAATTCCCCCGTCCGTCCGCTAATGCCCTTGTAATCTGGGATACTCGGGTGAAAAAATGTCGGGAGAGAGGGTCGTCGCCTCGGAGCGGGACTGTCGGTAAGAGAAAAACTTGACTGGTTCTCAGGTTCTAGAAGGATGTCCAGGGGTACCTCCCTAGCTAGCCCGGAGCTACGCGCCACGGCAGGGAGAAGCCTTCCTCTTCAGGCTCGCCTGCCTTTATCTGTACCGAATCGGAGCCCGTCGCTTTTCTACCTCGTTCCTCGGCAACACATCCCACTAGTACCTACTTTTAACATAATCTGCTTTCCGCTATCGTTCCGGCTTACAACATACCGGACAACACGAAACCTTTCCACGGGGCGGTTTAATACGGCCTCCGAAAGCAGCCGTTTTTCCCTCGACTCCCTTAACTCGTCCTGGCCATCTTTATCGAACCCCCTATATTGCCTTTAATAATATGCTATCCAATAATATAATTCAACTATCACCAGTCTATTAGCATTATACCTCCAATACGGTCTATACTCCTACCACCCGTTATTATGACCGTTTCTAAAACACTTTATAAAAACCCACCATGAGATATTCTTCCCCTTCTCTCGGAAAAAAAACGGATTTTTTAAATTAAAACATTCTGTCCGCTTCCATCACAACAACATTTCTTACCTTTTTAACCTTCAGAGTAATCATATTTTTTAAGCATCTACTTTTCTCTCTTCCATGACCAAACTTCATAATCCACTTAGTCACCAATTTACAGATGCATCCCCCTATATAATGCACATATCTTTTATTATAATGGATAAATACACTATCGTATAAAAATCATCATTAATATAATAATGATAATAGATTAATGTAAGGCATTATTAATATTTAAAAAATTGTTTAGTAATAATGATTTTCAACTTGCTTTTGGGTTATCTTTCTGTAGTTGATATAAACTATCCAGTTTTGAGAGTTAACTTTCCTTATTAGGTTATATTATAGGAATTAATTAATATGTTAACTGTACGCACAGACTCGAAGGGTTTCTGTTTAGGTACGAATTATATTGTATTGAACGCATTCACCAACCCTAAAATCGCGTTACGATCAGGCTAACTTCCACGTCATGCTATATTGAAGTTATTCCGGTAATCCCTCCATAAATGCATTACTGATTTCCTTTCGCATAATAACAACGCACAGCAAACGCGTTAACGCGCTATGTTTTCTTGGTTCAAAACTTGATTCTAACTATGATTTCCTTCCCTCAAGAGCACAATTGTCGTATCCCCAAACTTTTCCACTCACTACAAAACCATGGGTTTTCTCTGGCGAACACTGACTGTTCGAACTCTTTGCCAATATCTACTTTTGCTCTTTCAATTTATTCACTTTACACTTTAGATCAATTTATATGCGTTAACTTGTTGACATTTAATCTATTTATTTCTAATGCATATTTTGTTTATTTGGATGTAAGATTGCAACACAAATATCCACATTCCTAAAATATTACTTGAATAATGTTGCTTTTTCGTCCTTGATTCTATTTCCTCTGTTAACTTAACTTCATTTCTGTTCCATTGGATGTCATAATATGACTTTTATCATTATAATTTATTCATAAAATACCTAAGAAGTATTTTAATATCTTTTATCAGTTATGAAAATAATAAATAAACCTTGACTTTTTATTATTATGATAAATCTAAAAAAATATTCATAAATTTACCTATAAATTATGCTTAACTAACTATAGTTAACTTCATTATAGATTTCTACATTAATAGATTAGAATAGAAATGTAAATATGTTAATCTATGTAAAGATCATTAAGTGGCGTCTACAAGACCGGTAGATCTATTTGTTTTTTCCTTATTTCATTTATTTATAGCTAGTTCATTGCATAAACATACTTGACATTTTGCAGCGTATATGAACTTACCTTGTATTCTTAATGCTCTTAAATGTACACGTATAATAACAAGAAAAAATAATAATAGTAAACTTAATAATAAAAATAAACTAAGATACAGAATGTCTTGTGTCACACAACACATGTTACTTACACATTGTTTTAATTTAAATTTATTTTTTTTCTGTTAATTTTTTTATTATATGAATATATTATTATTTATAATTATAATTTTTATTATAAAAATATTTACTGGCTGTATAAGAAATCAATGCAATAGATAGGTTTTCAAAGTGTATCACTATATGCTCATTGGTGTACTTCTAATGTTCATTTATTTTTATGAAATTATTTCATAATTATACAAACATAATGTAAGATTTTAATAGTGATGCTAGCTGTACCCTGAATAACTATTTAGTATAGTAAACGTGGATCCTATAAGGGTAGAAGGAAGAAGAAGACGACAAAACTACTTATACTTATTAAGACTAAACTACTTATACTTATTAAGACTAAACTACTTACTTAGAAGACTAAACTACTTACTTAGAAGACTAAACTACTTACTTATTAACTACTTAATTATTAAGGAATTAGACGACACTTTCAAAACATTTTTGAATGACCGTTACAATAATAGTAACTTCTGGAATATTATATTATTATCTGTATATGTATTTACATTGAATTAAGCTGTATAGTTACTGTTGTCATGCTATGATTAAATCATTATGTTTAGGCTCGAAAATGGCTGGTTAAGCCGAAACTTTGCCGATATGAAGTAGTTTAGACTTCTTCTTCTTCCTTCTACCATTATAGGATCCACGTTTACTATACTAAATAAGTAAGATTTTAAGTTTGTTCGTCTCCTTTGAGTTTGTTGAGTTTGTCGTCTCCCTTGCTTTCTTGAGGCCCTACTTCAAAAAAATTTTTTAATTCTCGCGGTTAATTCTCGTCACGGGGAAAAAATTATTTTTTTAAAATTTTTTGAGGGGTATCAAATGAAAGGTATTGAAGAGTAGATTACAAATATATATATAACACTTGCGGATAGTGTTTAATTTTCTGCGCCATTTTTTAAAAGAAACATACAAATTTTGCCCCCCCCCCCCCCAATTATGCACACTAATTTTATGTTCACGATACCAGCGAAACCCTTTTTACGTGAGACTTCACGCCTATCCAATTTATTATTAGTAGTAAATGTTTTCTTGAGACTGGTATTTACACACTTAACCCTTTTTATTAGTAGTAAATGTTTTCTTAAGACTGGTATTTACACACTTAACCCTTTTTATTAGTAGTAAATGTTTTCTTAAGACTGGTATTTACACACTTAACCCTTTTTATTAGTAGTAACTGTTTTCTTAAGACTGGTATTTACACACTTAACCCTTTTTATTAGTAGTAAATGTTTTCTTAAGACTGGTATTTACACACTTAACCCTTTTTATTAGTAGTAAATGTTTTCTTAAGACTGGTATTTACACACTTAACCCTTTTTATTAGTAGTAACTGTTTTCTTAAGACTGGTATTTACACACTTAACCCTTTTTATTAGTAGTAAATGTTTTCTTAAGACTGGTATTTACACACTTAACCCTTTTTATTAGTAGTAACTGTTTTCTTAAGACTGGTATTTACACACTTAACCCTTTTTATTAGTAGTAAATGTTTTCTTAAGACTGGTATTTACACACTTAACCCTTTTTATTAGTAGTAACTGTTTTCTTAAGACTGGTATTTACACACTTAATCCTTTTTATTAGTAGTAAATGTTTTCTTAAGACTGGTATTTACACTTAAATAAAACATTTACTTGTACTAATACGGGATATATTGACTGATTATGACCCTTTTTATTCGTAGTAAATGTATTCTTGATACTGGTATTTGCACTTAACCCTTTTTTGTAGTAATAAATGTTTTCTTAAGACTGGTATTTACACTTAAATAAAACATTTACTTGTACTAATACTAGACGCATTAACTGATAATAACCCTTTTTATTCGTAGTAAATATTTTCCTAATTCTGGAATTTACACGTAACCCTTTTTATCTGTAGAAAATGTTTTCTTAACACTGGTATTTGCACTTAGCCCTATTTATTAGGGTTATTTAGACTGTTATTTACACTAGAACAAAACATTTACTTGCACTAATGTGGGTTGACAATACATCTCCTTACATTAAAATTTATTTTTAACTCTTCAGAATTTGAAAACGAAATTTGTAATTTTAGTAAAATTATAACTTTTATTTTACTATCATATCAAAGATGTAAAATAATTAATATTAGTTTTAACTCTAATATTTGATTATAAATAAGTTTTTTTTTTATACATATTTTTTTATTAAATTTTATACATATATTCTCTCAAAATAGAGAGAGAAATATATATTTTTATTATGATTTAAAAATGTACGTATATAAGGTGAATATTTTCCATCTCTCTTGTTAAAATGTTGCAAGCTTCTAATGAGCCAGTGTTATTTGCATATTTTATACTTCGGTCATGCTTTTCTCAAACACTTGAGATATTTTTAATACTTATAGTATAGGGAGCGATGCGCATTCCAGTCTTCCCCCACTTTACCTGTTTTTTTTTTGTTTTTTATTTCCATCTTTTTTTAACAGATTTTAGGGTAATTATTGTCATAAATTTAAATTCGACCTACGCATTAAAAATCATCACATCGCGTGGCTCCATAAAAACGTATCAAGTTTTTTTTGTTTATTTTTTATTACTCGCCATTTTTTTTCGCCATTTTTCGTTTGAGTAAGTTGTCCTATAATTTTATAATAAATTATTGTATTTTCCTTAGATTTTATTTTATTTTTGTAAGAATTTCACGAATATTCATTTAAAAATTACAATGATAAGTATTCTTGTTTAATTGCAGTTTAGTCTGTAGTTCAAATGCAATTTATTCGCTAAATAGATGTTGACTGAAAATGTTTAAGGATTACAGCCGCTGGAATCCTGTTATTAGAATACTTTATCTACACGTAGGTTATACTGCACGTAGGTTATACTGCATATTAAGGATTATTTTATTTTAAATCAAATTATAATTATTATTAACTACGGGAAACAGACAGTGAAAAATACACTCCTGTGCCGGGATTTGAACCACGGGCCTCTATATCCGTGGTTCAAATCCCGGCACAGGAGTGTATTTTTCACTGTCTGTTTCCCGTAGTTAATAATAATTATAATTTGATTTAAATTAAAATTTAACTTTCCGTAGTATGAAAACTACCAAAAACTTAAAAAATTGGATTATTTTATACTCATGGTCACTTAAGTATAAAATAGTGTATAAAGATAGAGAAAAATCATTCTCCAGTATAGCTCAGTTGGTAAGAGCGCCTGTAACGGATATATAGGAGGCTCGTGGTTTAAGTCCCGGTGCTGGGGTCTATTGTTCTCTTTATGTCTCCCGTAGTTAATGATAATTATAATTTGATTTGAAGTAAAATTTAATCTTTCCGTAGTATGAATACTAACTATAACTTAAAAATTTGAACAATTAAGTTGTGCGCATGTGCAGAAGGATGAAATGTATGTGCAACTAATTTAGGTTGCAATTTATCTGTGCAAAACTATGACATACCATCCAAATTTTATCAATGTTAGACAAGTAGTTGTCACAATATAGCCATTCGCAAAAAATGACTGACCGATAGACACTAGCACTAGACCAAAAATGTATTTTTTGTTCCTAATTTGAAGACGAAACAATTCCGTCCCTGAGATCCCGCTATGTTTGAGACTCGTTTGTTTGAAATTCGGTTGAGGGAAAGAATGGTTTAAGATTCGATCGTTCATTTGAATGGGAATCGGGTCATCGGATCATATATCTAACCCGTTCATTAAAGAACGACCTATCTGCGATCTCTATTGAGATATGTTAAGTGGATATGATTTACAACTCTTGATTGGAATGCTCAAATATTTAAAAGCGCCTTGTTTGCAAATTCTTCACGTCTTGTTTTACCTGTGTCTGGTTCAAGTATCAGACGTCGTTTTGTTTGTTTATTTGCGATGGTTTTTTTTTTGCCTTTGTTTTGAGGGGAATGCTATGTTTATTGATATTCACGACGCGATGCCAATGCCCACGAGGTGTAGATGATTCCTTTACCGGTCCCAGTTCTCGTATAATATATCCCGAGCTCTATGATCCCTGAGCAGTTTAAGAAATTCTCAGGTGTTAAGGTGTTGACCATAATTCATTCTACGTCTAATACCTACCCTTATACCATCCGACTTAAAGCAAATACAAATATCTTCGTAAAACTCTCATCCAAACACAAAGAAGACGCAATCGTTCTTTCATTTCTTTGATTTAAAAACTTAGGTGAGACAAGCAAAACGATTATTTGAGTTCTTCCTTTTCTCACTTGTATTGAAGGCGATGTGAATCTAAAGATAAAAGTCAATTGCTAAGCAGCCTGCAAGGTGAATTAAGTACGTAAGTCTGAGGTGTGTTTTTTTTACACTTTTAGAAGACTCGCACATAGCAAGAGGAGGAGGACTATAAACATTTTCTATTTTTTTTTTTCAATAGCTTCAATAGGGTTTAAATAGTACAATGTTATATTACCGCATCGAGATTTTGTGTGACAAACGTTTTTTGAAAGAACTCAAAAGTATAGTTGATCATTTAACTCAAAATTGGTCTGGTGATTAGCTCAAGTAAATGATTGTTTTGTAAACTATACAACACGTTTCTTACTTTCTCAAAACACGTGCAGAGAAAGCACTGTAATATCGAAATTTATTAATTGCGATCGGATTTAAAAGATTTATTTTCTTTGTGTCCTTAAAAGTTTACTTAAATTCCAAAAGTACTTTATAAATTACCGGACATTTCTTCCATGCTCATTGCAATGGACCAAATCCATTAGAAAGGATACTGGAACATTGGGACTACCAAAATAGCAATATTAGTATGATGTACTTTGTCTGAGCTGTCTCAAATCAAAGAATCCTGTCTCAATCAAGAAAGTAGGTAGACTTTAATCATAACTTTCATGATCATTAGATTTTTAAATTAGCTGATTGTTTCTCTGTATCTTCTAGAAACCATCTTATATGATGTTCTTGACAAAATTTAGTTCTGATTTAACGGAGTGAGCCTCGGCCAGCTATCAATGAATCGTGGCAAATCATGGTCGTGGGTTCGATTTAAATAGCTCATTGATGACCGCATCATACCCGCTTCGGTAATACATTGTACAGTTTTGATGTTGGAAATGGCTGGAACTCTTTACTACGGGGTTTTTAAAATGGGGCCAATGTGGTCTGATTATTAGGTTCGAACAAGTGGTTCGTCCTTCCCGTCTAACTACTACTACTACAACTGAAATGAGTCGATCATCGACTGACAAAATGACACAATGAAATCATCGACTGAAAATTCTAGCTTTTAAATTTTCTAATTTCTTAGTCGAAGGTATTATTACATATGCGAGCCAGTTGTTCCCACTGCTTCTTCGAGTCAGAAGGCCGCTCCCAGCGCTTAATCAGACACGACTCACAAAGTATTCTGCTTGTAAATGGCGGATATTTGACTTTGCAATACATCATGTCTTGGTGTTTCCATCATGAGAGTCCTTCGTCCCAAGTCGCTTATTATATTACGTTAAAATAATGTTCTTTCGGTATAAGGGCAGAAGGTGGTTTGGATAAGTAACGGCAGCCCCTGAGATATGTCCAGTTGAGCCATCCCTCAATAATTTAAACCGTATCTAAACTATAATATGTTGCGAATTTTCCTTTTTCATACCCGGAGGGCATTAATCGCTAATTTATAATCCACCACCAACTTAATTTCTTCTCTTAATATAATTTTATCCTCTTAATTTTTCCTGCCAGTATTTTCTTGGGATGTTCCCACTCTTTATGATTGAACACCGGATCTGCCCACGTATCTATTTTTCGTAAGGGTCGTTGTTTTGACGTCGTTGAAGGAGGAGAAACGCTCGTTCCTGCAAGGACCTTGCCTTGTCGCCCTCTCACCATAGACGCCTCTGGCACAGCCTCAACCTATCCCCCCATCATTCATAAAACTCCTATACTTAAATATGATTTTACTTTTTTTTTGAAAATTCAAATAATTGCTTCATGATTTATTAGCTTTTGAACAATTTTATGGTGTCTGGTTTCTGGACGATTTTAGAACATCTCTGGGTAAGAAAATAAAAATTAATCCTTAACAACTAATGATAGAGTATTGCGTTCTTCCATCAATATATATTTTTTTATTATAAATATAATTGCTTGGTTCTACTCTGATATAATTTTTCAGCTTAGTTATTTTTTTTATACCTATATTTTTAATGTCATTATTTGTCCTTATATCATTTGTATCCTTAAGACTATAATTATAAGATATTTTATAAAAATGTTAACTTTAAATTTTAATTGTATAACAAAATTATTGTAAATTTCAATATTACTGTATATTTGAAAGGTTTCCGTCAATTTAAAATTGAACGGTTTTTTCAACTCAAAATGGATGATATGCAATATTTGTATTTGCATTGATTAAAAAATAAATAAAAACTTCTTTAGTTAGTGTAGTTTATAATGTTCCTCACGTTCAATCACTTGACGAATGAGACAATTTAAATATGATTGTGCACTGCGGGCTGAAATTATTATGTGGCATATACTTATGTGGCATATTATCTGTTTCATATACTTGAACTGTAGGTACAAATGTTATACTTATCTGATTATATTTTTTTTTATAAATAACTGTTAATTGAAAAGTGTTAAAACGCGAAACTCGTTTTTTCATAATGATAACAATACTTCCGTTTCCTTGTATAGCCATTGAAACAACAAACAATTCTACTAATTAGTGTGGCACATAGCTTCCTTGCGTTCTATTTTGCATACTTTTATGATTTTATACTATTGAAACCTTTTCAAATTTATTTAATATTCCCCGTTTTTTAAAACTGTCAAGATTGACTTGAAGGTTGAAACTTATACGGAACCAACGATGGGCTAATTATGATCTATCATAGAAATTTTATTAAAATCAGAGGTGTAGTTTTTAAGATACTGTTAGTTCGCAAAAATTAAGCGACAGACACACGAAACTTTTGAAATCGGAAACAAAAAATATTTTCGTTCTTCAGAATGATCACATCGCTTCCGTTTCCTTTGGTAAGCTTGGAAGCAAAAAAAAAAAAAAAAAAACGGGTACGGGGGTGCCTTGGAAATTTTCCTCACTTTGGACGCCATAAAGTGGCCTCTCCTGCTGCGAAGCACCAGGAGGTAGCAGTATTGGGCATGGTCAGTACTTGGATGGATGACCGTTTTGAACTAACTGATTTATTTATTATTTTCCAAAAAAAAAAAAAATATATATATATATATACATTATTTTTATTTTTTAATTCATTCATTAATTTTTTTAAATTTTGGGGGTATTTAGACAGTTGTAAACGAACGAAAGTATCGCACTAATTAATAATTATGTTTGCTTATAACTTTTAAATTAATTAATGGAACTTCATCGAGTTTTTTTATATTTGTTCCTTATTTTTTTACCGGTTCCAACAATATGCTGAATGTCAAAAACGCATTTATACTTTCGGTATTATTAAGCGTCAAAGTTTCAAAATTGAAAAAAACGATTATTTCAAAATGGCGGCTAATATAAAAATTAAATTTGGTGGAATTGATTAACATACAGAGACGTATATCCGTGCTAATTTAAACTCGATCAGTCCACTTTTTGATTTTTTTCGAATTTTTAAAATTTTCCTGACTCAGCGAATTGGGTTCAAGATGGGCGGCACAACTATAGAAGTAAGGACTGATTTTTCTACCAAGTTTCAACTCTAGGTTAAATACCCTGGCCGCTACGATGATAACACACATACCTACACACATACGCACATACATACGTACAGACGTCATGCTGAAAACCACTCAGGAGGTCTTAAAATCACCCAAAACGGATAATTCAGTTGTAATCTCGAAAAAATTTTTTTGGGTGAACAATACTTTTCCTACCATAGGTGAGGAAAAGTAATAAAAGTAAGTAGGTATTCATGTATGTGATGAATGTATATACTAATATCATATTTGTCTCTCACGTAAAGCATCGTTTTTACGTAAGAATGGTGAGCAATAATTGAGCAGAATGGGGGTTATTCACAATAAAAATATCCCAAAGTTGTTTCGAAGTGGATTTTGAACTTTAATATTAAATTTTTAAGGTATTATTTAGTAATTTTGTAGAGAATTATTAATTTTATGTTTTTTAAAAAATCTTCTTGTCAATGTTTTATCTGGTTGTTTTCATCACGACTGAGCCATCTTTAATTCGAGCTGGTGATTATGTTTAGATAGTAATCAAGATTCTTTTTAAAGTCTGTAAACCCAAATTAGGTGAAAATATTCTTATAATTTTGCCCTCTGTGTCAAGTCTACATCTTATAATTTCTTTTTATTTCTGTCCGTTACGCCTTTGTCTTGTAACGTTATCTAGACTTGAGATAAGAAACATTTTAATTTTACGCTCATTATTAAATAGTTTACACATTGTATATTTTAATGTAGTTTGATGTACGTATAATGTATGTAAAATATCGAATCCATTCTATATTCTTTCCATTATTTTAATTGAGAAGGTAAAGAAAAAACTTTATTTTTATTATTGTTATATTAATAGTATGAATTCTTAATACAGGAGTATTGCGTTTATGTAATCCAGAACTACTGTTAAGAAGAGATTAACTAATTCTCTATTTGAAAATTAAAAGGTTTTCCTTCAATATAAGTAAATTTTGTTTTGTGTTATCTTTAGTCCATCTTTACCATTTAAAGAAAATATAAAACACGATTTTTTACTTTTATAGTAAATAAAAACGGGTTTAACCATTTATAACTTAACTAGTTGTTAATTTAGAGTACCTTCGATAATTTTATTTAACAATATAATATAATTTTATATACAAATATATATCATTAATTACATTTTATTACATTGGTTTGACAGGTGATTTGTCACTTTAAAGATCGCAAACTAAAAAATTACGGATTGTATTAACTGATAAATCTTGGTTTGGAATTTTATTCTTTATGACTATGTTCTAGAAATTCTGGGTAGGTGAAATTATAAGTTCATCGTTGAAGTATATTCATAATTAATGATAAAAATTTAATTCTATGCAATCAAAACTACTGTGGTTTACTTGATTACTATATACTAAAATATATTCGAAATAAAATTCAGCACTATCTATTTCTCACTGCATTTAGGAAGTATAATATTTTTATGGTTTTTTTCAATAACCAAAGACTATATTGAAACTGCAAATTGTGGCGCAAGTAACGCAGGGAAGGGCAGCACTCAGCACTGGTTGTTTCAACCACAGAAATATATACAAAAACACACGAATTGAAATGCAGACTCTCTAATGTGGTCTCGTAAATTTCAGCGGTAGAATATACTTTGCTGCCATGCCCTGCTCCTTTGAGCACCTGGCCTAATTGTTAAAATAAGATGAAAATTTTATGCTAGCGAAAAAAACATTATTTAACGTTAGCCTGAAGTGCCCCTATGTGCAGGAAGAAATGTGAGCCAATTTACTCAATATGGCGCATGATTGTTAGAGTGGACTTGTCTCATACCTCTCTGAAGGTAAAGCCTAGATTATCTTAGTTCCAGATTAATTTAATAAATTATTTGATCTCAAATGTGATTAATTTCCGATTTTATTTATAGAATCGATTTCTAGGTCTTCCAGTGGTGATAGCGTTATGTACGATGTGTGTTTTACGTTTCGCCTACTATGCTCTATTTATAGATGTTTTTGACATTTTCATGTTTAGGCTATGGAACATAAGTCAAAAACGTTACGTTACTTTTAGCTTAAAAACTCAGAAAAGTATAACAGGGAGTTAGAAAGGTATAGGAGGTCTGTAATCCAGTCTCCAGCTGTAGTGCCTTCCCCTACCGCGCCAAAGAAAGTCGAAAAGAGTTCCACTGCTAGCAGGGAACTAGGCCGTTGCAGAAGGTACTTCATTGCATAGTCTAATCTTTTGTAAAATGTTGGTTCATTAATTTTTGAGTGTAAGTAATCTAAAAAAAATACCGTCAAGTAAATGCCAGCAAACTACTAAAAGGGTTTCTTCGGTCAAGAAAATTTAATTTTCGTAATTATTATTATCATTATTTACTGAAACATAGATAAAAAGGTGCACTTCACACAAGGGGAGCAAGAGCAAGGTGTGAATATTCCTGTATTATCCTTTAGCATCTTAGACATGCACTTATTTGGTTCTTTTAAGGGTAATAGACGCCATTTTAGAAACGCGAAATATATTTTTGATCTAAATTTCAATATCTTTAAAATGATACCCCATTTAAAAATTACAAAAAAATAAAAATAGTTGTGGCCACCTAAAATGTCTAAAATTTGACTTTTTTACTTTTCCTCACTACCTATTGTAGAAGAAGTATTGTTTTCAAATTTTTTTTTTGAGATTTCAACGGAATTATCCGTTTTAGGTGTTTTTAAGACCTGCTGAGTGGTTTTCAGCATAACGTCTGAATGTATGTATGTCTGTATGTAGTTTAAATAGTTACAATTATAGTTTATAACTGCTTAATTTATTGGATATAACTGCTTTTGCTGCAGCACACCAATCCAACATGGCGGTGGCTTTGGTTGCAAAAGTAGCTAGAAACAAAAAACTGTGACAAAACCAGCTATGTGATTATTTCTTTTGTTTATTAAAAAGAAAATAATAGCCTGAGATTATTATAGGGCTTTTGTCCACTAAATGAGTTATTAATTATTGATTTTTTTTTTTTTTAAATTAACTTGATAACACAATTTACTGAATTTCTAATCGTTTTTCGAGCTTTGTCAAAAAAAAAATTTAAGTGGACATAGCTGCTTTTGGAATTCAGCTACTCAAATATTAACTCCCAGATTTATCATTGGCACACAGTGATGTATATTTAAGTATTTTTTTTTTTTATTATTAATTTATCATTATAAATTTTTAAGTATTAATAATTTCGGGGGCAAAATTACCGCCATTTTGGAAATGCGATATGTTTTGGCGATCTACATTTCAAAATCTTTAAAATGATACTCCATTCAAAAATTACAAAAAAAATAAAGAATGGTTAAATTCCCAACATTTTTCCGGTTTTTGGAGGAAAAAAAAGTTTTACTTGTATATGAAATTACAAATCTCTATCTAGCTTCAATAGGTCGAGAGTTATGATCCAAGATGTGACGGACGGACGGACGAACTACCAAAACCATAAGGATTTCTAGGATGACCTCGAAACCCTAAAAAGGTTATATATGTTGCAGCATTTGTTTCATTATTGCAGAGGCCATATTAAAATTTGTATGGAAATACATATTTCAATATAGATAATAAATACCCACCGTAAAATAGATATTTCAAACATGCTTCAGCAAAAAAAAAAAAAATCGAGTCTTTGCTAGCCTAAGGTCTACACTGCTTTCCTAGAATATTCTGGACTTGGCTTCCCCGTTACAGCATCATCGCATATCGAATTATATTGAAGAGCATTTTCTTCTGTTGCAGAGAGTGAGAAGGTGGTTCCAATAAACCAAAAAGTAATTTGACAGTAACCATTAACAAATGCAAGGTGATTCCTCTGCATAGGTGACACTCAGACGATAGATCATTCTAAAATAAAAATATGTCCGGTACAACTCGTACTAACAATTCTCATATATGCTATTCTCATTTGGTATTCTCAGATGCTATTCTCATATATGCTATTATCATATGCTATTCTCATTTGGTATTTCCCTTATGCTATTCTCATAATATGCTTTCCATTAGCTATTCTCATATGCTATTCTCATATGCTTTCCATTAGCTATTCTCATACGCAATTTTCTCATATGATTATAGTTATTATGAGTACATAATAACTTGGTCCATTTTTTTCATCATATATTAGTTATTTTGATTATTATTGAACATTTCATATATATTTGTCATAAAAATAATCCCCCCCCCAGCGGGGAATCGAACCCAGCCTCTCACCTCCTGCTTTTACAGCGATTTTTCCGGGAAAACGACGTATAAGGTTAAATTTGTATTTGCGTGTACCACATTATCGAGTTGTTTTTCTTTTTTAAATATCGGTCTGAACTTTTTCACTTATTTTTTTCACTTATTTTCAGATATTTTTACGGACAGCACCCCAAAATTTAGAGTTGAAATTAAATTCTCGATTTAACACCAAATGTAATCGAAATCGGCCTGGTGGTTTAGGGTTCACACATCTGCACAGACGAAAGGCCGAATGACTGCATATAGACATTTAAAAAAACCACTTGTTTTGGACTCAGAGGACCTTAAAACGTGTAAATCCACGAATTTTCGCACCATCACAATACTTTCTCATTATATATATCTACTACGTATTTGAGTAAGTAATAAAAGGAATTTTTCGAAACATTTTTATCCTAATCTTAAAATATAATGTTTTTGCTGTCATAATTTCTTCCCTGTATTTTTATAGGAAGTAATTATCCATCGAGGATTAATTGTGGAATATATTAATTAGGAACCTTATGTGTATTATAGAAGCGTTTTTACATAGGGAAAATCTATAAGAGTTTTATAACTGTTTTGTTGATTACTGTATAAGGTAGTAATAGAAGCTACATCGCGTCGGTTGTTAATCCACGGTGAGACTCATAAGATTAAAAAAACAAAAAACAATGGGCTAGGTAGAGTTGTGGTTTTGTTTCTCGTGGGTCCAGCCCCGGGGCCTTAATTTAAAGCAAAGGATCCCTCACCTTATTCACCCAAAAAACTATTTCGACTGATTTACACCGTTTTATACTCCGTTCCACAATAGAGAACAACTACAACACAATCTCCTTATTAAGTTATGACAAGTGCTTTAAGAAAATAAACAAAAAAAAACCTAGAAGAGTTAAAGCTTTAAATATAAAAATGGGTAGGAAGAGAAAATGTTTTATTAGTATTGGCTTTGTATCGGGTTATAGGTTATGTTATAGAAGCGAGCTCCAGTATAGCATTGTAACATATAGCATGTAAACTTGTATTTATTCTTATAACATCTCCTTCCTGTCGCTATAAACTTCAACATATGAACCTTCTTCTTCTTCTCATTCTCCTATCCGTTATATGAGGACAAACTTAACATTGAAAACAAAGAAGAACAACAACAACAAAAAAAAAAACAAATCAAAAAGACAAATAGTTTAAAAGAATGAGTCATTTTTTTGTGTTTCTTTTTGTACATTGAAGCAGGAATATTGATTTTAGTGAGTAAAGTTGCGGAGGTAATATTACGTATGGTTTGAATATATATTTTCTTCTCTCTTTCTTATTTTGTCTGTATATGATTTCTTGCATTGCTTTGAACCCTCTGGCTATTTGGTAAGACTTCTCAATATGGAGAAAAAAATAAATATAAATAGAATTGAACTAACTACACTGAGAGAACTCCGCTCTTTCCTTCCACATTGTTATTTATTTATTAATTTCTGTTATTTGCACATAGTTTGTTATAGAGGTAAATATTATTAAAGATAAATATGTTACCTAGATTTTCTCTATTATGTTACTTTTATAATATATTTTATAGGTATATATTATATAATAGTAGTGATTTTAGATTATTTATTAAATGTATTTTTATTCCAGAAAATACCTATTTTATTATATCAACCCACAATTGTTAATAAGAGTTTATTGTCTCAATATAGACTTTGTTTTTAAGGTATTGACTAATTTATAAGACCATAAAATAAAAGTTATCGAATAATTACGTGTATTTTGTTAATATACTTTCTCAAAATGTCTGGGATAGCATGGAAATAATGCAAAATGATGGAAATAATAATGCTTATTATTCCATCGTTAGTTGGGTTGCTTCACAATCTTTTTCGCCAAAGTGATATCTTATTCTGTTTGTGAAGTTGCTGCACAATCTTTTCTATCTAAGTGATAGAGTATTCTGTTAGTTAGTTTGCTTCACAATCTTTTCTATCAAAGTGATAGATTATTCTGTTAGTTAGTTTGCTTCACAATATTTTCTATCTAAGTGATAGATTATTCTGTTAGTTAGTTTGCTTCACAATCTTTTCTATCAAAGTGATAGATTATTCTGTTAGTTAAGTTGTTTCACAATCTTTTCTATCAAAGTCATAGATTATTCTGTTAGTTAGGTTGTTTCACAATCTTTTCTATCAACGTGATAGATTATTCAGTCAGTTAGGTTGCTTCACAATCTTTTCTATCAAAGTGATAGATTATTCTGTTAGTTAAGTTGCTTCACAATCTTTTCCACCAACGTGATAGATTATTCCGTTAGTTAGGTTGCTTCACAATCTTATTTGGTTGGCATGCTCTAAAGTATCCGATTTTTTTCAAGGGTTTTTAGTGTGTCATACTCCTCTAATGTATCTTCACTGCCAAATATGAATATAGTTGTTTATGTAGTGTCTATTAGACGTGGTTTTACATGATTAATTATAATGATTACCGCGATGATGGAGTTTGATGATACGTTTCGATCCTGACTAAGGTCATCTTCAGTCTTTATAAATGTCACGACTTTCATATATATACTCAAAAATTGATTAAAATTAATTAGTCCAAAAAGAAAGAAAAATTACGTCGTAAGTGAGTAATCTGATTATTTTAAAATAAATTTATATTACTGTTATTAATTGATAAAAACTATATGTAATTATAATATTATTCCAAGTTGTACCCTTTTTAATAATTAGATGTATGGTGTTGGATCCTTTAGGGTAATAATGCAAAACCTCTTATTTACGTGGCAACGTTTCGGCCTAGCCGGCCATTCTCAAGCCTAAAAAATATACTTTATTTAGCAAAACGACGTAATATATATATATCTACAAAAGTGTTTTTCTTGATTAACATTTGACTAGCATACCTGTAATTTGGAACTGTGAGGATCGTTACATGTTAAGTGAAAGTGAACGTATAGTTAAATCGGAACCACAAAGTTCCTTCGTCAAAACATTGGTTTTGAAACATAAAATAAACCATCTCCTCACTACCGATCATACAACTTTACGGTTGCATCGCAGCTCAATAACAATAAAATTTAACATAACAAATATTAACACCAAGATAAAACAATAAAAACATAATAACAATGGGACTAATTTAAAAAGGTAACTGAAAAAAACCTGGAGCGTAAAAGTTTACTTATCACACTCTTATCATTGACTAGCAGGTCTCACATTTAAAGTCGAAAAACAAAAATTTAGATAAATAACATAAATTAAATTTCAACTCATTAAAAATAGTGTTAAAAAATTAGTAATAATACAAAGTTAACTCTAACAATAATTAAATATATAAAATCTGTCTCGAAGAAAAAATCCTAAGTTTCAGAGCGGGAATTATGAATTGAATTAGTATAAATACCACAGTAATATTTGTTAAGGGATCTTGAATCGGTTTTAATATTTACTGTGGAATCTAATTTCATGGCTATGTTTAAGGCTTCTACCATCTTTCTGCGATTGGACTTGTTTTCAGTACTAATAATTTTAGTGTCCTCGAATTTGAATTGATGATTAGTGGCCAATGCGTGACAAGATAAGGCAGTGTTCGAATTACCCTTACTTTCATCATATTTATGTTGTTTGATGCGATTACATAACAGTTGATTGCTTTCTCCTATATAACTTTTGTTACATTGGCCACACGGAATTTCATAGATGGCCCCGACAGTGTTTTCAAATGGGATCTTATCCTTTAGATTGTGAAATATAAGACCTGTTTTGTTCAGGGGTTTATACCCGAATTTTATATTGGGGCAATCAAATTGCGTCAAAAGTTTTTGAACTCGATCGGATAAGCCTTTTATATAGGGCATGCTAACAAATTTTGTAGGCGGGATATTGGTGTGAGTATCATGGTTGTCTTTATAATCTATAGGAAGAGGCGGGGAAGAGTGTTTATACCACAATTTTTTGATAAGAGTCGTCGGGTAGAAGTTAGCTTCTAGTTTCTTAAACAGTATGGATTTTAATTTCTTCATATGTGATTTGTCAGTGAGAGAGATAGCATTTTTTACGAGATTACTGACACTGTTGATTTTTTGGTGTGTAGGATGGTTGGACCTGAAGTTAAGAAATCTGTCACTTTTTACATCTTTTTCGTACCATTCTGTAGTAATATTGCCGTCTTCTGATTTAGTAATAGTTATATCTAAGTAATTAAGGCTATTGTTGATTTCATTTTCTACTGTGAAGTTAAGTCTGGGATGGAAACTATTCAATAAGTTCATTAGGGGTTCTATTTCGGTCTTTTTAATAATGACAAACATGTCATCAATGTATTTCACTATTAACTTTGGCTTAATATTGGTGAGTGTATCGTTAAGTACATAATTCAGGACGATACCACTTACATTAACGCTCATGGCTCCCCCCATTGGGATACCATGTTTTTGGGCATAAAACTTATTGTCGAACTGGAAGGATCCATTATTGAGGATCAATTTGAGACAATCTATGTATAAGTTTTTGTCTTTAATAGGAGTATGGGGTAGAATACTATCCCAGTTAGATCTAATAATTGAATAGAACAAATCAAGTGGTACATTGGTGAATAGTGAAGTTACATCTATTGAAATCATCGATTCGTCTTGATTAATCTTAAGTTCTTTGAGTTTATCTTTTAATTGGTGGGAGTTAACTATATCATATTGATTGTTTCTATTGAGGTAATCTAGAGAAGGATTCATAAATTTTGCTAGTTTTTCCAGAGGGGAATTGATTTGACTAATTATAGGCCTGAGCGGGATATTAACTTTATGGGTCTTTGGAAGACCATACATTCTAGGGCAATATGTATTATTATTATTTAGAGCGGCACGTTTGTGCTTATCAATATATTTATTATTATACAGTTTGGTAATCAGAGTTTTATAATCTTTCTTAATTCTTTCAGATGGGTCATTTCTAAGGAGTCTATAAGTTAATTTGTCATCTAATAAGTCATTCATTTTATCTTTATAGGTTTTTAAATCTAAAATAACGGTAGTATTAGTTTTATCAGATTTGGTGATCCTAATTTCGGGGTGTTCTAGTAAAAATCGTTTAGTGAGAGCAACATCTAGCATAATTTGTTTTTCTAAGCTACCATTCAAAAACTTTTTATTTTGTTTCTTTTGAAATTCAATTATTTTGCTTATAATATGACTCCTAAGAGCATTCATATGGTTTTCTGAAGTGTTCAGATTTAATAGTAGCAATTCTACATCCACTATAAAATCGTTGATGAAATTATGATTGTATCCGGAAGATATACTAAAATTAGGGCCTAGACTAAGTAAATTCTGCATGCCTACTGGTATGTTGATGTTAGTAAGGATTTGTATCCAACCTTTAAGATGTAATGATAAATATTCTTTCAGGTTAGGGTCAAAAAATGGGAGTTTATTGTTATTAGGTTCTCTTATCTTTATTTTTTCAGCAAGTTTCTTTTTGATAACATCTTTGTATTTAATGCTAAAATCTTCTAGTACACTAACTAGTTCATTCTTTTTAGAGTAGTTTGTTGATTCCAATTGATTCCAAAGTTTATTACACATGTTGTTATGTTGCTTCTCCTTCCAGTGCACTAATTTGATTTCAGATTTTAACAGTGTATTGAGAATGTTATTGAATAATTTAGGGTTATCTTTATTAATAAATTCAATGTCAAAAAGGTTCTTAATATGTTTAATGCTATTGATTAAATGTGAGGGGTATAAGTTGTGATTATTATGGTAATATAAATAGTGTTTCCTTGCGTAAAGTTTACATAATTTAACATTAATATGTTTGAGGTTCCAAATAATACTATTATTAGTATTGTTGTCAAATAATAATTTAATGTTGTGATCAAGAAGTTTAAGTAATTCAAATTCGGAGGAAGTTGAAGAATTGGTATTACGTCGTCCTTCCATAGTAAAACTAAGTAAACGATTAAAGAAAGTGGTGATGTCAATTACTTTCTTCTCAACTGGTTGCTCGGATCATCCAGTGGTAATATAATATTATTCCAAGTTGTACCCTTTTTAATAATTAGATGTATGGTGTTGGATCCTTTAGGGTAATAATGCAAAACCTCTTATTTACGTGGCAACGTTTCGGCCTAGCCGGCCATTCTCAAGCCTAAAAAATATACTTTATTTAGCAAAACGACGTAATATATATATATCTACAAAAGTGTTTTTCTTGATTAACATTTGACTAGCATACCTGTAATTTGGAACTGTGAGGATCGTTACATGTTAAGTGAAAGTGAACGTATAGTTAAATCGGAACCACAAAGTTCCTTCGTCAAAACATTGGTTTTGAAACATAAAATAAACCATCTCCTCACTACCGATCATACAACTTTACGGTTGCATCGCAGCTCAATAACAATAAAATTTAACATAACAAATATTAACACCAAGATAAAACAATAAAAACATAATAACAATGGGACTAATTTAAAAAGGTAACTGAAAAAAACCTGGAGCGTAAAAGTTTACTTATCACACTCTTATTACTGTGGTATTTATACTAATTCAATTCATAATTCCCGCTCTGAAACTTAGGATTTTTTCTTCGAGACAGATTTTATATATTTAATTATTGTTAGAGTTAACTTTGTATTATTACTAATTTTTTAACACTATTTTTAATGAGTTGAAATTTAATTTATGTTATTTATCTAAATTTTTGTTTTTCGACTTTAAATGTGAGACCTGCTAGTCAATGATAAGAGTGTGATAAGTAAACTTTTACGCTCCAGGTTTTTTTCAGTTACCTTTTTAAATTAGTCCCATTGTTATTATGTTTTTATTGTTTTATCTTGGTGTTAATATTTGTTATGTTAAATTTTATTGTTATTGAGCTGCGATGCAACCGTAAAGTTGTATGATCGGTAGTGAGGAGATGGTTTATTTTATGTTTCAAAACCAATGTTTTGACGAAGGAACTTTGTGGTTCCGATTTAACTATACGTTCACTTTCACTTAACATGTAACGATCCTCACAGTTCCAAATTACAGGTATGCTAGTCAAATGTTAATCAAGAAAAACACTTTTGTAGATATATATATATTACGTCGTTTTGCTAAATAAAGTATATTTTTTAGGCTTGAGAATGGCCGGCTAGGCCGAAACGTTGCCACGTAAATAAGAGGTTTTGCATTATTACCCTAAAGGATCCAACACCATACATCTAATATATGTAATTATGTTTTAATGGATATGAGTAATTGACAATATTGTTTGGTTGTTGTAGTTAACAAAGACTAAAGATGTCCTTAGTCAGGGTCAAAACGTATCATCTAAGCAACATGTTGTAAATAATTTTTTTCTCAGACCTACAAAATCCTCATAAAATATAAACCTACATCTTCACACCTACATTTCGATAACGATCATAAAATAAAATAAGGTCTTCATAAACTTAATGTTTATAATTTAGTGATTAATTATGTAATGCAATAGCTTGATTAATAAACAAGTTAAATTGCTTCTGGTTACATTCCTAATAAAACTGCAGTTCCTTTTTTTCACCAGGCAAGAGGGCTGCAGGCAATTTTGGGCTGACAGTAATTATAGTTATCTTGAGCATTGTCATTGCTTAAACAAAACGAAGAATCAAAGTGTGATTTCATGCGACTGATGTTTACAGCTAGAAATAAACCATATTATCTCCTTAGTTGCCACAGACCTTATTGTATTGAGAACATATGTCTGAAATAGCAATCATTATCAGAATTATAATTAATCGACAATCTAAACGGTTAAATTTGTCTCTTTTTAACATGATTTCGTGGTTTTAACTGTTCAGGGTTTAACCACTGTTTTAACACGGGGGGGGGGGGGGGCTGTCCCAAGCCAATGGAATTCAATTATGGTACGAATAATTTAGAGGGTCGAGACGGCCCATCTGGGCTCGGAATCTTGTTGATAGAATTAAATTAGGATCCGAGAACTATGTGTTGCCGATAAAATTGAATTTGGGGGTGAACTTGTCAAAAATGTTGACAGACAGACAGACATGAGACCAATAATTTTCCTTGATGCCTGAAACGGATTTCTGTCCATGCATTTTTGAAATTGGAGAAAATAAAATTGTATTTCCGGTACCTCCGTTAAACTCGGAAGCAATATCATTAAAAAAAACTCGAACGACATACATAACATATATATATAGGGTGTATTCATTTCAGATAACCATATTAAAAGGGTTGCTTCAACAGGTCATTTGGAGCAAGAAAGTGCGTATAATCTATAGTCCAATTTTTAACAGTGTAGGAGCTTTGCAGAAATACTGAGTTAAAATTAACTTACGATTTACAAAACTCGAAAATATTAGGTAATCTTGGTACAATGAATAATCAATCTTTGGAAAGATCAGCAAATTTCCTACATTATGTACGTTCGTTTTGACTATTTAGTGTGACCCTGAGCTGTATTTTTTTAAGAATAGAATAATTTTGAGCTCTCATATTTTTATGACCCTATTGAGAGAAATACGTTTAAAGCTATGAAAAGTTGGCACTACTAATAAATTAAAATTAAAACAATACTTAATACTTCAAAATATTCCAACTCTATGTGGGTGCACAAACCATTGTTCTAAAAAAACAAAAATGTTATGCTGGCAACTGGTATAGGGCTTTAAGAATTATTAATAGGGTTAAGACGATTTTTAGAGTATTTTTAAAATATAAATGTGAAATCCTATGTTTTATCTAGACCCATTTTTCTTATGTAGTTTGGACCAAGAGTAAAAACAAAAATTTGATTGGGTATTAAAAAAACAAAAATGGCATTACCTCAAAGGAATTTGAAATTAGAGTTTTGCAAGCGAAAACATTTTTCACCATTAGCATTCAAAGCATTAGATACCATATCTTGCAGCGTTTTGTTTAGTTCACCTCCAAAAAAAATAGTATACAAGGTGTAATTATTTAGCTGGAAAATTTTGTAAGAAGTGTGAAGCCCAGATAATCTGGCTTAACATAACAAAAATACATATCTCATTCACTGCTGGTGCATGTATAAATGACTATGCTAAACCAGCTTTTAATATTTCAAGGTCATGTTGGGCCCCCCGAAAATGTTATTTTACGTACAATACTGTATATATGAGAATAACGAGTATTTATGAGAGAATTTCTGAGCAGGCTCTATTCTTGTTCTTCAATTCTTAAATTTTTTTTCTCCCCCTCCCCCTTAACTAATTTTGTCAGCATATAGCCTTTTTAGAGCTACTTCTTATGTCTTTGAATTGTATGGTGGCTGAAAGCTGATACAATTATGTTAATGTTGAACCTAACGATAAAAGTTATAACTTATTTTTTATCAAGATATTTAGGCTAGGCTATTTTTAGAACAAGAGATCAGCTATTTTTCATATTATTTACTAAATCACAGCGAATAAACATGTAAAATTGTTGATGACTAATTTCTGGGAACGGAACCAAATATTTGTTCGGTTGAATGTACGACATCACACAGTAGCGCTGATAATTTATAAGGTTAGTTTTCAGCAAGCCAAATAAGTTTGAATTGATCTAAGATGGCCTTTCATTTCTACAATAACAATAGAAACATAAAAAGTAGTGGCTTTCTCAGAGGTAGCTTCGATAACGAAGATTCTAACCATTACAAGAGCTGTGGCGGTGTCTCTGATTTGTGCTTTTTTTTATCCAATTAAACGACTGCTAAAAAAGAAAAAAAATCTCTTTTATGATTTAAGCTTATTGCGGTGTTAATCAAGCAACTATTAAATAACAGTGTGAAGAGATGCCCTAGTAGTACCTATGATCCCTCGGTTCAATCACTGTCTTATAAGGAACGTAAGGTATATTGGTCGATGAAAATCTTGAGAATTCTTATTTTCAGACATTATAAGCGATTATTCAGTGTGTCCCAAGAGAGAGTATCCGAGAGGAAAAATTTTCTTATTTTTGGGATTTCGAAAAAAAGTCATTCTTTATTAAAACTCCTGTTTGTTCTTAAACCTCTAAAAATGATAAAAATTTTTTGATTTTGTGTACAGGAGGTTCTGTTTTTTGAAAACTTTAAAATATGACTAAGAGTAAACTACCCTTATTTTTGATGGTATCGAAAAATATTATTTAGAAAAGTGGTTCAGAATTGCAAATAATTTATAAATATTAAATATTAATTTATTTTATGAAAACAAAATAAATTACTTATAAATCAAATAATAATGTAATGTAATAAATAAATGAAAAAATATCATAACAAGTAATTTATAATTCTAATCTTAACATCTATTTAAGTACCTATCACAAAAAAAACAGAGTTGAAAAAATAAAATTTATGCCACCAACTTCTGCGCAAATTTCGATTCAATTTATGAATTCTTTATAAGCCTTCTGAACTTGCTTAAGGGAAATATTGGTAGTGGCCTGTTTAATTCTTTCCTTTAACTCTTCCAAGCTATTACCCACTTGTTTATTATAAAAATCCAAAGAGAACTATTTGTTTTAGTCAGGTTATTGCTTATTTTTAGAAAACAAACTAAAATTTAATATTTCAGAAAATTAACTAAAATTTAATAATTCATCAAATAAATTAATATTTAATACATATACGTTTTTTGCAATTCTGAAACTATTTTCTAAACAATATTTTTCGATACCATCAAAAATAAGGGTAGTTTACTCTAGGTCATATTTTAAAGTTTTCAAAAAACAGAACACCCTCTACACAAAATCTAGAAAATGTTATAATTTTTAGAGGTTTAAGATCAAGCAAGAGTTTTTATAAAGAATTAATTTTTTTCGAAAACCCAAAAATAAGAAAATTTTTCCTCTCTCGGATACTCTATCTTGGGACACACTGCACATCTTAATATTTTTCTTTTATCTTAGCAATATAATATAGTAAGTCTTAAAGTTTACGCCAAATGGTGGTTACACCTTTTTCCAATCCTGATGCTTAAGAAAAGCTTATCTATGATCAGTGGAAAGCTTAACTTCCACAATCCTTAGTCAGACATAGTGAGGATAAAAATTAAATATAAAGAAAAAAATTACTAATTTTCTCTATTTAATGGAAAAACATTGAACCATGGATACGCTTTTGGGCATAGAATCTATATATCGACATTTCAATGGTTTCCTTGGAAGTGGAGAAAATCAGTATACATTTGTCTAACTGATATAGAAGATGCATCTTAAGGTGTGAAATTATGAAACATTAATCCATTTTGATTAACATTTAGTCCGCTAGGAGCTCTGATATCATTTTATATAAAATTTAGAACTTCTATCGGCGAAAAATAGTAGTACAGTGAATACAAGTGAAAACCAAACAACCTCCTCTCATATTCTAACTTTCTTGCATGATATTTAGAGCGTCGCATTTTTTTGCGTGACATTTCTTCTTACCCCGGAGTAAAAATATACCCATGTTTAAAAAAATAAATATGCATAGTAACCTGTCTAAGCTGAAAACTGCGGATTAGTATCTAATTTTATCTATCTGTAAGGGTAGATTTCCTACTAACCAGTTATTATCAAAGAGTATTTATTAATTTGATTTTTTTAAACCAAATGTAGACTTTATTCAGACCTCAATGTTCCTGAAATTAGAATATAATATATCTAGGGATGTAGAATCAATGGTAGTTAATTAATTTTCAGGTACTAGAGGTCGACCAAGAAGTCATGAACACGGGAGAAACGGAAAGCTTAACTTCGTTTAAAATCGGAACTTCCGAGTAGTGCCGAAGTCAGTACAGTCGGGTGCTAAGACAATACCCATTTCTAGTTTGTATGACATGCGCAGTTACGTCAAATCTCACGAATAACAACAACAAGAAGGTTTCCAATCTGTTAGGTTTCCTGTTTTGTTTGTTTTTATACAGTACGAATTATAGTCACACCTGTCCTAAATCCAAATAACTCAGAAATAATAGATTATGAAAGAAGAAAATCGATTTAAATTGAAAGAATATTATTATGAATAATAATATAAAGATATTATCGTACATTATTAGTGATTTCTTATCAGGTTCAGTGTTGCCTGTAGCAAAACAATTAGAAGTTATTAAAAATAAAATGACCAAAATTAATAACCAAAGAACAACACTGTGTCTTTTGACCGTGGTCTATTATATCAAAAACTGACTGTACATGTCGACACTAGCGCACTCCTCACATTTCCATGACTTCTTGGTCGACCTCTAGGATAATAATTCTATAATCAGACCAATAAAATTCCTTTTTGGATCTTGATAAATTTTATGTCCTTCGAGATACATAAAGCTGTCCACCTGAATTCTGAAAGATGCCTCTTTAAGTTAGACGTCCAAATCCAAAACACCTTTACTTCATATTACTGCATTGCCTCCTCTTGCAAGATTCTTTAATGTAACTTATTTTGTAAAGAATAAATATAGACTGCCAATTGGTGTGGCACATAGCTTCCTCGCATCCTATCACGTACTTTATTGATTTCATGCTTTTATAAGCCATTATTGTCTATTTTGTTTAATTGTTTCCCCCGTTTTTTTAATCTGTCAAAATTGTTTTGATTTTTTACAGGAATTAAAGTATTATTTAGCAAAAGTTAAAGAGCTGAACTTGTCTGTCAGACAGTTCAAATTAATCTGGGGCTATCTCCGAGTTACTTTCGATAATCTATAGAAGTTTCATACAAATCAGATTAGTACTTGTGAAGCTTATGTGTAAATAAATGTATGCTTGTGCGCATGTGGAAGAGAAACAAATGAGCGCAGAAGGTTGAAACTTATATGGGACCAACAATGGGCTAATCATGATCTACCATCCAAATTTCATTAAAATCGTACGTGTAGTTTTTAAGATATGTTGGTTCGCAAAAATAGAGCGACAAACAGACATGGGACCAAAAATGTTCCCTGATTTCTGAAACGGATTTCTGTGTTGGAATTTTTGAAATCGGAGACCTAAAAATGTTTCGTTCTTCAGAACGATCACATAGCTTCCAATACCTTCGGTAAACTCATAAGCAATAAATCATGGTTATGCTTTTAGAGAATTGTTTTGTAAATGACCAGAATATGAATATAACTAAAGATAATTTAAATTTAATTTACATGAAAACAAAACCCATAACAGTAGAAAATATGTTTCACTTCGATGTGAAAAAGATTTTCATGTGTACTGATTAATGTTGAATTAGAATATTTATGGGCGAGATAAGAGAATAACTTGTTTACATAGTGCGCGTTAAGTTACTCTGATCATGGGCAGAAACATTGAGAGAGAGATATGCATGTGTACTGATTAATTGTGAATAGAAATTATTATGGGTACACAATGAGATGGGGGAATAAATTGTTTACACAGTGCTCGGCAAGATACTCTGATCATGGGCACAAAACAAGAAAACTGACTGGTGAGTCAGAGCACTCCGTAAAGCGGAGTGAATTCTTACCTTTGGTTGGCCGTCCTCGGGAGGACTCTCTACTTTTCCCAATTTTCCTGACTCCTGATCTCTGCTATATCTAATTACTCTGAGGAAATGTCACTTTTCTATTACATAATTAATTCTCTAAAAATATTAATATAAAACTTTTTTTAGTCAACTTTAACTTTTTTCAGGTTTAATGTTATACCTGACCTAAAGCCATCATATCCCTTACCTTTGATTCCTGAATCCATCTATAAGCCCAGTCTACCTCCACTTTGTATTGTTAATGTAAGTCATAAAAGCTTCTAAAGCACTATGCTAACATTTCTTAACTCTGCGAAGATGATATAAAAATTGTGGTAACAATATTGTTGTGTTACTTTTTCTTAATCTCTCTAATCATAATTGATATAAAACTTCATAATGGCGTTGAAGGGACCGATCTTGTTTAAAACAATAGTACATTACGCGTCGAGTGCGGAAAGTAGCATTTTGCATGCGAGTGTGGAGTTTGCAGTTAGTAAAAGTTGAGTTTGAGTTAGTAAAACCACTCGAGCAATGCAAAATGCCGTTTTCGCACGAGTTGCGTACCGTACTTTATCTACGATTGTTAGATTTAAATAATAAATACAGAAAAAAATAAACTTGCTTTATGTAAGTTCGTATCTCTCTCTTGATAAAGATGGCATTAATTCTTGAGTTGTATTTTTTGTCGAATTAATTATTTCTGGAGGAGTATTATTCTCCACATTTTCGGCAGTCACTAGATTCACTTATTGTTTTTCACTAAAAACTCGATATAAACAGTTCCTTTAATAAAAGAACAGCAAATTAGTTTTGTTAAATGTAAACAAACTCGCTAATCGTGCGTAAAACTGAATAATTCCTCTTCTTTACCGCCCTAGGGTGGTAAAGAAGAGGAATTCTTCAGAACTATGAGACGCGCATGCGCAATGAATACAAGCACGTAAAGAATCACTTTCTACGCATCTAAACAGAGATACAATGTTTATATTTCGTATCAATCGTAGATAAAAGACATGATAATATTCCACAACAGCAAATTTTAGGCTCATTATAATTTCCTTCATGGTCGAGTTTGTTTCAGCAGGCTATAAATTTCATGATTACAATTAAATAGTTTTCTGAGTGATAAGATAAGTAGGTATTATAAAGGATAAATCATTTAAGAAATAATAATTACAATAATAATTACGTAGGCTCAGATTCGTTTAATAATTCATTTAATTACATACATTAATTACAGTAGTGAAATTAATTTGCACATTTTTATTTTTATTTTATTTTTTTATTTATTGAAACTATAAAAAAAATTTGTAATACTTATAAAATTAAATCTAATATTATATACACTAATATTATACAATAAGAACAAAAATAATTGACAGAAAACAATTTTTTTTTACTCAATTAAAAGGTGTGACTTTCTCACTTATATTCAAAATAATAATAACAAATAACAAATAATCGTAGAGCAGAGACAATAAATAAATTGTTATAATAAGTTTTTTTAACTAACCATTTATATAAAAAAAAAATAAAAAAATACTAACAGAGTTATATAAATGCATAATTTATTTAATGAATATGACTAAATATAAAAAATAGTTGGTTTATAGACGTTTCAAAAAATATATTTCCTTTTCAAGGTATAAAACAAGTAGGTAGGTCTTAAGACCAAGATGAAAATTTATTTTCCAAAGAAGCAGATATGTTAGAAGTTAAAAATTCATTTATATATATATATATATATATATATATATATATATATATATATATATATATATATATATAATATAAAAATGGTAAACTATACACATTAAATTTAAATGCATATTTAGATACCTACATATTAAAGAATTTGAATTAATGTATTTTTAAAAAAAATTGTGATATCAATTGGAGTTAATAAAAAAATAATAATATCCAAAAAAGAAGTTAGAATTTTCACAAAGCAATATTAAATGTGGTAGGTTATTCTTGGATAAAAATATTAAAATCCATAATCTTTCCAAAGCTGACAGTATTTGCTAATTCTTAGCAAATTATTTTAGATCATTCTTAAATGAGTAATTTCTTAATTCTTTTCAACATCGTGCAATTTTATTACAGATAGCCAGTTCTCTTTAGAAAATACACTTGTGAAATTTCGATATGTGGGTGGGTACTTAAGTTTCTTTGACCAGAAGTCAAAGGAAATAAAGTAGCTTGCTTTATTGTGCGTTTATTACGCTTAAAAAAGAGTTTATGAACTTAACTGATGTAATCAGGCTTAAGAGATTTAGTGACGGCTTGCTTTATTGTGCGTCTATTGCGCTTAAAAAAGAGTTTATGAACTTAACTGATGTAATCAGGCTTAAGAGATTTAGTGACGGCTTGCTTTATTGTGCGTCTATTGCGCTTAAAAAAGAGTTTATGAACTTAACTGTTGTAATCAGGCTTAAGAGATTTAGTGACGGCTTGCTTTATTGTGCGTAAATTCAGGTTAAAAAAGAGTCATTTCACAATGAAGTGACAGTTGCTTTATAATATTGAAAATATGCAATTTTTAACTTCTAACATTATGAAACCCGAATTAAAAGTGTTTAAATATTTAATATGTCTAACAAATTATATAATTATAGAAGTACATAGTTTGAAGATTTACAAAGAAACACTAAGTAAGAAACTTTACATTGGGATAAAAGAGCAATAATATTTTGTCAATTTTTTTTTAATATTTTAATTTTTGATACAATATAATGTTTCACTACCATTACAAAAACAACAATAATACATTTTTTTATTTTAATAAAAATAATTTCCCAAATTATAACATAATATAGAATAACACCTTAATTTACAAAGTGAGAAAGTTTAACACCATAATGGTCCATATAATAATGAAATAATTTATTAACATTATTTAACATATATACAATATTTATAGAAAATCGTTTTTGCTTAATTATTTGTCATTTTTTTTATATTAACGTTTTACTATCACAATATAATACAATAGAATGATGAGACTAGTTTAATATTGGTATGTAATGAGCTAATTTACACGGCGAATATTTACATACAAATGATAAAAGTGATAACAAATTTAACAATTTTAATTTATCTTTGTTTTTCTTAATTTTAATTAACATACAGTTATTAATATTAATTTTTAGTAGTAAGCAAACAAAAGTTAAAAACCTTTACATGAGTTAAATATTATTATGTAATTTACTTAATCAATTTTGTACTTTATTGCAAAAAACTGTGTAAAAAAGTAATTTAATTCAGATTATATTTAATTTTAAATTAGTTAAAAATTACTATTCAGTATGAATCTCTCGTAATGTTAGTAAAGGGACTTAGATATTGTAACTGGTATATGGTCGCCATCTTGAATAAAAATTATCGATTTAAAAACCCTTTTACTACAGTTGTTTATATGTGTAAACAACTGTTTTTTTAAAAAAAGGGAAGTAACAATCTAAAGAAGGTTTACGGAATGTTCTTCTTTAGATTGTTACTCCCCTTATGAAAACAGAAGTATGATATTCCTTTGTCCCAAACTACATTAGACTAAACATCACTTTGTCTTAATAGTTATTTAGTCAGTCATTCATTTTCTAAAACAACATAGGTGAGTAACAATCTAAAGAAGTACCCTAATGGTTTCATACTCTTTCTACTTTAATGTTCAATTCGGTAAAAAATCTCTTGTAAATAAATGATTTTATTTACATTCGTTGTATAGGTTGGAATTGAAAAGTAAATCTTTCATAGTTATTTACAAATTAATGTTTGCAATATTTATTTATTATACCAATAATCCTTATAAAGTTCTAATTGCTTTGAATTTAATAAATCAATTTATTTATTTCATTCTATTAATTAGTAACATTATTATATAAATCGTATACATATTATATATATATATATATATATATATATATATATATATATATATATATACTAGTATATATATATATATATATATATATATATATATATATATATATATATATATATATATATATATTTATTTATTTTTTTTTTTTTAAATAATTGAAAAATGATAATACAACAGATAAAAAATTATGTGGTTTTCTTGTACAGATATATCGTAACAAAATATACACCAATAGAGACAAATTCAAGCGATAACATTAACAAAATTTGGATTATTTTTACAAAATCGGTCTAACAAACTCGAAAATAACTTTCTTTTATGCATAATGGTACTCATTTTAAATCAATGATTTATTGATAAGTACATATATTAAAAAATTGATCAACAGGTAGTTTCAGAAAAATTAAATTTATTTTTACAATATCTGGAAAAATAGTTTTTTTCCGGGAAAACGATTTATAACTTTACAATTCTTATTTAAATAAACTTGATTTTTGAAGTTTTTTTAAAAAAAATTAAAATCGTCTTCAAAGTTTAATTTATAATTTTTGCAGTATATTTTATTTAAAATAATATAATAGGCATTTAAAGTAAAAGAAATTCGCTTGATTTTTTGTTTCATACATCAAAAGCAGAAATAATCATAAATCCTGCTTCCTTTTCAAAGGACTGTTAAGATCTATTGGAAATAAGTTTTCTAGAGTAATAAATAATGTAAAAATAGACAAGATAAAGGTTTAGTTTTCTCTATTATTGCATTGAGCTTATAAAAATACAAGTATATAAGAACTTACTTTCAAACGCCCACAGAATTTGCATTGCCTATACGATAAAAATAACTATTTCCCTGATATCCTTGAAAGTATCAAAGCGAGGGCTTTTTTTTAATTTATTTTCTTATAATATTCTTTAATTAAAGCGGCATTATAATGGTTTTTTTTTCTCTGACATTGACATTCTTTATTTAACTATAAGATTATAAATTGATGATCAATTGCAACTGTTTTTAAATAACAATAATTTTTTACAAATATATATATATATATATAGTCCACAGGCCACCATAAGAAGTGAGTCGCTGATTGATAAAGTTTTCTTACCTTATGGAATCGCTTATTTATGCCGTGTCCACCGATGAATTGAGTATATGGCAACTGGGCGCTGGGCCATTTCTTTTTTGTTGACATGCCAAACTTGCCCCTCTGCGGGAACATTGAAAAGAGATAGATAAAGTTTTGATTTTCACAGGATCGTTTAATTAAATTATTTCAAAAACATTGGTAAAGGTGGCCACCGATACGAGTGGGCCGTTTTCTTATCAACGTCCCCGCAGAGCGATATGTTTGGGGCGGTGGCCACCCCAAACGGCCCACTCTTATCGGTGGCCACGTGTACCACTGTTTTTGAAATAATTTAATTAAACGATCCTGTGAAAATCAAAACTTTATCTATTTCTTTTCAATGTTCCCGCAGAGGGGCAAGTTTGGCATGTCAACAAAAAAGAAATGGCCCAGCGCCCAGTTGCCATATACTCAATTCATCGGTGGACACGGCATGAATAAGCGATTCCATAAGGTTAGAAAACTTTATCAATCAGCGACTTACTTCTTATGGTGGCCTGGGGACTAATATATATATATATATATATATATATATATATATATATATATATATATATATATATATATATATATGAATTTATACATATATTTTTTAAATATTTCTTTGGCAATTGAACATTCATAAAGTTTAATAACATAACAATATTTTTTAAATTATTTTATTGTTTTGCCTTTAAGTTTTATTTATTAATCAGAATAAGAAAAACGTAATAAATTAATTAGTTGAATTCTATCACAAACTCTATACAATTATTTGAAAATATAAAAAATTACAGGGGACAATAACTTTAATAAATTTATAATAATGAAAACTTAATTTTTATTCAATATATTTACAAAGACATACAAACAAATTGGCAAGACACTAAGTAAGGCCAAGGATTTGTCCTGGGCAAGGAACGCGTCTTTAAGACGTATCACAGTCTAAAGAATTTTTATTTTTTACAAATTTTTAAAAAGGTTGACACTGTTTGGGTAATATTTATTTACCTCTTTGTCAAATCCAATGTAAATAATAACTCACAATTTACATACAAATGATGAATTTTGTGTTGTTTTGTTTTCTTTAAACGTATAACATTTATTTATTGGACCTAATTGGGCGATTAAGGGACAAAGTTATTTGCTTCAATAGCTAATAAATTAGTAAAATCAATCAAAAATTTACATTTACCATTATATAAATTATATTGATTTCGGCAGTATTTACAATAAATAATAAAAGATTAAATAATAAATGATTAGTCGTAATTTTTCAGTTGCCCCTTAGACTTAACATTTATAGAAAAGAAAAAAGGCAATGAATGTCTGGTCTAACCAGCACAACTCGTTTTAACTGAAGGTTCCCCTTCAAATATAAATTGATAAAATTGGCAACAATTTATTTTAGAATATATAATTTACCTATACAAAAAATATGGAAGAGCGGTAAGATCCTATAGCTAAGTATAGGTACAAGCTTCGCAACAGTTAATAATGTGGGGCTGGTAACACAAGGTATAAGAAGAAATGGGACGGCTCAGCTATCCGGATATTGTTTTCGACACCAGGATACCTGGTCGTAGACTCTATCTAGCCTGTCATTAAGTATTTTAATACTTTTTTCTGGGAGAGATGGTAAGATCTCGTTCGGAGAAACCCTGGACAATCGTCCGTTGAGAAGGTCTCCGATTTTCCGTGTGGAACGCAGTTTCGATATAGCGTCCACAGTAGAACGTCTAAAGATGCAAAGTGCATCAAGTAATACGCTGTGGTAAGATTCGTATTTATCCAAAAGCCGGTACCCGTGTAGGAGGCCGCTTTCGTTGTCAAGGAATACAAGAAGTTTGGAGTTCTTGTCCCTTGCTAGGTTGTGAGCAGGGGCCTCCATCATACCTGGATTCCACTGCAGATTGTACAAGTTATTAACTACTCTATCGAGATTAGCAGTTAAATAATCGAATATCACTAAATCTGACCACTGCGCCAGTTCTCGTGCACGCTCTAGTGGAACTTCCGTAATGTCTGGTGGATGAAGTCTTCTAGATGTGTTTCTTAAAGGGCCAGGGATCCTGGCAGGTTCTAAATCGTCTATGAACTCTGTCAGGACTAGGGGACGACCCCGCGACCACTGTGCTAAAGTCATTTGTGACCTTACCCCTGACCATATTCTGTCTTCTGCGTCTACAGATCCTGGGGCGGAGGGTGCTAAATTAGTCAGACCCAGTTCTCGACCGAGATAAAAACTAAAAAGTTCACCTTGGATCTGATCAGTGTTTTGCCTGTACCTTGCACAAGCTTTGACTCCTCCTTCAAACGTAACGAGGCGGTTTTGCATTCTTCCGCAGCCGTCCTCGATTTTAACTACGGGGTTCGATGAAACGAAATTCTCCCAGGATCTAGCTTCAGCTTCACCGTAACCATGGGGCAGACTGCTTTCCACATCTCTGCTCCAAAAAATACCGTCTACCATTCCGCTTCTTTTTGGTGGATCAGGTTTGGTCCTATTTACGACGAAACTCACTCCGACAAAGGAAGGTTTAGGAAGCGTACGAGTACTTAGGTTAGGCCTTGGAGACCTGTGGTCCAACGCGTCGGGAAACACGTAGACGGGTATAGTGATGCCCAATCCCAAGCCGAGTGTGAAGGCTAAGAGCGCCGTGCACAAATAAATAGTCCTTCTGAAGGCCATTCTATCCGGGTGATGTCCTCCCGGGGGATAGAGCAGAGTCCGTAGGACGGTAGTGTACCTGCTGTAGGGTCTCCACTTGTCCGACATGCTCGTCAGTCCGAGGCGCCCTCCCCGGACTCTTGGCCAGACGACTTCATGGAGGAGAGGCCGGACCCCACCACGGTGTTTGTTCAGCCTCGGGACTCCGGATCGTGTGGGCCGCCTCGACGATTAACATAGGTTTACTTAGGCCACTGCTTACTCAAACACTCGAACGATCTGTAACAAAGAACATCGTTAGAGCTTCTAACTGTAAAGCCCCCTCTCGAGTCCCTCCCGTATTTACCTTGGCCCGGACTATTTGTCCCTATCGCTCCATTATCGATGCGCATGCCTCGGGCCTTACACCGTCACTCCAGAATTCCCTTCAATATAAAATATATCTTCCTCCGCCCATCAATACCAATCTCCAAAAACTCTAATTTTAAAAATATTTCCTTATCTACATAAATTACTATACGCGACTAGATTATTAGTCATTTATTTATATTTATAAAAATTACTAAACAGTCGATAACTTTATAGAAAATGGACACGTCTATTCTCAAATATTAGTATTTTTATACTTAAAATATCTAGCCTATTAATCAAATTAACAGTAAATAACCAGTAAAATTATACTAAAATCAAGTGCGGCCAAAGTATTATATTTATATTTGGTTTGAGTTGAAGTATTTTTCTCGAAACCAACCATAGGGAATGAGAAGACATTTTGGCACAGAAAAAACTCAAGAATTCGATGTAAAGCTTCAGGACGATGGCCTTCATGCATATGTATTGGACGGACCTTTTGTTTTTAGTCCGAAGAATAGCCAAGCATAAAAGGCCATCTCCCAAATTCTTCGAGTTCTTAATATACTTCGACTTAATGGTACCAGGGAATCTTCATCTTTTTTATAAAACTTTATTTTTGCTTATTTTTTTACACTGCCAGGTCGATATATGCTTGCTCAGGTGCTCTAGATGTGAAACTTTTCATCTTTCACGATCCTTGAAGTAAAAAAGTTCAAATCCATTAATATTTTTATCAGTAAAACACTATTAATAAATTATTAAAATGTTCTGATACATTATGTACCACCCAGTTAGATAAGAATTTTTCCATTTTATAAGTAATTTATTCATACACAATTAGCATGTTATCTAAATTGACTGCACGCTGAATGTACGAATGCGGAATAATTTAAAATATTGTAATTCAAGAAACTGTCTCTATTTGGAGAATTTATGGCTAATATTATATTATACAATCCTAGTTTTATTAGTACACATTAGAAAGATATTTAATCAAATCATTGGATAATGTCACTGACACATCAAAATAAACATAGACGTGAATAATTTGAATATTTTTAATCTACTTAGGAAGAAATAAAAAAGGGTAGAATTTAAATTGTTCAAAATTAAATAGAATACAGAACATATTTTAGTTACTTTTCTGCTTTGATGGTTTTTGCTTCCAAATTTACCAAAGCCATCATTCATTCCAAGGCTAAACATTTTTACTTTCTCATAAAGAAAAGAAGAATGGATTTACACGTTTTGATGTCCCCTATGTGGTTTTTAAAAAGTGTCTGTCTGTCGTCTGTGTAGACGCGTGGAGCCTAAACTACTGGGCCGATTTTGACGAAATTTGGCATATATGTTCAAAAGAATCATAACCTGAAGTTAAATCGAGAAATGAATTTTAGCTTCAAATTTGGGTGCGGTATCCCCCAAAAACTTTGAAAAAACGTTAAAAAAAAGTATTTCTCAAAAACGGTTCCGACGATTTAGATTAAAATATTGTAAAATGTTGTTCATTTAAATACGAAAAAATATGGAAGAGTGGTAAGATCCTAAAGCTAAGTATAGGTACAAGCTTCGCAACAGTTAATAATGCGGGGCTTGTTGTTGGCAAAGAATTGTTGTTTTCCAGTCAATTATTGTTTTAAAACCAAGGCTTAAGATAAAGGATCAATTAAGTTCACTGATAATTGGATTATATAACCGGGTAATTTAAATTTTAAGTTGAACATATTTAATAGATAAATGTGTAAATGTCGTTACCGTTCGTGTGATATCTGCAATGCATTCAACATCGATGTTGCGAAATGTCGACTAAGTGTCTCACAATATATTGTTTATTTTCATACCTCTTTTTAAATCTGTTAAATAAAGTCAAGGGTACTTGCTTGTTGCTAATTCACTATCTGAAGATTCTTTATTGGCGTGTAATGTTGTATCAAATAAAACAGGATCGATATGGAATGACGAGCTAGCTATAAGTTAACGAGACGGGAAGACCGTGTCAAAACAGAAGGGAAAAGGATAGAGACGATAATGTATCGGGACGAGGGAAGAGATGGGCGAGGAGACGAGCCTTGACGTCTATTGGCCGGATCTGACGGAGAAGGAAGGGGGATAATTTCATAGAGCTGTAATTTGTAGTTCGGGATGGCTTCGGGTGGGTTCTTTATTTATCGTTTATGGTTCTCTTTCTCCGGAGAAAGAACAGGTAAGAGGGGAGAGTTTGGCACAGCCCAGGCTTCGGCTACCTGTTTATACCTGGGCGACTCGCCGGTCCGCTCCTAAATCAAGGGCCGACCTCACGCTGCGGCCTCGTCATATAGCACGATAAACAGGGCAAACATTTACAGCAGTCCCGACTCTCACAACCACTCGCACCGACACGCACTTTTTATCTGCCTTACCTCCACCGACCCCGACTATTTGTGGCTTCGCTCAAAGAATCAAGGAAAATTACTATTCGCTCTACTGTCTTGTGTCAGTTCGTATTAGCACAGCTAAATATTTATAAACAATTCGTTCAATCAATATTAATCGCTATAATCACCCTTTATTCACTTCACTAAGAGGGAGTGAGGGAGCCATCATTTACGGCAATACAAAAATCACGAGTGAAGTAGAATGCCCCTTTCTGTCCTTTTCCCAGAATTATAAATTAGAGAGATATTGTGGATTGTTTTAGCTTATTACTTTTTAATATAAAAATATAAATCACATATTAAAAATAAAACGATTTTGAACGATAAAAGATAGACAATCTAAACTTACTTATCGAAAAAACGAAAAGAAGAATAAAGACTCAAGATGTGCCCCCTCAATTTTACAAAAACTTCATTTTAAAAAAGGCATTGAAGGTTTAATTTTAACCTACTAATGCGGCTATATATTTAATGCTTTGATTTCAGAGCTCTGCTACCAATGGATCATCTTTGGTTTAAAGAAATTTGCTAATAATATCAGCTTTAAGTTACTTATAAAATGATTCTAAATGAATATTATAAGTTTGGAAAGGTGTTTATTTTATCTTATTAAATATAATTTGATATGTGAAATATTATTTTTAATTGTCACGGTCCAGTTGTTAAACGAAGGCTTTTCAATTCATAAGCTTATAAGTAATAGTTTTAGAACATATGTATTTGAATAGTTAGTAACATTTAACAGTACAAGAGTAGCGAACCTAACTCGACGGAAAGAGGATTAATAAAATGAATATTAGAGAAGGGCAAGAGAAAAGGATAAAGATAAAGCGTTTAACCTTGAAAATTCAGAGTACTTGGGAATCAAGAATGAATGGGGCAGTTAAAAGTGTTTGACGGGGATGTCAGGTGTCAGGTGGTCTGAGGTAGGCGGATTATTTGGGTTGTTGAAGTCTCTCTGGAGCAGGAGGAAGAAAGGGTAGGGGATGGTCAGTTAGTGAGGACCCCCTGGAGGAATGTCAGTTCTCAACTCTTCTCCTCAAGGCTTACAAGCCATCTTCTTCAAAAATCCTTCTAGGTCAAACCCTCTCTTCACAACTAAACACTCACCCGGGTCCTCTCAAACAAATAATATACAGTAACCTTATTAATAATAATATAACAAAGCGTAAGTGAATAACAAAGAAAACCCATAGCTCTTAAACTTGAAATCCTTCTAGTTCCTTTTAGTTATTCGTGTAAAAAGATTATGGAACAAATGCTTATATAGGTACACTAATAAAAATCAGAATCAGTTAGCTCATAGGTCAGCCTCTAAATAGTTCAATGTACTGTCATGTATCAAAAATAAACTAAAATCCGATGTGATGGTTTTGGTAAACTGACCGAATCATTAACTTTTTAGATGTTTTGTAACGAAATGAAAGGTAAGGACTTAATAATATGATTAACCAATTGAGGATAATCAAGATATTACCCGAAGATTTATGGAAAAAATATTTAAGAAAAATAATAAAAAGATGCGTCGAAAATATAATAATAACCCGTAAAAAAGTCATATACTCGTATCTTGAATACGTGTTCAAACTTAGGAGGGATTTTTTGTAACATCGTAAAAAACAATAAAGTACCGAATCGTCTCTCAGTGATGGTTTTAAGAGAAGACGAGGATGAAGATGGAACGGTACATAAACAAAATTTGGACTCGGGCCCAGAACCGACTGACTGTCTAAGGTTCGAACTCAAAATGGCAATAGTAGAATTGGAAGCAAGATCTGTCCCGTTCCAAATTCACATTACTAAGTAGGCAGTTTGTATTCGAAGTAAGCTGGATCTCGGCCAACTCGAATCCGGACGAGATGTCTGTATTATCGACACAAAAGCTTTTGATGGATTCCGAATTGGACGCGGAGGGGAGCGGAGTCGGACCCCGTCCCGGAGGTGTAACCTTTATCACTTTCCTCAGCAGAATTTATGGTTTTGTTATAACTCAACGGCGTCGAGGAGGGTAAAATGTCCTCATTCCCATGCATAAAATATGTTGATGGAATCAATGAACACTGCATAATGTGGCAACTTACAAATAAGATGCGGATCTAAACGGCATAAATTTTGTCTTTACCCCTCGAGAGAATATTCGAGGTAATTGTCGCATGGAAGACAGAAAATGGCGAGAAGTTACTGCATATTTTCAACAAAATAAAAAAGAGATAAAAAATAAATAAATAAAAAGATTAGGGGGGTTCAAAAAGATGCAGTCGGCCTGTTTTTTCTCTTCTTAACTTCAGGCATTGGCAATAATTCAAGTCAGTCGTATCTTGGCCGCTTATTGTTACTTAATGGTTCTCAAGAATAAAATGCAAAAGTACGGATTGAACCATTTTCTCTCAGGGTGGTATTCACCCAATCATCTTTATATGCTATAATTTCACGAATAACAGGTACAAGTTTTAGCTCCAATATAATGTTGTTGATAATATAATGAAAATATTCAATTTATAAGAATCTTAGCAGCTAATTGTTGTAATAAATACTGTCATTAATCTACCAATGAAAACAAAAAAAAGTAATGTTATACCCGGTTTTACTTCCTCAAATATAATAGAGTATAGAGTGAAAGATTTCGCGAAAATTTGATTTCGAGTGGTGACATTTTAAGGTCCTCTCAGCCAAAAAAATTTTTTTTTAAAAAAATTTCTGTCTGAAGTCTGTGCCCAGACGTGGGGAGCCTAAACCTCTGAGATTAAATTTGGTGTGCGTGTTCAGAAAAGTCACACCCCAAGGCAAAATCAATAAATTAATGTAACTTTAAATTTGGGGTTTCTAGCGCCAACTCCAAATAATTCTGAAAACGTGAAACAAGTATTTTATTAAAATAGATTCCGACGATTATGATTAAAGAATTATAAAATGTAGTCTATTTAAATATATGAATCTAACAATGTGTCGTTTTCCCGGGACAAAATATAGTTTCTGAAAAATGTGGTATTCCTTTGTCCGAAAGTACATTGGACTAAACATCCCTTTGTCTTATAATAGTTATTTAATCAAAATCATTTATATTGTAATATAACGTAGGGGAGTAACAATCTAAAGAAGTATGCTAATGTGTTAATAGCAATTACGCCATTCTGTTTCAAAATAGCAGCAAAAATTTAAAGATTAAGCTTAAAAAAGATTAAACTAGCTTGTCGTGATTAATTATTAGTGATGTGATTTAATTGTTATTGGTCTGGTGATAGTGTCAGTCTATTTTAGAATTGTGCGGTTAAATTAATTTAATTTTTTTTTTAAATTAAGCCCGTTGCTACACGGCTCTTAAATAAATAAAATAAAATGTAGGCTTATATATAAATATTGTTAGATGTTAACACAGGCGAAACCTTGTTTCAAATAAAAATAATGAGGTCATCTATAGCAGTGATTCTTAACCGGGGGGCCGCGGCCCCCCAGGGGGCCTCGAAAGGTATTTAGGTAATATATATTATATTTGAAGATTTTAAGGGGGTCGTGGTTACCAAAAGGTTAAGAAACACTGATCTATAGGACATCTTTGTTCCGTCTTTAAAAGTTAGATAGAAGGAACTAAAATTATAATTTTATACTTTTAACGCAGATTGGTTTGAAGTCGTAATCTCTTACAAATACTTTAATTTTTTTTAAATATATATATATATATATATATATATATATATATATATATATATATATATATATATATATATATATATATATATATATATATATATATATATATATATATATATATATATATATATATATATAGTGATTCTATAAATTAGAGGAGAAGATTATTTTCTCAGTGAACATCTAAAAGAATCGTTGATGGTTATTGTTTCGCCTTCAGTCCATTAATGAAACGTGGGCTTGGTTTTCTCTTACTGAATCGAAAGAATGTTTTGAAAAGTTACAAAAATATTAAATATGAAAATTAATGAGGTACGTCTGAGGATGTGTAAAAGCCTCGGGCGAATCTAAGGTACCGTTGGAGCCTTCCTTCGGACTGACTGCTCGGATCAAGGGGGCTATTGTGTTTCCTCGGGAGGAAGAAGACGGGGCTCAGAGTCCGCGATTTACTTCGGCAACTCGATTGGACACGGGCAGCCCTTCTAGACGTCCGAATAATTCCAGAGGGCATGTTCAGAGTCAGTCGGACGACGTAGTATAGGACGGACGAGTCTTGGAACAATGGCACCACTGAAACGAGTCCAAAGAACCTGTAGATGAATCAAAAGAATGGAGTTTAAAGAACCGCCGAAGCCCACTCAAAGAACTGACCTTCTTCTGTCCCAGAACAGATAAAGGCAATAGTTAAACTATCCTAACTTTATTACTCATCATCAATATAGCTTATCTAGGGTCAATAACACCTAGCAAATGTTTAACTAGTTATTTAAACATAATATTGCATAAAAAAATATAAATATTGAGTGATTATTATGTGTCAGGAAAATAATAAGATGTCGCCAATAACAAAACTAGTTCAGACATCAGTCATTACTAGAATTTCTTTATTTAATACTAAAATAAGACCTAAACGGGTGATATTTATTTTCTTAGCTGTATTTATTATGCAAATGATTAATTAGAAGAATTTAATTTGTAAATATTTAATAAGCAAAACATTAATATATATATATATATATATATATATATATATATATATATATATATATATATATATATATAATGAACAAACCGAGATGTCGTGGTCGCATCATATAAATTAAAGACTGGCATAAAGTTCATTCATACTAATTAACTAACTATACAGCACAAAGAGTCAACCTAATAAAGCAGAACAAAATCAATTCCTTTTTTATAGTAACTATTGTCGTGACATCATAACTTTATTATTAATTAAATTGACATTGCAAATTGTTTCCGAGCTGACCGAAGGTAGCGGAAGCATAGTGTTCACTTTTAAGAACGAAAAAGTTTATGTCTCCGATTTTAAAAATTCCAAGACAGAAATCCGTTTCAGGCATCAGGATCAGGGAACATTTTTGGTTCCGTGTCTGTTGTCTGTTTGTTTGTCTGTCGGTCTGTGTGTCCGCGAATCGTTCGTTGGACAACGTTATCCGTCCAAGCGTTCACGAGCAACTCTCGCGTAAATGTGAACTTCAAATTTAAAATTGGAATTTTAGGTCGAGGAAAAAATGTAACTTCATTAATTCAATGAGACAAACAATTTTTTCAAATACAATTTTTTAGTAAAACCAACAGCGACACCGCTATGAAGTGTTAAAGATTGCAACAACTATTAATAGTTTTTACACAATAAACAATATAAAAATAATTTTAATGTTAATTATAACAATAAAGTACATGATATGATGCGAGGAAGCTATGTGCCTTACTAATTGGCAGTCTATTTTATTTTGTATTTATGTAAATATCATTTTTTATCTACAATCAATCATTTTTTTTATTTTTTTATTTTTTTTTTTTTTACATAATTTGTTGTCAATGTAAAGAAAAATGTGTTTAATTGAGGCGTGTCAAGTATTTAAACAGGATATATATAACCTGTTTCCTCCATAACAGGGAGAAGTACGAGAAAGCTTTAACTCAAGTGAAAGGTATAGTAGAGTAAAAGGTGCGAAGGTTCCCGATCACAAGTTCGATAACTCGTGAAAGCAATCGTTACAATGTAACTCGAAACATTATTTAAAACACTTAACTGTTTTTGTTTTGTTTCTTATACTTCGACTTCATATGACTTTTTAAAACTTGAAGCTCTAAAGCATTCCACGGACTGACTCATTTAAAAATAACCAAGGACTTCGCCAGTAAGTCATAAACAATAATACGAGCGGTTTTCGGGACCTCTTAAACCATCTTCTTTTTTCTTTAACATGAGCAAAACAGAGTTGGGCGTAAACTACGAATTGAAACTAGTCACTATAAACTTTGTTACCACATATAGCTATATATATATATATATATATATATATATATATATATATATATATATATATATATATATATATATATATATATATATATTGCGTGTGTGTACATAAAATTAGAGAACGTATGAATAACAGATGAGGACCGGACAGGAAGAAGAAACCAAGCTTAGGTTATTTGAAGATTGCATAGCCCAAAACTTCTTTTTTATTTGAATTTGAATAATGGAAATATTTTATTTTCTGGAACTGTTAAAACAATAATTAAAAGAAAGTGATTTCACATTCAGGAATTTAAAGTATAATAAAATATAGAATAGGGACTTCTCTCTGTAATTTAAATAGCTGGTAAATATTTAAAATGGTATTTAACATTTTTTTTTTTATCGTGTAGCAATAAAAAAAAACCGGATTTAGGATCTTCACTCATATTATATACTTGTTTATTAAGGCGTCAAGTTGATCAGTATTGTTCTATATTGATATAGTTTTAAATCTATCTAACTTTTATTTCAATATATATATATATATATATATATGTAACTGTTAATAAGTGTGGTACATAGCTTTCTCGAGTTCAATTATGGGACGAATGCTCAAATGAAATTTGGAGCAGTGGGCCCACAGTTATGTTAAAGCATTATTAAATTTACGCGGACACATACAATTAATATGGGACCATACGTGGGCTATACTATCGACAAACCATCGAGTTTTGTAAATTCATGTTTTGATTGGGTAAGAAAAGAGTTTTCAGAAGTGTATTGTTTCTGTTAAAAAAGAGCTTTCAGAAGTGTATTGTTTCTGTTAAAAAAGAGCATTTAGAAGTGTATTATTTCGCTAAGAAAAGAGCTTTTAGAAGGGAATAGTTTTGTTTTGCTGAGAAAAGAGCATTTAGAATTGTATTGTTTCGCTGAGAAAAGAGCATTTAGAAGTGTATTGTTTCGCTGAGAAAAGAGAATTTAGAAGTGTATTGTTTCGCTGAGAAAAGAAAAAAAAAATGACTTTTTACTAAAATCGATTTATTTTTAGAAGGGTGTCATTAGGATCCACTGCATACAGGAATGCGTTGTATAACTATCCGGCCTTAAATTCCTTACCTTTTTGAACCAAAGAATATAATTATCATAGTATGCAAATTTAAACCGAGGCAACTAATTTTCAACCAAATATTCCGATAAAAAAAAATTAGAAACCGAAATATTTCTTATACATGAAAATTCGCTTTAAAACGCCTTTTCACCAAATTTATAAGACTCATTTTTAAAAAATATGGAAATCGGGAAATATTTATGTAGGAATCTTTCTTACGAGAAGAAATTCTTCAAATCGCTCTGTCGGATCTAGAAAGCTTCGTTGTTTGGACAGGAATAATTAGATTATAAATCATAATATGCCTGTTTTTATTTTATAAGTAAAAAAGTGAATATTAAATGAACGATGGGACCACGAGAGTTCTAAGGCCCTATATAATTATGTGGCTGTAAAAAAAAGAAGGAATTTGTTGGAGCGAGGTGTAGCGTGATAGAGAAGCCACTGCCACTATCTCACACGGATCAACTTTGTTTTAATATAACATTAGTTTGAATGACAACAATATTGTAGAGTGAATGTATTAAATCAACATATTTTTACTTCCAAGCCCTCCCGTGCCTAATAAAATATGCGGTATATGGTATGTACGTTACGACACCAAACCGCTAATTATACATAAATCATTTTTTTTATCTATAAGAATCAATTAACATATATGTTTTAAAATATATTATTGTATAAAAAAGTATCTTGTTTGATTTGTTGTAAAAGAATATATATATATATATATATATATATATATATATATATATATATATATATATATATATATATATATATATATATATATATATATATATATATATATACATACATACATACATATATATATATATATATATATATATATATATATATATATATATATATATATATATATATACATACATATATATATATATATATATATATATATATATACATACATATATGTTTTAGAACACTTAATATTTTTTTGTAGTTGAACATATACAAGAAAAAAAATTAAAGTTAAAATCAAGTGTTTAAGATGTCAAACGTTGAAATTAAGCCAGTAAAAACGTAGTCAAAATAAGATTAAAGATATTGTCAAATATTGTATGCTTCATATTTAATTATTAATCTTGACTACATTAATAAAATTTATTAATTTATTTTTAATAATAAATTGCGATCTATTTAAGTTAAAATAAATTGATATATACTTGTGAAATATGTTTTCGTTATCTTTCTATTGTACAAAATTGGTTGCTCCCAACTAGATTTATATGTTAATAAAACTCTAAGATAAAAATTGGTCTTTTTGGAGTTTACTGATGGAAAAACCAAAACAAAAGCAGTTGAAAGATAGGTCTTATTGGTGTTAACTGACGTAAAACCAATACAAACGCACTTGAAAATCTGGTCTTATTAAAGTTTACTAACAACAAACTAAAACAAAAGCAGTAAAAAAAAAAATGGTCTTACTGGAAGTTACATACAAATAAAACAAAACAAAAGTAGTTAAAAAATTGGTCTTACTATGGAGTTAACACACAAATGAAGTTGAAAAATTGGTCCTACTGGAGTTTAATGACAAAAAAACAAAACAAAAGCAGTTGAAAAATTGGTCCTACTGGAGTTTACTGACAAAAAAACAAAACAAAAGCATTTGAAAAATTGGTCCTACTGGAGTTTACTGACTAAAAAACAAAACCAGTCGAAAAATTGGTCCTACTGGAGTTTACTGACAAAAAAAACAAAACAAAAGCAGTTAAAAAATTGGTCCTACTGGAGTTTACTGACAAAAAAACAAAACAAAAGCAGTCGAAAAATTGGTCCTATACTGGAGTTTACTGACAAAAAATCAAAACAAAAGCAGTCGAATCAGATCAGAGTTATAGATTAGCTGTCGTGCTTCTTTATTACAATCACTTGATCAATTTGTACCTTTATTTACTATATAAAATGTCACCACTTCTTGGTGATATTTTCCCCGTTTCACTCTCTTTCATTAAAACATCACTAGATATTCAATTTCTACAAATATGAATCATAAAAATAATAAATCAAAGACTTGCATACTTCATTACTTTCTCTTTGGTTTTATATTTCAATGTCTTGAATATGAAATAATAGTACAGTAGAAATAAGTGAAAAAACACCTTAAGGTGGAACTAATTGCAACAAAAATTATTCTTGTTGTAAATGGTAGGTAACACGCCCCTAATCAACATACTAAAAGTATACATCCGTACCGTCGCGCAAAATGAGTTTTTTTGGCCGCCATCTTGAAAAAACATGAAAATTTTCAAAAAAAAATCATGTGTGGTATCAAATCACAGGAAATTTAATGCTGAAAAAGAATATGAGGTTGGTTTTTAATTGTAAAATGTTAACGAAGATGAAGTAGGTGGAGAAATATGAAAAATTATAAATTAATAACCTAGTATTTACCCCTTAAATGATGCTAGATTAATCGAGTCTTTAGCAAAACTGATCAGAACCGAAATAAATTTACTCTATATAAATTAGGACTTTTATCAGATATTGATTTAAGTTCATCAGATATTGCATCAGTTGGAGAAAGCAAGTAACAAAATTGAAGAAAACACCTTTTTAGGGGAAATTGACGAGTCAAAGTAATTCATATATATTTTTTTAAATAATTCACATAATTCCAATGAAGTGTGGTCTTCTAGTCAGTCAAGTTAGTAAGAAATTGATTTTTAAATTGAAAATAAGTTGTTATAAATGGTTAATGTCAGTAAAATTGTTAATGCCTGTATAATAGTAATTATTGGATTTAATAAAATTTGTTTCTAGCTTGAGAATGACAGAAAGGAGGGGTTAAAATATCGCTAAAGGGAGGCTATTATTATTTCTTAAGACACAGCAGCATTTAAATTAAACCATACAAGGAACCAACTACTCTATCTATGTATATAAAATTAAAGTTTTGTCTGTACATTGGTCAAAATTGAAATTTTTTTGGATACTTTTTCATTTTACACATTCCGAAAACTGAATCCGGCCTTAACTTTTTTCGTGTATGTGTGTATGTCTGTCGGCTCAGTCAGACTTTATAGGCGCAAAACTGGCTAAATGAAATTGATTAATTTTTTTTCAGGGGTGTTTGCAAACATGTTGCGCAATTTGTAGGCTTTGTTTCATCTAAAAATATTGAGTAGAACAAAAGTTAATGACAATTTTATAAAAAAAATATATAAAACATAACCTAAAAAAATTAGGTTGACCCACCGTTAACAAACCCCACAGACTTGCTAATCAAAATGTTTGGGTACTTCTAGACCACCTATAGAGACTCGCGGTTTTTGCATTTGGTCGGAAATTGGCCCAAAACGACTGGAAAAATCCGAAAAGTTAAAAAAAAATATTTTTACCCCCCTTAAAAAATTAAAGATGGTGGACGCACTTAAAAGTTTTTTGAAGGCTTATTGTGGCTAAACGGTAAGTCGTATCGACAGGCTGATTGCGTCAGCGGTAACTGATTTAAAAAGATCTACAACTTTGGTCCTTTTTGTCGTAACTCCACCGGCTCTACCTTAAATAGAGCTAAATTTGATTTTTTGTAAAAAACTATTTTGTTTGATTTTGTAAAAAAAATATTTTGAGCTCATATGGCGTCCGCAATTGTTGACCGATTTAATTTCTGATTGGGGTGCTTAATTCTCACACTATTGGTCTATAAATCGAGTATTAATTATTCAATTATTTTTTTCTAAAACCAGAGTTATTAAATATTTACTGGTGCAACTGCCTTATTCAGAGAAGAGACTGGTAATTAAATTAATGCACCATTATGGTTGATGATTGTTCAATGACTTCCCAGTGTAATTGGTTTTTACGACGTTTATTTTCTTATTTATTATACCTTTTTTTAGTTTTTTTTTCTTATTAATTACTATACATATTAATTAGTTTCTATTGGCTATGTTTTAAACATATAATATATATACTCCAAACTACGATTTGGAGAATATTATATTCTTAGAAACGGAATGAATGGTGTATACTATTTTGTTCCTAGAAGGCTTGGAAAAAAACTATTTAGGCATTTTATTTAATTGCTAGGCCTACACGTCAATAGGAAACATAGCCACTAATACCAAGCATGAGCCCTGCGCGGAGCGCGGGGTGAAAGCTAGTTTACTATAAAAGCAAGACATATTTCTCCCCTCTTTACTAACTTTTTTGGATAGAAAAACAAAGCATTTGTAGTGTTGAAAAACCTTTTATTATTCACTATAAAAGGAAAATTTATAATAAATGTTTAAAACTTCTTTGACAATTAGTGTGTTTGCATCAGTTTCTACATGAATGACGGAATGGCCTCTTCCTTGAATATACACCCACGTATATTGATAAAGCGTTGTTTTTTTTTTGAAGAGTTATAAAGAAATTTGTTTTTCTTGATTACCACAGGCGAATTTTGATCAAAAGGGATGAATAAACAGTGTATTTGTGTATTTTTTGTATGATAATATAATAATAAAAATTCTTAATATAAAAAAGAAAAAAAAAAAAAAAAAAAAAAAAAAAAAAAACACTACTACCACACAATCTGTGCTCCACCGCTATTATATTTGGTTTTTATACCCATAAAAAACTATTTTCACTTTTCCATACCTTCTGTTAACATACGATTGGTGTTGCTTTATGACATCGCCCAATGTTGTAGAAGCGGACCATGGTAACTGGTGAATTAATGCACCTCCATAAGGTTTTGTGGCCATTGTGTTTTTTGTTCTATTTTTGCTATATTATGGTCGACACATTGTGAAAAGTGGCCAGATGGTACACTTCAACACTTTGGTTACTTTCATCCATTACAGCAGAATGTATGTATTTCTACACTTCAGCATAAGACACAATGAATCCAAGGCTGCAAAGTTCATCAAATAGGAAACGAGAATCAAAATTTCTGTGAATCTGTATGCCTACAGCAAGAGGAATTAGGCATATCAGAGAACGAGGGCCCTGCATCTTGCATTTCAGCCACACCAATCGAAACCTGCTTCAGGTCATTGAGTTTGAAACTAATTAGGATAGGTATCCAAAAAAGTGAGTAAACAAGGGGGAAATGTTGGTTCCTTATTAAATCTAATAATAACTATTATGCAGGCATTACAAATTTTACTGACATTAACATTGATTAATACATTAACAATTTATAACAACTTATTTAAATTTAAACATAAACTTACTAACTTGACTAACTAGAAGACCACACTTCATTGGAATTATGTGAATAATTTAAAAAAAAAAAATATGAATTTCTTTGACTCGTCAATTCCCCTAAAATGGTGTTTTCTTCAATTTTGTTACTTGCTTTCTTCAACTGATGCAATATCTGATGAACTTAAATCAATAACTGTTAAAAGTCCTTATTTATGTAGAGTACATTTATTTCGGTTCTGATCAGTTTTGCTAAAGACTCGATTAATCTAGCATCATTTAAGCATTTAAGGTGTAAATACTAGGTTATTAATGTATAATTTTTCATATTTCTCCCTCTACTTCATCTTCGTAAACATTTTACATTTAAAAACCAACCTCGTATTCTTTTTCAGTATTAAATTTCCTGTGATTTGATACCACACATGATTTTTTTGAAAATATTCATGTTTTTTCAAGATGGCGGCCAAAAAACACATTTTGCGCGACGGTACGGATGTATACTTTTAGTATGTTGATTAGGGGCGTGTTACCTACTATTTACAACAAGAATCATTTTTGTTGCAATTAGTTCCACCTCTAACGCTATTTCTACTGTACTATAAATAACTGTACTTTAACAAACGTAAGAACAAACCCACTTCTAGATATACTCAATGAATATTTTTTGTTGTATTTGATATTGTTCTTACTAGATCAAAGACTCAGATTTATTTATCTAATTGTGCAAAAACTGTTTTTCCTTAATTTTTTTTTTATATTTGTTTTTTCCGTACTGGTCTACTATACTTTGATATTTAGGAACATGAATATTTTGATTCTATGAAACAAATTTATCGTTATCTTTTAACGTAATTTATAAAAAAATCAAAAAAATATAGTACTTCTTTAGTTTTTTTAGAATAAAAAACCCTATGTTTATTTAGAATATAAATGACTTAGACTAAAACATATTTAATTAAGACAAAGGGATGTTTAGTCCAATGTACTTTGGGACAAAGGAATATCACACTTATGTTTTATAAAGGGAGTAACAGTCTAAAGAATAAAATTCCGTTCATCTTATTTAGATTGTTACTCTCCTCTGTTTTTTTTTTTTTTATAAGGGAAGTAACAATCTAAAAAATTGCTAAAAATGCTTGGAGAAATTCCCAAACCATAATTGTGGTAAGAAATTATTGCTTTATTAACAATTTATTTTTATTTTTTTAGTTGTTTACCGTTGAGTATGCGTACTTGAATATGTTCTGTAGCTGCTAATGAATCATATGAAAGTGAATGATGGGAGAGGAGAGTGATAGTATATGAAAGGTTACGTGCATTGAGCAGGTGAGTCCCGTTACCTTGGGAGAGTGACATAGGGTTGTCTTGGCCCTGAGTTGGCTAAGGTACACGGCAGCGGATCCTTAGGCCCCTAAGGCCCCTAGGCTATTAATAACTAGAAGTGGAGTAGGTCTGGTACTTGAAGTACCAGTGTACTAACTAGGTATTCACAAGAAGAGTAAACCAATGATACCATATTACAAATCTATAACATTTTTTCAACTTCAACTAACTATTAACCTTTCAAGCAAGGCCAGATCAAATTTTCAATCAAAATTCTTCCTTTGTAATTTTATATTTTCATTAAATAATCTCTGACAATATACAAATAAATTGTTACAACTAATACTTTTACATCTACAATAACATCCCCAAGCGTTATTTTATTTAAAAATAATATTACTGAAAATTATTATGGATTAGACAGACATTCAAAACATTGAATAATATAAATTATCTCTTCACGTAAACTGGCTAATTTGTTTATTTAAATCACGAAGCAGCTTTTAACCTTCATAAGGTCATCATCAGAGAGACCTGTTACCTTGATCACCGACATGAAGTAGACTGGACTCAATAATTAACTTTTCATTTATATAATGTAACTCTACCTCTTCCACATTCCGGCACTGATGATGGCCTTATGAAGGCTGAAAGCTGCTTTGTGATTTAAATAAACAAATTAGCCAGTTTACGTGAAGAGACAATTTATATTATTCATTAAAATGACCTCTATAGACGCTCCTATATCTACAATAATTCATTCCTTTAAATTATGTTATTCCTTTAATATGATCACCAAAGATCCTACCATATCTAATATATTTTAATTTTAAAATTGTTAACTTTTTCTACCCTTTGATTGCTTTAATTTTGAGATTGTTAAGTAATTTAGCTTTTAGGGCTTGAAAATGCATAATTTATTAGTATTAATAATAGTGTAAAATAGGGGAGGTCACATATATCAACACCGATATATCAGATTCGAATCTTAAAGAGGTGAGACATGTTTTGCAATGGATGATCACATTAAGCAGATGATTAAAGTTGGCTATCCCAATCCTTTAATTACCTGATGATGTGATGATGGGGACGTAAAGGAAACAGCAAAAAAAGGTGTAATATAAACTGAAGAAAAAACTGAGTGAATTCAAGGGACAGCAGTTGATTTTAATAGTTCAATCTAATAATCAAAGGGATATATGAGAATCGTTTTAAGATGATTTACCTAATTCTTGAAATGGTTTGGCCTATGGGCTTACAAATGATGCGTTAAGAGATGTCATTGTAATCACGATATATAATTTATTAGCATATAAAACGTGTGAAGTGCATTTAATTTATTTTTGATAGTAAAAAACCCGAAGTTATCGGATCAGAAATCAAACCTTCCCAGACAAGCTCCAAATAAAGTCGGTGAAAGAATTTATCAGCTGCAACCAACTGCGATGGTTTGGGCACGTAGTTAGAATTAAAAAGGAACGCTTCCCTAAACAAGCCTATGGAGCAAGGCCCCAAGAAAAGAGACCCCGCGGTAGACGCTGGATCACATGGGAGGACAACATCAATGCAGCACTTCAAGAGCGAGGTGTGAACTGGAACCGGGCTCGGTGTCTAGCGGAAGATCGGTCTGAGTGGAGATCTCTTTGTCAAACCCTCTACACCTTACGGTAAAAAAGGTCGCGATTAAGTAAGTTAGTATAAACTGGGTGAATTCAAGGGACAGCAGTTGATTTTAATATTCAATCTAATAATAAAAGGGACATATAAGAATCGTTTTAAGAAGCTTTACCTAATTCTTGAAATGGACTGAGCTATGGGCTTACAAATTATGCTTAAAGAGATGACATTATAATCAAGATATATAATTTATATAACGTGTGAAGGACATTTAATTTATTTTTGATAGTAAGACGAATTACTTTTTACCTAAAGTAAGAAGAAATATGACAAAATTAAGCTTCTGTCGCATAATTCGTAATCAAATTGATCCAACTTATCAAAATCGAATCTATCTCAGAGGTGCTATAAAGTGTAAAAGATTTGTCTGACCGTTGAGTGGGTACACTTTGGAAATTCATAAAGAGTGGTCCGAGCTTGAAACACTGAAAGTTAGTAGAGGCGGGAGCCTGAGAAGGAGCGGCCAGACGCCGTGATTAATGACAGGACACAACGGCTTGTAATCCAGCCAATAGACATACTGTTCCATGATTTCAAACATCCCAGAGAGTGGCGAAACGTGTAACTTACAAAAAAAATAACATACTAACATGATTTTATCTTCGCCATAAGTGAAAAATAAGATATAACTTATTCAATTCGCCTTTTTTTTACCTATAAGATTTTTAAATTTTATTTTAAACTCTACATCTTTGATAATAATAATAATTTTTAAACCGTTAGAAGCGTAAGATCCTTTATAGTAAATTGTAACGAATGTCCCTGGTTAGTAGCCTATATCTAAGCATTAGGTGGAAGTACAAAAACATCAGATTTAATTTCCTGATCAATTTCAACGTTGTGTTCGTTTGTAGAAATAAGTGAAAAAGTCTGGGTTTTGTGTACTCCATTAAATACTCAATGGAGATGAGATGTCTTAAAAGGATAATAGATGCCTCAAGGAGATAAGATTTTTCTTTTACAAACGTTTAACGTTTGAATTTAACGAAAAACACTATTGCTTGTTCTTCACTAATTTCAAATTTTGTAAATAACATTTAAGACAAATTTAACTTTTTTTTGAGCAACTATTCCTATAAACTTTAAGTACATAAATTTATAGTCGTTCGAGCGATCGGTGTGACTTTATGTCCAAAACTTGGTACTTTTAGAACGAAGTTCCTTGTGGCACGTTCTGGAGCCCGGGAGTGAATAAAACGACCAAAATCACCGTCACAAAATCACCTTCACAAATAACCGTCACAAAATCACTGTCACAAAATCACCGTCACGCAAAATCCGTCACAAAATCTACAGATGACGATAACTTGAGTAAAAGCTCACCGAGTTAGATGAAATTTGGTACACATGTTCATTTTACCAATGCCCAAGCTGAGTTCGTCGGAAAACGTTATCCGCCCAAGCGTTCACGTGCAACGCTCGCGTAAACGTAAGCTTTAAAAGACGGGAAAAATTGTTATTAAGTAAGCCTGTTACTTGACTTGTTTTGATTATTTTTGTTATAAATGTCAATTTGTTTTGTAAATAAATAAAATATAATCATGTAAAATGTCACCCTGATACAAGCAGAAGCTGTAGAGTAGGGAAGAGATATATTTTATAATATTTTAAATTAATTGGCCGGGTAGGTAGAAAACAGTCCTATTTCAATCCAAACTCCTTTAACTAACATACTTCTTCACTATAAACTCATCATGATCAACTTTTTTCTTATATTTAATATATATTTATAGTAAGACAATTGCTTTAATTATACAAATAATGATTTTCTTTTAATTTTTCCTTAACTCTGCAAGGTACAAACAGTTCATTACTTTTAATTTTGTCTCTTTTCTAACTCCGTCATGTATAAGTAGTTAGCAATGATAGGTACGTACTTAGCAGTGTGATTTTATAATTTATATTTAATGAAAAATGTAAGGAACTTCGTTTCTACCGGGTGTCCCGCGACACCACACGTATTTTTTTTACTTAAGCACCCCCCTATATCCCTTTATCATAATAGTTACTTAGACAAAGCAACATTAACAGAGTAGTATATAATATATTCCTTAGTCTAAAATACTATTAGGACAAAGGCATATTTAGTCCAATGTACATTGGGTATCACACTTGCGTATATAATTGTGATCATATCCCTTAGTCTAATCAACTATTATAAGACACAAGAATATTAAATATACGCTAAGAAAACTGTAGAACTCATTATCCTTCAGATTTCGGTAAAAGATTTAGTCTTACATATGATAAGACTCAATCTAAATAAGAGCGTAATCAAACTGCCCTAGGAGTCTGTCTGAATGTCTTGGGGAGACCAAGACACAAACCTTTGAGACTTTTGTCGGGAAAACTATTGTTTATAAACAAGGAGGGGTGCTGAAGTAAAAAAGTGTACAAAACTTAATCAGTGATATGATCTTCTTGATGTTCGAAATATAAAAGATTTTTAAATTAGTAAACATTTTCAGATGATAATAACATCTAGAGGAAGCGGCGCATGCCTAAACTTAATAAATAAAGACAGTTTTTAAACTGGCTAAATATCAATTATAGTTTTATCTTACCACTAGAAGTAAGTTTATCGTACAAAGTCGTCTTTAAGCCACAAGTAGTCAGTCATATTAAGTGCAAGTGAGACGATTAGGAATGTGAAAGAAGAAAAGTAGGGGAAAGTTAAGTGGTGGTAGTCAACAATAAGATATAATTAGTAAGACACAAAATAATAGCCAATTGATAAAAAGATACAAATATAAAACAAAGTAAACAATTAAAATTAGACAAATAACCATACGTCAAGAAATAAAATAAAAAATAGTCGGTCAATTAGTGTGGCACATAGCTCCCTCGCATCCTATCCCGTACTTTATTGATGTTATGCTTTTAAAACTCATTAATGTGTTTTTTATTTAACTGTTTCCCCTTATTTTTTTAAATCTGTAAAAATTGTTTGGTTTATTAACACGAATAAAAGTATCAATATAGGGATATTTAATGTGTCCAAGCGGTTAAAATTAATCTAGGGTCATCTGTAAGCTAATTTTGACAAATCATACAGAGTTGATAAACTTTAAATGAGTATACTTGTCGCTACAACGACTTGACCTTTTGAAAGAAATATATTTTTTCCGTGGTAGGCTGTAAAATAGTAACTTTAGAGCCTAAAAAACATAGCTAAAATCCATTTTTTCATTACGTGGACTTAAAAAATCTTTTCATTACTCCTAGCTGTAAAGAAAAAATCTTTTACGTCCTAGGCACTAAAAGATTTTTTCTTTACGGCGGGTAGTTGTCAAAACTTCCGTTAGTAGTGCTGCAGTCTTTGTAGAAATGCTTCTAGTACGATAAAAATCCGCTAGATGTCAATGCGTTTTATTTATCTTTTCTTATAGTGTAACCTCATTTTAAGGTTTTTTTTTTAAGTCTTAAGTATGTACTAATATTTGTTATTATTATATATTGATTAGTGATTAATATTTAATGTTTTTTCATTGTCTGCTACCTCGGAAAAAATAGCATATGCTACGCCACTTGGCAATATTTACTGTCTCGCTTCGCTCGACAGTAAATGTAATTGCCGCGGTAAAGAAAAAACTCACTTCACAGCCTTGTAACATAATATACTATATTTACAGATATCTGACAGATAGGATATTCTTCTCTCATCGAGAGCGAATCCCGTTTTACTTTACTATTTTTCGGTTATCATCATAAAATAATTCGAGCACCGGCACAAATAAATCGAATATATCAAACAAAAATTAAAGTAAATATAATAAATCAATACATCCGGCACGTACGGATCCAAACAATACTTTTGAAGATATAGATGTAAATAAATGTACGTTTGTGCACATTTGTAATAGAAAAAAATGGGCTCAAAAGATTGAAACTTATATGGGATCAAAAATAGACTGATTATGGCCCACCTCCCAAATTTCATTAAAATGTGACGAGTAGTTTTTAAAATATTTTGGTTAAAAAACATTGTGGATAGACAAAGGACCAAAAATGTTCCTTGATGTCTGACACGGATTACTAGCTTGGAATGTTTGAAATTGGAGACATAAAACATTTTCTTTCTTCAGAACGATGGACATTGCTTCCGTTACCTTCGGTAAGTTCAGAAGCAAAATTATAATTTAAAATTACAATTCACGCGGAAAGACAATTTATGCAATGCCTAAATAACGAATTAGGCAGTTCAACATGTTGAATTAATAGAATTTTTACTTTAAACCAATGATTAAATAATCATATGTTATCACTGGAACCCACTTTGTTATAATTCACATAATTATATCTCAATCAAGATTTCATCCATCTAATTATAATTCTGCCAACTTTAATACTAATTAAGTCTGTCAACTTGATACGTTTATTATATATATATATATATATATATATATATATATATATATATATATATATATATATATATATATATATATATATACATACATATATATATATACATATATATATATATATATATATATATATATATATATATATATATATATATATATATATATATATATATATATATATATATATATATACCATAACTAAATAAAGAAAAACTTAATTCATAATTCTTATGGTTATTATTTGCGAGTTTGATAACAATTTAATTAATGAACATCCACCTCCTAAAAAAATGGAATTATATTAATAAATAGACTGCCAATTGGTGTGTGGCACATATCTTTCTCGCGACCTATCCACGTAGTGTATTGGTTTTATGCATTTTTGTACAACCTATTATTGTCTAATTTGTTTAATTGTTTCCCCGTTTTTTTATCTGTCAAAATTGTTTTAATTTTTTACATGAATTAAAGTATCAATTTAGCAAAAGTTAAAGAGCGCAGACGGGTCAAATTAATCTTGGGTTATCTGCGGGTTGCTTTCGATAAACTGTAAAAGTTTCATACAAATCAGATAAGTACTTTTGAAGCTATAGGTGTAAATAGATGTATGTTTGTGCGCATGTGGAAGAGAAACAAATAAGCGCAGAAGGTTGAAACTTATATTGGGACCAACAATGGGCTAATTATGACCTACCATCTAAATTTCATGAAAATCAGACGTGTAGTTTTTAAGATATGTTGGTTCGCAAAAATCGAACGACAGACAGACACGGAACCAAAAATGTTCCCTGATGTCTGAAACGGATTTCTGTCTTGGAATTTTTGAAATCGGAGACCTAAAATATTTTCGTTTTTCAGAACGATCACATAGCTTCCGTTACCCTCGGTAAGCTCGGAAGCAAAAAAACCAGTTTGATATTAATAAAAATATGAATGAAACAGATAAAAATGTAAGTAAATAGATGAATAAATGAAATGTTATTAGCAACTTTGTTGAAACATTAAATTAGCTTATTTTGCTGCAATTGCGAGTTGTGTTAAATACGTTTCGCTACTACTACTGGAAGCATCTTCAGGGAGGTGGAGCATCGTGATGTTGACTCGAACCAAAAATGGTATATCTTGTGTTTGCTTCGATTCAACATCAGTTGCACTATAACCCTAAGGATGCTTCCAGCAGTGGAAGCGAAACGACGGACTTCAACCCCTTCGTGACGGGTATTACACCGGAAAACCAAGTTATTAATATGTGCTAGGAAGAAAGGAAACTTCTTAAAATATTTGTGTCCTATATTATCCCTGTGGTAGAGAGTTCCAGCCACTTCACACATCCATGGTTCAATGTACCGCCGAAGCGTGTAAAGTGTTATCATTAGTGACCCATGTAAATCAGAGATTTTTTGCGCATGCGAGTGTGGAGTTTGCACCCGAGCGATAGTGAGGGTAGTAAAACCACACGAGCAAAGCAAAATGCAGTTTTCACACGAGTTGCGTACCATACTTTATCTACGATTGTTGGATTTTACTACGTTTTTATTAGCTTGCTTTCTTGTTTGTTTGTTTCTTTGTCCAGTACAAATCTTGCAATAGATTTTTAACTAGCTTCCCGAGTAGCTAGACATTTGAAACTTTTAGAATAGCTCAGAACACGATGACAATGCAATATTTTAGTATTTTTAGCCATCTTTCAGCAGAATTCAATTCGTTTTCAGCAAATTTTGCTGTAAGGAAAGTTAGTTCGGAAAAAATCCGCAAGTTATTTTATTTGTTTTGACATGTCCTATATTTACAATCTTCATTTTGACGCGCTTCAAATTTGTGATTTTTTAATATAGAGATTAACATTGAATGACAGCGAAAAAGGAAAAATAAACAACAAAACAAAGAAATAAATTAATTGACGTGTGACAACCACGTTTGTTAACACTTGTGTCCTAGGTATCGGTTTAATTTTTAATCATCTGTACTTCTTTACTTGTACACATTTTTCTTTTTCTTCTCTTACTGTCCCTACACGGAGGCATTTCAATGGCACAGTTTAGATTCGGTGTTGGTGAGATCCGTTGTACAAAGATTTGTCCTTTTATAGGTTTGATCAGCTCTCTAGAAGGATGTCATTTATGTGAAGTAAATAAATTTGGAACTATTGTTTTTCACTAACATTATATTATAACAATGACAATTATATTATCAACATTACATATGATTCAACAGAAAATTTAAAAACGTAGTATATAAAAAGTTCTTTTTATCTTGCAATTATTAATAATAAATACAGAAAAAAAATTAATTAACATGCTGTATGTAAGTTCGTATTTCTCTTTTGATAAAGATGACATTAATTCATTAGTTGTATATTTTGTGCCGAATTAATTATTTCGAGAGGCGTATTATTCTCCTCATTTTCGTCATAATTACATAAATCAATAATTGTTTTTCACTAAAACCTCGTTATCAACAGTTACTTTAATTTAACAAACAGCGAATTAGTTTTGTTAATTGTAAATAAACTCGCTAATCGTGCGTTAAGGTGAAGAATTCTTCTTTTTTATCGCACTAGGGCGGAAAAAAGAAGAATTATGAAACGCGCATGCGCAATGAATACAAGTACGTAAAGAATCACTTTCTACGCATCTAAACAGAGATACAATGTTAATATTTCGTATCAATCGTAGATAAAAGAATTTAATACAGTCATAATCATAAAAGTGAATCACAAACAGATTTCGAAACACCCAGCTAACACATTTGAGCGATAAAGTAATGCATTTACTACATTATATTATGTGTAGATGAATATTTAATAGCTAAATCTGTAGGGTTTTTTTTTTTTTTTTTTTGCTGTCGATCGGAATGTAAAATAAAATAAATAAAATTTGTGAGAAATTCGAGAAGGGAAAAAGAAAAATTATTCCAATAAATCTGTCGAAGATTTTGTTTTTAAATAGTTTAGTGGCAATAGCTAATTTGTGAGTTATTTAAATAAAAAAAAACAAAAATGTAAGCCAGTTTTTAAATCATTAACAAGAAAGCTTATAAAAGTATTTAAAGTCCATACTGAAGGAAAAAATCAAATCACAACCATTAACTATACATTAATCATAGATTATAAATACTTAATAAATTACACAAAGAGCATGAAATACCACTTAAAAAATCAAAGGGAGAAAAAAGAATTCGGAATTCATACATACTTTTTTTTTCGGGGAGGTTTTTTTTTTATACATTAAAAAGATATTCTCTTATCAAATCAGAAAAAAACATTCCAAACGGGATTTTTGATTATAAAATCACGTTGAAATCCGCACCGAAAGGGAAAAAACAAACCAATAGGAAACAGTATGTTTTTTTAGTTTTTTTTTTGTTTTTTTTCAAAAATAGTCATTCAAAATAATGGTCACTATAAATTATTAAACAAGATAATCTGGGGGAGTTTAAGAGGAGAAGGTTAGCCTGATAGGAGCATGCGCAGTAAAATCAAGTTTCTTCACCCAGATAACTTATGCTAATTCACTCTGTGTATACTCTACAAGTTAGGAGCAGGCCCAGTCCAATAAAAATAAAACATGCTAATTAAGAATTATAATTATAGTTAGAGACCCTCCGTTGCCTACCACTCAAAGCACTAGCTCTTTTTTCCCTCTAATGATCCTTAAAAAAAGGGGCACAAAAAGAATTTAAAAAGACAACTGTGTTATAATAAGCTTATTTATAATGATATGGCAATGGAACTTTTTTTTCTAAAATTAAGATCATTTTTTTTTTTTTTTTTATTAGTTTGAAAGTAGAAATAAAAAATTAAAAGATATGATTTTATAATGACAAAAGTAATAGAAACAGTTTTAATAAAAAATGTAATTAATAATTACAATAAAAGTAAAAAGATAATGATGATAATTTGATTGGACTTACATGAATTGTTTGATTGTTAAGGAAATTATAAGGCAAAGAAAAACAGATGCAGTTGTTGTTGAACGAGTTAATGAGGTTAGGACGGTTTGACTCTGCGGTGAGGCGACCACAGGACGACAAACTGAACCTGAATACCTCCGCGGCTTGCTAACGTTGCCTACATCCGTGGATTATATCAGTCGTGAAGACATCTACAGACACTCATAACTTTAAAACATTATTATATTTAATTCGCCAAACAAATAACTTACTATGAATCATAGAGTGCTACTAGAAATAGATTATGAAGATTTTTTTCGGGCTGTGATTGTTTCTCAGTTATTGAAAAAGGTTTCAAAGTAAATAATGGGCGTTTTGTGAACTGTTAAAAAATATTGTTCGGTCACGGAGATAAAAGAGAACTGTAAACAAACCGAGTATCGAATTTATTCAGATGGTGAAAAGGTGTCGGCCTGATAGTACGGCCTGCCGTAAATAAACCGACATGTTGGAGGCGTGAAAGGTAGGAGTCGAGTCTGCCGGACTGCCGGACTTCAAGTTACCGGACTATTCTAATAGGATATTTATAGAAATACAAACCTCTTGAGTCCTACAGCTCTGTTTATACAACCGTCACTTTCCAAACGTTCTTCTCCGTATCCTCGGTTAAAAATGAAAGCCAGTTTGAAGAAACGTCCTTAATTGGAGCGCGTTTATGATTGGCGTGGTCGCAACGTAGCCTGATTCACCCGGTTCTCTTCTCGTTCTGTACTCGTCCAGGCTCGTTCCTCGGTAGGGATCCGATTCGGATCGTCCCTCGAGGGCAATCTACCGGAATCTCGGAATAGGGGCGGACCGGTGGTCCAGTGGCAGGGAGTTTTAGTTAGGAGCCCGGAAGCCCGGAGCGGCCTCGAGTAGTCGGACAGACCGCTACACGAGGGCCGGAGATACTGAAACCTATTCGAGACACCCCGGGCCGGCAGTAAAAGGGTCCCGAAGTCTCTCCCTCGTGTTCTTCTGTCGGACGGAAAGGGAGAGTGACTGTTGATTTACGATTGAATGCGCCACTGCGGCACAGACCCCGCAACCCGTACATGATTTACCGCTCGCCTTCCATCGCCTTTCTTTTTATCGTACAGTCTTTACCTTCGCCACGTCTCTCGGCCCTCGCTCTCTTTCTTCCTACCTCCCTTCTACACAATTCACCACAACATTCATATGTATACAAACAACACCGCAACGGGGATAAACTCGCCGATCGCTTCCATACTTCCATCCCGTTTTAGCCGACATCTCAGTCTTTTCGTCTTCCGTTTAAGACTCGACCGAATTCGCTTTTTCTGTCGTCGTCGTCGTCACTCCGTTTCGCCTTCTTTTTCACCGATTTCATTCTGGCCCGTTCTTCTTCTCGCCGTGAGAGGGTCCGCACTCACTCCTTCCGCCACATTATACAATAGGGTCGTAACCCTACACCTCACAAATACTCGCACATGTAACTTGGCTTACACACCATTACTCTTGTAGCCGGACAAGACGGGATACCTGCACGCGTATTACTTCTCTCTCCTGTTTCACTCATATTCCATAACACGCAGCCGACAAATTTATTTAAAGAAACATGACTGATTCACTCCTCATTTTAATTATTTTAAATAAAATATTGTTCTTTATAAACCAACCATAGAAAACAGGAATAGATAATTAAGTTAACTTCAAGTTAGACCTTCTGAAAACTTTATCAACACCACTCCACTGCATCTTAAATATTATTAATTAAATGAAATTATTTGAGACTATAAATAAGATCTTGTTTGTATTACTTTCTACTTTGTTCTCATTTTAAAGTTTGAGTGAATATTTTGTTTGAAGCGTTAAAAAAATTGTCTGCCAATTAGTGTAACACAAAACTTCCTTGCGTCCTATGACGCATTTGAATGATTTTAAGCTTTTACAACCAATTATTGCAAAAATTTTAAATCTGTCAAAATTGCTTTGATTTTGTACATGAATAAAAGTATCAATTTAGCAAATTTGAATGAGCGCAGACGGTTGAAATATATTATGTAACCATCTGTGGGCTACATTCTACAAACCACCTAAATTTCTTAAACATCAGATAAGTGCATTCATAGATGTAGGTGATAATAAAAAAAAAAACTCAGAAGAGAAACCAATAGGGACCAACAATGGCCTAATTATGACCGACCACCAAAATGTCATTAAAATAGGACAAGTATTTTTATATGGGTCGATCAAGGGTAGTAAATAAAAAATTCAACAAAGGTGAATCATTCTTAAAATTGGCTATATTATAAAAAAATATTATTTTAAAAAATTCGTCCTACTTTTTAAAATGTTTTAAACATAACGATCCATACTTCTTAGGATAAGGTAAGAAATGAGTCCTTGCCTTTATTTTGGTAATATTTTTGTATTTTAAGTCATGTAACAAGATATTTAAAGAACATTATTATGTAATTAGATTTGATGTAATTAGAAGTTTTTAGGCATGAATATGCCCCGGAGTGGGGCGAAATACAGCCAATTTTAAGAATGATTCATCTTAGTTGAATTTTTTATTTACTACTCTTGAACGACCCACATAAAAAACGAAGATTTAAAGAAGGGACAAACCTATAACTACTATAGGACAAGTAGTTTTCGAGATATGTTAGTTCGCAAAAATTGTAGGCAGACGCGGAACCAAATATGTTCCCTGAGTCTGAAATGGTTTTCTGTTTTAGAATTTTTAAAATCAGAGACTGAAAAATTTCGATTTTCAGATCGATTACAGTCTATGAGTTATCGTAACCTGTTATCTCCGGTAAGCACGGAAGCAATAGTCTACATAGCTTCCTTCCATCCTGTCACATCTGATTTTAAAGAAATTTGGATGGTATGTCAAATGTAACAAATAATGTGTTTAAAGCATAACATTATTAAACTACGTGATGTGGGAAGAAGTCATGTGCCACAATAATTGACAGACTATTTGATGTTGTTATTTAATAGAAATAGAATTAACCAGTAAAAACTCATATATTACGGCATTTAATATACTTAAATTCGAAATAAATAAAAATCAAGTTTTTTTTTTAAAATTAGTTTTATAATAAAAGTATAGAAAGAAGTTAGGAAGATGATAAATGCGTAGGCGTTCTCATCCTCCTGAAGTTTCTTAAGTTTTGCCACAAAAAACTGTTCTAATTTATTCTAAAGTCCTTGATCTATATTGAATATAAATATGGAAATAGCTTTTTTCCCATTATTTTATTGTATATTTAATACTGCTTTGCACCATTGTGCTACAAGCTGTTCAGATGAATTAGGTACATGATGAAACGCACTACTTAATATCTCAGCTTGTCTACCGTCCTATTACTCTTCATGACACAAAAAAACCTCTTACTTCTACCTCCCATTCAATTCTGAGCTCAATCTAAATGCAATTTATTAGAAGTTCAGGACCTCCTGTAGCCTCTACCACTACAAGCCTTCTTATATACAATGAGAATGATATATAATACTATTCTGTCATATGAATTGACCTCGGTCATTTATTAAAAAGTTTACAGTACCGGGTTTTGTATGGGGAGTTGTTGGGAGTCTAAGAGCCCAGAACAATGGTATGACTGTTTGGTTTGACTGCCTAAGTAACCAATAATAATCGTAAAATATATTGACCCATTACATAACCCTCACTGTTTTCTAACCTAATCACTATTGTTTCTCGATATACAAGTAAAAAGTTGTCTCTGATTTTTTTTTTTTGCAGTATGCGAGTACATTTTTAAGTCCTAGAGAGGATATCTCTCTTCGAGCATTTTTATTATATCCCATAATTTTAGACAAGAGACCAAGAGTAATGTCTTAGTTAAGAAAATAAACCTTACTAATGGACCAGTTGTCGAAAAGAGATGCCCATTTTTACTGTCTTAAGGCAATAATTAAAACCTAAATGTAAAATAAATAGTAATAGCCTTATAGATCCTCGACTGTGTTTTTCTCTAATGTATGATAGCAACTCATCATGATAGAGGTGTAGTTCAATAACCAAACAATGTCTTCACACAAAACAAATCGGTCCGAGACAACTCAGTCAAACTTTCTCATATCATAAGATTTCAAAATTACTTAGCTCAGTGTTTTCCATTTATTAGTTTTCGATTTCTCATAGGTACATTTAATTATTATTGAACAATATATCAAAATTTAACATAAAAATGACTTCTCCTTGGCGGGGAATCGAACGCGGCCTCTCTCCGTCCACGTTTAAAGATTTTTTCAGAAACTAGATTTTTCCAGGGGAAACGGCTTAGAGGTGGTTAGATTCATATTTAAATGGACTACATTTTAGAATTTTAATCAAAATCGTCTGAACTGTTTTCAAGAAAAAAAAAATGTATTCACGTTTTTTCAAAGTGTTTAGGGGAAGCCCCTAGATTTGGAGCTATAATGCATTTCTCGATTTGGCCTTGGGATATGGTTTTTCTGAACATGTATACAAAATTTCGTCAAAATCGGTCCAGTAGTTTAGGCTTTACGCGTCTGCACAGACGACAGACAAACGATTGACAGACATTTTTTTAAAACCACTAATTCAGACTCAGGGGACCTCAAAACGTGTAAATTCATCAAAATCTCGTAATCAAATTTTCGCGCCATCACAATACTTTCTCTTTATATGAGAAAGTAAATATTTAATTGAAACAATCCAACGCGGTTTCGGCTGTTTTACTAATGTCCGCCAGAAAATCTGGTGGTTACTGAATGCGTAAGTATAACTGCACTGCAAAATCATTCAGATATAACCACTAGGTTATCTGAAGAAGGGATATTTTTAGAACAGCCGAAATAGTCAATTGTTTCAATTACAATTTTTCTTTTTGTGTGAAGACATTTTTCGGTTATTGAACTAATCTCTTTCATGATGAGTATTATTCTAGACTAGGCATTGATTAAGTGAAAATGATCAAAAGATTATTCGGCTAAAATTAAAATTAAGATTATTTAATTACTTATTTAATAAGATAGATTATCAAACTCTAGTCACCGATTCAAAGTGAAAATTGGTTAAATGCAATTTACTAAATTTTGAAGACGAAGATAGAAACAGAGGAAAAACGTTATAAGTATTAATATTGCCAAATATATTATAAAATTATTTTGAATACCTTAAAATGATAACAGAAAAATGTTAAAGTCGGAGGGGAATAGGTATCACTAATATTAAAAATATGCATGACAGTGACAGAAATTTCACAACTAAAGCCTTTCTTTCTCCATCTAATACAAACGCATCATATTCTTGTCATTCGTATATTATTCCGTTTGTGGTAATTAAGCACCATCACGCAAGGGGGTGAATAAAGGAGTTGCACATCATATTATTATTTTTACGTATTTAATAAGAAAGAAAGAATGTGGACACCAACTTAACAACATAATGAAATAGTATTAAAAGCAATTTCGTTATTTTTTAAAAGTGGGGAAACGACTTTATTCGCCATTTTTTTACCACCTTTCTTCATCCGCCATTTTGAATTTTAAAAGATATAACATATGGTCAAGTGATTAGGAGACTTATTATTGTTCTTTTTTAACCACTATTTTCATCTGTAAAAGTGACATTCTTATCACACGGCTGTCATTAATTAAAAATAATTCCATAATAAACAAAAAATGGACTTAAATTATAAAAAGATTGCAAAAGGTTAGATAGTTGGATTTAGCTCACTAGACATTTCTTTAGATTGTTTCTTCCCTTATAAAAAAAACAAACAGAGGGGAGTAACAATCTAAAGAAGGTTACTCCTCTTATAAAAACAGAAGTGCGATATTCCTTTGTCCCAAAGTACATTGGACTGAACATCCCATTTTTCTTAATAGTTATTTAGTCAGTCATTTATATTCTAAAATAACTTTTTTGGTTATTGAACTCAGCTCTCTCGCATAAGTAATAGTCTAGGCTAGAAATTGATTGCGTATGTGAAGTGTAGATGGCCAAGAGATTATTCGGCTAAAATTAAAATTAAGATTATTTAATAAAATCAGGGCTTGTAGTGAGTCACTGAAAGTCACTAAAAGTCACTTATTCTGACAAGAGTCACTTTTTTGTCACTTATTTAAAAAAAAGTCACTGAAAGTCACTTATTTGGGCTTACAAGGATACATTTTTTTGTTTTTTAAATACAAAACATATATTTTAACTGTTTTTCAAAAGGGATTTTGTAAGCTCAAGACTTTTTTTAACTATGAATTTTATATATAGGCCTACTTTGAACTGTGATGAATGATAAAGTTTGTAACAGTTGCACTAGATTCAGCTGGCGTGTGTTGAGATTTATCGTCATGTTAAGAAGATGGATGAAAAAAATAAAAAGAATATAAAGATGAAAATAATATTTTATTCTGAACTCCCTCCTGATTGTTATTACTTTTCCTCACAACCTATAGTAGGAAAAGTATTGTTTTCACCAAAAATTTTTTTTTCGAGATCAACGGAATTATCCGTTTTGGGTGTTTTTAAGACCTCCTGAGTGGTTTTCAGCATGACGTCTGCATGTATGTATGTATGTGTGTGTGTGTGTTATTATCGTAGCGCCCAAGGTATTTAACCTAGAGAGTTGAAACTTGGCAGAAAATCAGACTTTACCTTTAGTGGGGCCGCCCGGAAAATCAACTTTTTTCAAAGTTAGAAGCGAATATAATTATTTATTAGTACGATAATTTTGATGACCTCAAAGTTTGTTTACATCTGTCAAAAATACCGCCAAACTTCAAATAATTAAATAAAATATATATATATTTTTTTTTTTTAAGAATGTTGATAAAATCAGTTAGTTCAATACGGTCACCCATCCAAGTACTGACCACGTCCAATGCTGCTTCCTCCTGCTGTGAGCAGGAGAGGCCGCTTTGGTGGCCTCCGAAGTGAGGAAAAGTTCCGAGGTACCCGTACCCGGTACACAAAATCAAATGAACAAAAAACCGTTCTAAAATTTTCATAATTGCATTTGTTTAACAGTGCTAATCAACAAAAGTAACTAAAATATTTTTTTTTTTACTTAAAATTAAGTCACTTAAAGTCACTTATTTGGGGAAAACAGGTCACTTATTTTGAAAAAAATAGTCACTAAAGTCACTTAATTTTGAGGAAAATCTGCTACAAGCCCTGTAAAATAGATTATCCAAATCTAGTCACCGATCCAACGATTTAATGTGGAAGTTACGTCAAAAAATGAAGATGACCAATAACAGTGGTCCGACAGCGGTTCTGCAAAATATCCGTGTTTTTTGACAATAAACATACATATTCTTACCGAAAATAAAATAAATCTTTATACAATTGTAGAGATGTATAGTGGACTTCTTTATAATTTCAAACTAAGGCGAAGGTATTTATTGGAATAAGAGTCCTGTTTTTTGAAGAAAGATTTTTTTAATTCATCAAAGCTTTCGCTCAGGGAACCTGAGCATCATCAGTGATAATCTACAAATATATAAAATTAGGAAAAACAAGTTCGAATTATTTTTGTTTTTCCTAATTTTTATTCTAACATCTTCTATAATTCTTTATATTTTTTTTATGTATTTGTAGATTATCACTGATGATGCTCAGGTTCCCTGAGCGAAAGCTTTGATGAATTAAAAAAATCTTTCTTCAAAAAACAGGACTTTTATTCCAATAAATACCTTCGCCTTAGTTTGTAAATCTTTATATTTGCGCTTTATTTGTTATTACAAATAACAAGTAAATTTATTATTATAATGTCAATGACTAACTAAGTTTGGTGATAGAGAAGGGGTTTACTATGGTATCATAGTTAGTTCAGAAGAAGTTAAAGAAAAAAGTATAATTGGTGCGAATTTCATCTCAATCGTCGAAATAGTTTCTAAATTATTCAGCAAGTTTCAAAAGTTGATATTATCAAAATGACGGCAGATATCAAAACGAAATTCAGAAAAAAAGTCGGTCTTTGAAAGCGTTGTATTTGGTTAAAATTTCAGCGTCGTTAGGAAATTGTTTACGAATTTTTGTTAACTCAGCAAAATAGGTTAATGGCGTCACAAATTTATGATTTTGACTATTTTGGGACATCTATGAGTCAGGACTGATATTTGTACCAATTTTCAACTCTTTAGCTTACAAATTGCGGAAGTTATTAGTGGCAACACAGGCAGACCGAAATCCAGCTAAAAACAACTCAAATGGTCCAAAAAACAACCAAAACGGATAATTTTTCTCTATAAAGCTTTAAAACTGTGGGAGTTATGAGTGACAACAGACAGACACACACTAACAGACACATAGACATCCAGCTAGAAACCACTCAAAACGGATAATTACGATGAAATCATGTTTTCGGATTTTTTTGGGTGAAAACAATACTTTTCCTTTAAGCTTAGGAAAAGTAGAAATAAGATTACTTTAAAGACAGAATTTATACAGAGTTGGACTTAAGTGTCTATTATCAAAGGTCTGAAAAACGATTAATTTATCGTTAGCTAATTAAATAATCTCTTATTTGTTTTTCAGAAGAAAAAAAGAGAGAGACGGAAATTCTCAGTAGTTAATCTCAGGGCTTGTAGTGAGTCACTGAAAGTCACTTAAAGTCACTTATTTTGACGAGAGTCACTTTTTTGTCACTTATTTAAAAAAAAAGTCACTGAAAGTCACTTATTTAGGCTTACAACAATATTTTTTCTTATTTTTTGTAGTTTTTTAAATACAAAACATATATTTTAACTGTTTTTCAAAAGGGATTTTGTAAGCTTAAGACTTTTTTTAACTATGAATTTTATATTAGGCCTACTTTGAACTGTGATGAATGATAAAGGTTGTAACAGTTGCACTAGATTCAGCTGCCGTGTGTTGTGTTTTATCCTCAATATTAAGAAGATGGATGAAAAATATAAAAAGAATATAAAGACGAAAAGAATATCTTATTCCGAACTCCCTCCTGATTATTATTACTTTTCCTCACAACCTATAGTAGGAAAAGTATTGTTTTCACTAAAAACTTTTTTTTCGAGGTTTCAACGGAATTATCCGTTTTGGGTGTTTTTAAGACCTCCTGAGTGGTTATGACGTCTGTATGTATGTATGTAAGTATGTGTGTGTGTATGTATGTATGTATGTATGTGCGTGTGTATGTTATCATCGTAGCCCCCAAGGTATTTAACCTAGAGAGTTGAAACTTGGCAGAAAATCAGTCTTTATCTGTAGTGGTGCTGCCCGGAAAATCAACTTTTTCCGCCATCTTGAACGCAGTTTGCTGAGTCAGCAAAATTTAAAAAAAAATCGTAATAAATCGAAAATGGTCCTGATCGAGTTGAAATATGGCACGAATGTATGACAATATGTCTCAAAATATGTCTCTCTGTATGACAAACAAGCCCACCAAAAAGTTTTTTTTTCACCACTTTTTTTTTTTGAAGAATGATTGGACGAGGCCTCTGAAGTGAGGAAAAGTTCCGAGTACCCCGTACCCGATTTTTTTTTTTTTTTTTCGTACAGTTACGGTACACAAAATCAAATAAACAAAAAACCGTTCTAAAATTTTTATAACTGCATTTGTTTAACTGTGCTAAACAACAAAAAGTAACTAAAAATAATATTTTTTTACTTAAAATTAAGTCACTTAAAGTCACTTATTTGGGGAAAACAGATCACTTAAAAGTCACTTATTTTGAAAAAAATAGTCACTAAAGTCACTTAATTTTGAGGAAAATCTGCTACAAGCCCTGTAATCTCAAAAATCTCAGTTCATTGTTAAGTCATAAATAACTTTATCACTTAACTCTGAACTGCTGATAGTTTAGTAGTACATCTGCCAGTAGAATCTATTTTAATTATAGATCTATCTGATACATACATACATCTACAACATTAGTTAGATTAAAAAAGATCAAAGATTAAAGATCTAGAAAAACAATAGAACATGCTATACTATTATTGGAACGATACCATGTTTCATAACTTCATACATAAAAAATTCCTCTTTTGTATCATTAAACAGTAGGGAACTAAAAAATGAATATAATTAGATATGCAAATAAAATAAACTTATTTAATAAGCCAATAAAATATAAAACTAACAAGAAAAGGTTGTAAAGAAAGTCAATGTTACAGAAAAAAGTTTTGAAATGGTAATAAAGATATGAGTTATAAAGGTGTGGTTTTTAGATGAAAAAAACCTATTATTAAAACATTGTGTAATTAGGAAGTTAAGGGTTGGACATACGAGTGAGAACGGTAATAGTTCAATTAGTCTAATTCCACTCTTTTTCTGAACAAATGGGTTTAAAAATTAGGAATGAACTAAAGTACCAATATTAGTACAAGAATATTAACGAAAAGTGGGACATAATTGTCTATAGACCTATGAAAAAAAGAAAGACGAAGGGTATTTAATTCAAGAGACAATATCATCTCATAAACTTAACATATAAGTTTCAAAATTAGGTAGCCACTAAAGTACCAATATTGGAAAATTTATATATATATATATATATATATATATATATATATATATATATATATATATATATATATATATATATATATATATATATATATCTTCAGTGGTAGTACCCTTTTTTTCAATATATATATGTGTAGTATAGTTGGATCCACTTAAGGGTTAAGGCAAAAAAATTCAAGAATTCATGCTTATGGCGACGTTTCGACCTATCCGGTCATTATCGAGCCTGAAAATGATTTGTTTATTTAGCATATACTTAAAAAGAAACATTGCACTAAAACATATATCACACTTACATAGAAAAATAAACCCGTTAAGGGGTCTGAATAATTTGTATAAAATCAAAAACATGGAGCTGAGTACTCATAGAGTTCAGTCAAAAAGTTAAAAAAATATATATTTGGAAACTGATTGTTTCCTAGTCTACTGAACATATAATTCGTGGAATACATCTCTCAAATAGATCATTTTTTAAAAATAAAAACATCATCCCCTCCATTCTAAAACAAAATTTAAAAACAGGAACTATACCAAGTGGCATTTTACATCTTTCATTTCTTATAATTGTGTGTAGTTGACTGTTGTAAAATTTTACCTTATTTATAATATTCTGGTGTTTGGTGTTATCACATTAAAGCAAGAGGTAACTATCAGCTATTTCATATAAGATTTCACTATTCTTTAAAAACATAAATTAACAAATAACAAAAACTATACACACAGATTTAACACTTAACATAACATTATTTTTAAAAAACCAAAAGTATGAAGTGGTTGATAACAGTATTCCCTTATCTCTTATCAATATTGATTCTTATTACTTAAAAAAAGTTGTTAAAATTAATTCTGTTAATTGAAACTCTTAAAAAATAACATTTTGTAGTAAAATAATTAAAAAATAAAAATGTTTATTCCATTATAAAACGAATTTAATTAAGTTATTGTTGGCGGGAGATTTGAATTTGAACCGGTATGGTAGATTCCACTATAAAATTTGTTCAGAGATCTGGAATCGGTTTTTAAGTTAACAGTTTTGTCTAATTTTATCGCTATGTTTAGAGCTTCAACCATTTTTCTTCTGTTATTCTTATTTTCTCTAGCTATTATTTTAGTTTCATCAAAATTGAAAGAATGTTTTGTAGCTAATGTATGACCAGCTAAAGCCGTGTTGGAGTTTCCCTTTCGTTGGTCATACTTGTGTTGGTCTATCCTATTTTTTAACATTTGGCCACTTTCCCCTATGTAACTTTTTGTGCAGTCATTACATGGGATTTCATATATAGTACCAATGGCGTTTTCCAACGGGATTTTATCTTTAAGATTATGGTAGACCTTGTTGATTTTGTTCAATGGCTTGAACCCAAATCTAATATCTGGGCAATCCATTTTGTGCATAAGTTTAGGTAACTGGTCCGACAATCCTTTAATATAAGGTAAGCTGGTGTATCTTGTAATTTTAGATGGTCTCGTATTAGGGTGTTCTGAATTCTGACTATTTATGGTATCTGGTTTAAAATTTTTATACCACATTCCTTTTATCTTATCTAAAGGGTAAAAATTATCTTTTAATTTTTTGAAAATAATCGGTTTTAAAACATTATGGTGTTTTTTATCTGTGAGGGACAAAGCTTTTCTTATTAAGTTATTGGCGCTATTATATTTATGATGTGGCGGGTGATTTGATCTAAAGTTTAAAAACCTATTACTTTTTATCTCTTTTTCGTACCATTTAGTGGTGATACTACCATCTTCTTCTCTACAGATGGTTATGTCCAAGTAGTTTAAACAATTCGATTTTTCTTTTTCTAGAGTAAAATTTAGTCTACTGTGGAAGGCGTTGAGCTCATTTAACATAGAATCAATTTCTTTTTCCTTAATTATAATAAACAGGTCGTCAATATATTTTGCTATAAGTTTGGGATTATTGATGTTTTTTAGTATGGAATCCAGAACATGATTCATCACAATTCCACTGACGTTGATTGACATGGCTCCCCCCATAGGGATGCCATGTTTTTGGGCATAGAAATCATTATTAAATTGGAATGTTCCATTATTTAGAATTAATTTTAGGCAGTCTATGAACAGGTTTTTATCTTTAATGGGGGAGAAAGGTAAAATTTCTTCCCACCTCGTTCTAATAATTTTATAGAATAAATCCAGAGGGACATTAGTGAAAAGAGAGACTACATCAATCGAAATCATAATTTCATCTTTTAATATTTTTATATCTTTTAGTTTTTCTTTTAATTGAAGTGCATTAGTAATGTCATACACGTTGTTCCTATTCAGGTGATCTAAGCAAGGATTGATGAATTTAGCAAATTTCTCTAATGGGGAGTTAATTTGGCTAATAATGGGCCTTAAGGGAATGTCAATTTTATGAGTTTTGGGGAGGCCGTAGATCCTAGGGCAAAAAGTATTATTGTTGTTTAATGTAGCACGTTTCTGTTTATCTATGTATTTATTTTGAAAGAGTTTATCAATTATAACTTTATATTCTTTTTTAATCGATTCGGTCGGGTTGGTTCTTAAACGTCTATATGTATGTTTGTCGTTAAGCAGTTCCGTCATCTTATTATTGTAGACTTCTCTTTCCATAATAACTGTTGAATTAGATTTATCTGATTTTGATATGATAATCTGAGGGTGATCAGAAAGAAAACGTTTTGTGAGGGCTAAGTCTAACATAATTTGTTTTTCAAGGCTGCCATTTGGAAACTTTGAACGTTGTTTATTTTGAAAATTCACTATTTTGCTTATTATATGGCTCCTAAGGGCACATATATGATTATCGGAGGTGTTTAAGTTATTTAGCATTAATTCGATGTCCACTATAAATTCATTGAGAAATTTATTATTATGGTTGGTAGTTAAACTAAAATTTGGGCCTAAACTTAATATATTCAACACCCCCGTTGGGACCTCAATGTTACTTAAATTCTGAGTCCAACCTTTTTTATGGAGGTTTATGTAATCCTTTAAATTAGGGTCATAAGTTAAAGGAATGGTATTGTCCCGCTTTCTGCGTTTAATTTTATCTTTATGCTTTTTTTCTATTATTTCCAAGTATTTTTGTCTAAATTCCGTTAAAGTGGATTCTAGTGCATCTAGTTTTGAAAAGCTATTATGTACAAGTTCGGTCCAGAGTTTATTATATTGTTGTTGGTATCGTTTTAAATCCCAGTGGACCTGTTTCAATTCTATCCGGAGTAGTTTGTTAAGCATATTATTAAACAGATTATGGTTATATTTTTTGATGAAACCTTCATGAAAAATGTTTTTAATGTGTTTTATACTCTGAGATAGATGTTGTGGAACGAGGTTATTGTTAATATGATAATATAGGTAATCCTTTTTTGCTGTAATTTTACATAGATGAATTGTGACTCGTTTGATTTTCCATAAAACAGTATTATTTATGTTAGGTTCAAAATAAAATTTAATTGTGTTATCTAAATTATACAGTAATATATCTTCAGTGCAATTTCTGGCAGTGCTGTCATCTTCCATGGTGGTGAAAATTGGTGCTGATAACTGGTAATTGGATCTTCCAGTAATAATTGTATCTTCAGTGGTAGTACCCTTTTTTTCAATATATATATGTGTAGTATAGTTGGATCCACTTAAGGGTTAAGGCAAAAAAATTCAAGAATTCATGCTTATGGCGACGTTTCGACCTATCCGGTCATTATCGAGCCTGAAAATGATTTGTTTATTTAGCATATACTTAAAAAGAAACATTGCACTAAAACATATATCACACTTACATAGAAAAATAAACCCGTTAAGGGGTCTGAATAATTTGTATAAAATCAAAACAAAAGTACCTTTAAAAAAACATGGAGCTGAGTACTCATAGAGTTCAGTCAAAAAGTTAAAAAAATATATATTTGGAAACTGATTGTTTCCTAGTCTACTGAACATATAATTCGTGGAATACATCTCTCAAATAGATCATTTTTTAAAAATAAAAAGCATAAGCATAAGCATGAATTCTTGAATTTTTTTGCCTTAACCCTTAAGTGGATCCAACTATACTACACATATATATATATATATTAAAGTACACATGTTCAATATATTATAACATGCTCTTCTGTTAATTTTATTTATTGGATAATGACCACAATTTGTTCAAAGTCAGCTTTGTACAGTACAGTTAACTTTTTTTTAGTAGAAAAACAATCCATCACCAATAATCAGTATGTAATTACAGAGTGGTAATGTAAAATTGTCAATGGCAATTTATGTGTCACATAGCTTCCTCGCATCTTATATTATTGGCCGAATGGTCACATAAAATTTGAATTTGTTTCGATTCCCAGTTTCGGCCACACTTATTTTTCAGCAATATTATATTATTATTGGACGAACGGTCACATCAAATTTGAATTTAATTCTATTCCCAGTTTCGGCCACACTTATTTTTCAGCAATATTACTTTATTGGACGAATAGTCACATCAAATTTGAATTTGATTCTATTCCCAGTTTTGGTCACACTTATTTTTCAGCAATATTACTTTATTGGACGAATAGTCACATCAAATTTGAATTTGATTCTATTCCCAGTTTTGGTCACACTTATTTTTCAGCAATATTACTTTATTGGACGAATAGTCACATCAAATTTGAATTTGATTCTATTCCCAGTTTTGGTCACACTTATTTTTCAGCAATATTATATTATTGGACGAATGGTCACATCAAATTTGAATTTGTTTCGATTCCCAGTATCACACTTATTTTTCAGCAACATTAAATTTGTTGCAAATTGAACTTGAAATGGTACAATCAGTTAGTTTTTTTAGATAAATCTGATGAGTACATTAAATGAAAATCGGGTACGAGGTACCTCGGAACTTTTCCTCACTTTGAACCACTAAAGTGAGCTCTCCTGCTGCTTCCCAGCAGGATGAAGCAGCATTGGGCGTGGTCAGTACTTGAATGGGTGACTGTTTTGAACTAACTGGTTTTTTATAATAATTTAAAAAAAAAGTATACATTATTTTTATTTATTTTATTTCATTTATTTAATTATATGAATTTTAGGCGGTATTTTAAACTTTGACGTTTAACAAAAGTATCGCACTAATTAATAACTATGTTCGCTTATAACTTTTAAACTAATTAAAATAATTTCATCGGGGGTTTTTTATATTTGTTCCATATTTTTTTACTGTTTCCAACGATATGCTATATGTCAAAATCGTATTATTACTTTCGGTTATAACTCGATCAGTCCCACTTTTCGATTTTGTTACATTTTTGCTAACTCAGCAAACTGTGTTCAAGATGGCGGAAAATTTTGTTTTTCCGGGAGCACAACTATAAGTAAGGATTGATTTTTCTGCCAAGTTTCAACTCTTTAGGTTAAATACCCTGGGCGTTACGATAATAACACACATACAGACGTCATGCTGAAAACAACTCAAGAGGTCTTAAAATCAAAACGGATTCAGTTAAAATCTCGAAAAAAAAATTTGAGTGGAAACAATACTTTTTATACCATAGGTGAGGATAAGTAAAAAAGATATTAACAGTAAAACGTTTGTGGGAATTCCGGGACCAACAATCAGCTAATTATCACCTACCACCTAAATTTAATCAAAATTGAATAAGTAGTTTTTAGAATTTAGTGGTTCGGAAAACTTTTAAACGGCAGACACGAAACCAAAAATGCTCCCTTACAACTGGAACGGAATTCTGTCAAGGATTTATTAAATTCGGAGACATATATACAACAAAACCGTTTAGAATAGAATGGTAAGCTTGGAAGCAATGCTGCAAAAGAGGATATTTTAATATTGACTGATTTCATCTATTTTAACCGATTAATCATCAGTTTTCATTCTGACTCTAAGTCATATTTATGTAAATATTTATAAACAATTTCTTATAATTATATCATCAAATTTATAACAATTAAATTCCATTCAAATTGACTAGAAAATAATCATGGGAAATTTAAGTGGATTTCGGTATTAGTTTTAAATATATATAAAAGACTAAAAGTTGACCAATAAAAGCCAACACCATGAGAACTAAAATAAATATAATTTACCACCCACCATGTAAATCTTTAAGTGACGTTGACAAATTAATTATTATAAATTTCAAAGCTCAGGAGGGTCTAAACAAGCATCAATTACGACCATTATTATTATAGCTGGTAGCCACTAAGATGTTTTATATTAGTAAGCGGTACATTCATTAATTTAATGCCTTTCTGCCGATTTTATAATTTAAAGGTATTAATTTGATTCCTTTTTTCCCCCTCATCCTTCCAAGACTAGATCATTAGGACAATAACAGAGAATTTCACTTATAACAATCTTAAATAGTAAATCTATTCTATTCATTAACATAATACTAGAATTAATTTGATTTGCATATGAATTAATATTTGTATTAATCATTGTTTTATTTGTCAAGGTAATTATTGAGCGAGCATTTTTCACAAAGCAATCTTATTCTATTAATTACCATAATACGATTTTTATTTCTTATAAATTTAGATTTATTTGTGAGCAAGATTATCATCAGTCACACAGAAGCCAATGCGATTAGGTAATTATTGTAATTTGTATTATGTATTCTAAATTCTAATAGTAGTGAATTTAAATAAATGATATTCGTTTTAGTTATTATATAATTTACTTTAGGTGTTCAGCATTTTTTGTTTTAAACTTGTTCTGCTATACTTATGCTGGGCAATATTGGCTTCTGAGTGACTCCAATAATTATAAATATGCTAAATACTTTTATATTTACCTTAATCTAAATAAAGATGAATATATTGAAGATTTATCCTTTCTGTTTCATTCAATCATGATATTGATCCAATCTGTAAGAATAAAACAATTGTTAAAAAAAATATATATTAATAATAATAAACAAAATGTATTAATTTGTAATATGAAAATATTAGAGGGAAGTGGTTGCATCCAAGTTCTTTTTAGGGTTTCTTAGGTTTAGGCATACTTATATGCTGAAATAACATTATATTATTTACCCATCCCGCCCTATATAAAAGTAAAAAAATATAAACAAATTTAAATGGATGGCCAAATAAACAGTGTGGAGTAAGGAAAGTAAAGAAGAGGTCGCTGGTTCGATCCCCCCGAGAAGTACAATGTTTTTATCAATAATAATAATATTATTATTTTTTATCAGTAATAATGAAAAGTTAAATTACTTATTTCTGGCAATTTTCATTGTCCCACCATAAGGTATTACCACGAATTATTTCATAATTTTAGAACTAGACGTTAAAGGGTGTTGGGGGGGGGGGAGGACATTTTTTGTCTAAGTGAAATTTTGGCGCTAAAAACGCAATATTGGCGGTAAAAAGTACTATAATTATAAAATGTTATATGTATATATTTCAATTTACTTATTAGTAACTTTCAACTGATACCCATGTCGATAATCAAAAAAAAAAATTGCGAATTACGCATGCGATATTAGATGTCTAACTTCTCAATATTTTTCCTATGTGTGAGTCAAAAAGTTAGCCAGTATGTTAAATTTAAACTTTTTATACGGTTCGGGGGGATATGAACCAAAGTACGACGGACGGACAGACACATCACCCTCGGCATAAGGGTTTCGAGTGTGATCTACTAAACCCTTAAAACTAATAATAATAACAAGTTAGCTTACTCACAATACGCCTGAAACTTTAGTCCAAACACATACCACGTAAACTGTTAATACACAAATCATAACTGCAAAGTTTCAAATTTTTTGGGATTTGGAACTCTAATAGAGATTAGGAGCATTACAGACTGACAAACGCAATATATTATAAATATATATATATATATATATATATATATATATATATATATATATATATATATATATATATATATATATATATATATATATATAGTGTGTGTGTGTATAGATGTATGAACACAGAGAGGATAGGAAGGAGAAGAAGTCTTATAGTCTATCAGGCTGTCTGGCAGGGTCAAGACTTAGTTAGTCAACAACTGTGTACACAAGACAAGACTTGGCTGGTCTAATGTAAATAAAGGCAAGCAGTATGTAAACAAAGAAACACGAGGTGTACACTCTACCTCTGCCTTGTTGTCTCATATGGGCTTCCTAATCACGTCATTCTAACACTCCACCCGTCTATAACCACATACTTGTCTCTAATGATTCACCTCATTCATTAGATCCCTAAAATTAATTTTAGTGGGCAAAATGATGATTTAAGATGAATATTTTAAAATAACATCGGACTTATGTGAATAGCGATTAACACAAACTGTCACTCCACGTAAATTTGTCTCAAGTCGATCTCCGACATAAAGTAGACTCACCTGTCACTAAATTTTCTCATTAATCTCTTTTTCTTCCGCAATAGGCACTGATGATACTTACACACAATGATGATAGCCTTTTAAAGGCTGAAAAGCTGCTTTCATATTAAAGTCACTTCAATTTACGTGGAGAGACAGTTTGTGTTATTCCTTTAGATGACTTCCATAGACGCTCCCACATCTAATATCGGACTTATGGTTCATTGCCAACATTTTAATACTGTGGGGTTTAACAAAGTTATGAAATCCAAAGATTTCTAAATAAAAAAAAATATTTTATTTGCCACTCAAGTAACTTTCGTCAACCAGTAAATCTTTAAAGTTAAGTGGAGAGACGATTTATGAATTTTCTTTTTGTATACCCAACAAAATCAGCTTTTATTAGTGGAATTGAAATAATTTCAAGATAAAAAGAACTTTTTATACACTAAGTTTTTAAATTTTCTGTTGGATCGTGTGTAATGTTGATAATATAATTGTTATTGTTATATAATATATAATGTTAGTGGGGGAAAAAAAAAAAAAAAAATTGTTCCGAATTTATTTACTTCACATAAATGACAACCATTTAGAGAGTTGATCTTAAACCTATAAAAGGACAACTCTTTGTACAACGGATCTCCCCAACACCAAATCTAAAGCGTGCCATCGATATATTTGAAATAATATAAATAATATAATCGATAAATAATATAATCGATATTTCCTGTTTTGCTGATGTCATTCAATGTTTATCTATCACGAATTTGAAACCCGTCAAAATGAAGATTGCGTAAATATGGGACATGGCAAAACAAATAAAATAACTTGCGGATTTTATCGGAACTAACTTTCTGTACAGCAAAATTTGCTGAAAACCAATTAAATTCTGCTGAAAGATGGCTAAAAGTATTAAAATAATGCATTCTCATCGTGTTCTGAGCTATACTAAAAGTTTCAAATGTCTAGCTATTCGAGAAGTTAGTTAGAAATCGATTGCCAGATTTGTACCGGACAAACAAACAAACTTACAAGAAAGCAAGCTAATAAAAACGTAGTAAAAAAGAGCAAGAGCCTTACGCCATATTTTAAGTGAATCAGGGAAAATATGTAAGTTGGTTTTAATTGAAAACTTTTGGTTGACAGAAAAAAACTATTGATAATAATAATAATAATAATTATTATTTATTGTACAGAAAACTATAGTGATAAAACTCAATATTCTCTTAAAAAACCAAAAAAAAAAAACCAAAAAAAAAAAACCAAAAAAAAATTATATATTATTCTCCTTTGGTCTTTTTAAGGGCTAAAAAAAGTGTGTTTCCTTCTCCTTCTTTTTTTTAAAAAAAGCAGCTACATTTCACCCTTAATTAGAGCGTTTTCAGGCTGGTAATATTCCTCTATAACCTTGTCTATTTTAAAAACAAGTTTTTATCTGTTTAATTTTGTTTTAATAATAAAGTAATAGAATTCTCTGCCTGTAAGTTATACAGGAAGGATTCGTTGTTAACTTTTTGAAAATACAACTATGAAATACTGTTTGTGTGATATAAATTACGAAGTTTTTGTTATTTTTAATTTCTAAGTAAGTTCTGAGAAAAGGCGAAATATAGCTGCTTTTTTTAAAAAAAGGAAAGAGAAGGAAGAAAATTATATTTTAACCCTTAAAAATACCAAAGAAGAATGTATATCAAAATAGTTTACAATAAACAATCAAACAAGGGTTCACCATGACGAAAAAATTATAAAATAATAATTATGGTTTACATTCTCTTATTTTGATCGACAAAAGTAATCAGGAAATTCCCTAAATAACTCATTACATATTAAAAAATAAAAATAAATTTATTTTCCGCCTTTATTAAGTAACTCTTTGTCACCTCACCCCTCACTATATATTAGAAGAAAATCGTAAGAATTAATAAATAATAAAATAAAACAACTATTTTTATATTTTCTCTTAAATGATAATAATAAATTTACAAGGATATTCTGATGCTTTAACGTAGGAGTGAAATCTTATTTCGTAATTTTATAGTTTAGTTTTAAAAATAACAAATGAATAAAAAAGAACAGACGCTAGTAAAAGTAAACATCCTACTATAAACTTAGAGGATTCTTAAAAAGATCTTGATCTACTCTTGGGCAGTGTGTCAGCGAGTCATTAATCTATTTGGCAGCTCGTCTCAAACAGATCCTTTTAGTTAAGCTTTTGATAAATGTTTCAACGGTTGACGGATACACTTAAAAAGTGATTTTTACGGTACAAGATCATGCGGGTGTTTTTAAAGTAAATAAGCTTGTAATTGATTCGACCGTGATGACGAAATGTCACTCGCTGAATAAACAAGGTCCTTAAGAGTCGACATCAACGAACTATATGTCTTTAGACAGACGTTTATATCCTTAAGTGTTATATTATTAGACTAAGAAATAAAAATATGGAATAGATAATCGTATCCTTGATAAAAGGAATGAAATAGGAATATTTCAAGCAGAAAGAGGTTTCTTATGAATCAAGGCAATCAGGATGTTTACAGTCTGTCCCAAACGAGAGTTAGTGCGTTGACAGCGCGGGAAAAACTAGCAAATGGGGTGCGGGAGCCAATGAGAGCTCGAGATTTTTCTAGACTATTATTGTCGATTTAATTTAATTTTCCTCCCAATTTTTTTTTAAAACTGTCAAAATTGTTTTGATTTTTTACATGAATTAAAGTAAAAATTTAGCAATATTTAAAGAGCACAGACGGTTGAAATGAATCTGGGGCTATCTGTAGATTACTTTTGACAAACTAAATATTAACATCCATATACGGGTGAACTAGGCAAAGATAAATATTTTTCCCTCAGAGAGGTTGGCCAATCTGTGTGTCACTCGATTCCCCGCGCTGTCATCGCACTCACTCTCGTTTGGGACAGACTGTATATTCATTTTAGAATCCTCTAGATAATTAATAATTTACTATTAATATTTTACTGACTATCATTGTATAATTTGGTTATAACCATTAGTTTTGATTTGGTTGTTGATTCATGTTCTTCAAATTAGTTGTTTTTACTTTCTTATGTACGTAGTATATATAAAGAAAAAGTTTTTTTTTTTAAGAAAAAACTATACTTAATTATATAAAACACAGTGAATTTTAAAAAATCAACAGTAAAAAATATTTTAATTTTATAAATAAATCACATCACTTGTAGCTCTTCTAATTTGGTGAATTGCAATCGGTTTAGAAAACTGATATTTGTTTACTGGACCAAGCAATGTAACTACAGGAGTGGATGAAATCGCTTAGCCTTGTCTTCCTATAGAATTATAGGAGAAAAGGAAAGATAGAAATGAACTGTGGCAAGGAACGAGAGAAAAGCAAACAAGACTAAACCAGGCATATCTCCAAGTCTTTTTACACAACTGCTCTCTATGGGGAAGTACAAATAAGATGTTAATAAGGCTGAGGGACCGGTGTTCTCATAGAGGCTAGGCTTGGAATGAGAGCACGACCCCGTCATGCTGGAAGAAGACTCCTTGTATAGCGCGAGGAGGACCTCTTTTCAGACGGTTAACCTTCGCGTAAAAGGCAAGCACTAGACTCCGTGTCGTGAGAGGGACCGGTGCGTTTAGACCTCGCGCAATCACCTATCACATGCTTTCTAAACCTCCTACAACAATTCTACCGACTCGCAAGGGCTCGACCATTAATTATGCTCTTCCGTCTCGATCTCTTACAGACTCCTCTGTCTTCTCCCGGCAGCAATAAGCCCCGAGAAGGCTTCCTTCACAGTCGTGATTAAAAGAAGCGCCGAGCAACAGTCAAATTTTTCGGGTGGAGCTTCTTTTCTCATCGCCCTGAATTGATGTTATGTCACGGCTGTGGAAGCGATTCCGATCTAACACGGGCAACTCTCAGTATCACAGTTCTCACGGGACATTGTACCCTTAAGCATTGACTAATTTCATCCTTTCAAACTCTCGTAATCCACCTTCAGCCTCTTCTATTATCTTATTACTATCCTTCTTAGTGACTGCTTTAACAGTCATTAACTCACTGCGTCAACTTAATGTAACGCAATAAAAAATAAATCTCCAGTTAACAACTTGTTGAAGCCTTAGATTATTAAACCAGTTTAGTCTACACCATCTAAAATGCTTTAAACATTTAATGATACTTTTTATACGTACTTATTTAAATAAACATATAATTGGCACATAAAGAGTTATTATTTAAAGGTATTTATATAAGCTCGTCCGAAAGAGTATTATAGTGGCACACTAGAACAAAAATGATACTAATCCCTTCTGTTATTATTAAGTGATGGTCAAAGTTACAGAGAAGACCAAGAATTAATTTGAAAATTATCTTCTTTCTTCGCCTGACAGACAGAAACAAAAATAGTCGTGATAAAATGAAGAAGAAGAAAAAAAAAAAAAAAAAAAAAAAAAATAGAACTTTATTTTATGAATTGATAACCTTTTAGCCTGTTGATAAGCACTTATGTGCTTTGTGCATATGATGTGAATTATTTATCTATTTTAATTAGATGGAACTCATTAACCATTTAATTTAATTTATAAAATTTAAGAAGGAGTGAGTATACATGCCTATAAGCTGACGAACGTCAAGAAAATCAGAAAATAAAACCCAATCATTTTTCTTGAAAATATTGTACGAATATTTTTGGTTTGGAGTTTGTTTTGTGAAGTTAAATAAGGCGTAGTTGTTCGGGAGTGATGTGTATGGCGGATCATAACTATTCTTCAATACCAAATGATGGATGGATATTACACGGCATATAGCAGCCGTGTTACAGGATATAGGTTTCCTTTGTTTAACAATGGGCTCCTCAAGTACATTCCTTACATTCCAACATGGCCGATCTATTCACACAAAGAAAAATAAAGATGTAGGAAAAGAAAAAAAAATCTACAAGTTAAAACATGCATAATGCAGGTGGTTCTAAGATACCTTGGATGAAGTGTACTTAAGAAGTAACAGCAATATTTGAACTTATCGTATTTATTCAAGATTTCTGAATATCGAAAATTTATTTAAACGTCTGTTATTCCCTAAAATTATAAAATGAATGTTGGTGAATATATATATATATATATATATATATATATATATATATATATATATATATATATATATATATTATATGCTAATATGCTCTTTGAGAAACACTCAGATAATACCATCAAGTACGCCGTTATATCAAGAAAGAAGAGAAAAAAAATTAAATTAACGTAGGCCCATAGTTATGTAGAATGAAATTTAAGTTGACGAATGATAAAAAATTGTTAGTTGATATCATTATGTCGAGAACATATCGAATGATAAGTCTTTATTAGTATTTTATGTCATTATCAAAAATTAAACCCACTAAACAGATATTCTACTGAGACCAATAGTAATTAATAATAACACACCATCTGAAAAAATAACCAAATTAATAGCACCTTCACTTAATTCCCTATGCAGAAACAACACTTACGATTATAAAAACGCTATTGAAATCAAAATTCCCTGCAAAATATCGTCATAAATGAAGATAATTTATCTCGTTGGATATAAAATCTTTATTTACAAGTATCCCGCTACAGGAAGTTAACAAAACAATACAAACAAAATAGGAACAAATTTCACCACACACCACCATAAAATGTAAAAGCTCATATTTAGAAATAATTAAATTCATATGTATTCATGTGTGATTGATTCATGTGTCAAACAACTACATCCTATACAACTCACAACTCTATACAAAACTAAATGGAACTCCGATGGTTAGTTGTAAATCCACAAACATAAGCGGTATACTTATAAATGACATTATAACCCTAACTATTAAATACCTAAAAATAAAAATAAAATTCGTAGCTAAATATGTAGACGGCCTTCGTACTATCGTACTACTAGTTATAATTACAAAAATATCATACATACATGAAACATTCAAAATTTTCAATTAACAAAATAAAAATATTGCATATTCTATGTAAAAAGAAATAGATAATAAAATTATTTTTTTTAGATACAACCATATTAAAAGAGAGTGACGGTGAACTACCACTACTACCAATGGTACTACACTACCAAATGGTTGGTAAAGGAAATTAAGAAAAGTCAGTTCCTCAATTACCACTCAATCCATCCCTTTTATCAAAAAGGGAACTCCACCCTAAATCTAATAAAGAAAGCATAGCTCTTACTGACAAAAAATACATACCAAATCTTAAAGCAAAAATCCGTAAAAAAATAACTACCCAATCAAATTAATAAAAAAAAGCGTGGCACACCGCATAATCCCACTTCAAAAGACCCATCAGATAGCATAGAATATTGAAAATCTCTCAAATACATACAAGGCCTGTCAGAACAAATCCAAAAAAATATTCCAAGGATTTGATTGAAATAGAATAAAATTTAGTTAACCCAACGAATAACATAACCGTCTTACACCAGAATTTAAAATACAAAATAAAAAAATCAACCATTAATTACAAAATTAAATGCAACGTCACAGTCGTTGCATAACTAAGAGTACATGGGCAAAACCATGTCAATGCTGGAAACCCGATTAGAACAGCACAACTACGATATAAAAACTAAAAACGATAAGACTGCCCTTGCTATACACACAAAAAACAGATAATAAAATAAATTTTAAAACAGAGTCCAAAGACATCAACAAGTATTACTCTGCAATCTTAAATAAACAATAGCAGGTAATTCAAATCAAAATTGCCGCCATAATAATAAATAAAGGCTTAAGTGAACTAAAATGAATTATTTCAATAGCTCAAACAATATAAAAGAACAATTAAATAAAAATTATTAAATACATTTTATAATAATACGTCGCTTTATCAACATTTTTTTTTGTTTGTTTGCCTTAACAAATAGGAAGGTTTCCTCAAGTTACCAAGTTGGTTACGCCCGTTATTGTGAAAATTTGTTGGTTTTAGTTATTGTTACTATTTAATAAAAAAAAAAAGAAAATAATACAAGACAAATCCAATTTCATTGGTATATTACGACTAATTCATGATTAATAATGTGCATTACCGGAATGTTAAAGACTGTTTCTTATGTATTCCCATCTGCTAAATTTGATATTCACTGTCGTCAATTAACAACCGAATTTAGAACATGTAAATATAATGTTTCAGGAAGGTATATGCCATAGTAAGACGAAATATAGCGTCAGTTCGTCAACGAAGATGAAAATGTTTTAGTTTAATTACTTACCCTTAACGACGCACACTAAAATCAAAGATCAATTCGTTGTTAGAAAATTTATACACGTCCATTTAAAATTTTCTGATGGGTCAAACATTTTTTAGCATGTGCATTGGGTCGCTTTAGCCAATTTCATAACTGATTTTATCTTGTGTTAACAGAATCGCTATACACACATATTGCAGCAATAAACAGTTAAAGCATTATTAGTTTCACTTAATATATTGAAAAAAAAGGGTGTAACTTTGCCTAACTATAACTTTACAGTGTTTAAAGGCAATAGCAAAAAGGAATATCAGAATGATAAATGGTAAACATTAAGTAAACCTCATTGGAGTAAATCAAGAGACGGATATAAAAAAATAAAATATAAATCGATGGATCATATTATAAAGCTAAGAATAATTTACAAGAATGCACACTATACTTGCAACAATTTAACTAAGATTTAATACTGACAGCTATTTTGAATAAACATGAATTTCTCGATGACATCTTCTAAAAAGGGTAAACGATTTTGTTGTTTAAATAATTTTTTGTGAATAAGACCTAAAAATCCTTCTACAGAAAAGAGATTAGGTGCACCCACGCTGGTTTACCTTATTCAGATATTATAGGCCAATAACTTATCCCCTGTTTTTAGCACCTAATAACGTGTTCAGTGCATTAGAGATATTCTTACAAAGGCGAAGAGATTCCCTTGTGTACAAAAGAGAATTATACATTATTCCTTGGCGTCACAACACAAAAACCCTGCTAACACCTTATCCATAAATTTTATCCCACTTTACTCCATTCTACATTAAACTACATATATTTTGTAAACTGATTTAAAATATATGTATGTACGGGGTTTTTTCTTCTATTATATAAAGTAATAGTTTGTAAATAAGTGTGTGTTAGGAATTCAATTACAAGTAAGTAAATATATATATGTATATTCAAGATAAATTTAGTTTTTCAATATATGCGTATCCTTGATTTAAATGTAAAAACATATTTCAAAGATTAAAATTGTTGTTGATTTTTTTTTAATTTTATTTATTTATAATAGATGCATTATATATATATATCTGTTTAGTAAATGGAAATAACTAATTTATTTTCTTGTAGAATTATAAATAAATATTTAATAATATTTCTATTATGATGTTTTATTTAAATTTTAAAATGCGATATATCAATAAGTTGATAAGTAATAATAGTACAAATAAAAGAACATATGACGTATTAATGTATGTTACCTAAAATTACACACACACACACGCATATATATATATATATATATATATATATATATATATATATATATATATATATATATATATATATATATATATATACTAATTATGGTAACTAGGTATTTATATTTATTTATAAATTATTGTGGAAGGATAAAATATTGTCTGTAGTTATGCAGGAATAGAAAAATAGTCAATAAAAACGAAAATAATAGTATTTTCATTTTATTTTGTTCTTAAAGACGAATAATTTCAAATGAACGACTGTGTATCAACAGAAAACTTCATTTTTTGATAAGATAATTGTTTAATAGATAGAGTTAAAAATGAAACATTCTTCAATTGCAACTTAAAAGAGAAAAAGATTTGCATGACACATAGCAACCCACAAAAATCAGAATACTAATTAAATATTTTAATAACACTTGCTAACTAAATTATTTTTCCTCGAAATAATAAAATATAAAAAAAAAAAAAAAAGATATTTTTCATCTAAATGATATTAATCAACTAACTGTCAAAGCTCAATTAGTCAAGATGAAACCTGTACACGTTGTTTTTATTTTGAAGGTATAACAACGTTTTTGTCAATACTACTAATCTTCTACAACTCGCTTAAATATTTAGCTTTATTATTAGGTTCTGTTTCCACCAAATTAGCCTAGCATTGTATTGTGTAATATGATTATTAATTTTATTTTTTATTTTCATAAAATTTCCATAATGTACAACACATGTACTAAAGTAATACAATTTCAAAACGTAATCCATTCACATATAATGTTAAATCGAACCACGCTTTTCATTATGAACAAACTTATGAGATCATTATGAGAACTTATTCCTTGCCAATAATAAGTGAATCTGGCTTCGCTAGTATACTTTTATCTATTTTACCTATAGAGTCTAGATGTAGAAATATCTAAGGGGGAATGACTCTAATCCTTTAACCTTTATGTTATGTGGATCTTACGCCCACCACATTAATCCTCAAGGTGTACAACACAAGATAGGAAATCTACAAGACTTACACATAATTACATTACATTACATTAAAGCGCCGTGAATAAATTATCAGCGGCTTATTGGAGAACAATAAAAGGTCTTGCTTATAAAGCAATCATTAAAGCATAATCTAACCCATAGAGTACACTTATTTATCTTGGAAGGTTTAAACCACATCTCTTATAGATTAATTATCTCTATTAAACGAACATTTGAATTATTAGGAAGCTTAAAAGAGAGGAAGGGCTTCCGTGCTCGGGCTTCTAATTTATACTGTAGTGGACTGCAGATTAATGCTTTGAGGAAGAGGTCCATTTATTAGATTCTCACTAAAGAGACAATCAGCTGCGTAACTTAGTGCCGCCCTTAACGCTTTTTTGTAATTATTCTTTATAAATATGAAACATATTCATAAAACTTTTAATAAAGAAAGAGTATGTTTACAAGGCTACGGTAAAATGGAAGGAAGGTCAATACTATTCGCAATACCTCAACATGGAATTTATTAGGAATGTGAGGTACAAAATCTCGATCAAATTATATGAAATTAAAAAAGCTTTAAACAGCATGAAAACGGTACCTGTTGTCAACAGAACACAGATCTTCTTCAAAAAGCCACACCCATTCTTACAGGTTGAGGATTTCAGGAATCCTGTTGCAATGCTTAAGGTAACAATCTCTGAATATAGATGACCATGCAAAGAAAATATTATTTTAAACTGTCGGTCCGATCTAATGGTGACTGTGATCAGAGCCAGTTTATTATTGATTGCACATGAGACTTCTGCAGTAGAAGGCTGCAGGGAATGTCAATCGACCTGTAAATCTAGCATTAGAGTAGAAGAAGTGTCCTTAAGGATATTATCAGGTTTGTGACGGACTGAAGAAATGACCACTACGAGGACAGGAGGCAACCGGTTCTCTCCTAGGAAGAAAAGAACTAGAAGGACAAAAAAGAAACCGACGATGTAAGGAAGAAGAAAAAAAAGGAATGGATTTCTTTCTGTTGAGACGTGGAATTGATCCATTGGTTGACTTGATTCCTCCAGGATCTTTGCCATCCTGCCGGCTTCGCTTCTCTTTCTGCCTTTTTCTTCACCTATTCCTCTTTATGAAAAGGACATCGACCTTTTTCTCCCCATCAAGAAAATGTGATTTGATGAAGACAAAAAAATAAAAATAAGCAACAATTATTGTAGGTATGAAATAACTGCAATCATATATAGAAGAAGTAGGCACTTGAAAAGACGTACGACTAATACTAATAAAAATCGCACTTATTTGAATTTAAAAATTGATATTGAAAGCATATCTTCTATACTGCACTTTATAATTAAAAATTAAAAAAAAGTACTTACTCAAAAATTATTATTAACCTAATAATTAATCCGAAATAACAAATCATCAAAAAATATTTTGAAAAAAAACTATTAGACTACTATGTATAAAAAGTACACCACCACTGGAAAAAAAGTCTTCCAATTTGAGTAGCAGATAGCTTCCTCGCATCCTATTTCGTATACTTTAATGTTTTATGCTTTTAAAACTTATTATTGTTAAATTTATTTAATTTTCCCCCGTTTTTTAAATCGATCAAAATTGTTTTGACTTTAACCTCAATTAAAGTATGAGGAGTGTATACGGTTGAGATTAAGCTGGGGATATCAGCGGGCTATACGTTTGACAAACCATCTAAATTTCATAAAAAAAACAGAGGAGTATTTTTGAAGATATAGGGGTATATATAAATGCACGTAGAAGAGAAACAAATGGGCGCATAAGGTTGACATTTATATGGGACCAACAATGGGCTAATTCTACCATCCGAATTTCATAAAATTCAGAGGATTAGTTTGTAAGATATGTTGTTTCGCAAAAATTGAGCGACAGACCGACAGGCCAGAAACGGAACCAAAAATGTTCCCTCATGTCTGAAACGGATTTGTCTTGGAATTTTTTAAATCGGAGACATCAAATATTTTCATTCTTCAATACGTTCACTCACATAGCTTACGTTACCTTAGGCAATCTCGGGAGCAAAATAAATAGCAGATAAAAACATGTAATATAAATGAAACCATACTAGTAACTAATCATATCAATATTGTAATATAAAAATGTAACAGTACTTCATCAGAGAATATATCAGTTTTAAGAAACAATATCTTTGACCATTTTATAGACTATACTGACTAAAATATATAACAAAAAAAAATACTTCAATCTAACTGCTTATTATAAAGTAATTTATTAATTATGCAGAAAATCGATTGGAAATATACGCTTTCAGTTTTAATTAATTAAGTTTTTTTTTGAGACGAAAAAATTAATTACTCCAGGTGCAAGCTAAAAACAACGCTAGAGAGGGAAAAAAATACTGCAAGTATTTAGAGTATAATGGCAGGCATAACGTTTCATTATAGTTCAGACAGTGATTGATATCTGTTAATAGGATCACAAGGAGTTAAAGCAGGGAAGGCTCAACCTCTAGATGTATCTTTAAGTTGGATAGCTTTGTCTTCCTATGATTTAGTTGGTTGTTGCGACTTCTTTTAAAGAAGTTTTTGATGTTAGAAGACTTCGAGATGCATCAGGGCACTCTTGCACACTACTACGAGAAATTTTAAATTTAAATGAACGCAACGGCCTTTCTTCATTCCCTATACAATTTTTTGCCCTTCTATTTCACTTTATATATAATCATTTGTTTCTTCATGTCTTTTATTCCATTGGCTCGTTTTTTTTTTACATTTAATAACTTCTTTTTTTTTTATATATAATTAAATAAATGCATAAATAAAAGTTTTAAACAAATATCCGGTTAACGTCGCACGATGCACCACACGAAGATGAAATCAGTAATAGAAGCGAAATGATAGACTTCAAATCCTTTAGTTACGCGGATTTTACCCTATAACTAAGTTATTTATTACAAAATAACCGGAGAAAATCTATGAAACATGTTCGCGTATCAACGCAGCAATAATATCATCATCTACCAGAAGGGAGAAATCTTTTTTAAATATGTATTACAGTAGGACCTCCATATAACGAAATTGATGATTCCAGAAAAAAATAGACTCCCAATTGGTGTAGTACATTGCTTCCTCGTATCCTATCATGTACTTTATCGATTTTTTGCTTTTAAAAGCCATAATTGTCTAATTTGTTTAATTGTTTCACCCGTTTTTTTAATCAGTCAAAATTGTTTTGAGTTTTTACATGAATTAAAGTATCAATTTAGCAAAAGTTAAAGAGCGCAGACGGTTAAAATTAATCTAAGGCCATCTGCAGGTTACTTTCGATAATCTATAAAAGTTTCATAGAAATCAGATCAGTACTTTGAAGCTATAGGTGTAAATAAATGTATGTTTGTGGGCGTGTGGAAGAGAAACACATGAGCGCAGAAGATTGAAACTTGTATGGGACCAACAATGAGCTAATGATGACCTACCATACAAATTTCATTAAAATCGGACGTGTAGTTTTTAAGTTATGTTGGTTCGCAAAAATTGAGTGACAGACCGATAGACAGAGACGGAAAAAAATGTTCCATGATTTCTGAAACGGATTTTTGTCTTGAAATGTTTTAAATCGGAGCCCTAAAAAAATTTCGTTTTTCGGAACGATCACATAGCTTTCGCTACCTTCGGTAAGCTCGAAAACAATATTACATTAACTGTCTTAAGAATTGTTATAAAATATGTACTTTTAAGTATAAAAGTACTTTAAACTACTACTAGAGATGAGGTGGATGAAGAAGTCTAATAAAAAATAGTTTTGCTCTTAACATGTTTATTTATTCTTAATATTTAAAGCTAACTAAAAACTTTTGTTTTAGTCGTCCACCGTATTGAAAATATTAAGTGTGAAAATTTCCAAAAATTGTAAAGTTATTACAAATTCTGAGGTGTACTTGTGAGCCAAATTTCGTCGAAATCGGTCGATCTTTACGCCCGTTATAGTAGAAAAACACACACAAACTTATAAAATTCCAATCTATAAAATGTACTACATTTAAATGTATACATATTGACTGTTTACATTGTAGAGTTTAGATAATGAGCTGAACGATATTTTCCATTGAAGATGCAAAGATAGCAAGTTTAGCTTGGGTAGGGTCAGTTACGTAAGTAACTGGAGGTATACGGGCAGAGGGCGCGGTGTGGGAGGGCACAAACTCGCAGATTTCTATTTTTATGCCTTGAGGGTGAAGTATGGGCTTGAAGCGAGTTATGAAATAAGCCATAACACACACTAGGGGGGCGACTTGCTTTGTGAGGTCATATTGGCAAACAAACAGACCCGGAGAAACTAACAACTTGGGCCAAATATGTAGAGAAAGCTTCGCTCCAGCTTACTCGCTATCTCAGTTTAACTTAGGCAAACTACAAAACAGTAGTTTTGTACACAAATGAAAACAAATAGCTTTCGTAAACATCTCACTTCCTTAAGTTCCTTTTTTAAGTTGTTAACGCGTCAATGGTTTTTAACTCAACAAATATACGATGCAAATAGGTATAAATAACTAATTTATTTAATATATAATAATTATATTTCTAAAATGTTAATTGAAATAAATATTTTAAGCTTATAATCATTTTATTTATAGTATAGCTAGCCTTCACCCACCTCTCAACGCGGGGCTCATGCTAGGTATTAGTGACTATGTTAACTATTGTCGCATGTAGGCCTAGCAATTAAATGAAATGCCCAAATGGTTTTGTTTCCAATTCCTTCTAGGAATAAAATCAGGACAATATTACATCATTCATTCCATTATGTACTAAGAATATAATACTCTCCAAGTCCATCTATATAATATTATAGATCTCTTAAAATCAGTTGCCGCTGGTGCAATCTGCTTTTCGATTCGACTTACCGTTTAGCCGCAATAAGCGTCCAAAAGAACATTAAAGATGCGTCCGCAATTTTTTGAGGAGGGTAAAAATAATCTTTTTTTAACTTTTCGGATTTTTCCAGTCGATTTGCGCCAATTTCCGACTAAATGCGAAAAATCGCGAGTCTCTAGAGCATTGGTTCCCAAAGTGGGGGGCGCGCCCCCCCAAGAGAGGCGTAAAGACAAGTCAAGGGGGGCGTGGGACCTCGTGATCGAGATAGCTTTGTCGTCCGTACATCTAATGCGAAAAAGCCTTTTCAGCACTTGTAAAAAAACAAAGTATCAGAGCAACTTGATGTTGCTAATGATTTTCGTTGTGCACTTTCTAATAATCATCCAAAAATAGGGAATCTTGTAAAAAAAAAAAAAAAAAAAATTAAAGCTCATCCATTTATTTTGTCTCTTATTTGTTCAGTTTTAATTGCAATTAGTAATGTTATAAAAAATAGTAATAAAAATAAATGTAAGCTTAATCAATGTAATACTTGTTTATTTTATTTTTTTCATTACAACATAAAATTGTGTAAGGGGGGGGGGGGGGGGGGTATGGGAAGTTTTATTTTTGACTGTAGGGGGCTTGGTAAAAAAAAACTTTGGGAACCCCGAACCCCTGCTCTAGAGGGACTAGAAGTATCCCAAACATTTTGATTAACGAGTCTGTGGATTTTGGTTATGCTGGGTGGGAAACCTAATTTATTTAGTTTATTTTTTAATATATAAATTTTTTTTTTATAAAATTGTTAATAACTTTGGTTCCACTCAATATTTTTTTGATGAAACTAAGCCTACAAATTTCGCAACTTGTTTGCGCTCACCTCTGAAAAAAAATGATTCAATTTCATTTAGCCAGTTTTGCGCCTATAATGTCTGACTGGGGCGACAGACACACATACCCACATACATGAAAAAAAGTTAAGGCCGGATTCGGTTATTGGAATGTATAAAATGAAAAAGTATCCAACAAATTTTCAATTCTGACCAATGTACAGACAAAACTTTAATTTTATACTTCAGTCTTTCTTAGGTCTTTAGGGTATTAATAAATTTTATTGCTACTCCATGTTTGGCTATATTTCACCTCCTTTGAGGCATCTTCAGGCCTTTATTTAATCTTTCTATTATATTATAATATACATTTTTCTTTGAAAATCTAACTACCAGTTATTCAACCGTGCGTCGTGCGTCTACACATTTCCTCATTTCATGATCCACTGTTCTCTATTTAATGTACTTTTCAATTAAAAAATTAATTTTCTCATAGAGAAAATACTTTTAATATATAATTTAATATATATCTATATATATAATTTAATTTTATATGTATAGATGATGCTTCTTAGATATTAGATTTCAAAAGTAAGAGTAGAACTCAGATATTTTAGGTAAGAAAAGAAAACAATTCGAAGTTAAATTAGAAATGTTTCGTCAAATTATGAGTTGGAATTTTGTCATTATTGCGATCTCCAAAAAGCATTCCATGAATCAGTCTCGTTCATTAATCGAACAAGACGATAATAAATAATAATGAAATACCAAGAATAATCTGGTACTTATTATGATTAATAATATTGACTCATCATCAAATATTGACGTTAGATAATCAGATGATCTCATCAAGGTAAATTTCGCATTGTTCTCACGTTGATTTAAAGTCGTCAATAAATCAAATGGTCTAGAGAAAAAACGAGCGTTTGCGAGACCTAAGACATAGCCTGCAACCAGAATCGTAATCTAGGCTTTCAGGATTCCACGGAGAGGACAATAAAAACCACGTCCGGAGAGGCGTTACCCTTGTAATATTTATAGCCGAGAAGTCTTGCTTAGTCGCAGGACATAACGGCTGTTTGAATGCATTCGGAAAAACTGGTATTTCTTTTCTGCTAACAAAACCAATAAGGTGATGAAGATTAAACAATCCTTTTTACCTTGAAAACAGCCGAGTACTGGAACCTATTACCCAGTATGAAGAGATTTCTTCAACATGCCTTTTTTTTATAAGCCATCAACCATGAAGAACTATTAAAGCAAAAGCTAATTTAACACTAATTTCAAGCCTCCTCTTGTTAAAAAATTATGTAAATCGATTAAAAATATGGGTACGTAAAATCTTAAGAGACTAATTCCTTATTCTTTAGTTGTCATTTTGGTTGATGCAGCTGGTGCCTAATGTTTAGAACTGAAAAAAACCGGCAAATATTCTTTTATGTATAATTAACATTTATTCTGTGTATTGATGGAAATTTCCTCATTAATGGGGGGGTTGATGTACCGTATCTTGGTTGTTTCCAGAAAAAGTATTCATAAATGATGCAATTTTGAGCAATATAGAGAAAAAAACTTTAGTTATATACATATATATATATATAATATTTGCGTGTTTTTCCGTTTCTACACTTCAAGTCCCACATATATGCAACATCAACCTTAGTTATTATTATTAGTTATTCTTTTGTATATTGTGAAATTAGATGCATTGATGCCATAAGAGGCAATAGAAAGGTTTACAAATTTAGTCATAAAGAATCTAATAGGAAGAAGGACAAAATGATATCATAAGATTTCATTTTTAGTACCTGTAGGAATTACATTTTGCTCTAAAATGTTGATAAAATATAGTTAAGTCTGATGCGATTATTATATAAAGTATGTCATTGTGATCTACGAAAGGTAGAGCTAGTAAATTATGATTTGATCGGTTGTAAACAAGGGCTGAACCAGGTTTAAAGCTAATGTTCAAATATTGCGCCACGTGGGGGCGCTAGTGTTTTAGTGTGTTTCGAAGCAGAAGGGGATGTACAGGCGCGCTCCTTGTTGTTTGGTTAAATAGCGTAAAGGGGTCTTTAGTATCCGAGGACAAGATTACATGTAATACAATCTCTTCCCCGACCAATATTAATAATAATCTACCATTATTGGGTTCTAATTGACAGGGGGACAGGCTCGAGGAATTTTTTTACCTGTGGTTTTAATAAGAAAAAAAGACCAACCAAAAAATAACTGAGGAGTTTAGTTAAAAAGAAGTCTTGCCTGAAAGTTGTTTTTTCCTGGGGAGTGTTTTTGGTTACACATGTCTGGGTGGCTGTTATCTGAAGGATCTCGGTACAGAGTGCCATTGATCAAGTGTCAGAAAACATTAGGACCTGGATGGGAGGACAGCCAGGCCAGAGCCAGTACCCTCTCCTGGGCTCCGGGCCCAAGAAAAAATATTCCACGTCTCAATCCCTTCCTTCTACCGGCACCGTATTCATATGGTAATGCCTAAGAAACCCAGGGACCTGCGACACAGCGCAACGCTCGCCTCAACCGTTTTCACTTGAGAGAAATACATCGATCAACAAGCTTCACTTTCCAAGATCCCTTGGGACAGCGACATTTTACATGTACAAAGTATTCCAAGTATACAGACTGTTGCTACTTAACAATAGGTTGAATTATAGGTATGCTATTAGAAACATATTTTTCTGCCTATAGTAGACCTAGTTTACTCGGTGAAGACTTCCACTATCAGTCCAGGGTTTAAATCATTTACGAAACATACTTAAATGTATTACTATGTTATTTATTTTTAAAAAATTAAAAAGGGGGCATTACTACTGGCAGGGATGCAATATTTGGTACTTCTTTAGATTGAAACTCCCCTGGTTTTTTTTTTTTTTAGAATATAAATGACTTAGACTAAATAACTATTAAGACAAAGGGATGTTTAGTTCAATTTACTTTGGGACAAAGGAATATCACACTTATGTTTTTATAAGGGGAGTAATAGTCTAAAGAAGAACATTCTGTACACCTTCTTTAGATTATTACTCCCCTCTGTTTTCTTTACAAGGGGAGTAACAATCTAAAGAAGTGCCCAATATTTTGATAAGTTTAACGAAGTCCTGATTTTTTTGAGTTGATAAAATTGATGTTTTTACTGAACTATGTAGAGTTCCCAGTTTTGACGAAAGGATCATCAAACCTATTTCTGTCTCTCCAATATAAAAATCAATCTTTAAGTATTTACAGTTAAACTCAAAAATAAACTAAGATCAAAGATATAAAAAAAAACCTATGATTTAAAATCTTTTTTTTTACCTTCAATGATTCTTATGATGAATGTTTTCGTTTTTTCTCCATTTCTTTAAAATTAAGAGATGAGTATTTAGCTGAATTCTTTAAATTTTTAGTTTATTTCATTTTTTTTTTTTTTTTTTTCAAATAATGATTTAAAGATCTCTTCTTTCTCTTTAGTTTACATACCAGATAGAATCTTAAAAGATTATAATATCCCAGACCTGAATTTTAATACGTTTTAATGACTAAATAACAGGAATCGTTGTCAATGTCCAACTCAGTCCAACTAAAGAAAAAACTAAAAAATGTATGTACCGAAAAAAATTAATATTAAAAGAAAAAAAAATCAATTAACTTCTTTATTAAAAAAAAACTCCTCTAGATTAAGTAGTTACATTTATTATTAGTAAAAATATTTGAAAAGTTATGTAAGACTAAAAGTTTGTTATCATTAACAAATCATTTTATATGTTTTTAATAGTAAAATGGTTTATCGTTTTTTTTTTATCTACATTCATATGAATGAATATTCTCTTATTTTAAAGTCTATAATTATCCTATACAGTTATGGTTTAGTACTGTAATTATTTTTTATTCAATTTATAAATGCCATTTAATTAGAGCTTTTATTCGTATAATTCATTTTAAGTGTCTAAAAGTCTTAAAAATGGGTTTAAATACTTTTTTGTATCTATAAAATGTAGACATATTTCATGCAAACATATCTTTTTTATAGAAGTATCAAAATTTTACTAACGTAATATTTTTGTGAATTAAACTGAACAAGTATATTTCATCATTTAATTGACAAAGCAATTGAGAATATTTGATGAAACTATCTCCAATTAATTTTAATAAGTCATGATTGTTTATTATGAAAATAATATTGACAATTCTTTAGATTGCTACTCTCCTTATAAAAAAAACAGAGGGGAGTAACAATCTAAAAAAGGTGTACGGAATGTTCTTCTTTAGACTGTTACTCCCCTTATCTAAGCAGATGTGTGATATTCCTTTGTCCCATAGTACATTAAACTACACCATCCCTTTTTCTTAATAGTTATTTAGTCAAAATAATTTTTATTCTAAAACAACAAGGGGAGTAACAATCTAAAGAAGTACCAATATATTTAAGAAGTTTATTACCTAAATGTATTAAAAAACACGTAAATAGTTCTACGTGTTCATTAATTATACAAATCGTAAATGGTTCTACGATTAGTATAATTTCTTCCTTTCAATTTTTACAATAACATTGATTAATTAAAAAATAAAAATGAATGCACATTTATTAATTTAAAGGTCCCAGAAGATCTGAAACTTGAGTGCTTAAAATTCACTTATTTTTAATAAAAAGGTTTTACACGTAGAAGTCTTATTAATTAATAAATTCAGCTAATGTCAGTTAGCCTAAATATAATCCCATATTGATTTAAAATTTCTGCGCATTCGCAAACTCTAGTTCTTGCAGGAAAACACGTATTTTTTAATACCAATCACATAATTAGTTCTTGCAGTTAATTAGTTCTTGCAGGAAAACACGTATTTTTTAATACCAATCACATAATTATAATGTGAACATCGTCGAGTATTTGGACGCTTGCTATGTGCCACACTACTAGGCAGACACTATATAAACATGGAAAAAGATTCCAGATTAAAAAATACATTAGTTATAAAAAAATAATAAAACATAACTTTGTTGTATCAAAAACGTGTAACTAAATGACTCAAAACATAAGCACAAAAGTTAAAATAAAACTAAATATAAACCTAGAATAAATTAAAAGAACATTTTGAATTTAAGTACCTTAAAATATTGTTTGTATACAATTAAAATAGAACTGTTTCAAATGCGTATAATAATTTAGACAAATTTAACTTAATTAATAAACATTTACTGACACATTAAATTGAGCAAAAAAAATGCATTCATATTAAATAAATATAGTATTTTTATTAGCTAGTCACGTAAATATTAAGAGAAAAATTATAAAATTTATAGATTTGTATAATTTCTTCCTTTCAATATTTTACAAAAACATTGATTAATTAAAACTGCATTCCTCTCATATTCCAACCATTTAAACTATTACCTTATATTTCAAATTTAACAACACGAAAAATATCATAACTAATATTAATAAATACTTATATCTTGTGTGTTTCTTAACATAAAAAATATAAGGTAAAAATCGATGTTTTATTTTATTTTTTATTTATTTATTTGTTTATTTATTTATTTTTGTTCATTGAGTTATCAGTTGAATAGTTATAGTTGAAGAACCAGTTTCTTTTCATGAGTTATAACAGGCCTGTCAATGATGCGAGCATTTTAAACCTATAAATTGTTTTGACGTTTTTATTTATTTTTTTACACACATATTTCAAGTGACGTGGAAGTAAAATAACGTTGTTAAATAATGTATGTAATAATATTTAATGATTTAACAAAAATTTATTTAACTAGAAATTTATTTGACTTATTATTTATTGAAGGAGGCGCAAGAGTATAAGAAAATAAAATTTAAAAAATGCTTAAGGATTTTAAGTAGGCATAAAAATGCTTTAGAATTTTAAGCATTTTTTAATTGTTGGTGTAAAACATCAGTTTAAAGGGTGATAAATTAAAAAAATATCACCTGCGTTAGTTACTTAATAAATATGTAAAGTATAAAATAAACATAATAAGTAACGATTTGTAAATTTAAGCAGGTATATATATATATCGTGAACTATTAGATGGATATGCATCCTTAAGGAGTGATAAACTAAGTTTTCGAACTTTAATTCGAAGAAGTATGGTCTCTAAACTCGCGATGACATATTTAAAAAGAAGATGCCTCATTTGAGATACACACACACTTACATATATCTATAGCCACATTTATATATATATATATATATATATATATATATATATATATATATATATATATATATATATATATATATATATATATATATATATATATATGTATGTATGTATGTATGTATGTATATATAAAACGTGAACTATTAGATGGATATGCATCCTAAAGGAGTGATAAAATAACTTTTCGAACTTTAATTCGTAGAAGTGTGGTCTCTACAGTCGCGATGACATACTTAAAAAGAAGATGCCTCATTTGAGAGACACACACACACACTTATATACATCGATAGCCACATATAACCTTAATAATTTATAGATGGTACAGAGGAATAGGTGTATTAAGTTTTATTTATGAGTTAATAGTTAATGTTCTTAATATGGTTCTAAGGAATCATTGCCTTATAAAAATATATCTACCTACATAATATGAATGATATATACTCATGTTTATGTATAGTAATATTCATATATATATATATATTTAATTCTCTCTCTTTCTCGACCAATAGGAGATATATAATACTTAGATACATATCTCTTAATATATTTGCCTCGGAGTTTGATTCAGAACTTTGTGGTTGGGGATTTTAAAACAGCTGTGAGGTTGCTCTTATGTTCCCAAGATCGGTGTTCTGTAGCCTCTGTGATTTACTGATTGAGATAAGGGAGTCCCAACAGTTATAAAATGTACCGCTTGATCGGAGAAGCCTTGGAAATCGCCAGCATGCATTATGTGCTCTCCCGTCTAATTCATAAATCAAAATATAACCCTTTTTTTTATACACATATAGGTGCGTTATCATTTATCAAAATTGAATAATATTGAGCCCAGTGGAGAATGAAAAATAGATTAACCGTAACTTAAGAAAAAAAAATTAAAGATAAAAAAAATTGAATTTTTATATTATGTATATTTTATTTAAATGCAATTGAATTTATCGCGTCAAAATATTTATTTGAATTATATGACAGTAAATATGTTGGCTTAAATTATCATCTGTATATATATATATATATATATATATATATATATATATATATATATATATATATATATATATATATATATTATATATATATATATATATATATATATATATATATATATATATATATATATATATATATATATTATATATATATATATATATATATATATATATATATATATATATATATTTATATATATATATATATATATATAAAGGAATTCAACTGAATAAAACTGGCTTACTGATTATCACAAATTAAATTGGTCCCTATTATTGTCTACAACTGCAGAACAACAACAATTATTATAGGGACAGTTTATTTGAACCGAGTTGATTGAACTACCATCAGATCATGGTGGGAATTTAGAGATGCCGAAGGTATATTGATAAGGATAAGAGTTAGATTTTGAAATTACAGTTTAATAAAGGACTAGTTACCATTACCAACAATTGAGAAGGTTACAATTAGTGAACAAAAACAACAAGTTGAGGATTCACTGTCCTCTTAAGAGTTTTTTAGGCACTCTCATTCAATATCTCATTACTATGGTGAGCATAGCTAATGATTCATTAGTTATCCTCATGATGGTTCATTCAGTGATGATGGTTCATTCATAAGTATTCTTTAGACGAAACAATGTGTCTAAGTACAGAGTTAGATATTGTTATTACAGTTTAATAAAGGACTAATTTTACCACTTGAGAAGGTTACAATTAGCATACAAAAACCACAAGTTGAGGATTCACTGCCCTTTTAAGAGTTGAATCCAGAAGAATGCAATATCTCATCACTATGATGAGGATAACTAATTATAGTTCATTCATAAGTATTCTTTAGACGAAACAATGTGTCTACGTGCAGTACAATACAATGTGTATACGTCCAGTACAGAATACAATGTTTCTACGTCCAGTACAGAATACAATGTTTCTACGTCCAGTACAGAATACAATGTGTCTACGTCCAGTAAAGAATACAATGTGTATACGTCTAGTACAGAATACAATGTTTCTACGTCCAGTACAGAATACAATGTGTCTACGTCCAGTACAGAATACAATGTGTCTACGTCCAGTACAGAATACAATGTGTCTACGCCCAGTAAAGAATACAATGTGTATACGTCTAGTACAGAATACAATGTTTCTACGTCCATTACAGAATACAATGTGTCTACGTCCATTACAGAATACAATGTGTCTACGTCCAGTACAGAATACAATGTGTCTACGTCCAGTACAGAATACAATGTGTCTACGTCCAGTACAGAATACAATGTGTGTACTTTGTGTATTGGCGTTCTCAGTTGTGACATTTAAATATTATATTTTACAATTTAGCTTAAATGTAATGATGTCACATTAGAAATTCAATTTTAAAAATTGATAGAAATATTTTTACAATTCTGTCAAAATTATGTCTCAAACCAAATAAGCTTTGTTACTATTGTTTTTATGTATATGATTTATGAGATGGCTCACAATGTTTATTTTTGAAACGGCATATTGACTCTATCTGGTAAGTTTAAACTGATCTGAAAGTCGATTTGTTAGGAAGCTCAACTGTTGAGTTGAGTTGATCCGGAAAGTTCATTTGGAAAAAAAGGTTTTTGGCGTGGATGTTTAAAACGAAGGAAGGCAGGTATAAAGGAGAAGGACGTACAGCGGACGGGTGAAGAAGTGGACACAACGGACCCCCCTACATAAGCAGCCATCCAGTTAGATGTTGTCTTGCTCGTTTTTTTCTACTCACAACCAAACAGAGGAGGGAGAAGATGCCCCAAGAGGAACCAAACTATCCTAGGAATTCACACTCGGGACCGTCTTTCTTCTTCCACCTTCCAGTCCGGACCCACAAGGGCAAAGAAATCCCCCCTTCCTTACTAAAAAGACAAAAAGGAAACAGAAGACGAAAAAAAAAAAGAAGTAGTTAAGATCCAAACGAGTGATGCCTTAAAAACAAATAGTCTCCAGGTCTGGGTCTGGGGGACCCAAGAAGCTATCGTCCTCAGGATCTAAAGCTGTCCCCAAACCGACTTTGAAATGTAATAGGCTATTAGGAAGAAAGTCAAAAAGAAGGGCGAACAAGTCAAAAACCCATGAACACTTACAAACAAAATAAACCTTGTCACTTTTTCTTTTTGTCATCAATACCACAAAAAACATTGTCTTCAACTATGTTTTTATAAAGAAAAAGGAGGTAATTTAGTTAGAAATATGTCGGTTTTTCCTTAATGACAAAACTCTTCACTGTAATTGATTATGAACAAAAGGTTGTTTTTTCTTCTTCTTCAGAAACGCTTCTACTTTAAAATGCTTGAAATATTTTATTTTGGACAGAAGTTTAACCACAAAATATAGTTACTCTTCATTTTAACGAGCACAGTTTTAATAGAACATCATATTATTACACCGATAACTTAACGATGCCCCATAAAAACATTTACATCTTAGTAAATACCAAGAAATACGAGTATATACATATTTATCTAAATAGAAGATACATATGTATTTAATATTAAATAATATAAACATCCGTACAAAGAAATACTACTATAATTTTACAGATACAATTTTTACTCAACTAATATAAAAAGCTCACGTTTTTTTAAGTACGGTTTTTATTATATAAACAGCTAATCGATACTGTTTTTATTATATAAACAGCTAATCGATACTGTTTTTATTATATTAACAGCTAATCGATACTGTTTTTATTATATTGACAGATAATCGATACTGTTTAATCAGTGTATGTCTCCGTCTTCAAAAATTCCAAGACAGAAATCCGTTTCAGACATCAGGGAACATTTTTGGTCCCATGTTGGTCTGTCTTTCCACGGTGGTTTTGCGAACCAATATGTCTTTAAAACTGCTCATATGATTTTAATGACATTTAGGTGGTATCATAAATAGTCTATTGTTAGTCCCATGTAAGTTTCAACTATCTGCACCCATTTGATTCTTTTCCAAATGCACACAAACATACATTTATTTAAATTTATATCTTCAAAAGTACTCTTCCGGTTTTAAAATATGCTGATGTTTTGTTGAATGTAGCCTACAGGTGGTCTCATAAAATTTTGATAGATTTATAGAACGGAGGGGAATTAAATAAATTTGACAACAATAGGTAGTAAAAGCATAAAATCATTAAAGTATACGAAATAAGACGCGAGGAAGCTATCTGCTGCACTTATTGGCAGATTATTTTGTTATAATTAGTAATTATTAATAAATATTATGTATTAGCTATTAGATACGTTTTTAGGCCTGAAGATGCCCACATATGGGCGAAATATAGCAGAAAAAGAAAATAAAATGTTAAAATACATACTAAATGTTCTTAATAATCATCCCTTCAGAACCTATAGGGATAAGAAAGAAATTTAAAATTAAAGAGATCAAACGAAGAATAAAAAAATCAGACAAAAATGGGATATAAAAGCATAAAGCACATCAGATAATGCTACCAATTATTATTAACTTAAGAGTTACTGACCGGACTCAATTAATTTTTGCTCTGGGATAGAATAACAGAATGAAAGAGCATGCAAAAAAACCTAGAGAGCAAATATGGGAAATAAAAAGAAGTTAAAAAGGATTTTATTAGTAAATAGGTATATACATGTGAAAGAGTATTTATTTTATAATCAAGTTCAACTCGTTACGTTAAAACCCAAAAGGGAATGTGTTTCGGTTCGACAATGCTATGCAGTGGAAAGTATATCGATATTTCAGAGAAGTTGTAAGAGTTTGCTAAATATAATTATTATTTTGGCACTTCTTTAGATTGTTACTCCCCTTATAAAGAAAACAGATGGGAGTAATAATCTAAAGAAGGTGTAGGGAATATTCTTCTTTAGACTGATTCTCATCTTATAAAAACATATAAGTGTGATATTCCTTTGTCCCAAAATACATTGGAATAAATATCCCCTTTGCCGTAATAGTTATTTAGTCAGTCATTTATATTCTATAAAACCATAGGGGAGTAACAATCTAAAGAACAAAAAAATAACGTTACAGATGAAATATTTTGTTACCAATAGTTCAGATGAAAATAAATTTTATCAAGATTCTATGTGCTCTCATTATTACCCTAGCAAAGTGATTACTTAATAAGATATTAAGACCAGATCTAAAAGAAATAAGATCTATTTAAAAAAACCACATCTTTAAAAAACAAATAGAGGTGAGTTAGATTCTTAATAATAGCAAATAGCAGTTGTTTTTTCTTTTAAATTTATTAAACAGTATATCATTAAAGCATTTTGTCTTCAAACGTAAAATTAATAATATTAAAAAAATGCGTGAGATACGAGTTATTAATTAATTTAGTTTAATTTTGATATTATATTTTTTTAAACGGATTCTTTTAATATTACAAAAAGTTTTTACAAGTTAATATTAAAAGAAAGAATTTGTCATGAGGTTAATATCTAAAGCAATCAAGTATTAAATTACATTCTGGTGACTGATCCCTACTTTGTAAAAGACAAGCTTCTCGATAATATAATTCTCAGAGTTCTCGGCGACATTCTAATTGCATAACGTTTTGAATTGAATTACACATTCACATTGTGAGATAGAGCTGTTTTATGATGTTTATTTTTTTTTCTTTTTTCCCTGTCGGTTTTATTTTTTTTTAAAGTATTAGTGAGACGCCAAGAGACAAAAAAAATTGACGCGTCGACAAAAAAGAGAATTCCTTTTTAATACATAAATTTAAAAAACAATTGTAAATTGTTTTTTTTTAAGATGAAAATACGAGATAGAACAATCGTTGCTTTTTATTTAGATTACAGAACTTGTATGTAGGAGTGTCGAGTTAAGTCGGGTTTTAATTTTATTTTTTCAAGCATCTAGATCGTAACTTTTATCAGAAGTATTTACGGCTTATTGTTCGAATTTCTATTTTAAACAATCTTGCAAAAGCCGATTTCAAAGGCAGTATCCTGAGCAAAATTTCTAAAGAATATTGCTCATACTGTGTGAGAATATTAATTATTTTAGACTTAAACGAAAAAAAATATACCGTAGTCTCGCTGATCCGGATTTTATGGGACCGGGCACTGTCGAGATCCACGAAAGTCCGGATTAAACCGAATCAGTTTTAAAATATCTTTAAAACTAGTTTTAGCTAGATAAAACTATTAAAATCGACCATCACCACGTAAAGATCACCATGTAAAGATCGTCATGTAAAGTGCATCATCATGTAAATATTATCATCATGCAAAGACCACCATCCTGCAAAGACCATCATATAAAGACCTCATCAGTTATCATGTAAAGTGACAAGTCGTAGTAGTTTAGTCTTAACTTAGGTCCACTTTTTAAACCTATATACTAATTTAGAATAAAAACCTTACCATCTAATTGATATAAATTTAAAGTTTATTGATAGTACATTATTAGAAAATTATTTGAGATCTGTCATCTGTCTGGATTAACTGGATGTCTAACCTAGAAAGGCCTGGTTTCGCAAGACTCCACCGTATTAATATACGGTCACTAAATCATAACATTCTTTACTTTTAAATTAAATTAGTCGAACTTTATAAAAAAATAAGACAAATGATAAAATATAGAATAAATTCACACGACTCTAAAATAGACTGCCACTTTAACCAGACCAATAATTAACAATTAAATCACATTACCTAATAATTAATCACGACAGACTGGTTTAGTGATAACAATTTTAATCTTTAAACTTCATCTATCACTGAACTGATGTATATAAAACGAGCCCTTAGACCCGTGGCAAAGGGGCTTAATTTTATATTTAAATAAAAAGTAAAACTAAGTAAATTAATTTAGATAAGTTATTATATCTATTTAAAGACCAACAAATCAAAACAAATATTTATTTTTATTGGAATAAATGTGGTTGACTATTTTGGATTTAAATTATTTTAGGGATATTCTCAAAGATAATATTTGCCAAAATTTCCTTTCAATATAGGAATTATAATTTCATCTTAGAGCTATTTGAGTATATGTCACAAAATCTCAAGTTCAAAAACACAATACATACTTAAACAAAAACTGCCAATTAGTGTAACGCCTAGCTTCCTCGCGTACTTTAATGATAACCTATTCTTTTCTTTAACTTATATAATACATCCAGAGTAAAAGGATCAATTAAGTTATTTAAATTTGCGTACGTCGTTAAAATAACTGATAAAATGAATACTTTTTAAGCTATAAGCAATAAAGTTTGTGTGCAGAAATGAAAGTTTAAATTAATATGGGACCAAAAAAAGGTAAGTGATATGGTAATCTATATTTCATCAAAATCGGACAAGTAGTTTTTAAGATATGGTGGTTGCCAAAAATTTTGAACGATAGACAGACCGACAGACACAATACCATCAATGTTCCCAGAAGTCTGAAACGGATTTCTGTCAAAGAATTTTTCAATGCGGAGACATCGATTACTAGGCTTCCGTTATTTTCGTGGGGAAATTTGGAAACAATAACTTTATAATTAGGATCCTACAAAATTAAAAAATAAGAGTACAGTCTAGCCTTTTATTTTATGCTTAAGTTGAAACATTATCAGGTATATTATATAGTTATAGTTAATAACAACAATTTATTACTTGACGGTTCCTCATTCGGCAACAGATATTATGACCGTATTATTTATTTTTAATTATAAAATTAATTATTTTTATTTTCACTCCTTCTTTTGTGGGTGGGAATTGAAAAAATACAATTAAAAGTTATAAATGTTGATCTTAACTAATTTAATTGTTTAAAGACCATTATTAATGAACATAATCATAATACAAAATACATCTCAAAGAAAAACCCAGAGTGTACTAAAATAAAATTAGCTACTAATTACTCTATTTTAATCAGTAATTTGGCAGTGAACGATTAATTATATATGAATTAACTGCCATAAAATAAAGTGGAATAATTTATATGGTAGACAAAGTATAAAATAATATGCATAAAGTTTTTCAAAGTATGTTACAGAAAAATTGGCTTGCTATTTATTGATAAGAAATGGTACTTAATATAAGTCGTACCATAAAGATTCAGTATGGTCTGGGTAACAAATAAAATTACAATACGACAAGATTGTACATGCTGAATTTTAGAAGATGCTCATGTTAAGAATAATTAATTGCCAGTAATACAACATTTCTTTCGAAACCTAATATATTATAGAGTGCATATTATACTATATGTCAAGCTATAAAAACTGTACATCATATATGCTGGGATAAATAAAATGACATATCAAGATTGTATGGTTCCTTTTTTCAGTAAAAAGGACTCATGTTAAGAATATTTCATAATCATGTAAAGTCAAGCTATTAAGATATGATAAGCTAGGTAAGTATAACATAATTACATGACTTCAAAATAGCACAAGCAAGGGTACAGAAGGGTATGTAATAGAAATATGTTACAGGCAAATGTTACCGATGTAAAGTCAAGCTATTAAGATATGATAAGCTAGATAAGTAATATAATTACATGACATCAAAATAGCATAAGCTGGGATACAGAAGGGTGTATAATAGTAATATGTTATAGGCAAATGTTACCGATGTAAAGTCAAGCTATTAAGATATGATAAGCTAGATAAGTAATATAATCAATTACATGACATCAAAATAGCATAAGATAGGGTACAGAAGGGTATATAATAGAAATATGTTATAGGCAAATGTTACCGATGTAAAGTCAAGCTATTAAGATATGATAAGCTAGGTAAGTAACATAATTACATGACATCAAAATAGCACAAGCTAGGGTACAGAAGGGCAAGTTATAATAATATGTTACCAATGTAATTAAAGTCAAACTATTAAGATTTGATAAGCTAGGTAAGTAATATAATTATATGAAATCAAAATAGCATAAGCTAGGGTACAGAGGAGCATGTTGTAGTACACAGGTTGGTTGTTCTGATCAAATTTTTACAAAATAAAAATTATTGTGTGACCGATTAGACTATTAACACCGAATTAAATATTACCAGTATTGATAATTTCTATCTTTGGTTTACCAATGAATTAATCATCTTGAAACCTCATGCTACACATATGAAGCATTGACAAATTGAATGTACGTATTTTAAATTGATTTTTATAATTAATATTAATTACTACTGTATAAATACACCATTATTATTATTATTTATTAATTTTTTTTTTCATTTTATAAGTGTGACAAAGACAAAGTAAATAAATAATAGTTATAATTCTCTTGACGTACATACATTTATAAAAATTAAACAAAAAAATACTTAAATTTTAAATTTCTTTCTATTATATTACGTATCTTTATAATTATATATTTTATAGAACAGAATATTAAATTGTAGGCATCAAAATTATGTTTTTTAATTTCTCGTATAACATAATTATTTTTTCATTATAATTTTTGTTAAAAGTTTTCGATAATAATTTTTATTATACATATATATTTTTTTTAATTTTTCGAAGCCCTCAAGACATATTTGATTGTACGTAAGGTTGTCAAAAGTTAGGGAGATAAATTGAGGATAATATTAAGTATTCTTTTTTTAATGCTGTTATACTGTGATCGGTGCGTAGCCTTAGGCTATCTAGGGGCCCTGTCCCGCGTTCCATATTTTTTTATTTATAGTCTTGGACCATTCGCTGTAATTTTATACACTTAAGTCCGTTCAACGGAAAATCTTCCTTTTTTTAATATTATTTTTTTACCGAAAAAATAGTTTAAAAAAAAATTAATCCATAATTTTTACAAGCATACTCCAAAAACTTGAAACATCAAAAAATCCCCTCTTGTCCTTTTTTCTGTTGGGTTATACTCATAATAAAATACTATTTGGCGTGTTTGCGATCCTTTATAATTAAGTACATTTAAAGAAAAAAAAAAATGATAATGTCTTTTTTTAACATTTTTTTGGATTAAAAATTAAATGAATGCATTTTTTATTTTATTAGCCTTTCTTTATTTCGCTTTTTTGTGTACGTAAAGTAAGTGTTTTCTATTATAGTTAATATTTCATAATCTAGTTTAGACCTTTTTTTTTTTTTTTAATCAGTAACTTCCTGATGGATTATAAAATTCAACCGTTTATGTAAAAGATGAATCTATTAACGATTTCTCTAACAACCATAATATAGTTGCATTTTGTACATGGTTCACAATTCTTAAGAATTGAAACTTTAAAATAAATAATTCTGAAGGAAAGAAATTATAGTAAATTTAAATATTTTTCTCTAGTAAAATTATTGTCCTTATTTTGTAAAAGCTGCAGAAGAAATGTGATATGTTTGAATTTCTTTTACTTTCCTTATAAGCGTAGTATATATATATATATATATATATATATATATATATATATATATATATATATATATATATATATATATATATATAATGGCGTAATGGCCACAGGTCCTTTGAAACATATTTACTACGTAGTACAGTAACTTTGAAAGGTATTTACTACTACGTAGTCCTTTCTGTACTGACGTAGCACCTGACGTAATGGCCACAGGACCTTTGAAACGTACTTACTACGTAGTACAGTAACTTTGAAAGGTATTTACTACTACGTAGTCCTTCTGTACTGCCGTAGCACCTGACGTAATGGCCACAGTACCTTTGAAACGTATTTAATCTGAAGTAATCGAGACCTACTTATGACAAACCACTTGTGTCTCTCTTGATGGTCTCCAACATCATATAAACTTTCTTTCACATTTTAGGTTTCTGTACGAAATACAAAAGAAACCTTATATTTAGGTTCTGTCTGTCTGTCCGTTGGCATATTTCAATTCACAAACTACTATAGCTATAGGAACATGAAATTCGGCACAGAGGTGCATTTTGGCATTTGTGACAACTGTACACTTTTTGGAGTTTTCACACTTAATATTTCCAAGATGGCGGCCAACAAGGCGGGCTACTTAAAAAAAAGGTTTTAGTCACCATGACATGTTATACATCAATTTAAAGATCTTGAAATGTAGAAAAAGAAATGCAACCATTAAAATTTTACACTCAATAATTATAACTTAATCGTATAGAAACCGGCGATTTTCGCCTCACGTACTTACGTGAAGCGCGCCTTACTCTAGTTCTTCTTAATGTGGCACTGATGATGGACTTATAAAGATGGAAATTATTAAGAATTATTTTACGTGGAGCGACAGTTTCTTTGAATGTATATAGCAAAACACTCGCTTCTTTGGTTTGTCAGTAAACTGATCGATTATGGTTCTTAAATATATATATGTATATATTACTAATCTGAACAAGCCTTAACAGAAATAAAAACGGTTTTAAATTTAAATAAAAAAAAATAACTAAATTTAAAAAAAGAAAATCGTTTTTAGTCGAACATTAGCCTTATCTTAGTGTTCATTATTGATAAACTGAGAAAATTTGTGTCCAAACAGTACTTAAAACCGATATAATTTAATATAAATACTAAACTACCCCTTATCAGTCATTTTAATCTCTGTAAATATATTTCGACTTCACAACTCGAACTATTAAATTTTACTATTAACTTAAATTTCACGAAATCGACAAAACAAAAAACAACCACTTTGGCTTATTTCCAAAGCTTATAAATATATCCAGTTACTAATCCTTATCTCTCCTTTATCTAATACTGCAACATCCAAAACTAAAAGCAATTAAAAAATTATTTTATGTTCAACATTAAATTTAATGTGTAAAAGTTTCGTGTTAATAAATATTTTAAAAATGCTAATTTTTATGTATAAGATTAAATTTCTTTTAAATAAAAAAAAATTAAAAAAATTGTTTTACTTTAATTTTTATTAAATTAAAAAAAAAATAAAACAATTTTTTCTTTTTACGGCCAAACCACATGTCAACTGATTGTAGCTTACTGTTAACTTATGACATCAGATTACTATTTTTTATAGATAATAATTATAATAATATATATACTGATAGATACTGGAAATTTTGCAAATAATTAACTCATTTAGGTTCGATTTATATATTCTTTCAATTCCTACTTGTTTAAAAAATTTAACATTTCACACATATGAAAATATTGAATTATAGGTATATATTTTTATTATTACTTTTTTTGGGGGGGGGGGGTAGTCCCGTTCAACATCCTAGGTCATTATAGGACAGGGATTATCCGTCCATTTTACACATCTTCTCGGTGATATCATCAGTGTGAAACATGTCTAACCTCTCTGGGATTCGAACTCACAGTAGGGGTTTAGACCTTGGTTTCAGAGTCGAGAGCACTAATCACTAATATTATAAAAAAATCTCTTTAATAATATTAACTTTTTCATATTTTACACGCTTCATATAAACATAAAAATATTAATTTATATCAATTTTTAAGTGTGTGTATAAATTTATACACATATAATTCACACACACACAAATATATATATATATTATGTATAAAAGAAATCCAAATTTATACTTGCGGAAAGATGTTGGCGCGATATTTATATAAAAAGTAAGTAGAAATAAAAATGACCGACATAAAAAGCTAAAGCGGTTGCTTTCAAGTTATAAATGCATTTTGGTGACGTTGGAATGCTGACTTGGACCGCTTTTTTAAATTGAAACATTGTTGAACGCTTTAACTTTGACTACACCACCTACTTTATATCCAATACTTACATTTTAAACATACACTTTTATATAAACCGTTGCCACTATTTTACTTGAAAATATTAATCAAATATTATGTATACCATTATAAATTCATGATGTGTTACATTGCTTATTAGTAATTACAAATGCTTTCGATTCTTTACTAAAATATAATTTAATGCTAAAATATAACAAGATATGAAGTGAGTTTTATGTTAAAATTTCCTATTTTGGTATGATGTAGCTTAGGCTAGAAGTATAGAAATGGAAAAGTAGACAAATATAACATAAATATGATTAAAGTTATTTTTGTAAATTGATCAACATTGTATAATTAGGGTTTAATTAATGTTATTTCTGTAAATTGATCAAAAATGTATAATTTATGGACACTTTTATTGGAAAAACAGTAGGTATATAATATAGGCTCTACATGAATATCATAAATATGATACTCCACTAATTGGAACAACACTATATATAAACAATTACCATCCTATTTCTTTGTTATCCAATATAGCTAAAATAATTGAAAAAAAAATAAATAGTAAAAAAGTAACTTTTTAATTATCTAGAAAATAATAATATTATAATAAACAATCAATTTGGAATTAAAAAAGGAATTAGAACCAAAGGTACAATTTCAGTCATTTATAAAGATATATATAAATATATAAAGTATTAGACAACAGCCAAGATCCTTTAGCAGTATTTCTGGGTATAGCTAAAACGTTTGACTCAGTTCCACACCACTTGCATACCAATAACAGTTGCATTAAATAAAGTAGGTATAACTGACATGCTTCAAATCATATCTGCGCAATAGAGAACGCTGCACTAAAATATATTAATCTATTAGCGATGTTGAAACCTCTAAATTTTCCAAACCACAGGGAACTGTCCTCGGCCCAATTTTTTTTTTTTCATTTATGTTGCTCGATTCTGTTGCCTGGAAAGTAACGGTAAAATTTGCTCGTTCGTTGATGATAGTGATATTGTAGCGCTATTCATTGGTAGGAATTGGAATGATACATTATCTGAATGGATGAAAAGAAATAGCTTATTGTTGAATACTATCAAATCACAACATATTATTACTTTTTCATTAAATAAAACAGGGCAGCCAAAAGAAACAAAACTGACAATACACAAACATGATTGTGGAAAAAAACAAGCAACGCTGTAGGTGTAATCGTCAACAGCATGTTTATCAAACCAAGATATCTCAGAGTAACAATTGACTACAATATAAAATGGACACATCATATAAAATATTGATCAGCAGCAAATTAAGAAAAATAATATACATTTTCTTGAGTTTGAGGGATATCTGTTAAAAGACGTTATGGCTCAAATTGAACATAACTAGGGGACAGGAAGTCAGACACAGGAACTACTTGCACTACCTAGATCTCGAACAACAGCAACTAAAAACACCTAAATCTCGAACAACAGCAACTAAACACTGGACACAGATAGCACCTAAACTATACAACAAACTTCCTCAAAATTTAATATCAATTTAACAATACAACTCTTTCAAAAGATAACCAAAATTAAATAATTAATAAATTAATGTCATGGTTTTTTTTTTAAATTTTTGTATACTTTAATTAAACCCTCTTAATTCTTCACTGAATTTAAGTTCTAAATAATTTACGGACTCCTCTGAGCGTAGTTATCTTATATATATATATATATATATATATATATATATATATATATATATATATATATATATATATATATATATATATTTATATATATACATATATACAGTATGTCCCAGGATCGACTTGACGATACGTGGAGTGACCTAAAAATTTCATTTTTCGACAAAAAGTCATTCTTGACCATCCCTCCTGCATGTCTTAAAATGAAGATGTATGGCATTAAAAATTTTGTTCCATGTAACCTGTTCCCAAAAATTATGATTTTTTAAAATCGCACAAGAGGGAACTGGTCTAAATTTTAATTTTATTAAAAAAAGTCATTCGTTATAAAAAATTATATTTTTCAAAATAAGAAAGAATATAAAAAAAAATCATAATCGTATTTCACCTCCCCCCTTCCCCCCTCCCTTACTTATTATTAATAGTGAGGTAAGCGGGTAGGAGGGGTGAGGGGGGGGGGGGTGAAATTCAAATTATTGTTTTTTTTGTATATTCTTTCTTATTTAGAAAAATATAATTTTTTATAACGAATGACTTTTTTTAATAAAATTAAAATTTAGACCAGTTCCCTCTTGTGCGATTTTAAAAAATCATAATTTTTGGGAAAAGGTTACATGGAACAAAATTTTTAATGCCATACATCTTCATTTAAAGACATGCAGGAGGGATGATCAAGAATGACTTTTTGTCGAAAAATGAAATTTTTAGGTCACTCCACGTATCGTCAAGTCGATCCTGGGACATACTGTATATATATATATATATATATATATATATATATATATATATATATATATATATATATATATATATATATATATATATTATTCGTTATAAATAACACACTAGAAGCAAAGCACATATAATCCAGCTAGTTATTGTATAAAGACAGTTGCTTTGTTTGTTTGTGTCGATGAGGATGTTAATCTCTTAATAGTAAACTATTGTACAAATCTGAATATTGTGAGTGTATCTAAATAATAAGTTCCTTGGTTTTTCGGGATAATCATATAATATGTATTAGGTACATTTTCTTATATAGAAAGAGCTTAGATGAGATGATCAATTTAAAAGTTTTCTTCTAGACTTTGTTACATCCCCCCTCCAATCTTCTTTCTTGCCGGTATGATTCATCATTTTGTTTACGTCTACTGAGTACATTTTAAATGACAAACTCGTGCTTGTAAAAAGTGACAAAACTCAAAAATTAATATTGTTATAATGACATAAATTTGGGAAAAAGCTCTTCGTAATGTTTTTGATTTTCTGGATATATTCTAAAACCCATATCACTATAGTGTTTATTCTTAGTTAATAAATATATTACAAAAGTTATAAAATGTTAAAAATTATAATAAACTCACAAGCGTATAATATACTTATTTAAAAACTCGAATTTGCTAATTGAAAACTACAAAATCTAGCACAACTAATAAAACTTATAGGTATAACAGATGGGTATAAGAGATAGGCATGTAAGATGACAGGCTTAGGCATGAGCTGTAAACCACGGAGTTATTTAGTTAGTTATAAAATATAAAGTTATAGTTACGATAATTTAAAATTCAAAGTCTTAATTATCGCTTTCCACTCTGAGGTATGCAAAAGTCTATAATTCCCTCCATTAACAATAACCTAATGCACATTATTTTCAAATTGATGCAAATAAAAATAATAAGGGGTTATTGTAAACCTTCATTACATTAAGATGTCAGGAGGTAAGGATTTTAAATTCATAATTATTATTTAATTATTAGCTAATTATTATCAATTAGCTCACCTGAAATAAAGTTTTAGGCTTGAAACTTCTAAGCGATACCAATAGTGACAGTCAAATAGGTACCCTGGAACAAAAAAAAAAAAAAAAAATTAATTTGATAATATAATATTTAATACATATGTAAATAGGAGATTTTTATATGCAACTATTTTATATAGATTCTTAAAGATGCATTTTGTATAAAAATTGTAAAACGGTAAAACATCTTATGAATAGGAAACAAAAATTACTGGGGAAGATCGAAATCTTATTTAAAAAAAAATGTATTCGTTTTACGTTGTCTTAATGCAGGAAAACAGGCACTTCTTTAGATTATTACTCTCCTTATAAAAAATACGTGTGGTGTCGCGGGACACCCGGTAGGAACGAAGTTCCTTACATTTTTCATTAAATATAAATTAAAAAATCACACTGCTAAGTACGTATTACGTATACATTGCTAACTACTTATACATGGTGGAGTTAGAAAAGAGACAAATTAAAAGTAACGAACTGTTTGTACCTGGCAGAGTTAAGGCAAAATTAAATGAAAATCGTTATTTGTATAATTAAAGCAAGCGTCTTACTATAAATATATATTAAATATAAGAAAAAAGTTGATCATGACGAGTTTATAGTGAAAGAGTATGTTTGTTAAAGGAGTTTGGATTGAAATAGGACTGTTTTCGTTTTCTATCTACCCGGCCAATTAATTTAAAATATTATAAAATATATCTCTTCCCTACTCTACAGCTTCTGCTTGTATCAGGGTGAAATTTTACATGATTATATTTTATTTATTTACAAAACAAAGTGAGATTTTTGACATATATAACACAAATAATCAAAACAAGTCAAGCAACAGGCTTCCGGCAACGCTTGGGCGGATAACGTTTTCCGACGAACTCAGCCTGGGCATTGGCAAAATGAACATGTGTACCAAATTTCATCTAACTCGGTGAGCTTTTACTCAAGTTATCGTCATCTGTAGATTTCGTGACGGATTTTGCGTGACGGTGATTTTGTGACGGTGATTTTGGTCGTTTTTTGGGATTCACTCCCGGGCTCCAGAACGTGCCATAAGGAAAAAACATAGGGAGTAACAATCTAATGAGAGTGTTCGGAATGATCTTCTTTAGACTGTTACTCCCCTTATAAAAACAGAAGTGTGATATTGCTTTGTCCCAAAGTAAATTGGATTAAACTTCCCTTTGTCTTAATAGTATTTAGTCGGTCATTTATATTTTTAAAAAAACTTAGGGGAGTAACAATCTAAAGAAGTACCGAAAAACATTTATGTAACACATGCTATTTATTAATTATTGCAGTATTGAAGAAGAACAAAACACAATGACTTTGTTTTAAATTTATTTAATGGTTGCACTTAATTTTTAATAATTCTACTGAGATATAATATTCAATAAATTCAACCCGTAGCCAGTCGCGTAAAATACATTTAAAACTATATTTTGATTATAAGAGGTGATGAAATATTGATTATTTTATTACATTCTTTGTAATCGTCGGTATAAGAAAAAGTTTGATATTAGCAAGGAAATTATTTTAGAGTAATGTGAATAAATATGTTAAAATTAATTGGGATAATAATTTTATAACAAATATAAATGAAACAGAGATAAATGAGCGTGTGTATGTGAATAAGTAGGGAAAGAAATGAATTTACAGTACATTATTTAAAGGCTCAATTGGTTTTAAGACGTTATATAATATGGTGGGACCCCCTGCCGAGTTAAACCTGGTTTCCCCATTACAATAATGATATTTTGATTGCAGTTTATATCAGTTTAAATGGACCATTATTAACACTGACAAAAAACCAACTTCACTCGATTTTTACCATTCAAAAAATGTATTATATTTCATTATAAAAAAGCGAAAAGAATAAACGAAAGAAAGAAGAAAAAAAAATGAATGTGTGAACAGTGGTTTAAATTTCATTCAACGATAAATTTAAGAGAAAAAAAAGGAACAAAAGTTATTCGCGAATCTCGAAAATATTTCTGAAATTCTCCGGGTTAAGAATTTTAAAAACCCCCTTTTTAGAAAAATAAAAACTGGCAAGTATTCAAAAATCTGATGAGACGTTTTAAAAAGACGGAAAAGGAATAAAATTGCAAAGACACTCCGAAAAAATTATTTAAAGTGAAAGACATGAAGGAGTTTATAGTAAAACATATTCGGTATTCAAAACGGCGACTATTTTTATCGGAGTGACTGGGATTTCGGTAGCGGTTAGAAGATGAAGGTTGATTTATAGGAGAGATGTGGGGCAGATGGTCGAAGAAGTAAGGAAAGGGGAATCCTTAAGGAAGGAGGGGGTCCTGGAACTGGAACCGAGGAGAAAAGAAGAAAGATAACTGGAAGCCAAAGCTCATGACATATTAGGACACTTTGATTAGTGGCCACTGATTTGATTAGTCGACTCCCTATACTGATTAGCTTCGGTCGCCTCAAATACAATCTTCTATTGGACAATAATTAACCAAGAGGTTCCTCTTAATTATTTGAGAACTCCCACGGCGACCGATACCATCCTCGAATCTCGTCATTTATCAGATACCTTCGGCCTGAGAGGCACCCAGTTCCACCGCCGAATAAAAAGGATAGAAAAAGTATTATTTTTTATAAGTAGAAAGACAAACGTTTTTCCTTGTTGTGCCAAGGTCCTTCTGTTGGAGAGGCCAAAAAAATCCGGATCCCTACTAAAACCGAAAACTTCCCGCGGGGGAAAGAATATATAAAAAAATAAATAAAAGAGCCGCGTCCACGACCTTATAGTAGGAGGCAGTTTATCATCCACCAAAAGAGGATGTCCTTTAACGCCTTCCCTAGGATATCTTTTTCGCTGTTGACAGTATAAAGATATATTTTTATAAAAACAAGCTATCCTGCGAGAAATTAAGAATAATTCTTTTCTCTACTTCGTCTACTTCAAAACAGAGAGGTAGTACATTTGTTTCTAAGATTTTTTTTTTCTCCAGCGACAGAAAACAAAAGATACCTGTATCAAGAAACCAGTACATCAAAATTAATTGATACCTTTCAACAGAAAAATAAAACTAATTCCTTTAACTTTATCAGCGGTATATAAAAATATTGTTTGATTTCCGTCTATATATATAATTAGTTGGTTAGAGGGTAAGCTTGACAACATATAAATAGTGAAGAGAAAAGGTTACGGGCAAATGACTTTAATTGACCTCGATATATAAAAAAAAATTATAATAATTTACTTTCTTTTTTTAAAAAAAAAATAAATAAAAGAGGTGTTTAATAGTAGTATGACATGGTAGAGTTCCATTCCCATGTCATTTGTCAATGATTACAAGTTGGAGTTGGTGTTATGTTCAGGTAGGTCTAGCGGTCTAGACCTACTAAATGAGAGTATTGTTGATGAGAAGGGTCTGGCCCCAGACAAGTGTAAAGAAAGGTGTGAAGGTCGTCACAGTGAAGAGCTGTTTCGCCACGCATTCCTCCCCTCGTCCTCTGCAACCAGGGCTTTTTGTGGGTTTCTTCTGCTTGCTTTTTACTGGATTACAGGAGCTCCCTCACAACAACACACAAGTCCATTAATAGCCGCAGCTTCACCATTGTTACCCATCTCCGGAAGGCTTCTCGCGGGTCTCGTATATAAAAAAGTCGGGTCCCTTTTCCTTTTCGAAAGGTTTCGGGGGCCTCTTTTACGATCGGTTGCACCGGTTCCACTCGTGAGCAAGGATCGATCGAAGAAGCGAACTGGAGCAAATCCGAAATAACATCATATCAACCCATTCTTTCATCAACCGTTTCTATATACTGATTTTTCAGTAGCCTATATATACATTTTTAACTGGACTGATAAAATCATATTATTACAAAGTCAGTATGATTTTAAAACAATGTTTGTCTGCATGGTCCTTGATGTCATATTTTATTAATGTCGGATGGACAACTCATCCTTGTTAGTTTCAATTTTAAGTGCCCATAAAGTGCATTTTGAATTGCTGAGGACTTCAAGAGGAAAATTTAAGTATCTCGGTTGGCCTTCGGTGTTGACAGGTCGAGGCTGAGGACCAATGCCTAAAGGTACGGTATCAGGTGAGTCTAAGTAACCTGGTACACCGAGCTGGAGCTGTCAGTTTGACTCATTGACAGGGGATCAAGTACAGCACTGGCTAGCCAGAACGTCCGAGGCGTTTCAATAACCTCCCCGCCTTCAAACCCCTTTTTTCTCCACTCGTCTCTCCCGATGCTCGTCGTAATTGCGAATAACAACCGCATTACCATTCGTGACAATAAACAAATGTTCTTTATTACATTTGGAAGAAGCGCGTCACATAAACATGACATCTAAATGGAGGGCCGCGATTCGAAGCACTTGACGAAGGCAACATACACAAACGGCTTAACCGAGAACTGTGTCATCGGTGAAAAGAAAGTTTTACTAACGGCATCATAATATATAAAAAGTAATAAAACTGTAACCCATTCGACCAAGTGTTACAGAGCTCGTCCTTACAGCCTTTTTATGGCCCATAATAAACAGTTCTTAACCGACCGTACGTATTTTTATGGGTTCGTGCAGATTAATCATAATTTATGGTATTGGGACATTTGATACGAAATTCTTTTTTAGTCGGTAGGAACCTGAATCATATTGAGAGGGTGACAAAATATTTCCGTGACATTTTTAATTTAATTGGGTAGTAAAAATAATGAAGGAATGCGTTTGTTTAATTAATGAAATATCTCTCCTAATTAGATCATAAAAGTTGGAGATTTAAAAAAGTTAAAGTTTCTTTAAAGTGAGAATTAAAGCATGCTTAAAACAATAAGTTACTTTATAACATTACATTTCAATAAAAAGCAACAAAATATTTAGTCATTATTAAATATTTTCTTAATTTAAGTTAATTACTTTATAACATGGTTAAAAATAAACCAGAATATTTACTACTTTTATCTTTTCCAGACGTTGTTCGTCTAGAAAAAACCAATTTTTTTAAAGAAAGTTGAACCATGTTGTTATTACTCATTTTTATAAAATTGAAGGAACAACTTTATTGCACCTGAATCATTAGTGTACAACAAAAACTTTTTAAAAACACCAAAAAAGATGATAAAAATAGAAGTTAAACTAACTGTTGTTGAACCGCGCTTAAGGAATGTTGGGCTCTTAAGAAAAAAACTAAATTAATTGGACATTGGGCTCATTATACTAATCTATGTACAAAACTTCTTTCTTAGTGTACCTATGTTAGATTTTAGTGTGTTTGTAAGAGTGTGTTATGTCTGTGTGAGCCGGTCTGGTTGTGTTTAAGTGTTTGTACGGTGTGCATGAGATTACAGAACAATTCATGCATATGAAGGTCTATATAAGGGGTTATTAGGAAATGCCTGGAGGCGACAACTTGAGGTACACTGGCCTTTATCGACAACACACAAGACAGACTCGGCTTGCCTTACAACTAGAAGGCAAGAAGGCAACCTTCTATAACACAGGTACACAAACAACTGAGAACAAAGATTCACCTCTTGTACTACCTTTTGATAATACACCTTTTACAACGTAACTATCAAAATTATCACTTATTAGTGACCAAATTGGACCATTTGCATTTAAGCAATTGACTGATATTTCTTGATTCAATCAATGATTGAAATACAACCAAAATAAAAGAATTACTAATGAAACAGTCAAAGAAATCATTGCATTTAGAATTGATTGTCGGTTGTTTTCTAAATTATAAGTGACATGATTGTAGAGTATACTTAGCTGTGAGAGTTAAAAGGTTTAGTAGTCATCAGGTATAACTAGTCGGTAAGTATTTTAATTAATACAGTTCTTTCACTGAAATAAATCTCTGACTGACGTGACGAGAAAGTTACAGTAAGATGGAGTTTACTGTTTGGCTTTTTATTTAGGAACCAGATTTTGTAAATAAAACATAGTTAAAATGGAATTTTCAAAATTTAAATAGTTTTTTTCATGGGGTAAATCGTTGTACTCTAATTAACACATCGATAAATGTTTTTAAAAGAAGCACGAAAGGTAAAAAAATTGGGTGTTCAACTAATATTATATAAATAATCTGCCATTTAGGATGGCAAATAGCTTCCTATAACCGGATGAATGAACAAATAAGACTTCGAAAGCATAAAAATATATTATCTTAACCATTTTTGATCGACGATTGACGTGGCAACTGCACACAAAATCAAAACGCTAATATCACACGACGTTACAAGTTACTACTTGGTCTTCTTGATTGAAGGTCTAAGATTTCTCTTAACAAAAAGCTTCGTATTTATAATGTAACTCTAAAACCAGCTTGGAAGTATGGTCTAGAAGTGTGGGGCAGCTCCAAATCCTTCCAACTCCCTTCGTCTCCAAATCCTGCAGTCAAAATCCTTAGAAAAATAACCTAGCTCCTTACTATGTTTCAAACCTAGCTCCTTACTATGTTTCAAACCTAGCTCCTTACTATGTTTCAAACCTAGCTCCTTACTATGTTTCTAACCTAACTCCTTACTATGTTTCTAACCACCTCCTTACTATATGTTTCTAACCTAGCTCCTTACTATGTTTCTAACCTAGCTCCTTACTATTCTAACCTTACTCTCCATGAAGATTTGGAAGTGCCCTTCGTCCAAAATCTAACCGTATCCGGATATAGAAAATTCCATGAATCCATATCCCATACCATCCTAATCCTCTTGTACAACTCTTGTCATCTCAGTTCATCCCAAGCAACTCACCAAGACGTTTGAAGAGGTGGCTTAGAGATCTTTTATCTTAAAATATATCTTTGACCCTTATATTATATTACCAGATTATAATTATTTAAACAATAAATTTCTATTATCTATTTCTAAACTTTTATAATAAGTAATATTCCACTTTAATATCCACAATATTCACTAGTTATCCTGTATTAGTTATCTTATAGTTCCATTAGTTATCTTGTATTATAATTATTTTACAATATTTACTGCTAACGAAGGGTAGTCACTGGACTTCTCTTTTTCCATGTCTTTCCTGTCACATAACCTATTAATTATCACTATCACTTGTTACAATTTAAATTAGTAGTTGTATAAACCAATAAAAAACAAAAACAATAATAATAATAAAATATAAGGACCATCGACACTCAAAAAACTAACACTACATCACTCGAAGATATACAAGTTACTGCTCGGTCTTCTTGATCTTAGGTCTAAGATTTCTCTTAACAACAAGCTTCGAATTATACTGTAATTCACAAATTTCATAGCAAATTAAAAGTAGACAAAAATATAACATAACATAATAAAAAGGCACTTCTTTAGATTGTTACTCTCCTTATAAAAAACAGAGGGGAGTAACAATCTAAAGAAGTTGTAGGGAATGCTCTTCTTTTGGCTGTTACTCCCTTTATAAAAACAGAAATGTGATATTCCTTTGTCCCAAAGTACATTGGACTAAACATCCCTTTGTCTTAATAGTTATTTAGTTAGTCATTTTATAATCTAAAAATCATAGGGGAGTAACAATTTAAAGAAGTACCATACAATGTATCTAACATTTAATTATTTCAAAGAACATTAGATTTCTAGCCACACAGCAACTATATTGTTTAGTGGTAATAAAACTTTTAATGTAATTTGCATTAATTTTTACCGTATTACACCAAAATCATTTAACATTTAGGGACTAATATAAGGTGAAATTTGTCTTCTACTATGGTATTTGATGAGAAGTAATATTAATTACGAAGTGCGAGTAAAGCTAAAAACGTTAGTATAAGTGTTAAGGCTTGTAAGGTGAGCTGTAACAAGTCAATTGGATGAGAGAATGGTTTAGAGGGTGAGTTTTACTTGTATATATATATGTTAGTAAGACAAGATTAATGATTATCAGATGATAGACACAGTATAGCGACTAGGAAGTCTTTCCTTTTACTTCATATTCAATACGTCAACCTCTTCACCTACTAACTTCTCTTTACTCTCTTACTTCTCTATATCATACTATCTCTTACTTTATTAAACAAACTACATACTTAATAAGGCACTTCTTTAGACTGTTACTCCCCTTATAATAAAAAGAGGATAGTAACAATCTAAAGAAGGTGCACTGAATGTTCTTCTTTAGACTGTTACTCTCTTTATAAAACAGAAGTGGGATATTCCTTTGTCCTAAAGTACATTAGACTAACTAAACATCCCATTGTCTTAATTTAATCAGTCATTTATATTCTAAAAATTATAGGGGAGTAACAATCTAAAGAAGTACCCTTAATAATACTAAGTACTAAGTAAAGTACCAGTAAGTATAATATGGATGAAAATTAAATTGGTTATTTTTTAACTCAATTTTTTAAAAAATAACGCATACTTTATAATAATCCGTCAATTAATGTGGCACATAGCTTCCTCACGTCCTTTCACATACTTTACTTTTGTTTTGTTTTAATGACACATTATTGTCTAGTTTATTTTATTACTCTTCTTTTATTTTAAATAGGTCAAAATTGTTTTGATTTTTCTTATACAGAAATATATCAATTTATCAATATTCTAAATTGCGCATGCGATTGAAAAGAATCTGATTATCTGCAGGCTTTTTTCAGTAAAACCATACAAATTTTTATTAAAAATCAGATATAAGTACTTTTGAAGATGCACATGTGAAAGAGAAACAAATGGACGCAGAAGGTTAAAACTTATATGGGATCAAAAATGGGCTAAATGACCTAGGCTATGACTTATCATCTATATTTTGTTTTTAAATTTGACGAGTAGTTGTTAAGGTATGTTGGTTCTCCAAAATTGTCGACGGACCGACAGACAGACCTAAAATGTTTCCTGATGTCTAAAACGGATTTCTGTCTTGGAATTTTTTGAAATCGGAGTCATAAATGTTGGCTCTTTACAACTTTCACATATAGGTTGGTAACTATAGGTTATAAAACATATTTTCTTTATTTTATTTCTGTTTACTATTAGTTTTTTGTTTGGCCATGTTAATTGCTTGGTTTGGTTAGCCTGCTTGTTTGTGTTTGTTAGTTTTAATTATTATGTAAGTTTTTACTTAGTTCGAAATTTTTTCTTGATCTTAAGGCTCTGATGATGGCCTTTTGAAGGCTGAAAGCTGCTTTGTTATTAAAGTATTTTACTTCACGTGGAGAGATAGTTTGTTTTATTTCTTTCACAACTTTAAAACTTAACTTCTTTAAAATAAAAATAGACTGCCAATTAGTGTGGCACATACCTTCCTCGCATCCTACCCACGTACTTTATTGATTTTATGCTTTTACAAGCCATTAATATTTAATTGGTTTAATTGTTTCCCCTGTTTTTTTTAATCAGTCAAAATTGTTTTGATTTATTACACGAATTAAAGTAACAATTTAGCAAAAGTTAAAGAGTGCAGATGGTTCATATTAATCTGGGGCTATATGCGGGTTACATTCGATAAACTATATAAGTTTCATTCTAATCAGATAAGTACTCTTGAAGCTATAGGTGTAAATAAATGTATGTTTGTGTGCGCATGTGGATGAGAAACAAATAGGCGCATAAGGTTGAAACCAACAATGGGCTAATTATGACCTACCACCTAAAATTCATTTAAATTGGACGTTTAGTTTTTAAGATATGTTGGTTCACAAAAATTGAACGACAGACCGACAGGCAGACACGGAACCAAAAATATTCCCTGATGTCTGAAACGGATTTCTGTCTTGGGAATTTTCGAAATTGGAGACCTAAATATTTTTCTTTCTTCACATAGCTCACATAGCTTCCGTAACCTTCAGTAAGCTCGGAAGCAATATAAAAACCAAGAACAAATATTAAAATTTAGAACGGTTTTCAGGACCAATAGTTAAATAAAATACTGTGAACCTTTTTCGTTCGTCACTTACACAACATTAATTGATTAACTACTAAGACATTTTTAATGATCTGACAGATTTGTTAGTCTGAATGGAAAAGTCGAGAATGAAATTATTTGAGTGCTCATAAGTAAGTATTAGTTGAATTATAAGAAGAATGCTGAAAAAATCATTCTATATTTGTAACTGCATTATAAATTACTGAACTACTTATTACTGGAGCCATATCCGCGGAAGAGTCCATATAAGATTTATATTAGAGCACAAAACTGTAATTTTACATTTCTATTTGTAAAACTACCTAATCTGTGAATTCTACACTTAGCTGTAATGTTTTAGTCGGTTAGTATACACAGTTATAAGACTCAGTGGTGTAGCTAGGGGAGTATAAGGGGGGCAGCTGAAAGCAAATCCTAGCTACAGGGAAGTCTAAGCTAGGGTGTACTACAGGCAAACCTAGATAGGGAGTACAGGCAAACCCTAGCTAGCTAAGGTGTAGCTAGGGTTTACTTTCAGCTGCCTTGCATCACCTAGCTACACCTCTGATTGGACTTAAACAACTAATGATGCTATAAATTTAGGGGCACTGCCAAGAAAAACGAATTTAAATAGGTATTTAATTATCATTTTCTCGGATTGTCATTTTCTCGGAAAAAATCCAGTTTCCAAAATCTCGATGGAAATATATCTGAGGTAGCTGAAAATCAAAAACGAAATGTAAACAATTATCTACCAAAAACTCTACAAATAATTTAATAATAAATTAATTGAACTAAATATTGCGGGATTAAATTCAGTATCACTTAGTACATAAAAAAGTTTTTGTTTTCGAGTTTGTCTGACCGATTTTTTTATATTATTTTAAAAACTATATATTTTATTTAACATAATTATTTTTAATAATTTTATTTAACAAAAAAAATATAATCTATAAAAAGAAAAATCTACATAAGGAAATTTTAATAATAAAATGGATGTACATTTATAGTTAGAATTTATTCATCAAATAAATGTACATTATATATTTGTAATCTATTATAAAGTTTATTCACCTTAAAATGAATCCATTTAATGGTGTAATATAATTTTTAAAAATTCCCTAGCAATCTTCTAAAATATCATTAGAAATATTTAAATACACACTTCTGATTCTAACTACATAATTAAATGTATTATTAAATAAAATAAACTCGTAAATAAAAATCTATCTTAATAAAATATTTACATATTTCTCAATTATTCCCAGTTTTCACTTATTTCTGTAACACTTTTTTCATCCCTGTCTCCTAAATACATTTTATTCAGCGATTTTTTTCCACTATTTAAGTCTTGTCTTTCTTATTTCTTTTAACAAAAACAGTATTAAAACCCGTAAAATTATCTTGCATTTATATTCCCCTGTTTAAGATATGTTCGTACACACTAAAACATCGAAATACATTATATCTAAAGAATAGCGCGTGCGCGTGCATACCTGTTGAATATGAAAGGAGTTTTTATATTTGAGAATTTTATATACCAACTATATTTATTTTATTTTATTTTTCTTGGCACCTTTAACTAAGAACTATATAAGAAGTTTTTTTTTTTTGAACTCTGAATATTGAATGCTATCTTTATTTTTATATTATACAGTTTATTATCCTTTTCTTTTTTTCTGTTCGATCTCATTCATTCCAATGTATTATTTTTATGTGTTAATTTTCTAAGATTTTTTGACCAGTATGTATTAAAGTCAAAAACGACTTAAGAATTTTTAGAATGACGCTAATCCTACTTCGCTTTCTTTATAATAAAGGTAAAATGAAAAGCTTTATTTTATTGTTTATTTCTCGCCTTTGATTGACATTTTATTTTATATATTATTATTACTTGATTAATTCTTTTTTACTCTTCTGTAAAAAAAAAAAAAATAAATAAATAATAATAATAATAATAATATTAAAATTACTAAATTAAAATTATCTTAAATTTAATTGTTAGAATAGTTAATAAAAGTTTAATATGGTGTTTTGGATTAAGATTGTGTGTAAGTATTTTATTTTGTCTTTCATGTTACATACAAAAATGATAGTTACTTTGAATAATCTCTTTATTGGTTTTAATTCATAATTTATTTTAGTATTTTATGCACAATAAAAATTGTAGCATAAAATTAAATAAAATATTTACTGGCACAGCCATCTAGTATAATAATAAAAATATGACAGGTAATTATGTAAATTGTTAGTTGGCCTTAAACTTCCATTTTACTACGTTTTATTAGCTTGCTTTCTTGTTTGTTAGTTTGTCCGGTACAAATCTGGCAATCGATTTCTAACTAACTTCTCGAATAGCTAGACATTTGAAACTTTTAGCAATGCTCAGAACACGATGAATAATGCATTATTTTAATACTTTTAGACATCTTTCAGCAGAATTTAATTGGTTTTTAGCAAATTTTGCTGTATGGAAAGTTATTTTATTTGTTTTGCCATGTCCCATATTTACGCAATCTTCATTTTGACGGGTTTCAAATTTGTGATTTTTATAAATAGATATAGACATTGAATGACAGCAAAACAGGAAATATATCGATTATATTATTTATCGATTATATTATTTATATTATTTCAGATATATCGATGGCATGCTTTAGATATTTGGTGTTAGGGAGATCCGTTGTACAAAGATTTGTCCTTTTATTGGTTTAAGATCAGCTCTCTAGATGGTTGTCATTTATGTGGAGTAAATTAATTCGGAACTATTTTTTTTTTTTTTTTTCACTAACATTATATAACAATAACAATTATATTATCAACATTACATACGATTCAACAGAAAATTCAAAAACGTAGTATATAAAAAATTATTTTTATCTTGAAATTATTTAAATCGGAAAAAGCAAGTTCCAAATGCATTATTTCATTTTGTCTCTACTTGTAGAATAATCGGAAAACGCATGAACATAATGTTCTACAAAATGTTCAAGATAGATATGAAAGAAACACTTTCGACTACGATAATGACACAATGATAATACTGATTTAATAACGTAATAACCCATTAAATTAATCTTTTGCTAACAATACACAGGTCTGACTCGTGTTTTTTAACAGGTGAATAATTTTTTAATTCAATTAGGTTTTTTTGCCAAAATGTAAATTACTTATTTTATATCGTTAATATATATTTGATTATCAAAAATAGTCGTTCTTGAAGCATTGTTAGCTACTTTTAAGTGGTTATGGGCCCAGCACGCTTCTACAGCGCAAGTTGGATATTATATAATTTTTTAAACTAATAGTTATAATAAATGATAAAGATTTATTTATGAATTGATATTTTTATTATATAAAAATACATATACACACAATATATATATATATATAATATATATATATATATATATATATATATATATATATATATATATATATATATATATATATATATATATATGTATGTATAACAGAGAAATTTATATACATTTTTTTATTCATATAAATCACAAATTTTAAAGGAAAAAAAGCCATTATGACCACCTGTCCTTTTGTCATGAGATTTTTTTTTTTCTTTTCATTTGGACTTCTCCATCGTTACAGATGCGAACAAGAAAAAAATATGAAAAAAAAAGTAAATAAAAACCTCAAAAAAATAATTTTTACTCAAAATAAGAATTTAACAATAACCATAAATTATGGTACAAGTTTAAGGAATAAATACTTGGAGTGGGGGGAATAAAAGCCGGAGGAGTTTTGCGGGGGTCCCGAGGTTTGTGTGGAACAGGACCGGAAACCAAAAAAGACGGAGAACAAACTCTCAGCGGTGTTAAATACTTGGACTCCCAATCTAACAACAACCCGAAATAAAATAACTTTTGAAATTATTTATACAGAAATATCTGACACGAAACCATAAATATTATATTTCATAACAAAATAATTATACCAAATACTAATCAATATTTTATACAGATGTTTATTTTTATTTATTTTTCCTCCTTCTTTTATATGTATATATAAACACAGCAATATATATATATATATATATATATATATATATATATATATATATATATATATATATATATATATATATATATATATATATATATATATAATTTAGTAATACATTTATATATTGCTCCATATATATTAATAAAACTGACTTATTCAACTGTAACTTGTTACTTTTAAATATTATTATACATATAACTGTCTTATTTAGGTATAATTTAATATACAACAATGAAAGTCTTTATTTAGATTTAAAATTAATATATTACCTTTATACCACAATACAATATTAATGAAACTGACAACTAAAGTTATTTTAACACTAAAAACAGTTACCACCTTTTGTAAAAAGTTATATATATATATATATACATATATATATATATATATATATATATATATATATATATATATATATATATATATATATATATATATATATATATGAAGTCGGGATTGAGAAGTTATCTTCACTAAACGTAGAGCCGATTTATTTTTATAGAATTTAGGACTGTTTTAATTAATTTAACACTTTATATAAAAACTACACATACAAATAAATAAATATTGAGTGAGTTTTAATAAACCTCATACAATACTGTAAATAAATATTTCATAACACTAATAATCTTTTATCTTTGGTGGAGAGAGAGTCACAGATGCATGGGGCATGGATCCTGAATTATAATTTTTGCCTCTAATAATTTTTATAAAAGAGGCTCGAGATATTAAAGGCGTTAGTTAATTTTTTTTGCTTATCATAAGTAACCTTATGTTATATCCTTTCTATGGGTTCTAAATTGATTCAAAAGCTGGGATTTACAGAATGTGAGCTATAGTCAACAAGCGGAGAAGAAAATATACTCCTTTTTTGAAGTGTTATATATAATTTTTTTTATAATATAATCAAGACCACTGTCTAGTGTTCTTGGATTAAAAATATCAATGTAAAATACAATGCTAACACATAAATCACAAAACATTGTCTACGTCAAGACTCAAATTCTCTCGAGGATAATAGCAAAAAAATGTAATACGTTAGTTGCTTGTGTAATTTTAATACGTGAATTATCTATTGGATTAGTGATAAAGAGATGTAAATGCCTGGAAACTAGGGTAAAAGGTTTGAAAATTCCCCAAACGAGTTCCTTTGGGTAATTGTTTTAATAGCTTTGGGTAATTGTTTTAATTGTTTCATAGCATTTCAAATGCTATGAAACATAGCATTTGATGAAATTTGTGTGGAATGTGAATTCTTGATCTATTATTGAGTATCTAATAGTTAATAGACCATAAGGAGAAATCCTTAATTTTTTTACAAATATATTTATAGAGAGCCATAAACTACTAAGTAAATTAAATGTTGTTATGTTTCATAGTGTAATTTGGTGTATACTTAAAAGTTATATTAAGCAAATAAATGTATAACGTTTAAATAAATTGAGTTACACAATTTGTGTGAGTGAGAGACAGCAAGTGATGTGCCACGCAAAATTGGCACAAAGGAAGCTATGTGCCAATGTCCAATGAATGTAGCTAATTGCAGTGAGCAAACATAGTATTTTTACTGCTAAAATGTATTACGTTTTACATCAATATAAAATTTATTTATATGTACATCAACCGATGATATGGTTTAATTAAAAATATATTAAAATCATTGTTAACTACGGGAAACAGACAGAGAAATATTCACTCCAGCGCCGGGATTTAAACCACGGGTCTCCTGTATTAAAAATATATTGTTACCTTTGTTTAAAAAAATTCAGAGGGGGACTAATAATTACTAAAATTCAATATCTCATAGATCCAGCTCAAAAATTAAAATTAAATATTTAACCGTTTGAATTGTGCGTTATGTCTCATGGAAATTTTTTTGTACGTTAAAATTTAGAATTTGTCAACCTAACATTGCAAATATTTCTATTTCCTTTTTAATATAGCGCCATTTAAATAATTCCAAGCTCGCAAGTAAGTGCTAAGAAATAAGTGATGACGTTTTAGCCGGTAATACATTTGGAATTCAACTCCATTCATTTGTCTAAGGAAAGTGTTGGCTTGAATCACCAATGAACTTTTGCAACTGTCTGTGCATGTACTTAGTACTTAGTAAGTTCAGGCTTAATAGAATCATGCTTAACAAATTATTTGGCTAAGGATATAGCTTGTAAAGTATCTTTGTACTTTAGAGCTTCCGAAGTCGTTTATAATAAAGATGTTTAAAATTCATAGAAGTAGTTGGTGAAGGAGTTAAATAATATCTCTTTTATAGGCGATTCTTTACAGATATTTTTTATTTCATGTTATGTTCTAGACTAAGAAAAAAGTTTGGATGTATAATCGACTTGAATCAAATAATTCATTTTTTGATCAATTTTTGTATGAAGTGTTTGGCAGGGCTGATCCACAAATATAAAATTCATTTACATCCGTTCTGTTATAACTGAAAAAACTTATACTCTTTAGTGTTACATTAAAATGTATACTCAATTTCTTAAATCTTCATCATTATTATATGGGAAACTTAAATATACTCTTTAGTGTTACATTAAAATGTACTCAATTTCTTAAATCTTCGTCATTATTATTGCCTCATTATTAAATGGGAAACTTAAATTTACTCTTTAGTGTTACATTAAAATGTACTCAATTTCTTAAATCTTCGATCTAACCTAATTATTTTATGATAAACTTGTATTTCCTCCAATAATGATAAACATAATGGATTATCTCCAAGGCTAAATATATTATAATTAAAATTAATATATTATATTCACTGAAATTTCATCAAATAAATAAAAAATATGAAATGATTATTTTTTATTAAATTATTTTTCTTGAAATGAATCCTTAAATTATGAACAAAGAAAAGTTCTCCCTGTAAATATAAACCAACGGAAAATCGGAGAATGTTTCTTTACTATAAGAATGTTTCTATTGATAAATATGAAGTTAGGATTTTGACGATAGGCGGGCTGAAGTTTCAATAAACGACATGCAAAATGGGACGCTCTTAAATATCCAGCCAGGAAGTTAAAATATAATAGGAGGTAGATAGGTTTTCACTTGTATTCACTGCAGTACTATATTTCACCGATAGAAGTTCTAAATTTATATAAAATGATGTCAGAGCTCCTAGCGGACCAAATGGTAATTAAAATGGATCAATGTTTCATAATTTCACACCTTAAGATCCATCTGCTTTATCAATTAGACAAATGTATACTGGTTTTCTCCACTTCATGGAAAAACCTTGAAATGTCGATAAGTGAATTAAATACCCAAAAACATATCCATAATTCAATGTTTTCCCATGAAATGGAAAAAATGAGTTTTTTTTTGTAGTTACCTTAAACAAAAAAACACCCTATTTTAGTTGAGTTTTTTTTTTTTCACTTACGACCCTTAAGGGTTTTGCACCTTTTTTTTTAAAAGGTCTGCATCTTGGTTTGAACTCACTCAATTATCCGAACTTAAAGGTTTGAAGGTTTCTAATATTACATAAAAACTTTAATGTAGGATATCTTCAGCTCACTGACAAGCCTCAGTGACAAGACTGTGGTAGGTCTACTATATGTATTAAACCTTTGTCATTCAAACAATTAGACAGGCGTACTTTATTAAAAAGAAATAAAAAAATCGGTAACAACCATCGATTTATTATTTTGTAGTCTTGATTAATAATAACACAATTTTTAGCTTGAAATTTTACAATTATTATAAAATTAAATTAAATGTTATCGATAACCAACTAATTTTTAAAAAATGCAATTAAACTAATAGATAAAATGAATAAGTAATTTGTATTAAAAAATAAAATTTAATTAACCTGATAATATCAATAAGCTTTGTTTTAAATGAAAACGCAATTAAAATAAGTAAAATTAAGAACTTGTATTAAAAAAATAATTAAAGAGATAATACTAGAAAGCAAAAATTTTAATGAAAATGCTATTTAAATTAGTAACATCAATAAGCTTCTTTTCAATCAATGCATTTTCAAAGTAGATGTAGTTAAGCTGTTATCAATATGCATCTTATGTTAAAAGAAAATACAATTCTGCTAATAATAACAGGCGGTAAAAAGTTCTTATTAACTAGTACAAATCGTGCATTTAGAGTATTGCTATAATTTTAGATGACAACGATTTCATTTTTGAGCTAAATAATAACTTTTACAACGGATGAGATTTACTTTATGTACTGATATAATTCCATCAGAACTTGACTTCTGAATTTATTCGGATTTTATCAAGATCAATTGACAAATGCTCAACACCGAAATATTATAATAAAAGATATCATAATAATACCATAAGATTATAAATACATATCATAATAATAAAAGATCATGACACTAAAAGAGACTGTGGGGAAATTAGATAAAACTGTCAAGGACTATAACAAAATTATGATATTAGATAATTTTATATATAGAAACTGCTGGAAGCTCTTAATACTTCATGAATGAAAATATTTTTAATATAGGTAATATGCTTTTAAAAAATATTAACGTTTTTATAGCCCAGGAGATAGTGTGCAATAAAGTTTCTGACTAACATCAAGCTAGAATTTTGTTTATAAGTTAATCTTTTGGTACCTTTTAAGAACATTGAGGCGGTAAGTTTGTCTATGGGACGTAACTTGGCAATAGGCATTTGAAAAAAAAAAAAAAAAAAAAAAAAAACCTAGGAGAGCGGCCATGTGCCGATCTTTATGGTGGACAATGTGATTTTCATGATCCTGAGTACGAAATTAGTCAGTTGACCGAAAATCAAGTTGATATCAGTTTGTCGCTTGATATTGGGTATCACAGAGGAATATTTGAATAACTGATTTATCATGTAACAATCTTCTGGACTATTATTAAAACAATAATATATTAAAAGAACAGTCAATATTTAACTTTCGCGATAGTACTTTCCTAAAAAAAACACCTTGAGAGTTGTCAGTAAATGTATGGAAATTTACTTGTATGAAGTAATGTTAACTACATACAATAACATTATTAGTTTTTAAAAAAGTTTAATGTTTTGAAAGAATAATTCTTAACCAAATGAAAAGTAAAATTACGTATTCCTGTACCACTGATATAGCTCATATGACTCCTAGATTATCTAAGATCTTTAAATAATAGCTTGAATCCTTTACTCTCTTTGACCGCTTGGTCTCTTGGTCTAAGAGAGTAATGAGTTAGACTTAGGGATTTGGCTGCATTTTACTAAGTTTGGCAGGCTCAGTTGATTCATCATGAAAGAGGGGTAGCTCAATGACCAAACAACGTTTTCACGCAAAAAAATTGTAATAAACAATTGACCAGTTTCGGCTGTTCTAAAGCAGCTTTCTTCAGATAATCTAGAGGTTACTGGATTGACTTTGACATTACATATCAGTGAAATCAGTCCAATTCAGTATAAATACGTCAAGTTAATCCAGTAACCTCTAGATTATCTGAAGAAGGCTGCTTTAGAACAGCCGAAACCGGTCAATTGTTTAATACAATTTTTAGAGTGAAAACATTGTTTGGTTATTGAACTACACCTCTTTCATGATGAGTCGCGGTCATACATTGGAGAAAAACACAGTCGAGGATAGTTTATTCACGCAGCGGAACTTAAGTAATATACAACAAAAAAAATTTAATAGTTAACAGTTGATTTGAGATGACTAAATGAATAGATGTTTAGCGCAAGACGATAAGAACAAAAACAAAAATAAAATGTTTTATGAAGAAGAAGTGTTGTTATGTTTTTTCTTAGAAAACATGAGAGGGTGGTTGATTAATAATAATAATACTCATAAAAAAGTCTTCTTTGATCATATACTACCCGAATTATTATTATATTAAGGAAGTGAAAAGGCTTATTTCATCATAAACTACCCGTATTATTATTATATAAAGTAAGTGAAAAGGCTTCTTTGATCATATATATTACCCGAATTATTATCATCATAAAGTAAGTGAAAAGGCTTACTTCATCATATACTACCCGAATTATTATTATATAAAGTAAGTGAAAAGGCTTACTTCATCATATACTACCCGAATTATTATCATCATAAAGTAAGTGAAAAGGCTTACTTCATCATATACTACCCGAATTATTATCATCATAAAGTAAGTGAAAAGGCTTACTTCATCATATACTACCCGAATTATTATCATCATAAAGTAAGTGAAAAGGCTTACTTCATCATATACTACCCGAATTATTATTATATAAAGTAAGTGAAAAGGCTTCTTTGATCATATTATACTACCCGAATTATTATTATCATTAAGTAAGTGAAAAGGCTTATTTCATCATATATTATCCGAATTATTATTAACCACTCCAATTCTCTGAAAACATTTGAATAGACCGACCAACAAGTGATCATTTTAGTTCATCATAGCTATATCCGCGAATAAGTAGGGTAGGTACGTATATGTTAAAAATAAATGCTCGCGTTAGCAAAGTTATACAAATTGACTCTTTCGTTATATTTTAAGATGATTTGTTTGTTAACTTAATATCGTTTAACACCAATACGATAACAATATCATCTCATTTGACAAAGTATATGTTATATACTGTCTACTGTTTTTCATTAGGTTAGGGAGAAACAGATTTACAAATGTTAACATAAACCTTACCAAATATCTAATACCTATTTGACCTTTTTAGTTTTTTACTACAGCAAGGTTGACGTCAAAACAAAATCTCTTCAATAATTAAAGTCAAGAAGGCACATTTCATTTATTTGTTTAGCAAATCTTCAAATTGTTTTGCTCAAAAAAACTTAAAAGCAGTGTAGAAGAAATACGAGTAGTAAAAATTTAATGTTCCACCGCAAGGGCTCTACTTATAGTTTCTAAAAAATATATATACATTTATACTTATTCCACCTTATGCATAATTTGTCAGTATAGAATGTTCTACATTGATTATGGTTTATATAATTAGGTAAATAAAATTTATTTATATATATTTATTTATAATTGCAAAATTGTCAACTATGTGTAGAATTATAAAATATAAATGATGGGGACTGGAATTTTGATATGAATAGCTTTATTTTTTGTCTTTAGAATAATTTAGTGTATAACAAACAATTTAACATGACTGTAATGATATTCTAAACCAGCATGTATATTTTAAATTTGTGTACAATATTATATTGTATTTAGACAATATATATCTACACTAATATTAGTACCATATTGACAATATGATACTAATATATTAATTATACTACTCCTAGTACCAATTTTTAACTCCTAGATCCTAAATTATCTTTAAATTACACTTACTTTATGATAGAATCTAGTTTCTATAAGCTTCTTTATTTACCTTCTGGACAAATCTAGTGTGAATGAGATATCAAAGTTTTTAGAAAAGGTATAACATTTTAGAGTTTATAAGGTAAAAGTGGTTTTAAAGATCAAAACATAGGTAAAAAGAAGAAAACTAAAAGTAGTAATAGATATAAGGTTATAACTTTATTTGATTATACGCCGTAAACAAAACAGAATTACATATTTGTTTTTAAATCTTTGATAAAGACTATATTAATAAATTGAAAATGATAATTATTAAGATAAATATTGTTTAAAATCATTTTACTTTGACAATTACTCGTATCTATAATTTTTATCATTTTTATAATGCTGGCTATTGTTACCGGAATCTTAATATTTAACTAGCCGGTCTCGTTTTTGTTGCCGGAACTTAATATTTAACTATCCGTTCTCGTTATCATGCTTGTTTTTGTTGCCCAAAACTTAATATTTAACTAGCCGGTCTCGTTTTTGTTGCCGGAACTTAATATTTAACTATCCGTTCTCGTTATCATGCTTGTATTTGTTGTCCAAAACTTAATATTTGACTATCCGTTTTCGTTATCATGCTTGTTTTTGTTGTCCAAAACTTAATATTTAACTATCCGTTCTCGTTATCATGCTTGTTTTTGTTGCCCAAAACTTAATATTTAACTATCCGTTCTCGTGCTCCGTTCTCGTAATATTTAACTATCGTTATCATGCTTGTTTTTGTTGCGGGAACTTAATATTTAACTATCCGTTCTCGTTATCATGCATGTTTTTGTTGCCCAAAACTTAATATTTAACTATCCGTTCTCGTTATCATGCATGTTTTTGTTGCCCAAAACTTAATATTTAACTATCCGTTCTCGTTATCATGCATGTTTTTGTTGCCCAAAACTTAATATTTAACTATCCGTTCTCGTTATCATGCATGTTTTTGTTGCCCAAAACTTAATATTTAACTATCCGTTCTCGTTATCATGCATGTTTTTGTTGCCCAAAACTTAATATTTAACTATCCGTTCTCGTTATCATGCTTGTTTTTGTAACGGGACACTTAATATTTAACAAAAGTAAATAAATATTACAGATAAATAACTTTTTTAATACATACTCTATAAGTTTTTTATCTTCATAGATTATAATAAGTATAAATTATACAAAATTATTTTAAACATTTTTGACTAATATAAGCGCAAGCGGAGTCGATGAAGGAGGATTATGTTTCTATTAAACTATTTACTTTAATTTGTTATATGGTTCCTTTCTATAACAAGGGATTAAAGAGTAAGAACTTTAAAATAATAAGATCTAAATGTTGTATTTAGTTATAAAATATAATATTAGACTTGTTCTTGCTATCAAAATCTAAATATTTTTTCATAGATCAAAATATTAGTTTGATAAGAATCAAAAATGTATTAAATTATTTTTAAAGTAATCTAACATGATTGATAAATCTGTAATGCCTACTTGTTGGTGAATTTAATTCAGTAAGTTATTTTTTAATATTAATTAAGTATATTATATTCGATATTGGATAATAATCTTTTTTGATTAAAAATTATTTATTTTAAAAAATATTAAGTAAAATTAATTAAAAATATTTCAGCCTTAGCAAAAATTGTTTAATTTTATAACTGGTTAAAGAATCGTTTATAACTTTAATTTTTTTAAAATCACTGACTTAACGGATAAAATAAAATTAATTACATATATCAAATCAAAAACGGATTCAGAAAATATTCTTTAAGATGACATTGACTAAAATATATTTGTTTAAAACTCTCTTAACTTTAAAAATGTGAATTATAAAAATTATTGTTAAATCTCTGATCAACTCATTTCTTGTTATTTTAATGTACTCAAGAATAAACAAACATTTATTTTACCAGAAAAAAAAGTTTCGTCTGTATATAAACATGTTGTATGATTTACTGCTACATTATTATTTATGTATTCAAGCAAGCAAATACTTATAACTCTGTAATGATGAATAGCCTCTTTTCTATGTGTTCACCACAATTCATAGGTATATTGATAATTAAATGAAAGAAAAATACTGAATAAAGAATTTTTTTTATATATATATAATGTCATATTATTTATTAAATTCAACAAATTTTAAAAAATACAATTTTTTTCTTTAATGAATCTTTAATAACGCAAATGTTATTTCGTATTATATAAAAGAAATTGACGGATAAACAAAATATTTAATGTAAATAACAAAAATAAAAAGTTTTGATTGTATAGACATCTTACATGATTTATTGCTTTATTATTTATTTATTTATTCAAGCAGACAAATACTCAGTTTTATAAAGTTTAATAGTTCATTGGCACTTGTTAAATACTTGGACAAAACTCTGATTTCTTTTTTCTAAATTAAGAAATCCAGGAAAATATGTTTGTAAACATAAACTATAAAATGTTTGTTTCATTGAAGAACATGATGGTCATTCACTATTATTAATTCGTGCACGCGCAATAAAGATATGTATTTTACAAAACAAAATAACATTTATTTTGTAAGGATGTCTTATTTGAAATATTGCTTTATTATTATTTATTTATTCTAGAAGGTAAAATATGAATAACTTTATATAAAAAAAAGGATAGTTCAGTGGTACTTATTAAAACATCGGATTTTCATATTGATCTTAATTTCAATTCGTCCTTTCGGAATTTTATTTTTATTTTTTAAGTACTTGATATTTCAAGTTAATTAATTATGTAGTTGATATTAATAGAATAGTATTAAAATATTAATAGTTGACTATCTTTTCCCCCTCTCTCTGTTCATTTTCTTACGAAATTTTGTTTTTATATTATTAATTTGATGATAGAATGAAGTTTTTTCGAGACTTTAAATTATTGTGATGCTAAAATTTATGTTAGTCCGCAATTTTATTCCGAGCGGCACATGGATTTTGCTAAGTTAACGGTAATCTTAGAAATATGAAAAAGTCCGTGGAATTCGTTGAATTTATGAGTAATCGTTAAAACATTATCATAAAAATATAATTATGAATGATAACTAATTATTTTTGAAAAGATTTTAACATAAAAAATGATTGTACTTACGTGGAATATAGAAGAATTGCGATTTGAATCCTCACTTGTCGGTTTTCTATTGCTTTGAAACGATGACAAGACGACGACTGTTACATCAACGAACTGAAATTCGGTAAAGATGTTGAAAGTCTATTCACAGATCAAAAAATTAATAAGATAAGAGTTTTTGTAAGGTAAAAAAGTCTTTAGTGAAGTTACAGTTTATAAAAACACGGAGCGTGGATTAGCACGGCACGAAGTCTGGGCTAAGACTGACTGATTGGTTGCAGGCCGGGTATGCAGAGGGTTTCCACCTGCCCCCCTCTACCTCGTCTTATTTCTACCCCCTCCAAGTACCACCGCCTTCTCCCGTTATCGCCACTGCTCTTGTGCTATGGACTTGTCATAACTCTATCCCCGTCTTGTTGTTTGGTACGCCATTGCTACACCTGCGGATCTTCCAGACACTCACACCGACACAACCCCTTAATGGAGGGGGTATTTTCCCCACCCTGTATAATTTTGGTATACATGAACTTTGAAAAAATGTGTCCAACCCCTCTCTACTTTGGCATCTCCACCCCCTGTACGGTGTCCAGGACCTCAGATGAATTCCCAACTCATGAGTGATATATCCCACATTCTGACCTGACCACTCCCTTTATTCGGTAAAAACTCCCCCTAAATTAAGAAAACTTGACGACCTATCAATAACTTTTATCTGAATTGGAAATGTATCCTTCATTTGATCTTAAACATGACCTTGAACTGTCACAACCTCATCTCAACACAAAATAAAAATCATCTTAATCCTAAAAATTTTTCTTACACCCCATTTCTAAAAGTTGCTATTAAACTGTCTTAGAATTACCGCAATTCTAATAAGTTCTCTTGACCCATTAATATTCTCAGTTATGAACTTGTTCCTGATCTGTCACAGTCATATCTCATTCTAAAACATACCCTTGCTCCGTTAACTTTTCTCACTCCTTAGTATGAAACTTGTTCTTAAACTGACATAACCTCATCTCATTCTTGCTCCGTTAAGTTATCTCAGTTAGAAACTTGTTCCTGATGTACTGTGATACTGTTATCTCAACTCTACAACCAACCATTGACTCTTCTCACTTCAGAAATCATAACTTACTACTGCTAACGATCTGGTCTAGTTTTTTCTTTAATAACCTTACTTTTAAAATAAACTCTTGCCTTATCAGTATTTGTTTAATTTTACATTTAAGTATAAACCTCTCTCGGACCTCCACTTAAAATTATTCGCTTTTTTTTTTAACAAAAACCATGGAAGATTTAGTAGGGAAGTATGCTTTATTGTGATTTAAAATAACCCTGTTTAAACGCAGAGAATTGTTATAAAATTTGCCATAAAAATAATTTTTTATTAGTCGTATCATAATATTATATACTATCGTTCATTGATATACGAGCCATTGGCTAAATCGGATTGTACGTGCCATCGAAATTTCTTCGAGTTGGACCTCTACCTGGTTTATATACAGGAGGGTTGTTTTTCTTCAGGAAATGAGCGGAGGAGTTATTGAAAATTCAAGGGTACAAAAATTAAGGTTTTTAATTTAATATGCGGGATTTTATCTCCTAACCTCAATGTGGTGGCACGTACAAATCGAGTTTACCCGAGCCATTAAGCTCGTGGTAACTGGCTTAATTTTATATTTAGAAAAATAAAGTAAAATTAATATAGATAAGTAGTATTACATATTTTTAGATAAGTTATTATATCTATTTGAAGACCAAAAAATAAAATAAAAAATTTATTTTTATTGGAATAAATGAGGTTGCTTTAGCTTACCAATAACAAATCATTTCTAGGCGAGTCGTCGCCGTCGTCAGGACACTACTTGCTTTATGTTATATATAGTATAAAGGATTATATATATAAATTATTTCTATAAATGATTTCTTGTCACAATCCACGTTTTAAGAGGGGACGTTTATATCCTTATAATTATAATATTAAAATGTTGCTTTATCGCAATACTTCACCTATATGTGTAACGTTTCAGAGAAAGTAATATAATATACATACTAACTACAGTTTTTAAGGTTTTTAGACCCATAAAATTAATGCATATTTAGTTCTTTGATGCTTAAATTTAAATAAATCTCTGCCAATAAGTGTGGCACATAGCTTCCTCGCATCCTATCACATATTTTATTGATGGTATGCTTTTACAACCCATTATTGTCTAATTTATTTAACTGTTTCCCCCGTTTTTTAATCTGTAAAATTGTTTTGATTTTTTACATGATTTAAAGTATCAATTGAGCAAAAGTTAAAGAGCGCATATACGGTTGACATTTATCTGGCACTATCCGCGGGTGTACAGCAAGGAAGTATTCTTGGTCCTTTATTATACTCATTTTATACATCCGATATCCCTCAACTTCCGACTACCCAATTAGCTACCTTCGCTGATGATAAGTGTATATTCTCCATATCCTCTGATCCCAATACAGCATCCACCAACATCCAAAACCACCTGAATCTCCTTGAACCTTGGTTAAGGAAATGGAGAATAAAAATTAATGAGCAGAAAAGTGTCCATGTCACTTTTACTCTCAGACATTCAACTTGTCCTCCAGTCATCCTCAACCAAGGAGTCATCCCTCTTCCGTAAGATACCTAGGTCTCCATCTTGACCGACGATTGACTTGGGCTCTGCACACCAAAACTAAACGTACGGACACTAACAGACGGTACAAACTCTTACTGCGGCTCCTCGACCAAAGATCCCACCTATCCCTTTCTAATAAACTCCTTATCTACAATTCAATACTCAAACCTATTTGGACCTATGGAATTGTCCTATTGGGTTGCACCAAACGCTCCAATTCTTATAGGATCCAATCCCTTCAGTCAAAGATCCTTCGAAAAATCACTAACTCTCCCGCATACGTTTCCAATCTCACAATCCACAACGACCTCAAAGTTCCTTATGTACAAGACCTCGCTTCTTCCCGCTACATAAAATTCCATGAAAACCTAAACCATCATCATAATCCTTTAGTTGAATCCATGGCTCCCATCCATATCCCCGACCGCCCTCCCCGTCGGCTGAAGAGGTGTTGGCCAAGAGATTTATTACAATAATAAAATAATGTACAATACCTGTTAGGAGTGCTGCCACTGGGTAGCCTCTCCCCTCACGACACAACACGCTATAATTAATCTTTGTAATAGCTATGTTACTAATAGCAATCTTTTGCAAGTAACTTAAAATAAAAATTAAAAAAAAAAAAAAAAAAAAAAAAACTATCCGCGGGCTACCTTCGACAAACCATCTAAATTTCAAATAAATCAGATAAGTACTTTTGAAGATATAGGTGTAAATTACTATTATTTCCCCAAAGAAAGAGTTTATTAGAAGCTCGAAACTGGGAGTATTAGTCACCCGAAAATTATTATATTTATTTATGAAATTTATTTATATTTTCATGTTAGTCAATAGAGATTTTATTGTACGGACCGGACCGGAACCAAAAAATCCCTGATGTCTGAAACGGATTTCTGTCTTGGCATTTTTGAAATCACGTAAAAAGTTTTCGTTCTTCAGAACGATCATAGCTTCTGTTGCTTTCGGTAAGCTCGGAAGCAATAGAGTAATTAATTAAAATATTATAGTGTTTAAAGGTAACAAATTCCACAAAATGTATTTATGTATGTGACTAATCATCTGGTGTGTACGTTATCTGTGCTTCTAATAAACAACCTATGCAATTGCCTACTTTTCTTTTCATCCAAACGATTTTTTAACTACCTAATTAGTTAAGAGGACTTAACTGAGTTAAGGGGGGCTTCTTCTGAATTAAGGTCCACATACACGATCAAACTTGGCTCGTCAAGTTAGTTTGACGGCGTAAGGGTGAAGGTGAAGTATGTGAGTTGGTTGGCTTAATGTGGTGTACGCATAGTGTCAAACTTACGTGATAATTTTTTGATCAAACTTACTTGTCAAACAAGCCTGTTCGTGTATGTGGGCTTTAAAATTTAATTATATTTAAGATCATTATATTCCCAAGTCGATGACAGTCGAATAATCAAATGTAAGCTATTATTATTATTTTTAAACTTACGTACTTGGGTTATTATTAGTTTCAGCATTGGTTGTTATTTCAAACGGTAGGTTTTTTCCTCTTACAGATTTGGGGTATACCTCACTGGGGAAAACAATCTTTTCTTTACGTACGTAATTAGTTTAGTGGAAGTTTAACTTTCATCTTATTCTAAATTTCCAAATGTTAACGGTAGTTTATATATAGGGAATATATTTCGATATTTAATTTTTATTTTTATTCGTTCAAAGTAGGAAAGTTTGGTAAAGACTTAAGGATTCCCTAATATATTTCCCCATTGATATAATAAACAAATTTGTAAAATAATTTGAATAGAGCTTTCGCCTTGTATTAGTTCAAAATACATTCGGTTTGGAAGAAACGAAAACATGATTTAGTGAACGACAAGTCTACATTATTTCAGAGACAAATTGTTGTTACTTAACACTTTTTTCTTAACTAACCATAATACGCTATCATGAGTTGATATTTACGGTAAAAAGGTCTAGAACAATATCATTTTACACATCTTTTCAAACGACAGACAGACATTTTTTTTAAAACAACTTTTTTGGACTCAGGGGACCTTAAAACGAGTAAATCCATCAAAATTTCAATATCGAATTTTTACACCATCACAACACCTTCTCTTTATTTGAGATAGTAAAAAAACACACTTTAAAAATTTTCATTACATTCACGGTAATTGAGTATTTTACATTAAAACAAAAAAATGTATTTTCATCACTTGCTTTGTTCAGTGTTACTATCGTCATAAATATGTACCCTGCTTATTATTTTATGGATTGAATAATCTGAACTAATTTGATGCATTTACTTAATTTTAAAAAAAGAAAAAAAATATCCTCCAAATTTCAATTCCAAGGGTATTTTATTCTTAATAATGGAACGAATGATGTATAATTTTTTCTAAAAAGGATTTGAAAACGTAACTATTTAGGTATTTCATTTAAATGCTTGGCCAACATGATAATAGGATACCTAGAAGTTGATAACCTACTAATACCTAGAAGTTGATAACTATCAACTCCTCAAAGTTTTAAAGTGACTAACAATAATGTTAAATTGTAAAAATTTTAAACCAATCAGACAAAAAAAGTCCTTTTTCCCCAAAAGTAAACAGAGAGCAGATGTTTAACAATGTCGGTTTTGCTCTTTTGAACAAAAGCTATTGGGAGAGCGCAACGTGTTGGGTATAAAATATAAAAGCAGAGCTCTCTACAGTTTTCAAATGAAAGCTTCACCTTCAGACCAGGTGATATCAATGAATAGAAAACTTCCCTCAATGTCTGCTATATACCTACAGATGTTAGAAAAGTTAGGGATCCTTCAGGTAAGTATTTAACTTAGAGAGGGTGCAAAAATAGTACATAGAATTGAAAGCTCTCTTTCATATATATATATATATGTATATATATATATATATATATATATATATATATATATATATATATATATATATATATATATATATATATATATATATATAACCACGTTTTGTGAATCACCCTTATAGTTTAACTTCTTCAATTAACCTACCTAAAGGTTGTGAGTTATCTGTAAATCATATTAGGGCTATAAACCCTTTTGTTCAATTTGTAAAATCTACCCTATAATCTAAAAGGGGTTGGTTGATATAAAAAAGTTACCTTAACGCCGCCTCGCACGAGTCTTTCAATTCAAGTTCTGCACCTATAACACCCCTAACAAAATACCTGTTTTTAAAATCAAATGCAACCCTAATTATTTATAGGTTTAATATATATGTATGAATTATATAATAATATAGGGTATATACTTTTAATAATAAATTTAAAAATGTTCTTTTATTGACAATGTAATATGTTTTAATTGTTGATTTTATGAGTTATAGTTCAAGTCTTAAAATTTAATTTTACCGTTACTCTTACCTCTATAGTCTTAGTTAATTACTATATAGGAACTTAAGATTTCAACCGATGTACATTGGCGTCCCGTAAATAGTTTCTAAAGGTTTTGAATGAAATCTTATATGAATGAAAAAATAAGTTTTTAAAAGTTAAGAGAATTAAACGAAATTAATATACTCTGGATGTAGATAAATAGATAGGAATTTAATTTTAATTTCTTTCTTAATTTACATTGAACTGTCATCAGTTAAGGTAATATCTAAAGACTACTTTACTAGAGACTACTAACAGCAATAACTGCACCTCCATAAGAAAAGTAATCAAAGCACAAACACCTATTAGTTGGAATCTCAGAGAAGTGATACTAGAAGTAGTACATATTTCATAAATTTTATCTCAGTATAGATGAGAAGAATCTCACCCCTCCGACTTATTATAACCTTTTCACCTACAATTTTGTTATAAGTTTCTTTTCGTAAACTTATAACATACTTATTTAGGCTAATCAGTATTTGTATAGACTACTCTTTTAACAATATTGTCTGAACACAACATGAAATTAGAAGTATCTGAACATAAAACTTTTAAATCTAGAACTTTTAAGTTTAAGATGAAGTAATACAATATATTAAACTAGCTTTAGCAATTATTCAGCACAACCATTAGCTTAACCAAACTCTGATAGAGAAGGAATTTACTCCTTATTAAGATATAAGGTGGAGGGGATTCGTTTATGGTAATTAAGAACGAAATTATGAAAGGTGAAAATCAAGGAGGTTTTATATTAAATTGCCTCGTCCTAAGTGGTCTTTTCCCTTCCGATCTCCGTCCAGTCTGCGGAGTCTGAGGAAACGAACAAGAGCAAAGCAAATAGCAATGGTCCCTGCGCATGCCCTGTCTAAATTTCACCTGCGCATGCCTAGTCTGAGATGCGCAGGTGCACTTCTTTCGGGCATGCGCAGAGACTAATGCTTTGCTGGTTTTTTCTGTTCGGTTCGGCTACCTCTGCTTTTCATTTTTCGTTAAATATGATTTTTTTTTTTTTTTTTTAATGAAGTGTGCTTTCACTTTAATCATGTCCAATCTGAGGTGTGGAGGCGCACTTTTTGCTAGGTTAAGTCAAATTTTCCTTTAACTAGCATAACTTATTTGCATAAGTGTAGTGATTTTTTATTAAAAAAAAAGTTCTGTCCTTGGGTTGTGTGTTTCAAAGCACGAACAAGGTAAAACTAGCTACCACGTAGAATCATACCACTGTAAATACTGCACACTATTATAGGGGAGAATTGTATACTTATGATGTGGGCAAAAAATGGAAAAGTTTATAGATATTTTGAACTTGTTTTTTCAAAACATACGAAGCAATAAACAATCATAAAAAACCTATGGTAGGCATTTTGTACAGTATAGGATCATAAATATAAGACTATTGTATGAGTCGGAAAACGATTTGAGTATGTAGTAATGTAAAAGGTGTAAAATATTTAGCCGAAAATAGGTTCTGTAATAATTTACGACGGAAGAACGAGGGGTTCCGGAGTTCTGTTCATGTATGAGTGCAATTCTATTTGACTGTCATGGCAAGTAAAAGGTGAATTTATGGTATCAAGGAGGTTAGGGATTGGACATTCGGGGCGGGGAAACAAGCTGTAAATCCAGCGGACAGTTAAAAACCTTGGTCTAGCAGTCAGGTATTCGTGAAGGAAGAAGTACGTAGCGCATCCTCGGTGGGTATTATACTGCCCAGAACAACTTCTACTCTACAAGTACTCAGAAATATTGTTACTTAGGCAATAATCCCATTGACTTGGAGAGTGACAACCGCGTTTTCTTGACCCCTTCAAGAGGGAAGGTTATGGGCCCTTTTTGCATTAGACATTAAGTCTGCAGAGAGTAAAACTACCATAAAAAGATTTCTTATGTGGGATTTAAAAGAAAGGAAGTTAAAAATACGACAAAGCGAAACACATGAATCAAATAAAAAGAAGAATTATTTATTATTTCTTTTATAATACAAGTTAAGAAATAAAACGGTGGTGGAAGAAAGCGAGAACTACCATAGGATGAAATAAAAATGCCAGCATTATGGGCCATTCACAGTCGGAAGCGTACCTCATAGATGTCACATAGCCATTATAAAATAAATAGGAGACGTTAAGTGTTGAAAGAAAATAAGCATAGCTAGTTAAGGGTTCACGGGAACTAAATTGAACTATGCGGGCTATTCTTCTACCTTTTCTTTGCTACTTTATCATTCAAAGCGATTAAGGGTGTGCATTATAAGTTTGGGGTTATTTCATCACCATGATTTCGCTCTTATAGAGATATGGGTAATTTCTTTTTTATAAGAGTTATCAAAAAAGCTATCCTCCTATCATAGTTTCCTCCTTTAATGATTTTACCATCTCTACTTGCTATTCTAGTATGTTCTTTTCTTGTTCTTACTCAGTTCTTTCACCCGGCTACCAAATCGTTCTTTTTAGCCACCCCTTTTTTTTACTCCCTTTCACAATTTATTTTTAAATAATAAAATAGTCTCGTTAAAATGTTGCTTATTTTAAGAAAGAAGAAGAAATATTGTGATGATCCAATATGACAATTAACTATGAAATTTGAAGTAAAAATATTTAAAATTGTATGAATTTAGTCAGCTCCACATAATATCTCGATGGAGGCACATAACCCTTGAATTAAGTCCAGTAAATTGTTGAGAACAGTGTATAATATCGTAATGCTCTATTTCATTTACTTTCTATCTCTACTGTTCTCTATCTTATTGAAGCGAGCGTAAGCGAGCTTCTTACATTCAACAAACTATGCATCTTGTCTGTCTGTCTGTCTGTCTGTCAGTAACGTTTACGCGTGTGACGATAACTTGAGTAAAAGTTGACCGATTTAGTTGAAATTTGGTATTCATGATCCTCTTACTAATACTCAGGCTAAGTTCGTTGGACAGCGTGATCCGTCCTAGAGTTCGCACGCAACGCTCGCGTAAACGAGAGGTTCAAAAATAAAAATGGAATTTCAGGACGGGAAAAGATTCTATCATCATCTATTCGATGAGACGAACATTTTTTTCAATTAACATTTTTTAGTAAAACCAACAGCGTCACCGCTATGAATTAATAAAGATCGCTAAAACTATTAAAGCGGTCCTAAACGTTTAAAATAGAGAAAACAATCTTTTTACCGATATCTTACGTTATAACGTAACGATTTTAATAAAACTTCATAGACACCAGCTAATGCACAATTGAAACAGGCATGCAAAATTTCAATTTGATACATGCTGTAGTTTGTTTTTATCAAAGAGATACATTTTATAATAATTGAAAAGGAGATGTGTGGTTAGAGGAATAGTAAGAATGCGGGGTGGTTCCCTTACTACTAGCCGCTGTACTATTACCAGACCCATTATCTATCAACTCATTATGATTCACGATAATCTATTTTTTTAATATTCAATACATATTTATTACTATACGCTCGCTTCAATGATAGAGCCACGCGATGCCTAGTTTATATGATTTATGATCTCTACTTATCGTAAACCTGCATCCTGCATTCTTTAAATACTCTTTTGAATAATAGCCATCTTATTTATGTTAGGGTCCCTTTTTTCCCCAAATAAAAATGGTTTCTACTTCATCTTCAAGTATAATGTTTTTCAAATGAAAATATTAATTTAGAATTACCATATTACCTTTTCCAATTTCTATATAAAAGTCAACTCATGTTGCAAAATAAGTAACTGTTCCCTTCAAAACTAGTTTCTTAGATTTTCTCTAGGTCATCGATTATTGATGACGACTTAGAAGGACCTTTATAGGTAGAAGCGGAGTTCTGTAAGCTATCTTTGACATGAATCTCAGTAATGATGTACAGTACATTGTAAAACTCATACATATCCCAGCTAGAAAAACTATATATGACATTATCATGCGATGTTCATCATTCCAACTTCCTATGACCAAAAAAGCATTCAAATTTATTTTCTCCAAAAAAAAACCAATAAATTATTGATTTCTAGCAAAGGAAATACATTAAAGATTATAATATTGAGCTGTATGATATCGGATAATAATAAATATTGGAAAACATTATCACAAACCCAGAATAAAATAAAATGCTTTAGAGATTTACTTATAATATTATAATATACATACCTATATACATTATATATATATATATATATATATATATATATATATATATATATATATATATATATATATATATATATATAATATGTAAATACACTGCCAATTTGTGTGGCACATAGCTTCCTCTCATCCTATCACGTACTTTATTGATTTTATGCTTTTACAAGCCGTTACTGTCTAATTTATTTCATTGTTTCCTCCCAGTGGCGTAACTATGGGCCCGCACGGACCCGCACTCCGAGGGGCCCCCACCGTAAGGGGCCCCCAAATCAAAGAAGAGGGGGGCCCCCAGTGCTAAACTCAAGAGGTTTTTTTTTTAGCTCATCAATTTTGCTTGGTGAGGGGCCCTCAAAAAATTCTTGCGGGGGCCCCAATGCCCTAGCTACACCACTGTTTCCTCCATTTTCTTAATATGTCAAAAATGTTTTGATTTTTTACATGAATTAAAGTATCAATCAAGCAAACGTTAAAGAGCAAAAATTGAATGACAAAGAGACTGACACGGAACCAAAAATGTTCCCTGATGTCTGAAACGGATTTGGTCTTGGAATTTTTGAAATTGGAGACTTAAAATATATTCGTTCTTAAGAATGACCACATAGCTTTCGTAACCTTCGGTAAGCAAAATTATTAATTCAAGACATAAACCTACTAAGTATGTATTTATACAAAATGGGTTAAGTAGTGCAGGTTACAAATGGCGTTTTGTTTAAAAAAACACTTCTTTTTATAAGACACCTAACGCAATAATCTACTCAAAATTCAAATTGTTAATATATTTATATAATGTACACCTACTACTAATATTTTTGTTAAATATGAAAAAGTAAATAAAATTTCCTAAATAATCATACTGCTGTATAATTGTTTTATCAGTTCATGTACTTAACGCATGCTAAGACTGCTATTTACTATACAGGGACGTGACAATTACCTTGGCTGTTAAAAGGGTATAATAATGTGACAAAGTATTTAGTGTGAGATCATTTGAAGTACGAAAACTTCACGATAGACATTTGAGTGAATACCTAGAGGAAAAAGAATTATATCTAATCATTTGAGTTCATTCAAATAATTGCGGAAGTTTATATTTGTTTAATTGGGATAAGAAGAAAGTAATAATTAGTAAAATGTTGTGCCTACGTTATTAGGCAGTGTGTTATCTCAGGCTGAAAATACTCGGTTCCATCCAATTAAGTTAGCAGCGGATTTTGCAAGATGAGAGCGTGTTTAGACTAGCGCGTACCGAGCCCTGTCCTTATTGAACTCGACTCGCACCGTATACGATTTATGAACCTACATTGTGGTTCAATTTGTCGCAGAGGTAAAAGATAGTCTTCTTTTGCACGATCCGTTCCCAAGGGTGGATTCCTGTTGCTTGTGCGCGGCTGTTGCTCCTGTGCGATTCCCCCCAGTCCATGTATCATCGGAGCAAGCCCCTGCCTCGCATCCAGTGGCCTCTGTCTTGCTCTCAGTCGCTGAAACCCTTGTTCTCGAGGCAAGGTTGTTTGTCCACGGCAGTCTTTGATTTATTATGACTAGGTCGGTTTGTATGCGCATTCTCTCCCGCAAGTCCCTCTCTGGAATTCATGACTCGTACACTCTTACAAGCCCTCCTTGCTAAGCTAATAATAACGTCTTCATATATTAGCTTGATGCTAAGGCAAATCCGCGTTCTGTTTTTTTTTTTTTTTTTGACAAAACTTCAGTAAATAACGAATGTTAGGGCTAATAATTTTTCTCACCTCACCAAGTTCCATTTATGGTTCATTGATCGAGTCTAGAATAACGTCCTGCGTGTTGGATGATATTATTTGGACATGTTTGATTTATCTTTTCGGCTATTTATCATGTTTTACTAATTTATTATTGCTCTTTTTTAAAAGCTATGATATTATCAGAATTAGTATTATACTTAATCAAAATTCTTAAGTAATAATTGGTGCATGCGTATTAGCACTTGTTCATCTCTTATTGGACACGTTGTATTAATATATTTTCTTATTAATAAGCTTATTATATTTTGTTTAGGTATTGAAGTAGGGAAGTTGTTTCTACCAGTCCATCTATCAATGTTAATAAGTAAGTTTAAGCATGGCCTAGTTCAAGATATCTACTTGTTAAGATCAGGTGATGAGTCCTTGGTCTGTGGGTCAGGGCAGCCAGTCTGATCGGGTACCGTAAACGTGATTTGGTTTGGGAACGGATTGTGTTGGCAAGTGTGATGGAAAGCGATGGCCGGGTGCTGGGTGCTAGGGGAAGGCTCCCGCGTCCTGCACGAGTGTCGGCACTCCAATTAGCTTCTGACAAGAGGATGACATGTCGACCAGGGAGATTAGGGTCAACGCCACTCCTACCTTCCACTAATCCTTCCCCACCTCGCACCGTACACAGCAATCAAACACCATCCGGCAAAAAACTTTATATTAACAACAAGGACAAAAATACATAAAAGAGAAGTCGATGACTTTGCTCGCATCTCCTTGTAAACCCACATACTTTTCAGTCACATTTATAATATTATGTACATTTTAAAGGGAAATTCCCCTCTATACTTGACTCACAACTATTAGGACAGATGATGAAAGTGCTTTGGTCTGACGTGACAAGTTCGGTACTTCTTTAGATTGTTACTCCCCTATGTTTTTTTTTTAGACTATTAATGACTGACTAAATAACTATTAAGACAAAGGGATGTTTAGTCCAATGTACTTTGGGACGAAGGAATATCACACTTTGGTTTTTATAAGGGGGAGTAACAATTTAAAGAAGTGCCACAAGTTCGTAATACTGTACTTTTTTGTGGTTTTAGTCCCGTTTAACAGCTTAGGACATTACAGGATTTTCACAGTTTAATTACATTACATTACAGATTAATCTCCAGTTTCTTATGAAGTTACTAACCAAGTTGGAACAGATAAAGCTCGGTTTACACGATCCAAGTAGACTTGGTCAAAGTAGTTTGAACAACACTGTCAAAATCAGCTGTTTCTGTTTCAAGTACATGTTAGATTGATTGTGTTTGTGTTGTGTGATACGTTTTCCCCTTGAACTTTCCATTAATTTAATTAGATTTCACATCCCATAAAACACTCTCTGTCTCGTAAAGTTCCATAAACCTTACCATGGGCGTAGCCAGGGTTGCCTTTAGGGGGGGGCTAATTTTTTTGGATACACATATATATATATATATATATATATATATATATATATATATATATATATATATATATATATATATATATATATATATATATATGTATATACACACACACACACACACATATATATATATATATATATATATATATATATATATATATATATATATATATATATATATATATATGTGTGTGTGTGTGTGTGTGGTGTATGTAAAACCAAAAAAGTGTTTTCCTTAAAAATGCCAAGAGTCTGACAGTAACATTATTAATATTTTCAAAATGATTTATTTTAATAAAAAAAAAACTCAATAGAACTTTTATAGGGAAAAAATTGTTTATTTGAAATAGATTTTTTAAAGGAAAACTTGCTGTTTAAATCTAAATCCACTCTTAATGTAAAATAGTTCACATTAAGATTGGACAGAGAGTATTTGAAGCGACATTAGCGTTTCCTATGAGATATTGTTTGAACTACATCTCTAATTTTAAATTTTCAATAAATAGTAATTAATTGTTTTTTAAGAATCAAATTAGTCCAGTCAAATGGTAGTTTGAAATGGAAAGTTCTGGTGTAATTGATTTTAGTGGTTTATTTTATGTTTTTGGTGGTGCTGAACACGAATCTGAAGTTTCAACATAATTTCCCCCCTCAAATATGAGAAATCGTCAAAAACAATTTTTTTTTTGTGGTTTTCCGCTTATAACTTGTAAAACAATCTATTCACGCAAAAAGTGGTCTAGAAGAAAAATATAGATGAGAAAATAACCTTCAATTTATGTCTATAACATTTTTTTGTCCGTCATATGGTTTTCACGGAATTGGGAGTTGAAATATCGGGAAAATCGGTAATTTTTGAAAAAAGACCAGTTGCACCATGATTTAACGAGCCAATTTTCAAAGAAATCTTCGTATTATTAGCTTATGATAATATACGAAAATATTGGTTTAGAATTTGGATGGGTGTTAAAAATAATTTGGTACACAGGGGTATGGGGTACAAAAGTTAAAATATTATATACCCTTCAAGATGCATGTCATTGGAAAGGTCTTTAAGAGTACATTTATTGTAGTTATGTACATTTTTGTCATATTTTCATATTAGAGGGGGGTAAAATGGAAAAAAACAACATATTTTTATGCTATTATTGCATTTTTTCTACATGGGTATGTGTACCAATTTATTTTTAACACTTATCCAAATTCTAAACCAAAATTTTCGTATATTATCATAAGCTAATAATACGTAGATTTCTTTAAAAATTGGCTCGTTAAATCAAGGTGCATAACTGGTCTTTTTTCAAAAATTACCGATTTTCCCGATATTTCAACTCCCAATTCCGTGAAAACCATATGACGGACAAAAAAATGTTATAGACATAAATTGAAGGTTATTTTCTCATTTATATTTTACTACTGGACCACTTTTTGCGTGAATAGATTGCTTTACAAGATATAAGCGGAAAACCACAAAAAAAATTGTTTTTGACGATTTCTCATATTTGCGGGGGGAAATTATGTTGAAACTTCAGATTCGTGTTCAGCACCACCAAAAACATAAAATAAACCACTAAAATCAATTACACCAGAACTTTCCACTTCGAGCCCATTTCGTGCACCATTTGACTGGACTAAATATGCAGAACCATACTGAGTTTTATTGCAAAACCGCATAACCAAATAAAAATTGTAGGGTATCTAACAGTCCAGTCAATAAATACAAAAAATAGTCTTCCTTGCGAAAGGTCGGGTATCTGCAATTTTTAAAATCTTATTCTACAATTTAACCCGTTTCCAAATTAATTAATATTAATTATTCGATAATTAAAAACGATTCTAATGACTTCTACTAACTATTTTAATTAAATTTAATTAATATATTAAAGTAAAACTGTAGATTAAAATAAAAACCCTTAAAACAAGAAAATATTTAATTAAAAACTTGATCTAAAAAATTTATATTGTAACCTTTCATTCAAAATAAACATTGGATAATAATAGTCAGGAAGAAATTCGTCCCACTAAAAGTTCTGACCATGCGCAGTCGTAATTTTATGTAGATTTTTTTCCAAGTTCTATAGACTATAGACGACACTTTTTTATAAAACAGGTATATGTACGATTGATAACTTTACTTACTTCAATTCTTCTTCTTTCATCTTCTTTTTTAACACCAAAAAAAGGGCCCGGGCCCCCTGTGCCCCCCCCCCTGGGTGCGCCACTGGCTGAGAGAAGGGAAACATAATTATTCTCCAGCTTCTTTTCTTATCATAGGCATCTTTTTTATCAAAGCAATGCTAACCAAACCAGTGCAGCCACGCCACACAGCTGTAGTAACTTGACAACTAAAACGAGATATACATTTTTTTACTTGAAGACCCCCTCTAGTCATAAAATAAATTTGTATAATAATAATATATATATATATATTATTATTATTATACAGAATTATTTTTACTTATTATTTATTTATTTTTTATTTTAACTTGTATATGTATAATAATCGTATTTTTTTAGAGAGTTGAGCCGGCCTAGGGGGGGGCCATGGCCCCCCCCTGCCCCCCCCTGGCTACGCCCATGAACCTTACATTCTCCCTATCCGCCCACTTTCTTTTCTTCTGATACTCAACTTTTTCATACATTTTAATCATTTTACAAATGAAATGAAACAAGAATATAAACAAAAAAAAAAAACAAAAAAAAACAGTAAAGCCTCGTCCAGACTACCGAACCGAACAGAGGAATCGAGCCGAGCATTGGTCTCTGCGCATGCCCAGTCTGAGATACGCAGGCGCACTTTAGACCGGGCATGCGCAGAGAACAATGTTCGGCTCGTTTCCTCTGTTCGGTTCGACAGTCTGGACGAGACTTAAGAACCGAACAAAACAAACAACTAAAACCATACTGTACCTTCCTGTAATGTACACAAACGGTATAAACTCGTCATTTTTGACAGGTCGTTCTCATAATTTGCAGGAGGCGCCATTTTTATTTCCATCCAAGTCTACTTTGATCAAAAAAAGTTGGGGGCCAACCAACTCAACTTGGATGGTCCAAGTACACTTTGATAGCCTGTTTACACGATCAAAGTAGCGTCAAATCTGACTTGGTCCAAGTCCACTTGGATCGTGTAAACCCAGCTTTAGTTATCATTTAGAATACACTCTGGCTGATTTAACTTATTTCTCTAAATTTGTTTACAACTTTAAAACTCTTAAGATTAAAACAGTTTACCAAGACTAATACCGCACAGACATTCCTTATTAGCTAAACCATTTTTACGAATATTAACAATTTTGGTTTATGTTTTGTTATTTTTTTAAATTACAAAACCAGGTTTTATTAAATAAGGTTTTATAAAATATGCTGACTGCCTTCTTACTTTTTTTTTATTATAGCTAGATTTTAGTTATTATAGTTAGATTTTTATTTCTTATCTTCAAATTTATTAATGTTGTTTATTTGATCGTTATTTATAATTACAATACTCAGAGTGTATTTAATGTCTGGCCAGGTTCACATATTACATAAATTTCGTATTATTTAAATTACAATAAGAAATGTTAACAAGTTTACCTCCATTTAATATGAAGGTTATTTGGTAAACCCTTATATTTAATGGCAGGAAAATATTACATGACTTCCGAAGTATAGTTAACAAGAGATTGCTTCGAGCTTCAAATTATGGTTTGTTAGATGATACACTGGGTAATTGGGGGGCTCAATTTAGCGATGAAGCGATAGCGGTTATGGTACAACCTGAAATTCCCTCATGCTCCCTTCCTGATATGACTGAATATTGTAATAGAGGAAAAGAATATATGCAATTAGATAAATTTATTACAATCCCCTTTGGTCGTGAGAATCCACGTCATTTTCACCGACGCACGACATTTAAACGAATGTTCATTTTTATTTCAGGCATCAAGAGGTATCTGCAATATAATTTTTTTTTCTTTTTAATTAGTAAGTAAGATATTCCTTTTTTCTTTCTGAATTTGATCCAGTTTGGCTTTGGGTTTTATTCAACGATCGCTCTTCCCAAAAATTATTGGACGTGCTTCATAGAACAGCGAGGTCGGTCTTAAATACCTCCTAATTTGAATAATTAAACGATTTCGTATAAAGAATTAGCACGACAATATGTAGGTATTCTTTATTCTTCTAATAAAGAATGTATAGTCCGTGTTCGAGCGTCGAAAGGAGGGAATAAAAATGAAAAATCATTTTTTAGTCTTTTGGAAGACGTGTTTTTCGAGAACGGTCCTGTCGCTGTCAGCCGACACAAATCAAAAAAATAAGAGGACAAAATAAATCGCAAATAGAAGGTGATAAATCGAGAATTCCCGTGTTAAAGTCCTCGAGAGGGACAAATATATTAATTAAATGGGAGTAATAAAATTGATAGAAGGTCGGTGCCGGTCCGAGGGTGGAGGAGCCCGGGTATATTAAGCCATCAATAGAGGGGACTGGAGCGGAGGAGCAACGCTATAAAACACTCTAGCGGCAACACGCACAACTACTACCGGTATATAAATATGGTTGCGTCATAATATTGTTGTACGGGGTGGGCGAGAGTCGGTACGCAGTCGCAGCGATGCTGTTCTAGACGGACCCCCTGATAATTCCGCTGGGCCACCGGCCCCTAACGCCTTCGTAACACGCGATTCTTCGGGCCCCTTTAAGACGAGCCTTTTAAGCATTATCACAATAGTTGCCCATATCCTTAATCTTTAACCTTGTGTCTCCTAACCTCTTCCCGATGCATTGAATATTAAAAAAAATAAATCTGAAGAAGATAAATTTTCAGGATTTTGGAAAATAATATTTATGACTGAGATAAAAAAAAAGGCAGGTGACAACTCTCCTCAAATTGATAAATTCTAACTATTTTATAGTTCATAATAAGGGCTGCAATTTTAATTTATCGTCCTATCAGCATTAGGCACTTTCAAAAGAATATTTTATACAAGAAACATCACTTGAAGGCATAGAAAATGCAATTTTCGTCCGAGGATGAAAAGAGTAGTGAATAAGATTATAAACTATCCAAATGTACATAGCATAAAACAGAGGGGCTATTTGACGCCTGATGCCGCGTTGTAAAGCGATAATGTTTAACTGGAAGCGAGGCCTACTCCGTCCCTAATGGAATTGCCCGTTATAAAACAGTTATTGATGATATACTTCAGTAATATTTTTGAATGAACTTTATGGTAATAGGACCACCGCAGTCATTACTGAGGGGAGATTCGACGTTTATTATGGGACTTCGGAATGAGGATACCAGCAAGATACTAATTTAACTGACGTTGATGGTATACCCGAAAGTAAGTACCATTGTTTTTTTCATTCGCATACTGCGATGGTACGACATTTAATTCCGCTGGATTTGCATAATAACTAACTGAAGTGAAATTAAGTGAACAAATGCAAAAAACAAGGCTTGACAAGTATTAGCAGTTTAATTGTTTGAGCTTTGAGGTGTGGCAAAAATGTTCATTGTTGCACCAGCTACTAAATCTAAAATTAAAGGTTTTTTTTTTAAGAACAGAAAATAAAATTCTATTACTCCTAACATTTACGTTTTTTCACAAACAACTGCCAGGTAGCTAGAAAAAACTAGACTTTATGTGTGCGTTAAAAATTCAATAGATCATAGAGTGACTATATGCGCCTTTAACTTTACATAAATATGTTTTCCACTCTTTGCACATAATCATAATAAACTCTTTATGCTTAAACACCTTTGTACATAAAATTTGCCTAATACGAAAGCTTGCGGCATTGCTGTTCATTGCTTATTAGTGTTGCATAGAAGATACAAGATTTGATTTCTAAATGTTTCATTATGTGATTTCAAATATTCAAATAAACGTAACATAACTATTATATAAACTTTTGATTATCGTCTGCCTTAAAACTTACTAAGAGCATTTTTTTCTAAAATGAGATAGTAGAGTTCTGATATTTTTAAGGTTAATTTAAATTAACGGTTTATACGAAAATTAAATTAATTTCATAAGATATTCGTGGCAAATAAAACTTATTATAAATCACTTCATAAGATATTCGTGGCAAATAAAACTTATTATAAATCATTTCATAAGATATTCTTGGCAAATGAAACTTATTATAAATCACTTCATAAGATATTCGTGGCAAGTAAAACTCATTAATATCACTTCATAAGATATACGAGGCAAATAAAATTCATTATAAATCACTTCATAAGATATTCGTGGCAAGTAAAACTCATTATAATCACTTCATAAGATATTCGAGGCAAATAAAACTTATTATAAATAACTTCATAAGACATTCGAGGCAAATAAAACTCATTATAATCACTTCATAAGATATTCGAGGCAAATAAAACTTATTATAAATCACTTCATAAGATATTCATGGCAAGTAAAACTCATTATAATCACTTCATAAGATATTCGTGCAAATAAAACTTATTATAAATCACTTCATAAGATATTCATGGCAAGTAAAACTCATTATAATCACTTCATAAGATATTCGTGCAAATAAAACTTATTATAAATCACTTCATAAGATATTCATGGCAAGTAAAACTCATTATAATCACTTCATAAGATATTCGTGCAAATAAAACTTATTATAAATCACTTCATAAGACATTCGTTGCAAATAAAACTTATTATAAATCATTTCATAAGATATTCGTGACAAATAAAACTCGCGCTTTGTTTAAAATTGTAACATTTTATATATTATACGAGTATGTTGCTTAATGACTTTTACCTTCAAGCAGACGATATATTTGAAATTTAAATGATTGATCATTGTTTTTCTATGATTTGAAGTTTTTATTTCAAGATTGTTTATTTCAAATCATATCATTATTATGTTTAAAATTTAATCATAATAACAAAAATAGACTGCCAATAATTGGTGTAGCGCATGGCTTCCTTAAAGAGCGCAGAGGGTTCAATTAAACTGGGGCCTATCTGTGGGCTACTTTCGATAATCTATAAAAGTTTTAAACAAATCACATAAGTATACTTTTGAAGCTATAGGTGAAAATAAATGTATGTTTGTGCGCATGTGGAAGAGAAACAAATAAGCACAGAAGGTTAAAACTTATATGGGACTAACAATGAGCTAATTATGACCTATCATACAAATTTCACGAAATTCGGACGCGTATTAAGATATGTTGGTTCGCAAAAATTGAGCGACAAACACGAAAGCCAAAATGTTTTCTGATGTCTGAAACAGCTTTCTGTCTTGGAATTTTTGAAATCGGAGACAAAATATTTTCGTTCTTCAGAACTATCACATAGCTTCCGCTATCTTCGGTAAGCTTGCAAACAAAAATTAAATCGAAAATATTCCACCCTTTCCAAGTTAACAATTTATGTGTGTTTCATTTGCCTCAACTACAAATTTCAACTCAATGTTTATTATGTATTTTTTTTCCGGGGGGCTTTTACACCCGAAGACTCAGGCCACTTAGGTGGGCCCATCGAACAAACCCGGGTTAGGGACTGAAATCTTCACACTTTTGTTAAGTGGTCGGTAACCATGACGCCCCTCCTGGTTGTATTACAATCAGGAGTGTCATCATCATGGTTTCCAGGCCGAAACCTGGTGGCGCCACTCTTTCGAGAAGCTTCCCATTTATTTAAGCAAAGCTGGGTTGACATTGAGCAGGTGGCCCGGTCACCAGTCTGGGAATCGAACCTAGAGCTGTGGTCAGAAGCGTTCACCTATCCATCTACTGACCCTGCTCGAGGCTGCTTAACTTGCGTTTTCACACGGCAAGCGCGTTAGCCTCTGAGCCACCCAGGCTTTATATATTAGACCCCCTTTTTATGTATTAGATTATATTCGATCCTTGGATTGATTATTTTAAACGACACACCTGGTCAAACTTCTTCAACCTTTTAAGCTTATTTCCGACCAGATAATTCTTGGCTAATAGCGCGAATAAAGTTTAAGTGCTGCACTGACCTTGTATTGCAAACAATTCGATTTGTTAAAGTGCACACCAATTGAAACACTCCATTTGGATCACTTTTCTTCTAAAACAATTAAGGAATGTATCGAATGCTTTTACTTGATTTGATGTTGATTATTCGTATAGCATGCTTAATTCTATTTTTTCCTTCTCAACTGCCATTTTTATCCAAAGGATGATTGTTCAGTTAATGGTTCTTACATACCATAAAAACTTGAAATACTACGCCGAAAAACCAACCTCCGTTATATCTCAACAAAATTTTCTCCGTTTCTTTAACTTGTTTTTCCCCCGATGTCTTTGCTGTAGTTCAGAAGTAATTAGGAATCAGTAATTCTTGGAACAAGACAAGTTGTTCTGTCTAATTGCCCGGCGCATCTCGCTCGTGAAAGATCGCGAGAACGGACCGACGAATTCCACCGACAAATACTTATCGAGTTTCTTTCTTTTTCTTCGGTAACCTTCTTGTATAATCAGTAAAACCAATGTATAATTAAGCAAGGTTTTAATTATCGTCTGAGAAACTATTAGCTTAACTTATTATTCTTTTTTTTCCTTCGTCGTCGACTCCCGGTTTCCGTTGAGAATAAAGCAGTTCTGGTTAAGTTACCTTTCAGTCTGATTGCAAGAAACAATTGAATTCCGCAAATTTTTGCGTTTAAGTCTAGTTACAAAGAAAGCCAACCATGCGTGTTTTTACTATACTTACTGGGGTAAAAAAATATTTCAGTTCTTGCACAATTATATGTATAAGATATCAATTTACTTAATTAAGCGATTGGAAAAAAGATAAAATCCCATGAAGTAATTTATTAAAAGAATGCTATTTTAAATTATGTGATTAATATTACATTAATTTTGCTTTTTTCATAAGGTTTTAAAAGAAGACTTTATAAAGACAGTAAGAGAGGGGATAATATTACTATAATAACTGAAAATGATTTTATTAAAACTATTCTAAACCTTTGATGTTCTAGACTAGTGCAAGTTTTATGTTAATGCTAATATTCAAAGTCACATAATGCCTTAAATTATGAAGAAAGCTTCTCACAATTTTAATTCTAGGAAGTGGGAAAAGGTGGCCACAGACGTCGTTCTTTTTCGGCAGTTTTAACCGTGCGGGTAAAACCGTACGGGTAAACACGAAGTACGAAGGTAATCACAATCACAGACGTCGTTCTTTTTCGGCAGATTTAACCGTGCGGGTAAAACCGTACGGGTAATCACGAAGAACGAAGGTATCCACAGACGTCGTCCTTTTTTGGCAGTTTTAACCGCACGGGTAAAACTGTACGAAGTCGACACTGATAAAAACCGTCCTTTTTGACTGCGTCGTCCCACACACGAGCCGATTTGAACAACACGTTCAAAACGGACGGTTAAAATCAAACCCGTCCATTTTGAATGTGTCGTCCCACACACGAGCCGATTTGAACGACACGTTCAAAACGGGCGGTTAAAATCAAACCCGTCCATTTTGACTGTGTCGTCCCACACACGAGCCAATTTGAACGACACGTTCAAAACGGACGGTTAAAATCAAGCTGTAGCAGATATTTTTGAACGCCGGCAAAAAGGACGGTTTTTAGCCACACACCGACCGTTTTACCCGTTCGGTTTTACCCGTACGGTTAAAACTGCCAAAAAAGAACGACATCTGTAGCTATCTTCATCATAATTATTAATAACGTTATTTCTTCATATTTCCTGTCACTTTGATTTGTGGGATTTGGTGGGAGGAAATGGTTGAGTCAAAAACCTCGGGGTCTTGGGGGTGGGGCTCTTTACTGCTTATAAGTAAGATTTTTTGAGTTTGTAAGTTTTCACATTACGACCTATATAGTAATATTTCAGAAAATTGTCAATAGTAATTTTTGCTTATTCAATACTTTAGTTTCAGATATATTTTTTTAATAACTACTAAAAGTTTATGTTCAATCATGTCAAGTATAAAATTGAGGTCTATATGAACCCTTATATATCTGCCTCAATTTTATAGTAGATAGTTAAAAGTGCATCCCAATTTTATTCAGTAATACAACATTACTTATGTTGTGCTATGTTTGATTCATATCTCCTTGACTGCATATAAAGTCCAGTTGAAAGTAAATTTGACACTGATTAATAGACTGATAAAAATATGGTTTATAAATTTAAAAGGAAAACATAATTTTCCTTGAGGTCTAGTTTCGTTAAGGACATTGAAAATGACCTTAAGTGTGGGTATATACCTATTGGTATGCTTCTCAGGTATAACCGTGAATAGTATATTTATTTCATCAATTAAAAACACTCGTGAATTTTATTGTTTTATCTCGAGAACAATTAAAATGGCATAAGGTGAAGAACTCGGTAGTTAATACAAAGGCAATTTAAGTGCCCAGGTTTTTAACTAAATAAAAGGGTGGGGAAAATACAAATGCGGCATTAAGCGAAGAGTGAAAAAAAGTGAGCAAGGGCATGGATATTGGCGAAGATGCAGGAGGGGGGTGGAGGAGAAATGACGGAATGTCTGAGGATGATTTAATGATAGCGGCAATTAACTAGAATGCCTCGTTGGACTGGGTGTCTTCCTTCGGGGTAAGAAAGGAAGAATGCGGGAGACTCGGGCAGGGCAGTGGTGAGGCGGTGGGGAGAAGAGAAGAGCCCAAAAAACTATACCTCAGGCATCCGGCCGAGGGAGCGAAGCATCGCATCGGTGACAATCCCTACCTTTACCTTACTATAATAAACTGATATAGCTACGCCACTGGAGCACCGACAAACTGCCCTCCCTTACTTCAAACCCCTATCAACTTTAACCGCAGCACTTTATCACAGAACCGGCTAACTATTCGCCATCAACCCATCCCCTAATATATCACTATAAATAATCATCAAACTCGATACCATTGTTCAATAAAATACCCTTTATTAGTTATTGATTGCATACTTAGCCTAATAATCATCAAGGAAAGTGGTGAAAGATCATGGTCTCTCTGCAGACGAATTGGTATAGTATAGAAAACTGTATTGAAATAAATCCATTCTTTACAGACGAATTTGATTCTTCTGATGATTGTTACTTTTAAAGTATTAGTGACACATAATTAATTCCACGACACAAGACTTGTCGAGATTAGGTACATTGTTGAATATTTTAACATGTTTAACATCCTAAATTTTTCCCCTCCATTGTAGTAGGGTCCTAAATTGTAACATTGTGTTCAGTTCAGAAATGTCAGAGGGAAGTCCTCTTGTTTATACTCTGGTATTCCTCAGTTTAGAATCTATTGATAATCCTTTCTTTTGACTATTACTTCTATACTTGGTGACATGACAATATAGGAAGAAGATGAATTTTATATCGGCTGTAAATTTTTCCATTTTTTGCCTTATCGCTCTAAAAAAACAATGCATTTTGATTTTTTAGCGATTGATAAATTTTCTGGTCATAAATGGAACACTACACCTCAATCCTAATTACTACTTTACACGTGTTTTTATTCGTGATTGAAAACATACTATAAGTAAATGAAATAAAAGTTATTCAGTCAATGTCGAATCAATATTGTGTCAATATTTTGACTTTTTACTTCCAAGCGTACAGAAGGTAACGGAAGCTATGACATTGTTCTGAAGAACGAAAATTTTATGTGTGTGGTTTTAAAAAATTCCAAGACAGAAATCCGTTTCAGACATCAAGGAACATTTTTGGTTTCGTGTCTGTCGATCTGTCAGTCACTCTGCTACTCAATTTTTCGCCAACCAACATTTCTCTTCCGATTTTAAGTGTGTCTCGTCCCCTGGCAGCAAATTGACGGCTACACATCATCATAGTTAAACTATTAGGCTCAATGATATCAAAGAATTTGTTATCGGTTTGCATCAAAATAACCTGTATGCCAAATTTCATCGAAATCTACCAAGAAATTTATTCTAAACACGTCTGCGCAGACTAAAGACGACCGATATTTAAAAAACAACACATTTTTGGTCTCAGTAGGCATCAAAACGTGTAAATCCATCAAAATCTCAAATGTGAATTATCGTACCATTACAATACTTTCTCTTTATTTATCACACTACGTATTGAAGAGAGTTTTTACTTTCTTATAATATGGTTGGTATAATTATGCTCATGACAATTTTCAATAATTTTAATGGTAATTTGTTTTAGGATATCTGTTTTATATAGCTTTAATGTGTTGTTATATTGCTTTAATATGCTTTATTGTGTTTTTTATTTTATATTATTTAACGAACAACTGTAAAATCATCATTAAACACTTCTGGTTTTCAGATTTAGATGTGAGTTTGGAGTGCAAGTAGTTTGAGCGAGGTACTCTGCTGTTGAAGTGCGGTGTTAGGCATTTAAACTTGAGCCCCAAAGATTATCTCTTTGTTTATAGTTCTTGTTTTGTAGCTCTTGTGGTAGAAACTCTCTTTATGAGTTTTCTCGATCTTAAGATTATAAGTATATGCAATCTAACTGATTAATCTTTTTATCATCCAATTTCCGTTTGCCGTTCAAACGTTAGTAAGTTTGCTTGAATTCTATCATGAAAACTAAGCATAAGTTGAAAATACTTTATTGATTAACCATTTATTCAATCAAATAATAGTACTCTCAAAAAACAGATATAATTAATTCAGTAGTTGCTTTGATCTTCTTTTTTTACTATTTATAGTTTTAAATCATAAAAATTTGATCAGGTTTGGCGGCAACATGTAAAGCTACGACTGAGGTGATGGTTTTAACCGACTTTGTTTTTGTTACTTCCCACTTCCCCACTGATCACGCGTAATTTTATTATGATGAATTTGAGTTAATCGAAACTGTTCGGAATCACACATTTGATAATGTGAATTGAGAATTATCTGATGACGTTAAATCTTAATCTTTATTTTGCAAAATGACCTAAAGCTGTAAATTACACTTGAATTCGTCCCTCTGTCTGCAGCTATTTTTTTTTTTTAACATGAATTTTTACTTTCTCTTATACGTAGTTAGTATTAGAATTTTAATGTTCTCATAAATTAACCAATTTTTAATCGCTTGTAATGCGTCATTGCTCAAAAATAAAACGATCAAGAATAAACAATAAATACTATAAGTAGTGAAAGAAATAGATTAACATATAATATAATAATTACAAAAATTCAGATACACAATAAATAGCATTTTGTAAATAACAATTTCTTTCCATATTTCCTAAATTGATTAATACGATTTTTTATATCAGATGGTGATTGGTTAAAGCATTGCTGGCCCATAATATGTGGTGAGGACTTGTATATAGATTGGTTCTGCATGAAAGCAAAACTAAGTTGTCTTTATTTATTGAACTAAATCGGTTGGATTACTGAAAATGTAAAGAAGTTTGGAAGGTTGTCCTTAGCGCTCCAAGTTCATCCTAGAAACCCTTATGCTTTTGGCAGTTCGTCAGTCCGTCGCATCTTGGATCATATCTCCTGATCTATTGCAGCTAGAGATTTAAAATTTAGTATAAAAGTTAAACTTTTTTCCCCCAAAAGCAGGAAAAATGTTAAACATAAAAATGAAAAAATGAAAAATGAAAAAACATAACGACTCTAAATTTCTTTAATAAGCGAGCAATTGCGAACTGATCGCAAAATATTAATTCTTTGTAATTTTTGAATGGGTATCATTTTAAAGATATTGAAGTGTATATCACAAACATATATCGCATTTCCAAAATGGTGGCCATTTTACCCCCGAAATTACCAAATTAGTGCCTATCTAATATGCTGAAGGATAATATGCACACCTTGCTCCTCCAAAGTGCAACTTTTTATTCATTTTTTTTTTATACAGCAATATAGGAAATATGAATTTATACGATCGAAAAAAACCCTTTTGGTAGCAAATACTTGACGGGATTTTATTTTTTACAAATATGCAAGATTTTGCAATAAATACTCGTATACCGGGAAACATTACGATATTGTTTGAAATAGTTTTTGCACGATGAACTATTACTTAGATGGATAATCGTCCAAATTTTTCCATTTTGCGTGGTGAAAATACTTTTAGATTTAGGTTTATTGCCCAAAATGTTGTATAAGCTAAACCGTAATATTCAGTCATTAAAGTCTCAGTGCAGTTGTAGCTCCTTGAATTTATAAATAAAATAAAAACGCATTTTAGTTTTCTTAATACAGAATTAGTGTTCCCTATTTTTTGTCAATCAATACTTCTAGGAATTTGAAGACTTAAAATTTAATTAGACCATTAGAAATAATCATGACGTTTGGTGGCGTTAACACTTTTAATTTTACTAAAAATAATTAATAAACCTATTGATGCGTTTATAACAAGCTAATTGGTTGAGCACTATTCATAGAAAGCCTTAGACAGATTGCCTAAAGTATTGTCGGCATACTGTACTTAACGAAACTTAGACACACTTTTTTAGGGTCGTAGGTAAAACCAAGGACCCTTATATTTTCCTGCGTGTGTCTGTCTGTCCGTCCGTCTGTCTCCTGCTCCCACGCCTACACCTTGAGTCTTATCACTTTTAAATTTGGCATATATGTGTAAAGTACCTACCCACACATTTTAAAAATATAGCGACTTAAAAAAAAATAAGGGTAAAAAAACTTAAGGGTTAAAAAATATTTTTTTTGGAAACCGCGTGGGTATTTTATAAATTATTTTAACGAAGGATTTTAAGAATATCAGACCTATAGAATAGTTCAAAGTGGGCTTTTTAGCATTTTAAAAGCTCCATCAATTGGTGCTATTTACTATTTAAACAATACTGTGTTACCTACGGACTCTCACTGTGTGCTTACTATCAGACACTTGACCTGTTTATTTAAGTATGCAGGTTTCATTAATAAATATTAGGTATAATAACGAGGCTAAAATGCTTCCCTGAGGTCCGCCTAGATTGCAAAGTTAAAGCTTATTGAGTGAACATTATCTACAAGTATACTGAACGTTCTGTTCACCAGAAAGGAATAATTAAAATCTAGCAAATGGTCTCTTACACCGGACCTAAAATGTTTAAAAGTAGGAAAATAGAATGGGATACCAGGTCCAAAACTTTTGATTAAAGGTTAGTTAGTCAAATATTACTCCAAATCAAAGAGGTTACCCTATTAAGTGACACCACCATCAACTTGATTTTTTGTCTACTAACTAATTTCGTACTCAGGATCATGAAAAACACATTGTCCACCAAAAAGGGTGTTTTTCCAAATGTTTATTGCCAAGCTATGTCCCGCAGACGAACTTAGCCGACCACATATTCTTTAATGGAACCAAAATATTTGCTTATACACAAAATTCCAGCTTTATGTTAGTCAGAGACATGTACGCTACCTCCTGGACTAAAATGGACGCAGAAGGTTGAAACTTACGAGTATATCGGACTAACAATGGGCTAATTATGATCTACCATCATTCAATTTTATTAAAATCGGACGTGTAGTTTTAAGATATGTTGATTTGCAAAAATTGAGCGACAGACAGACACGGAACCAAACATATTCCCTGATATCTGACACGGATTTCTGTCTTGGATTTTTTTAAATCGGAGACATTTTTGTTTTTCGTTTTTCAGAACGATCACATAGCTTCTGTTACCTTCGGTGGCGAAAATACAATAAGTAAACAATCAAAAGTTAATCACGACATTTTAAATGTTTTCAAAAATAAAATTGATTTAATTTGATATTATTGGATCTAAATAGAAAAATGTGAGTGACAGACAGACCAACACACCGACAGACAGACACGGAGTTTCTACGTATTAGAGAAAGTTCTGTTCAAGTTTGCCGAACCGATTTTCTTATTTAATTTAAATGAATGGACGGTAAATGATTCACGTATTCAAAATGGAGCAACTTATTCATTAGATGTAAGTTTGAATACGTGCAAGGTGGATATGGATAATGTGGGATGGGATCATGAAGCTACCCTGAAGATCGGTAGGAGCGGCAAACAGGTTTCCAGTATACATGGCCCAAGGCGAGTGTCCCAGCCGAGGGTACCTTCTCTCGGCAGCACACAAACAATTTATACAAAAATTATCTAACATTATTCTTATTCTATATCTTCTCTCATAAGTTTAAAAAAAAATGAAAAAATAATTACCTATAACTCATTATATTTTTTAAAAAAATGCAAGCATATTAAATACCAGAAGTATTACATAAACTTAAAAGTTAAATATATTTCCAATAGTTTGTCATTTCACATTTTATAATGGAAGGTACAAAAAAGGACCTGCATATGCGAAAAAAAAATCCAGTTTAGTTTATTGTATCTTTATTTGCCACCTCTATAAAAATCCTAAGAGGATTATATTTAAATCGCATTAAACGGTATATCGGCTTAGACGACATTTTCATGTAAAGAGGGTTAAATTTAAGATGATCCTATCATCACAAGATAGTTAAACATTTTTAGATATGAAATCTTCGTCAACATTCCTCAAGACTTTATTATCCTTGTATCGATTCTCTACTTTAGATTGAGATTACAGAATAAGACGAACTGAAGAATATATTGGACTGTTTACTGATGCCTGTAATTGGTTATGTGTAGGAGTGTAGTCGATAAATATATATACAACTGTAGGTTAAGTTGTATCATATTATATTTATCGACTATGTTTATTAATACTCAGATATGCTTCATGCTAAAGACCGTTTGCGTGCAAGTTACCGTTTTCCAAGCTGGGCGACTCTTAACATGCAAACTCAGAAGAGTGATAGTCGCTGAGCGACAATCGTTGAGCGTCCATCGCTGGAGTCGCGTCTTGGAAAACTTACCTTATAACAGGTTTTACTCTATAAAAATCAATATATTTACTTGTTTTATACTTTTATTCAACCCTGGTCAACAGGACTATACTAGTAAAGAAAATTTTAAGTATCAGAAGAGTGATAGTCTCTCAGCGACTATCACTCTTCTGAGTTTGCATGTCAAGAGTCGCCCAGCTAGGAAAACGGTAACATACAAACTCAGAAGAGGAGTTCTCAAGTTCTCAGCGATAATCGCTGGGCGACTATCGTTTGAGCGTATATCGCTAGAGTCGTGTCTAGGATAATAAAGCATAAGCAGGAAACCTTATCTCGGAAAGGAGGTTTTTCTATGCATGACACCCTGTATAAGCTAAAACCTGCTGAGGTGGGCTTTCCTGCAACAGTTTTTACAGTATTTAAACCTAACAACCTTCATAAAAGAACTAGTAACTAGTAATAAAGAAAATTAAAATATTAGTATGGGCAATCTACAGAGCCTGCTTATGGAGAGAAAGGTACCGTATTCTACTGTTACTGAACTGAGAATAATAGAGACCACTCACTTTTTTGGGAATGTACTTATCACCTTTATAACCTTGACCTTTTCCTTTCTTAAATGCACTGAAATTGTAATGAAGACGCCTTGGTACTAACAAAATTAGTTAAAGCTACCGCATCTGCAACCAGGTGATATTCTTTTACGTGATCCTAATTACAGACCTCGACCTCAGTCATTAATTGCATATTTTATCAGCTGTAACACAGGTTTTATTACTTTAAATAATACTGGTTGATCATCAAATTGTCCTAGTGTTTTCAGTAGAATTAAATCTTAAATTGAACACGTGTGTATGAAACTTCTCGTTATTTCAAAAAATCAGGAAAGCTCAAGGTGCCGGGACCATTTTTCAACAAGTGTCATTCACCAGCTCTCTAGGAATTATTTGTTTTCAGACACATTAAACATCAAGTAATTTCTCTAATGAAAGACATTGTCAGATTTACATGCTACAAGCTACATTATAACGTTACTTGACGTTAAAATATTTATTTTAGTTATCTAAAGCAACGTCTCGCTCTAACCATATGCTACCTTTTTGTTTCCACTGAGTAATCTTTAAAAGTGCTTTTAAAAAGAATTAAAAAAAAATGTATAAGTAAGTCACAGTTGTCCGGAGCCGGTGCCGTCAATCTGTCCGTTTATCCCCGTCGAGAAAGGCATCTGTTTGAAGAGAGGGCCTCGTGTATTTCCTAGAGATAGGCTAATTAAACGGAAGGACAATACAAGGAGATATGGTTGGTCCGTGTGAGTTTGTTCTCTCCATTACGGTTACATAAGGAGTCTTGTGGTAGGGTTAGGTGGCTAGGGACATGGTAGATTATTACGGTTGGATGGTCCGGACCAGGGATTACAAGCGGCCTGACAAGGGTTCACCTGCTTCTCTCTTATCTGGTTTCAGCTCATTTCCAGGCCCACCTTCAGGTCGGACTCTTATCTTCCAGGCCTTCGTCCTATCCACTCGTCCTCACAGATTTCGTTTTTTTGTATTCACTGACTTTCACATCTTTCCCTCCCGAATCCTCACACGCTATCTTTCACCGGTTCCTTGTCAGTCGCCTTCCGATACCCGGATGCCGCTTTTCAGGAGACAACTAGGCCGATTCCTTTTTTCGACGTCGTCAATCTTTAACGTCCTGTCAAATGTTTAAAAAATCTCGCCTGGAGAATGAAACCTCCTTCAAGAAAATTCCTTTTTATTAAACTTATTCCTTTTTTTTTAATCTGACACTATTCCAAACTTAAGCTCCGATTTTTTACCTTATATTTAATAAGGTTAGTGTGAATTAGATTATGTTTTCGTTATTTATCACTCCGAGAGATTTTTATAGTTATCTTAAAAAAACAAAACTTGATAACTTCATAAAAATGTAATTGTTTTCATCCATAATCCTTTAACAATCTCGTTTTCCTTTAAACAAAAAAGCTATACGCTATACTTTACGACTACGAGTGTAATGAACACCACTCACTCACTTTTGTCGGGAATCCTTTATAACCTTGACCTTTTCTTCTCCTACTTTTATTACCTTTTAACCAATTTGTTTTTGTTTCAAGTACTCTTTTAGTTTGAAGCCCCTAGAACGATAGCTATTCAAACGAAGAATATATTATACAAAGTGTGTCTTATAAGAAATATTTTTGTTTTCAAACTTATTTTGTGACGCATGTTAAATTTGAGTTAGTGTGTTGTAAAAATATAAAATTATATACCTGCTTTACTAACTGGGGGTATTTTAAAGCGTGAAAATACGTATGGATTATGGTTTAGTAAAAGGTTGAAGAATTAGAGAGATGTTGATTGGGTGGGAAGTAGGGAAGAGAATGGGTTTATCTAGGCACGAGCTGATGACAGCTCTAAAGGCACGGTAAAGGACACAGATGTCGAGGATCCCACTACCACCCTAGTTATTATTACACCCTGCTCTTGAAGCCATCAATTTGCCTATTAGGCTCACGGGGTGTCCTCCCTTATTATCCCAATAAGATAATTACACAGGGCAGTGTTGCTACCTGCGGAGCCGCTTACATGGAAAGGAACTGGACGGTTTTTTCTGAGAGCTCTTCGGGACCCGGGACTTTTACCATTACGTTAAGCGGTCCCATTTGTTTGGTGACCTCGCCATTAGTCGGTATCTTCTCGCTCCCACTATACTCCTCTCATTGACCATTAAGAGTCGAGTTTTTTTTTTATCGCCGGCCCGTCTACTTAAGAATGTAATTACCTTCCGATTCCCTCCTCTATTTGCGCAGATTTCTCACAGAATCTTCGCATCGTCTTACGAGGAAAAACACTTAATGGCTTGATAGCGACTGTCTACCTTAATGAGGACGTCGGTCATTTTATCCTCCAGAGGATTATTCCCTCCCTTCGCGTTCCCCCTCCGGTCGAAGGACATGGAAACATTTAAAAAAAATACGTCGCTATACTGTGACCACAAGAAATTACGAAGTAAAAGAAACCGGCAAAACTCCGTTTGGATTTATTTGTCGGGCAAATCTGACTGGGTGGCCGGGCCTCCGGCACCCGACGCCTCCACATCGCTTTATATTGCGCTCCACCGGCTTCAACTCGACGCGGCCTCTATCGCGTTTTACTACTGATTCGGTTTTTTTTATTTGTTCAAGGTCGAACACCATAATTCTCAAAGAGCACAAGGCGAATTAATAAAAGAAATCCGTTACATACACGTATAAACTCGTTGGTACCAAAATTATTTATGCTCCGACCTTGAGAAGAATGGATATTTCGAACCTTACCGAACATGAAATATTTTTAAGTTTACTTATTTCTTTAACTTATACACCAACCACTTTATCCTCTAAACATGAATACTCTAATTTTTAAATTTTACCCCAATTTAATTAGCATTAAAACTAAGGTGGAACAGAATCCGAATAATACTCATTATACATTTATAACTCACAAGAATTATCAGTTTATTGATGAGTTTCAGATATAGTTTCAGTTTCAAAGTTCTGGAGTTTCAGAGTTCTGAGTTTTATAAGTTTATTGGCATGGTCTCATTAGTTCATGATCATTACACATTATTCAACAATGCTTTAACAGTGAAGAACTATAAATAATAATAACAATAAACGGCGCATTACTAAATATTATACACAATCTTGGTGGAGTCAACCAATTATGTTAAATAATTTAGAATCGACTTTTTACTTTCTCATATAAAGAGAAAGTATTTTGATGAAATTCGATTTTGTTGAATTTACGCGTTCTTAGGTCCCCTGAGTCCAAAAAAGTAGTTTTTAAAAAATGGCTGTTTGTCGTCTGTGCAGACGTGTGAAGCCTAAACTACTGAGCTGATTTTAACGAATTTTGCATACCTACATGTTCAGAAAAATCATATACCGAGGCGAAATTGTGAAATAAATTTTAGCTCCAAATTTGGGGGGTGCTACCTCCAAAAACAGAAATGATTTTGATTAAACAATTCTAAAATGTAGTCCATTTAAATACGAATGTAACGATATAAGACGTTTCTCCGGGAAAAGTCTAGTCCCTGAGAAAATAGCTAAACGCGGACGGAGAGAGGCCGGGTTCGATTCCCCACCGAGGAGAAGTTTTTTTATTATACATTTTGATGAAATGTTCGATAATAATTAAATGTACCTTTAAAAACTCGAAAGCTAATAAATGGAAAACACTGGGCTAAGTAATTATGAACTCTTATATGAGACAGTTTGTCTGAATTGTCTCGGACCAATTTTATATTTTTATGTTAACTGTCAAAACCTTTACCTTTACAATGTCGTTTCTCTGTTGTAATATCCAATCTATATTGTATTCCCACTCTCCAATACTTCTTTAAAGCGGTTCTTAAAGCTATCATAATCATTTAGATAGTAGACCATAAATATATCCGTGATTGAAATGTCATTTTTAGTTGTGACTTCTTTTCTAAGTTACACATTACTATGCAAATAGTACTATGCAAATAATACTATGCAAATATATCTCCAAAAAAACAGAATTTTTCTAGTATAAGAAGAGAAAGAGATTTATAAATAAGCAATTAGTATTCGAGTATTCAAGGTGAGCAGCGCTCGGAATGCTCTCTGAAAAGCAAAAGTAGAACCTAATATTAAGATGTCGTGACAACAAATATTACCTAAAAATAAATATTTCACACAAACACACAAATATATATATATATATATATATATATATATATATATATATATATATAATATTTATACATATACCGTAGAGATGGGAAACAAAAAAAAAGTGACAAACGGCTGAATAAATCTTAACACAGTTAGGCCTCTAACTGGTTTCTTCTTTATATGATCTTTGACTCGAGTTATTGACTCATTTATTTCATATCTATCAGCTAGCGAATAATAAATAAATTAAAAAAAAGAAGTCTAATCTATTGAGTGGAATTTTAATCTCGTCTTATATCAAAATATTAATTCATAAATCATTTGTTTTTATTACTTTAAATTAAAATAAAATTCAGTGATTCTTTGTTTAGTAAATTCTTTACGTTTATTGGTCTAATTTTTTTTTTGTTTGTTTGCTTTTTTTGGTAAAACTGTAGTTTGGAAATTATATTAACATGTATGATGTGTGTATTATTTTTTTATTACATCTTTATTACTAACATTATAGTCCCAAACCATTTCACTATTTTTTTATATATTTAAATATGTTTTAGACTTCTCAATAAAATTTATCTAAGGCTGCAAGCATTTCATTCAGTATAGCTGAATTCATTCATAAAAATGTAGTAATAGTGGGACTTGATTTTGAAATTTATTTATAATTCTTCTTATTATTTCCCCACTACAGTTGTAAAAAAAAGTTCTAGAAATCTTTTCTATCTGATGTTGGGATTCATTGACCGACTAACTGGAGTCTTCTTGGAAAAATTTAAAAAAGTAGAAGTTAGTGGAAAAAAAAGACAAAACAGTAAGTTTATCTTAGTAGGTGGGCAGAAGGACAATAGGTAAGTTTGGGTCTTCAAAGAAAAATCATTGTACAAAAAGGTCTACAGGACTAAATCGAAGGTTGTACGAAACAGAAAAGACCCTTACTTCGACTACGAGGAATTTTAAAGATTTTACTTTCCAAGTCACCTGATGAAGGACCCTAATACATCATATCTTTCGCAAAGGGGGCATAGCAACACACAAAAAAACATCTTAACTAGAAAAGGAATTTTTTTTCTGATGCAAATGGCGGCAATGTTAAGGCAACTGGTACCAACCCTACTTGTCATTCAAAAAAAAAAATACCGTTCCTTTCTTCTTATGAAATTCAACAGAAGAATGGCCGCCTTAATTTGGGAAAATAAATCTCTCTTTTGAGGGTTAAAAAAGGGTGAAGAATAACCAAACCATATAAATTGTTTTCCTTGCTCCCTTGTGGTACTGTTTTGAAAGGTACCAAAGTTGAATTGTCAAGGTGGCACGAAAGAAGGATTTGTAGACAAATGTCTTTTCTATGGGTCTTGTCAAAAAATAAGAAATATAAAGATCCTTTAATAAACATTGTGGACAACGTTGTTCACTTTTTTTTTAGAACTTAGTTATTGTTAATAATCGTGAGAAAATATGACAACCTCTATATGATATCTCATTTGCCCAAAGTATTACAATGTTTACTTTAAAGATTTTAAAGCCCCTTTAACTGTCTTCCAAACAATAACCAGTAACAACTTATCATTGCTTGTATCTTTTGGTATTCAGATAATTGTATATATATATATATATACTAAAACGGCTGCATACTAGTTGCGTCCGGTTAAGGAAATCCGATTAGTGAGATAAAACAGTTGCGTCCGCACATTTTTAATCCTATATCTGAATTGCATCCGGGTACAAGATAATCTAAAAAGATCAAAAGGGTTGTACAGAATCCAATTATTAAAACAACATAATATATTTTTACTTTTCTAGTGAACATAAACAAACGCTTGCTTTTCAATATGTAATTGATACCAGTCTTGTCTAAGCATTTATCATGGAATCAAAAAAGTGAAAAACTAAAAAGATTTAAAAGTAATTAACGGGTAAAAATTTAGGTTTCACAAACCATTGACAATGTTCAGCGGTGGGCTTGTTGTAAAAAATTTTGCTTCGCTTTTTTTAAAATCGATGACTTTGATTAAATAGCATGTTCTACCATTTACACCCAAATATTTTCCAATAAATAGAAGCTCTTAATGAAGTACAAGGCAATAATTACTTAAATATTAATAGTGCTAATGTAAGAAATGTAAGAAGAAGCAAACCAGAAGAAAAAAAGGTTTTCATTCTTTAGAAAATGATTCAATTACAACAAGGCCAACTATCTAGGTTGCAGTACGTAAAATGTGTATCACTAAAATTTTTGCTTTAAAAAATTTAATTTTATATTAAATAAAAAGTAACCTTTTCTCCTTATATTTAGTGTTTTTAATTTAAACTTTAACTTAAAACTTTAAGGTTAAAATATATTTGTTTACCTGTCTTATTACTGGAAAAAACAGGTAAAAAAATATAGTATATCCTAGACGCAATCTGTATATTTCAGGCCCAGAGTGCGGACGCAATTCGGAAATAGGATTAAAAAAGTGCGGACGCAATTCGGAAATAGGATTAAAAAAGTGCGGACGCAATTTGGACATCTTCTGGGTATTAGGACGCAACTCGGAAACACCGACTAAAACAACTAAAACTACTAACAAAACAACTCATAAAACTATGAGTGCTTTCATTATAAACTAACTTATCCAGTATTATTAGAAAGATAAAATCATAGAAATTGGACAAATAGTTAGTAGTAGTATACAACGAATGAGTTAGTTGTAATATACTGTTTATTTTTTTTTATTTTATTTTTTTAAATTATCTTACACCGATTAAGATGATCTTTTATACGATTTGACTATTTTTAATCTCATATTTTTACTATCGCAGTTTTCTCATAAGATTTTAATTAAGTAATATTTATTACATAGCTGCATTTATTTATGTGTCAACAAGATAAAATATTTAACAAAACCTAAATAGTTATTTAATTTTATTTAGACTAAATATGCTTTTAATATTTTCTTTGCTTCCGCAAAGAAACTGTGTGATCGTTCTGAAGAATGAACATTTTTTATGTCTCCGATTTCAAAAATTCCGAGACAAAAATCCGTTACAGACATGTTAGGTTCCATGTCTATCTTGACAGCCTGTCGGACTATCAGAGTCTGTCTGTCACTTAATTTTTGCGAACCAACATGTCTTAATTACTGATTATCCGATTTTAATGAAGTTTTGATAGTAGTTCATAATTAACCCATTGTTGGTCCCAATATGTTTCAACCTTCTGCGCCTATTTGTTTCTCTTCCACATGCGCACATTCCACATAAGTTCATTTACACCTATATCTTCAAAAGTCCTCATCTGATATTTTATTTAATTTAGATGGTGTTTCTAAAGTAAACCGCAGATAGCCCCAGATTAATTTCAACTGTCTGCGCTCTTTAAATTTTGCTTAATTGATACTTAAATTTGTATTAAAAATCAAAATATTTTGACAGCTTTTAAAAACGGGGCAAAATTAAATAAATTTAACAATAATAGGATGTAAACGCATAAAATCATTAAAGTACATATTAAAAAGAAGGCGAGAAAGCTATGTGCCACACTAATTGGCAGAAACATCTTAATTTTTGTCATATTACCCAACCTTTTCTTTATTCTTTATAGAAATTATTTTTGTTTGTCTTTTATATGCAGTGCGATTAACATTTCAATTTTGATATTTCTGACAAAAGTATTGTTCTATTAGGAATCTATTTCTTTACTATTTACCGCACCAACTACCTCCTTCAATTTTGAAAACTACAAGATATTTCCAACAATCCTCCCTTTTACTCTATTACTCCATCCTTTGAATTTTTTTCTGAATCAATTTTTACCTTCAGTGAATCGTAAAAAAGCATGTGGAAAATACGAACGGACTCAGGAGGAGCATGTTTCATGTTCATGAGACACCGTCTCAAAGGATCCCCTTTGAGCTCTGCATCTGTCCCACGTTTCGTTTTACCCTTTACTGTAACAAATGAGTAATTGCCGTAACTAATATTCTAACTCCTTTTACCGATTTGAAACGCTCAACCAACAAATTATTTTTTAACTTCTTTAATGTTATTTTTTTTTGTCGTCCTTTTTAACCCCTTGCACGAATGAAAGCATAGGAAGTAAAGAGCAGGTGAACTTAGTTTGCATTTAATTGGAAAAAAAGAAAATTATTGTCAGACATACTTCTATTTGTCACTCAGAAAAATAACTAGAAATGTAAAAGTGAGTAAGAAAACAAAATTAATACAGTGAAGAAGACTAAGAAAAATACATTAATAAATAAAAATGATATATCTCATAAAGCATTCTTTGTAACAAGAAAAACTTGCAAACCATAGAAGAGGAAATTTATAGAAACCCTGGTAAAGTATTAGTAACGCTTTTCAAGTTTATGTGCCATAGCCAAGACATGAAAATGTCAAAATTAATATATCTTTTGAAGACCTTGTATATCATTCAAAATCAGAAATTGTCTTTCACATTGAATACATCATAAATCAATGCGATGAGATCATTCTATAAAGACCAGTCGCAGGATAGGCGGGGGAAAATAATTTAAAAAGCTTTCCCCTTGTAAAATTTTGAGTGGCTACTGTTAACATTTCTGTCTCATTTCTCGGTAGAATATGTGCAATAATTATAAAACTTGATTTATAGATATCTGTAAAAAAATGTCCAAACGGCTTTAATTCCCATTCTTTGTGGTCGCCTAATTTTTCAGCCTAGTGTTTACTTTAATTGTTTATATAAATGCAAATTACGGCCGATGGAGAGTTTTGGCTCGGGTAAAAGATAACTCTAAACTTACAACTGACCTGATCCTATATATTTTTATTTTCTCATTAAAGAGAAAGTATTGTGATGGCGCAAAAATTCGATTTTGATGGATTTACACGTTTTGAGGTCCCCTGAGTCCAAAAATGTGGTTTTTAAACAATGACTTGTCGTCAGTCTGTGCAGACACATAACCTAAACTAATGGGCCAATTTTGACGAAATTTGGCATACATTTTAAGAAAAATCATACCGGTTCCGACGATTTTGATAAAAAATTTCTAAAATGTAATCCATTTAAATACGAATCTAACAATATAAGCAGTTTACCCGGGAAAAATTTAGTTCCTGTGAAAATAGCTTTAAACGCGGACGGCGAAAGGCCGGGTTCGATTCCCCGCCGAGGAGAAGTTATTTTCATTATTAATTTTGATATAATGTTCAATAATAATAACTACGATAAGACGAAAACTAATAAATGGAAATCACTGGGCTAAGAAATTATAAAATCGTATATGAGAAAGTTTGTCTGAGTTGTCTCGGACAGATCTTTTTTTTTAAAATTATTGCTATTTACATTTTTGCTGCTAAGTTTATCGGCTTTTGTAGCTTAATTATGAATACATCTTTTATCATCTATTTTTCTTTTTCTAAGATTAATAAAGAAAATCATTTAGTTTTATTTTGGTTGACGGTATAACTTTATCGCGGAATGTTTGAAGATATCAATTCAGAAAATAGTGTAAATAACTTCATCTTAACTGAAATCAAAGATGGTGGAAATAATTAAAAATTGAGGCATATTACCCAACTAAATAACTATGTTGAAGATTCTAGACTTATCCATGAAAAATATCACATGAATTTATAACATTATAGAGTTATGTCCATTTGAAAACTACAAAATTTAAAATGCTTAACTTTATTATATAATTATATATATTTAACACTTTTCTAATTTAATTTTTTTTTTTTAAATTAATTTATTAATTTTTAAAATTAATTTTTTTTACTTAAGTTTTAAAAATACCAAGACCTGATTCACGCAAATGATGATAGCTCTGATGTCTTAATCAGATGTATAAAAGCGTGAGTGTAAGTGAATACAAAAAAGTCTTTATTTTTAAACTCTTTAATTATTAAAATAGGCTATCAGTGTTGTTAGATCTGTAAAAAAAATAAAAAAAAACTGAAAAATTTAATTCCTTGTAACATTTTTTTTAATGTATAAAAGAAAAAAATAACACGCGATATTCCGCACTAATAGGTCTGTGATCTTTACACTTGTGTCACAGTTTCTTGACAGGTAATCGTATTTTAAAACCAAGAATTATCCTATTCTTAAAGGATGAAAATTATACCTCAACAAGAAACTGAAGACTAAAAGAAACGAAGGTGTGAATAAATGTCGTTTTTTTAAACTTTCGTTTTATATTAGTTATATATAAATATATATATATATATATATATATATATATATATATATATATATATATATATATATATATATATATATATATATATAAATACGCATATATGTTTATATGTGTGTGTGTACATGTTTTTTATATGTTTATAAGGGAGCTCTCGCGTGAAAATAATAGTAAAAAATGATTTTTGTGTTTCCAAATGACGTTTCAACAAAAAAAAAAGGTTTTGGGTTGGAAGGTTGTTATATAGCCGATATTATTGCCAGATGTGAGATGTTGGTGAACAGTTTTGTCTAAATCGGTCTGGTGTTTTTATGACGAAGCTTTGACCAAAAATGTCGGCACATGGGGGTCCCGGAGACCCTCCACAGTTTTACATGCGATAACTGAATAAATATTCTTTTATTAAGAAAAAGAGATGCTAAATAAATTTATATATATGTACATATATATATATATATATATATATATATATATATATATATATATATATATATATATATATATATATATATATACACCTATATTTTTTTTTTTTATTTAAATTTTTATTTTATTTTATGCTTTGTCCATTTCATATGTAGGTGTTATTATTTTAAAATATAAAACATTTATATTATTAAACTAGCTGGATTCCTGTACTTTGCTACGAAGTGTGTTACTTTTATTTTATGAATTTATTATTTATTTAATTAGATAGGTTTTTAAACTAGCAACAAGAAACATTAAAATTATTGTACGTCTTAAAATATACCCACTTTAAAATATACCCACTTTTAAATATACCAACTTTTAAATTTACCCTCTCCTTTCCCTGTCTCTTATCGCATCTCTGGGTTGAAATTTAGGTACTTTTTTACTACGTTTTTATTAGCTTGCTTTCTTTTTTGTTTGTGGGGGTGTCCAGTACAAATCTTGCAATCGAAAATTTCGTCAAAATCGGCCCAGTAGTTTAGGCTCCAGGCTTCTGTTTTAAAAACCACTTTTTTGGTCTGAGGGGACCTCAAAACTTGTAAATCCATCATAATCTCAAAATTGAATTTTCGCGCCATCACATTACTTTCTCTTTATATGAGAAAGTAAAAATCAAAAATTTGAAACCCGTCAAAATGAAAATCGTAAATATGGGACATGTCAAAACAAATAAAATAAGTTGCGGATTTTTTCCGAACTAACTTTCCATACAGCAAAATTTGCTGGAAACGAATTAAATTCTGCCGAAAGATGGCTAAAAGTGTTATAATAATGCGTAAAATACTGTCCGATTTTAATGAAATTTGGTTGCAACAGATTGACAGACAGACACAAAAAAAAAAGGTTCCCTTATTTCTGACATGGAAGTTTTGAATTCGGAGATAAACAAATTTTCTTTCTTAAGAACAATCACAGCTTCCGTTACCTTCGGTAAGATCGAAAGAATATGGGGGAAACGATTAAATAAATAAAACAATTGTAAAAGCATGACATCTATAAAGTACGTGATAGAAGGCAAGGAAGCTATGTACCACATTAATTGGTAGATTATTTTTAATTGTGTGGTTTAAACAAATGTTATTAGGGTCCGTAGGCAAAACCAAGGACCCTTATATTTTCCTGCGTGTGTCTGTCCGTCCGTCCTGTCGCCTGCTCTCACGGCTATTGCCTGGCTCACTATTCATCCGATCACTTTGAAATTTGGCATGGATGTGTCTTGTACCTGCCCACATATATTTAAAAATATAGCGACTTAAAAAAAAAAAAAATCAACAAAACTTAAGGGTTAAAATTTTTTTATTTTTCTTCGACACCGTCAGGGGTATCATATGAAAGGGTACGTAGAGCTGATTACAAAAATATATAATTCTTTGGTTATAACTTTGATAGGGCGAGCGTAGGGAAGTTTGAAGTGGGTGTGAAACGTGCCCCCCCCCCCTCAATCTCGCTTATGTGAAGTGCAAAAAATCCGAAAAAATTCCTGAACATTCTTCGACTAAAAGTAAAGATACCACTTTTTGGAAATTTCGAACATTTTTTATTGACAAAATACGTTTTTTATAACTTTGGTCTTTTCGATGTATTTATATGGTTGTAGTACGGTTCAGTGGCAAAAAAATACTTTATCAGAAGTTTGTTTATGTGTTTTGAGAATATCAGACCCATAGGATAGTTCAAAGTAAGCTTTTTAGCATTTTAAAAAACACCATCAATAGGGTACTACATAAACTATACAGTGTGGCCTACGAACCCTCGCTGTGTGCTGACTAGCACACACTTGACCTGTTTATTGTTTATTAAAGTCCGGAATATTCTACAGCTAATCATAGAGTATGTAGCGCTTGCCCCGGGTCATAGGGTAGTTGCAACATCTCGAGGTGAGTACATGTTCCATCGTTTTAGATTTATACTGGAAGTCATTAGCCGGTTCAGTTGGTTGTGTCAGCAAAATGATCGTGATGAACCAGCCTCACTTGATTAGTGTTATGTCTTTCAACTTACATAAGTGATAATAAATAAATTATAAATGTGCAATTGGGAACTTTAATCACCCAGTAATCAAGCAAGTAAATCAAGCAATGATAGTTCAAAATCATTAGCTGTTAAATTTGATTTTAAATAGCTGCTTGCCTTGAAATGTTTTTTTAATTTAACGCAAAGAAAAAGGGAAATTGGTCTAAACTGGAAAGAGAACCAGTTCTATTCTGCTCCAATAATAACTACTTATTCGATAGAATGGAAAAAAATATTCGTTGTAGTTATAAGGTGTAGCTGCTTACTGTTCACTTGCCGTAGTATTTGTTGCTAATCGCTGTATAATGATTAGCAGAATACTTTCTCTGAGGACTGATCGAGCCCAAGTTATAAGAACAAGATGATTGTGTTGTTGGAACGTGTGAAGTAACTATTAATGCATCATTTGTTTCACTTCTTTATGGTGCATGTATCCTTCGAACCTATTTTACGGTTACTTAATTATACGTCTTGAGGTCCGCAAAGCCTGATATGCAAATATTAGAATACATCTAAACTCTCTTATCTTTCCACGGTATAAATTGATTCGTAAGAAAAATTATGAGTTATTGCGATGTTCAACGTCTGCAAAAGACGCTTTGAAAAATTGCAATTAAGTCGGTGCATATGTTTTTAGATGGCAGCTGGATTCGGGTTTTTGGGAGGTCCTCCCCTTAGAAGAAAAGAGCGAGTGTGAGAAAAAAATGCAATCAGGTGCATTTTATCTTTTGAAGAAAAAGGCTTATTTTTAAGCCTCCCACTCTGATAAGTTTGTGAGTTTTTATCTGAGAAGGTCTAAATGTGCCGAGAGAATTTTATCTGGGCCGAATAATCTGGATCGTGTGCCTTCTTCAGGCCGTTTCTCTTGAGTCTCGAGAGGGTAACGTCTCCCCGAGCCATGCAGTCATTATACAACCCCCGAGTTCTTCTATAGCTTCCCTAATGGAAATAATGTGGGCACGGGCCCTCCTCTCCAAGAAAAACTCCTTCACAAATAATTACAGCCTCGAGGTACCCGATATTTGCCAACGTTATTTATTCAGCGGGAGTTAGATATTGATTTTTAATTCCAAAAGATTAGGGGCGGTGCGTCATAAACCGCTAATGACGAACCGGCTACCTTATAACAGTCATTAAGTCGATAATTTCTTGAAAATACGCTCATACTTCTTTACATCTATGTAATTTACTAGCCTTTATCGTTACATATGATCTGCAAAGAACTCTTTTATTTCCTCTATCAGTTTTCTATTGCGAACTATTATCAATGCCAAGATGTTTTTTAAAAGCCCTTATTATGTTTGCTTCCATAATAAATCGGTATTATATATTATGTATTATTATTTTATCTATATGCAACTTAAATTTATGTTAAATAAATTGTGTTGGAACTTAAATATAAAGGGAACATATGGAAGTGTGTGGTAACTGAATTTCAAGTATAATGTATTGCAAGACAAAGAAATTATAAAATAATATTTTATTCTATAAATAATGGAAGGAGGTAAAAGGAATGTTACAAAGGTTGAGATTGAATCACAATAAAACTAGGAGTAGTAAATAACGTAGTTCACTTGGTTACAACATTCTTTTGTATAAGTGTTCCCAAGATATTAAGGTGCGATATTTTTCCCTGTTAATACACTATTGATACATGCATAAAATTACTTGTCCATTGTTACGTAATGGGACCTAGAAAATATTCTACTAATTAGAGTGGCGCATAGCTCCCTCGCGTCCTATTTCGTATACTTAACTAGTATTGTCAAATTTATTTTATTTTCCATCTGCTTTTTAAATTTTTAAATTGATTTTTAAAAAATTGATTTGATTTTTTACGTGATAGTCCACAGGCCACCATAAGAAGTAAGTCGCTGATTGATAAAGTTTTCTTACCTTATGGAATCGCTTATTTATGCCTTGTCCACCGATGAATTGGGTATATGGCAACCGGGGCGCTGGGCCATTTCTTTTTTGTTGACATGCCAAACTTGCCCTTCTGCGGGAACATTGAAAAGAGATAGATAAAGTTTTGATTTTCACAGGATCGTTTAATTAAATTATTTCAAAAACAGTGGTAAAGGTGGCCATCGATAAGAGTGGGCCGTTTGGGGTTGCCACCGCCCCAAACATATCGCTCTGCGGGGACGTTGAAAAGAAAACGGCCCACTCTTATCGGTGGCCACCTTTACCACTGTTTTTGAAATAATTTAACTAAACGATCCTGTGAAAATCAAAACTTTATCTATCTCTTTTCAATGTTCCCGCAGAAAGGCAAGTTTGGCATGTCAACAAAAAAGAAATGGCCCAGCGCCCAGTTGCCATATACCCAATTCATCGGTGGACAAGGCATAAATAAGCGATTCCATAAGGTAAGAAAACTTTATCAATCAGCGACTCACTTCTTATGGTGGCCTGTGGACTATGAATTAAAGTTTGAATTTAGAAAAATTTATAGAGTATAGACGGTTGAAATTAATCTGGGGCTATCTGCGGGCTACTTTCGACAAACCATCCAATTTTTATAATAATCAGATGATTACTTTTGAAGATATATGTGTTAATAATTGTATATTTGTGCATGTGGAAGAGAAACAAATGGGCACAGATTGTTGAAACTTACATGGGACTAACAACTGGCTAATTTTGATCAACCATCCAAATTTTATCAAAATCGGAAGAGTGGTTTCTAAGATATGTTGGTTCGCGAAAAATGGAGTAGCAGAGCGACTGACAGATTGTGTTTGTGAAACCAAAAATTGTCTATTTTCTTCGGTTGATCCCTTATGATTATATTAGATTTTCTTATCCTTCGGGTCTCCAGGGATGAAAAAAGATTGAAAATAAAGATATTTTCTATTTACTTAAAAATATTTTGCTATATTTCGCCCATACCTGGGCATCTTCAGGCCTTGAATTTAAATAAAAAATTACATTTTTCTGTTTTTATTTGGAGATAGAAATAATCCACTATTTGAGTAACTTTCCCATAGTATAGTTAAAGAGTTACTCACCAAATATTTTTAAGTAAGTAGAAAATATCTTTATTTTCAACCTTTTTTCATCCCTGGAGACACATTCGGGTGAAGTATAAGAAAATCTAAGATAAAGAAAATCGAAGGATAAGAAACCAAAAATGTTCCCTGATATCTGAAACGAATTTTTGTTTTGGAATTTTAGAAATCGGAGACTTAGAAGTTACATAGATTCCGTTACCTTCGGTAAGCTTGGTAGCACAATAAGTTAGTAAATAATTTCATGGCTTTCTCATGTATGCATAAAGAGCTATCATGCTCGATTTAATCGTTCTATAATGGAAGCACTCAAGATAACGGATACTAGATATGAAGGAACTAAATTTAAAATCGAAACATTGTGGTCCATTCAATTCTATTCTGGGTAATCGTTATTCTTAAGTTATTTGCTTTTTTTTCAAATTGAATAATGCCTATTGAATATCATGGACGAAGGAACCTTCCCAAGAGAAAAATGGAATGAATGAGGAACTTTAACCTGTCTTTTATCACGTTGAAGAGTTTCCTTTGAGAGGAGCCCATGCTTTGAATGTCCGTTGTTATGTGAAGGGCGTGTGTGTTTGTAGCGTGACCAATGTTGAAGGAATGTCCAGGCTGGAGGAGACAAAGAATAGGGCCACAACAGATACGTGCGAGTTCCTCAAAGACTAATAAGAGACGCTTTACCTTTTGTTACACCATTCACTTTACCAGACTGCTTGGGGTCGGATCCTCGCCTTTTACCTTGTAGACAGTATTTAACTTTCATCAAAGTTATAGCTTTAGATCCAAGTTACCAAATTCGTGACTTTATACTCGTGCTACAAACGCACGAGGAAGATAAGTATGATAAATATTTACCATGCTGGATTAGACACCATTTTGCAGAAAACAGTACTAAACAAAATTCGAATGTAATTTTTTAAGGATCTTCGTGGATTCATTGTAATGATTAGGGGTTAAGGATATTTTGCTTCCGAACTTACCAAAGGTAAGAAGCACCAACCATTTGAAACTGGAGAGTCAGTTGCAATCATTCTAAAGAACGATTTTTTTTTCTCAATAAATTTTAACTTTCTGCACCCATTCCTTCTTTCCCTTCCACGTGCGCACTAATGTTTTTATTTATTATTAACACATATCTTTAAAAATTTCACATCCGGTTATTAAGAAATATGGTTGGTTTGTCGAAATTTGAATGCATATTTTCCGATGCTACTTTCAACTGCTATTATTGCTTAAAAGTAAGTGTAGCACCACAGGTAATCGATTAATTAAGATTCAAATATCATGTGATCATTCGTCCAATATACCTTAACCTTGGGACAAAGGAATGTCACAGTTGTGTATATAAATGAGATAATATTCCTTAGTGTAACTATCCTTGTCGTGCGTAAAGCTGAAGAATTCCTCTTCTTTACCGCCCTAGTGTGGTAAAGAAGACGAATTCTTCAGAACTATGAGACGCGCATGCGCAATGAATACAAGTACGTAAAGAATCACTTTCTACGCATCTAAACATAGATACAATGTTTATATTTCGTATCAATCGTAGATAAAGGAATATTAAAGATACGCTAAGAAAACTGTAGAACTCATTGTCCTACAGTTTTCTGTTGATTTCGTTTTACACATGATAAGACTTAATCTTAAAATAGCATAATTAAACTGCCCTAGGAGACTCAATGTATTAGGGAGGTTAGTACACAACCCTTTGAGACTTTTGTTTAAAACCAAGGGGATGCTAAAGTAAAAAAGTGTCTAGTTAATTTTTTAGAAATAGCTTTATATTATAACTTTTTATCATATGAATAAACGTAGAGCTAAAATAATTAATTATCGATTTCACCTTAATGCGTGGCCATGCTGTTTTTTTGTTTTTTTAATATTTTATTTATCAGCTACAAAATTTACATTGCAGCAAGTGATAATATTGTTATTGTTACATGGAGAGAGCAACATGAAGAAGAAGTAGTCCAGTGACTACACTTACTTGGCTTGAATATTATAAGTTAATTGTAGTACAAAATAATTAATTAATGATGAAGTAGATTAATAATATGTTATATAAGATTTGAGAATAGATAGTTATAATTATAATATTTCAAAAAAAAAAATATATATATATTTTATAGGAGTTGATCTCTAGGCTACTGCCTCTTCAAACGTCTTGGAGGGTTACCTGGGATTTGCTGGGAAGATAGGAGTTGTATAAGAGGATTAGGATGATGAAATAAGGATTCATGGAATTTTCTATATCGGGATACGGATAGATTTTGGACAAATGGAACATTGAGGTCTTCATGGAGAGTAAGGTTTAAAACATACTGAGGAGCATCGGTTATTTTTCTGAGGTTTTTGACTGTGGAGACGACGGGAATTGGAGGGCTTGGTGCTGCTCCATACTTCCCAACCTTAGGTCCAAATTGGCTTTAGGACTACGTTATAGATGTGAAGCTTGTTGCTTTGAGAAATCTTAGACCTACGATCTAGAAGACCGAGCAGTAACTTGGATCGTCGTGTGATGTTTTACGTTTTGTTTTGGTGTGTAGTTGCCATGTTAATCGACGGTCGAGGGTAAGGCCCGGTATCGGACGGAGTTAGACTGAGGAATAGGAACTTGAAAGGATTTCTGGGGGACAGGTGCTACGACGAAGAGCAAATGTGACATGCACACTTTTCTGTTCGTTAATCTTTATCCTCCATTTCCTCAACCAAGGATCTAGAAGTAACAGGTGGCTTTGGGTGTTATCGGATGCAAGGAGGTGGTTATCTTGGGCAGAAAGGATTGCCATGTCATCTGCGAAAGTGGCAAGGATTGTTAAGGGATGCTGGGGAATGTAATGAGTTATTAGTAGTGCTGAAAAATTATACTAAATTTCATCGTTTAGGCTTTCATGCGTCTGCCGTCAGAGAGCACAAATGAAACACAACAAAACAACAATTTTACATTCAAAAGAGCTTAAAATGTTTAAAGCTGTTCTGAAAGTACTTCTCGAATACTTTAATAAGGAAAACATTTAATAAATACAAATAACAAATAAAACTCAAACGTTGAGGATATCTCCAAAAGAATGCAGATAATTTAGAAAAAGGCCTATCATTGAATCATAACCGTACCATTGTGAGGGAAAATAAAAATTGTGTCTCCACGTAAAATAATCTTTTTACCAGCCAAAACAGCTTTTAGCTTTCAATCTTCGTTAGTGCCTAAGAACCTACTGCTTGTTCTTAGGCACTGATGATGGCCTAATGAAGGCTGAAAGCTGCTTTGGCTAGTAAAAAGTTAATTTTACGTGTAGAGACAATTTTTATTTTCCAAAGATGACCTCCATAGACGCTTTCATATCTAACTTACCATTGTGAGACCACGTGTGGAAGTGGAAGATTACATTATAAGGGTCTTAAAGTTTTTTGGAAATACATTTAATTAATAATTATTGTTGATTAGATTTATAATTTAACTTTTAAGGCAGGAATTTAAGTAAACATTTAATTAGGAATTTTACACAGATAGTTACAGGAAATAGTATGTTGAACACGAAGGGGCCAAATAGTTTATCTGAGTCTCCCTTGTAAAACGCTTTTGTTTTAAGTCTTTAAAACTTCGGCCAGACATTAAAGGAATATTATATTTCTTTTCTTTTCTTTCTTAAAAAAAGGACAATTAGTTAACTATTGTGAGTTTTTGTGTACGTTCTTTTTCTCTCTCTCGTATTTTTTTTTTTTAAAAAAACTTAAAAAAGATCATGCTTAGTACGTGTTTTGTAGAAGGTTGTTCCCTTTAGCTACGGTTTTACTAAACCACGGTGGTTTCTTCTATTCTTGTAGAGAGCCCCTGTTTTCACAAAGAACTCGGCCTCTTCTCGTCCGAAGGTACTCCATTGATGAAAGCAGTCTAAGGACGAAGGACGTACCGCACCACGGTTTCAGGTTACTTTTTGAACACACGTTTCACACGCGGAGTTCACACTTTTGAATAAATATTGTTCCTTATGTAGGCGCCTCGGGTAAAACCTGTAAAAAAGATTTCTTTCTTGGACATCTCAGGTTTGCCATCATCCGTCCTTTTCATAGCCGTGTATCCTGAAAGATCTTTTTTTTCACCTGTGAAACCGACAGGATGTTTTATCTTTCATTTTTTGTCATATCCATTCAATCCGAGGTGAGGAACTGATGCTTTATTTATTTTTGAACATAGGTTCTGAACAAAAAAAATATTCTTTTTATTTTCATAATTCAATATGAGTTGAGTTATAACAATAGTTGTTGTCATTATAGGATTTGTTCAAAAGAATATGAGATATGAGAATGAGAGAGTGCTATAGAATTTCAAATCAGTTTTAAATAAAAATATGTCAAAATATTTCAGTTCTACTGTCACATAAAAGAAAGCTAGAAACTTGCCCGTCTAACACGATTACATCTAGCTGTTAGGTTAACCATAATAATCACACAATGAAAGCTTGACTTTTCTATTTCTCTGCTAAAAACAGAATAAACATAATACTCCAGGGACAACATAAGACTATTAACTAGAAAACATTATGAGCATTGAAATAAGTTATTCATGCAATCTTGTTATTGAGTACATGAAATTCCTGAATCAAATTAATTTAGATCTTCCAGAGAAAGCCGCATGTGTATAATTCGAGATTGATTAGAGCCATTTGCAACTAGAGAGTCAGTTGCAAATAAGTCTCATCACGAGCAATTCCCTTGAGAATGATCCCAGAAATGGGTACAAAACGTCGGGATTATTAAATCTCTGACGTGGAATCCTTCGGAAGATCTAAATTTATTAGGAGTAAAGGTAGTAAAAATTGAGTGGGTTTTAAAAACATGTATATGTCTGTCATCTGTTAAAAATGCGTGGAATCAAAATTAGTGGACTGATTTTAATTTTGCCATCGTTGATCCAGGCTTCCAAATGCTCTAAGTTTAGGTGACTCCCGAATCGAATGGACGGACAGTTTAAAATATTTGGGCCTCATGAGAATGAGGCCCAAATATTTAGTTTACTGTCGAGAGACAGTAAACTAAATTCCACCCTTTTCATCTTATATCCCATATTTAATGCAAGATGCGAGTTCAATAAATAAAAACAACTAGCTACTGATTTATAAGCATTTGATTAGGCTGATTTTATTATACGCTTGCCCAGTCTGGAGTTCCATATCCGATTCACATTTTAAATCTCTTAAAGTCTTTCAGAATAAATGTCACATCACTGTAAATTATAATAGATACACTAGAATAACATAAATGTCCACTACCCTCATCAATGCCACGTATCAAACAATTTACAATAAATCTATCCAAAACATTTTTTGAAAGTTGTCGAAATAGTGACATCAATCCTTTAATAAATGAAGCAGACAATTACGAACTTAACATAAAAGACTGAAACATATTTTAATATAAAATACTTCAATAATAATAAATAATAAGTTCAATGTTATATTATTTAATCAATAGTTACAAAATAGTATTTACGTTGTTAGGGTCCGCAGGCAAAACCCAGGACCCTTTTATTTTCCTCCGTGTGTCTGCCCATCCGTCTGTCACCTCCCCTCACTGCAGCACCTTTTGTCCGATCACTTTGAAATTTGGCATATATGTGTATAGCACCTACTCGCACATTTTAAAAATGCAGCGACAACAAAAAAAAATCAAAAAAAAATCAAAAAACTTAAGGGTTAAAATTTTGTTGCAGACCGTGTGGTGTATGATATGAAAGCATACGTCGAGCTGATAACAAAAATATATCATTTTTGGTTATAAGCTTTGATAGGGCGAGCGTAGGCGACTTTGAAGTGGATGTGTAAAGTGTCCCCCTCCTCCCCTATCTCGCTTATGTGAAGTGCCAACATATATTAGACCCAGTTTTGAGAATATTAGACCCATAGGATAGTTCGAAGTAGGCTTTTTAGCATTTTAAAAAGCACCATCAATTGATAGGTACTACTTAAACAATACTGTGTTGCCTACGGACCGTCGCTGTGTTCTGACTAGCACCTACTTGACCAGTTTATTTTTGTTTTGTTCTCATGTCAATTTTTAACTAGTCATAAGTTTTATTCATTGTTTGAAACCTTGTGTTTAGGGTTTTTGTTGGAACTGTTTTGCCTAACTCTTACCTGTTGTCACATAAACATATTAGCCAATGCTCTAAATTACTATAATTTACCCAAGGAAGCTGCTTATTATAGAAACTCGAAACTGAGAGTGTTTTTTACAAAAAAAAATATATATTTATGTATTTTATTTATGTTATCTTACAGTGTTTATTATTATTATCTGGTGAGTTCGAATTCCAAAAAGTTGAAATATGTTTCACATTGATATACCCATCGAGTAGATACATAATGCTGTGTTGATTAGGAGAAAAAAGAAGGAGCCAAAAACCGTCTAACTTTATTAATTTGGTTTTTAAAAGTAAAAAAACAAAAACAAAAAAACCATGATGATAATATATTAATATAAGAAATAATATAATAATCGTATACATATTATAAAAATAAATACTAATTTAATATACATACACTATACACTGTATACCAAAATGTCAAATAATTAATTTTTATTAATATGAAACCGGCAAAATATGCTATATATGAAAAAATAAATAATAATTAAAAGAAACAGAACAAATATAATTAATAAATTGACTTAAATTCTTTGGACAAAAAAGTTGACAATAAATAAACTTTATAATTTAAGGCGATGAGCACATTTAAAATTAAGAAGTTGTCTTCTTTAACCACGGGAGCACTATGTGGATGAAATTGTTTTAAATAGTCTATAAAATAGTTTTATTTTTTTTTTAGATTGAGCATGATTGAGTTATTGATGAGATATGAAAGCGTGTTGGCATTTATTTTGTTTATATATATGTGTATATTAAATATAAAAGTAAAAGCTCAAAAAAAATAAAAATAAAAATAAAAAAAAATATAAAAATATAAAAGAAAGACTGTTGAAGAGAGTTAGAAAATAAAATATTTTATAAACTCACCTGAAATATAAATAAATAAGGACAAAAATAAAAAGTGAAAAAGAGTTGATATATTTGAAAATAAAAGAAAAAAAAACTTTAAAACAGAGTTAAACAATAAAGTAGAGAGAGTTAGAAGGTGAGAAAGATTGTTTACGGATTTCTCCGAGTGGCGGCGGCCTAATCGCTTAGCGGCACGCAAAGCTTCACTGCTACCACGTTTATTATTTGTTTGGCCTTTTAATCGTGCGACGCGCCTTACTCGAAACAGAGGAACCCCCCTTCAAATTGTAAAAATTGTCGGCAAATTTATCTCTTTCTACTTCTGTTGTTTTTATTTTTTTTTTTTTATTCGAATTTATTTTTATTTCGTTTTATGGCGCTACCTGTTCGAGATTTCTTTTTATATATATTCGATGAGACAATGTATTAATGTTCATTTTTTAATTTCTTTTCCCTTTGTTAATTTATTTTTATTTTATTTTATTAACACAATCGTTATTTTTTATAGTCCTTTTTAAAGTAGTTTATTATTTTAGTACAAGCCACTATTAATAGCTGATTTGGTTAATATAGAAGATAGCAGAGAAAGAGAGAGAGAGAGAGAGAGAGAGAGAGAGAGAGAGAGAGAGAGAGAGAGAGAGAGAGAGAGAGAGAGAGAGAGAGAGAGAGAGAGAGAGAGAGAGAGAAAGAAAGAGAATGTTAGTTCGGAAAATATCCGCAAGTTATTTTATTTGTTTTGACATGTCCCATATTTACAATCTTCATTTTGACGGGTTTCAAAATTTGTGATTTTTTTTATTAAGAGGTAAATATTGACTTACTTGACTTAATTCCTGTCACTCCTTGTGGAGCACAGGGCAGATATAAATATTTTCCAGTCGGGACGATTTGTTGCCATTCTTTTTACTTCACTCCAGGTCTTTCCACCTTCCTTGGCTTCTTTCTCGACTGTCCTCTTCCAAGTATTCTTGGGCCGGCCAAGTTTGCGCGTTCCCTGGGGGTTCCAGTCAAGTGCATCTCTTTCGATGGCTCCCTGGGGCTTCCTTAGAGTATGTCCAATCCAACGCCATTTTCTCTCTTTGATTTGGAATACGATTTGTTTTTGTTGCGTAACATCCCACAAATCTTCATTAGAAATTATGTCCGGCCATCTAACATTTAGAATTCGGCGTAGACAGCGATTTATAAGCGTTTGAAGTTTGTGGGTAATGTTTGTGGTCACTTTCCACGTCTCGCATCCGTATAATAGGACTGATTTGACGTTAGTATTGAACAACCTCAGTTTTGTCCTTCTCGAGATGGATCGGCTCCTCCACACTGGATATAACTGGACAAATGCTCCATTTGCTTTTCTAATGCGATTCAGGACATCTTGCTCTGCTCCCCCTGTCGTCGTAACCTCACTTCCCAGGTACACGAAGGATTCAACTATCTCTAAGTTTTTCTCACCGATACTTAGCCCGGTGACAGCATTTGCATTTATTCGCATCTCTGTCGTCTTTCTAGAATTAATAATTAGCCCAGCTTGGCCTGCTACATGTTTAAGATGTACAAGTTTTTCCTTCATATCTCTTAAACGTTCAGAGAGGAGGCAGATATCATCGGCAAAGTCGAGTTCCTCGAGCGTGTCTCTCATATTCCACTGGATTTCTCTCCTCTTTCCCTCTGTTACTCTCCTCATGACCCTGTCTAGAACCAGTAAGAACAGGGTTGGAGAGAGAATACATCCCTGTCGAACCCCGGAGTTTACATTTATTGACTTTGACAAAATTCTCTCGTGTAGAATTTGGCACTCGTAGCCCTGATACATGTCCTTGATGATATTAAGGATCTTTGAAGGAATTCCATATTGTTCTAGGGTCTTCCACATGACCTTTCTATTGACAGAGTCAAATGCTTTCTCAAAGTCAATAAATGTGAGGTAAAGGGTGTTCTGCCATTCTGCACTCTGCTCTAGGATGATGCGGAGTGTATTAATTAGGTCCACACAACTCCTTTGTCTCCTGAAACCGGCTTGTTCCTTTCTCAGTCGTTTCTCAACTGCGTCTTTGATTCGTTCCAGGATAATGCGAGAGAGAATTTTACTCGGGACCGATAGAAGAGTAATACCACGCCAGTTATTACAGTCGCTAATATCACCTTTCTTTGGCAGCTTGATTGTGATTCCCTTTTTCCAATCCATTGGTAGCCTTTCTTCTTCCCATATCTTGTCCAACATGGGTTTCAGGAGTTTTACTGTCGTTTCAATGTCTGCTTTCATAATTTCAGCAGTAATCCCGTCAATTCCTGGTGCCTTTCCCATTTTTAGGGTCCTTAGTGCCTTCCGTATTTCTTCATAAGATGGGCTGTCCAGGATAATCCATGGGTCACTTTCCACCATTGTTTCTTGTTCATCCCAAGTTCCCACCTCTCTATTTAGGACTTCCTTAAAGTGTTCTTCCCATCGCCCGAGCTGTTCATGCGTAGATGTGAGCATGTCTCCATTTTTGTTTCTGATAGGCCTATTTTTTCTTTGACAGGCTTCTGGTAATGTTATAAAGCTCCTTAACATTGCCAGTGTGCGCAGCTTCTTCGGCTCGCTGAGCCAGTTCCTCAACCCATTTTCTTTTATCCTTCCTTATACTCTTCTTCACTTTCCTGTTAGCTTCCGAGTACTGGGCTTGGGCTATAGCCTTTTGCTGCCTCGTCTTGCTGTTGTTTACCTGGGCCTTTCTGTCCTTCCTCTCCCCAATTTGCAGCCAGGTACCTTCAGACATCCAGTCCTTTTTGAGATTATTTTGATATCCCAGAACGTTTTCACTCACCTCCAGGAAGGTGTCTTTAACATTTGTCCATGCTGACTCAACGTTGTTTACAGGCTCTTCACAGAGTGTCTGGAAGCGGTCTGGATAACAAAAGCCTTGCTTATCAAAAGCAAGGATTTTGTTATGAATAAATAATGATTGTGCTAAGAATATTAATGCCCGCAAGTGTTGCATCATACCTGATTACAAATAAATCTAGTTTTTTAAGTTTTTGGTAGTATTCATACTACCAAAAACTTAAATAATGAATTTCTAATTGATTGTACAAGGTACAGGTACTAATCGGGTACTTTATAACTATAAGCGTTAATTCTCGGTCTAGTTCTACTATCGTAAATTTCGACTTCTAAATTTGTAGAAAATTGAAAGCTTAATTCGGGACTAGATATCGTTATAGAGAGAGGAAAATGATTGACCAGTATAGCTTAGTTGGTTAGAGCACTGTAACGGATATATAGAGGCCCATGGTTCGAGTCCCGGTGTTGGAGTCTATTTTTCTCTGTCTAATTCCCATTGCTAATAAAAATTATAATTTGATTTAATTTAAAAAAAAATAAATCTAGTGCTAAACATCTAGAATCTAGATGTAACAAAATTCGAATTGGTTCCATTCGAAAAATGGAGAAAGATCTTGTTCGATCCGTTATGATATAATTAATTTAAATAAATCTTTTTCACAGCTTAATAATATATATGTTTATTCAAAATCAATATTTCGTTGGATCCAGTTAAATATCTGTCTTAATATTTAAAAATTATTTTATAATATGGAAAGTACAATTTTATCTAAAACGAAAATAATTTTTTTAAATAATAGTTCATGAGATAGCGTGAATAAAAGTGACTGACTAATATCAAGTTAGAATTATCTGTATGAATTAGTTTTATTTGTGTCCTCCAAGATTATGTGCTTGGCAAAGTTCGTCTGCGGGACATAGCTTTGCTATAACCTGTAACGGACATGTCCTGCCAATTTTCACTGTCATGATCCTCAGTACAAAATTAGTCAGTAAACCAACAATCAAGTTTATGTTAGTTTGTCACTTGATAGGCGATTATCTTGATTTGGAGAAATAACTGAATAAACAACCATATCGTATGACAAACTTACATCAACTTGATTTTTGGTCTACTAACTAATTTTGTTCTTAGGATTATGAAAATCACATTTTTAAAAAGGATGAGACAAGGCCGCTCTTTATCGATCTGTTTTTTAGAAGCTTATAAGACCAATATGTGAAGCTTGAAGGAAACCAAAAAATGTTCTTACATACAAAATTCATCTTTAACAGTGTAGTCAGATCGATAAAAAATTCTAGCTTGACGGAACCTCACTTTTATGCACGCTATCTCCTGGATAATAATGAAACTATCTACTAGCCCTCTAACCATTTTAATTTTGTGATGTAAAATAGTTATTTTATTAAGAAAATATAAACATTGTTTTGAATCTTTTCGACTTTGGTACGTATACGAGTCAAATAAGATACGATCCTGACATTTCATCATGACTAACCATCTCCAAGATTTCTTTTTAATTTAAAATAATAATCATGTATAAAATTCCTTTTTTATATCCTTTTCCATCTTAAGTGTTAGAAACTCCGTAATAATTGTTTGCCATTTTCATTTTTGTTAAAATGTGTTTATTATGGCATCACATAATTTAGATATTGAACTTTGACACTTGAAGAATTCACACATTTTTGATGATTTTAACTTTGGAAGATATTTTTTTTATTTCTTCATAATATATTTTTTTATCTCTATATTTCTGACCTCCGACAAGCTTAAATAAAAAAACAATTTAAGATTTCTTATACTTTTACTCGTCATTCCTGTATTTTTCCTCCGATTTTTATATCCTCGAAGAGAGACTTTTATATGTTGCAAGTTGCACCAAAGTTGTTAAAAAATACATCTTGAGGAGAACATTCTTACCAAGTTCTTCAACAAAAAGCCTCCAAGACCACTAATTTATAATAAGCTTGTATTTATCTGGCTTGAAGCCAGCTTTCAACCACATAAATTACAATCTATTTATACTTGAATTTCTTTATTTATCCTTCTTTTTCCCATATTTCCAAAAGATTAGATTTATTATTTTATTGCTTTTAATTTTCAGTAGCTTTTATTTTTTTCTAAACTATTTTATTTGTCCAATATACTTAACTTTCTCAAAATACTTTTTTGGTTCAATAAATACAAATTTACTTTCAACCTTAATTCATTGTTAAGAATATATATATACATATATATATATATATATATATATATATATATATATATATATATATATATATATATATATATATATATATATATATATATATATATATATATATTAGTCCAAGAGTCAGTGTGTAGAAAAAGTGTGTGACTAATATCAAGCTAGAATTTTGTGTAGAAGTTTATCTAAATTTTTTTTTTTATTTAAAATAAGGGATCTAAACAAATAAGGTAATGTACATGATCCCTATTTGATTTGAAATATTTTGCGACTACAGTTCAGAAATTAATTTAATAAAACAATTATTATGCATGAAAATAATAATCCAGGAGTGCAAAGAAGAGTCTGACTCACATCAAGCTAGAATTTTGTGTGTAAGTAAATCTTTTTCGCCCTTTGAGGTTAGGAAAAACAGTTAAATTAAAATTTGATTGGTTCTAAGCAAGATATCAAAAATCTAAGTACAGGCTTCATTCCTAATTTTAATTCTGCACAATTTCAGCCCAATTTCAACTTTTTATGATAAATTGTACAGGCGCCATCTCAATACAACGATAAAACTCGTTGTATTGAAATAGTTGTAGTATTTATTGAACTTGTACACTAAAGTCTAGCTTGATGTTAGTCAGACACTTTTCATTTGCTTTTAATTTTTCTATTAGGAAGCAAATAATTTTATAAGCGAGTTCACCCCAAAATTAAACAAATGACAATAAATCAGTGGACATTCACTTAATAAGTTGATTATAAAAATAATATTTTTAAAAAAACAAGCTTTTATTCGTATTTTTCTCAGCAAACTTTCATTTGATACCCATATCATGGGCGTGCTTAAAAAATAACTAGTATCTTGAACTGCCCGCCATATTGGATTTGGAATGACTCCGCTTAGCAAACCATGCATTGTCATCCAAACTAAACGTGTATGCAACATTTCAATTCAATCGGTTGAGAATAACTGCTTTGAAATTCAGTTGCAAGATTTGACCCGAACATACATACATCCATACATACATACAAGTTTGATAAAAGCTTGTAAAAACATTACTGGGAATAAGTTTAACTATAAACTATAAATTAGTTAAAATATTTCATAGTGCCGCTTAAATGCATGCCGAGCGTTGAATCAGCTAAAGTCGAACTCCTGACAATATAGTATATATAAGCTGATGATAATGTTTCGATTAAGTTAGTTTAAAGAGGAATCACTTGATGGGAAACAGAGATAGAAATCTCTCAATTTAAATGAATTTGATTGTCTAAAGTGGCCTTTCATATTCGGAATCAGATTTACACGTTCTGTTTCAACTCCTTCACCAATTTTTTGGGGAAGAGTCCACATTTCTACTTGTCTTTGCCGAGAACATGACCACTGGAGACTGAAAAAAGGCTTTCTAAAATAAAGTTAGTTTTAGTGGAGAAATTTCTTTCTTCATTTCTTCACACAAAGACTTCTTGCAGAGATAAAATGAAATATAATATGCATAGAAAACCCAATAGAGTCACTGACCTCACATATCCAACAAAGTATTTTGATTCACAAATAACTTATAGAATTCTATAGACTAAGCCAAGGAACCGATGAAAATTGGTCGGTTTGAAAAAGAAACAGCAGGTGGATTTATTATATATGAGTGATAAATCACTGTTATTAAGATAACGGTCGAATAAAGTGATTCATTAAATCCTAAACTTAACAAACATCTTCGACACAACAAATCAATGATCTTCATTGGATTTTCAACATCAATTAAAAACTGAATAATTTACTCGATAATGAAATCAGTCGATGAATAATTTTAAATTAATTAAACTATAGGAAAAAACAAATATAAAGGTAAACGTGTGTACAAGTTCCATTATTTTTTATATCTTACTTTTACTGTTAATATTCCTTCAAGTCTAATTTATAATGAACTTTTCAACACACACTTTCTAACACACGTTAAATATATTTCTCTATATGAATTGACTTAATCAGAGTGTTAACACTTAATATCCAAAATGTCCCGATTAACATGCATTGACATAATTTAAACATTTATTGATTTAATATGGATTTTTTAAAAAATACAAAAATGACTTCACAAAACATTGAATTATAGATATGTTTATGGATATTGAATCAATCCAGTGTAACAGTTCAGTTACCTTTACATCTCCCCCCTCTGAAGACGGTTGCCATGTGGAGAAAGGCAGTATAGTTTTCCGGAAAAGGGAGAAATTCGGTATTTTTCCGCTAGGAGCTCTGTTATAATTTAATATAAAATTTAGAAAATATTGTCTTCAGCACTCCAATTGGCGAAATATTGTAATAAAAATTCGGGTTTGGTCCTCTAGGATCTCTGATATACTTTTATATCACTCATTATAAATTTATATCACTGATTATTGTCACCGTCTGCGCTTTTTACGCAGGAGGTGGGTTTGGTGTTAACGTTAACCTAACATGTAAATGGATAGCTGCTGAAGTCAACTTGCTTCTATCCAGATACGAATGCTAATTATACGGCTACACAGCTAAATAGAGCGATACGACAACCCTATATCATCTATGAAATATATAGTCGTAAGTCCTTTGGCAGGCCTAAACCCTCCACGGACAGCTACGCTTAAGATTATTATTAATTATTATTATTCGAATCAGTTATACAAAAATTCTAATCAGAAATAAATTAATGGCCTTGAAAATGCTCACTATTATATCAGAATTTTAATCCTCGAAGACAGTATTAATTAATAACAACCATAGCTATGTAATAGTAATTTTCATGATCTTTAAATAAGTTTTTTGTATGGATTTTTAACTTTCTACGTTTGAGTGAGGTTATTTTTAATCAATAAAATGGTTTAACCTTCTTTAAACTCTATTTTCAAGCAAAACGCTTCTTTGGTATCAATCTTTAGGCTAGGCGCACACGGGAGTCTTTTTGCCCGCAGACAGTTTTGTCGCTTCCTCAAGGGCTTAACAGTATATGGGAGTGCGCACGCTGGAGGCGAAGACAGGTGCAAGGCAAAATAGTCCTCCAGCCTAGGAGATGTCCCAAAATATATCTGTCTGCTCTGCAGACTGTTACGCACGAATAACAGCAATTTCCACGAGATCCATTTTGCTGGGTACAAGATATGCGACTGTCTTACCTCCAGTGTGCAAGGCTGTAGCAATACAAGTTTGAAGGGCCACACACAAGGAAGCAAACTGTTTTCTGGCCTAAATGTTTTCTTGGCCTTGACCAAATAATATTTGCCCCAACATTGTCACCTTAACAACATACTAACGAAATCATTTAAAAAACTTGAAATTCGGACAAGTGGACATCGTGTGAAGTGTTTCACTCTTTTATTACTTCCTTAACTTTGATAAACTAATAAGGATATCTTCAACAAAACAATTTTACAGCAGATGAAATAGTCTGTGATGAAAAGTGAAAAGAAAAGCAGAAGAAACAATTAAACAAATTAGACAATAATGGCTTGTTAAAGCATAAAGTATGTGATAGGATGCGAGAAAGCTATGTGCCACACCAATTGACAGTCCATTTTTCTTTATTATATTGTATTTTGTACCCTGTTTAATTTCTCTGTCATATTTCTCGCTAAATATAATATTCTCTGTTTAATAGAAGATATCGGTTTGACGTATCAAACGCCTCGAGAGTTTGTTCTTTGCTTTAAGATAAAGAATGTATACTAAAGCAACAATTTAGATAGCATTGACGAGCCAAAGGTGGATTATGGTGTGTTTGAGAATAGCCACAGCATTTTTTTAAGAGGAGACGTGATATTATAAGATGAAGCAAAATTTGTCATTATTTTTTCAATTGGTGTAACAATAATTGAAGCGAGCGTAGAGAGCTTCCTATATTCAACGAAATAGTCTGTGTGTCTGAAACGTACGACGATAACTAAAAGTTGACTGATTTTGATGAAATTTCGTACACATGTTCATTTTACCAATGCTCAGGACGAGTTCGTTGGACAACGTGTCTGCCCAAGCGTTCGCGCGGAACGCTCGCGTAAACGTGCGCTTCAAAATTAAAATTGGAATTTTAGGACGGGAAAAAATTATAACTTATCTATTCGACGAGACAAACATTTTTTTAAAATACAATCATTTACTAAAACTATCAGCGACACCGCTATAAATTAATAAAGATCGTTAAAACTATTAAAGCGGACCTAAATGTTTAAAGTAGAGAAAACAGCCTTCTTACTTATATCTTACGTTCTATCGTAAGATTTTAATAAAACTTCGTATACATCGTCTAAAGTACAATTGAAACAGGCATGTCAAATTTCAACTTGATACAAACTTTTGCGTGGTGAAGTGATACATTTTATACTAGTTGAAATGGAGATGTGTGGTTAATGGAATAATAAGAATGCAGGGTGGTTCCCTTACTACTAGCCTCAGTACTACTATCACACCCTTTAACTATCAAATCATGAACTCATGATTATCTATTTTTTCAATATTCAATACATATTTATCACTATACGCTCACTTCAATGATAAAGCCACGCGATGCCTAGTTATATATAATTGTAACAGTGGCAAAAGAAGAGATTTCACTTTGTCATTCCATTTATCATAAAATTGAAATTTTTTTTAAGTCAAGTTCGAGTTTTTTTGCGTCACTAAGAAATCAAGTATTCTGGTGTAATCGAGCTGCATATTTAAGTTATTTGTTAGAAAATAACTTTATAAAAAGTGTGTTTAATGAGGGTTACAATGTAGTTTCCAATGTACCCAAAGCAGTATTTTATATATTTTTTTTCTATACCCTACATATACAATAAATATAAAAGTTGAAATTTATTTTTGGATTATGGGAAGGAAGAAGGAATGCCGGATACCATTTTAGCCTAGTTTATATCTCGTTATCCGTTGCCTTACAGAATATCCTCATTATTGCTTATTCAACAAGGTATCTATTTGCATTCAATTAGGTCTCACGCGATTCCCATTTGGAGGGATAAGGCCGCGAGGTCAAGGGAATCGAACCGAGCCAGCCGGTATGGGATTGCAGCCGAGTCCTGTAGTCAAGTGCGAAAAACGCCACAAACATGTAAATGAGACATATCCGGAGGCGCGGGGGTGGGGGGTTGACGTGTTTATCCAACGACTGCCCCGTGCAGTAAACCTTAAACCTGCCTTGTTTATATGAGGCCTTCTATCGAAGGGGAGGCAGCCACAACGGCTTTGCATATCTTTAATCATTTCGTACCAGCACCAGCTTCCTCCCGATAAAACTATCCGCAGTCTCACCGTCTTGTACACTGCCGTTTATGACACTACCTAAGTATTTTAGCCACCGTCGTTGCCTCAGTAGTGATAACTTTTTTTTTTATCGAAGAGAAGACTCAAGAGTTTTCGAACGCACTTTCTTTGAATCTTGATATTTCCCAGTGAATAATGGTAGTTATATGAAAATGTTCTTGGGAATGAAGCACGAAATAGCTTTGCAGTGCTTAAAATTAATTGCAAAAGTCATCATTTTTTTTCTTCATTATATTCTTCTTGTAATGTTAGACAGCAACAAAGTCAATTAAAAGTTAATCATCTTGACTTAAATTAGTATTATTAACAAAGCGTTAAAACATAATATATTATCGTATACGTAATTTGTAATCACAATTTTACCGATGGATTAATGAGAATCGTTGTGGAAAAGATGTAATTTATGTTCAACAACAAACTGATTGACACTTTGCGATGAATTGCGTCTGTTCAATAAACTCTAATACATTTTGTATATCAAATTTTATTATTTTTTAGAATAAGCTCTTAAGTGTGTAAAATTATTTCATTTGTATTTATCTTTCAGAAATGTATGACAAGATTGTTTTTTATTATTCAGGATTCACTGTTAGTGCCTCGGTGCCTCATATTATTTTTAATATAATGTCAGCATAATAGTGTATGTATATAATGCAATATACATATTTCAATCAATATAAAATATAATGGTCCAAAAGTGTAAATTTTACTTACAGCTGATGGGGGTGTCAAGTAGTTCGACTCGAGAGTACAAAGTGCATTGATTGTTTTATTCACAATTTTACAGAATGAATATTTTGTTTGTTATTACATATTCAGGATTCATTGTTATTGACTAATATTATTATTGTAGTAAATATAATTTCTATATAATATTGCATGTATATAATTCAATATATTTCAATAAATATAAATAGTAATGGTCCAAAAGTGTAAATTTTACTTACAGCTGATGGGTCTGGCTAGGTTTCAGGTAGTTCGATTCGAGAGTACAAAGTGCATTGATTGTTTTATTCACATTTTTAGAGAAGCAACGTGAAGAATTGACGTGATTGTTTCGACGCAAGCTTATCTAGTTGCATGCCCTTTGTAAAGACGTGCTTCTTACTCGAAGTGAATTTGAATGGTTGCATTGTTACGAGAGATGTTCTCTTGTGAGAACAGTGAGTATAAGTATAAGGTTGGATCTTGTCAATCCTTATTGTATCGTTATTTTCGTGTGAGTTGACGCTGTCACTGGGCTAAACAAGGCTTATAAGGAGTCGGTGAAGAGGCTGCTCTATGTCAGTGTCCAGTCTGTCAGTGGTTAAGTGGCCACTACAGGAGTTCCTAATGAGATCCCCTAGGATTACGCTTCTCCCTCTGCCACGGGAGGTCGAAGCTCCAGCCGGCCCGCACCAGTATTAAGAGCTCAGTTCCCTTTCCACCTTCGAGCTTATGTAAATGTGTCTACCCCCTCTACTACGACTTCCCGACCGGTGACAAATCTTATGCCACAACTATTTGTTACTGCAATTAATCACTCGCCTTATCACTTGCCCTTCCTCATGCGCACAAATTTAGTCCCGGCATTTGTCACTAACCCTCGACTACACCCGACCGACAATTATTATAATTAAATTGTTTGTCGATCCCGGTCGAGTCTCCCTCGTGTTTCTTCGCCACTTCTAATACACCATCTCTCCCCGACTCCTTCCTTTTCTAAATAAATGATTATCCGAAAATTAATGGAATTGGCATTACCTCTTTTTCCCTCGACAAAAAAAGAGGAGGGACAAATAAATTTTCCTTTTAAATGAACTTGAATGTTTTACATACTTCTTTAGCAATGTATAATAAATTAAAGGTTGAAGAACAACCAAGTATTTATGATAAAGTTGACACGAGTCCATTCATCAGGCTTTTCTGGATCGACTGTTTTTATTCTGGAAAATATTTCGATATGAGTAACCTTATAATATACATATATATATATATATATATATATATATATATATATATATATATATATATATATATATATATATATATATATATATATATATATATATCTGTATTATTTTTATAGCCTCTTAGAAAGAAATACTGCCAAAGTACGATGGTCCTTTTGGCCTTTATTCCTTTATATCCAAATGAATTATCTTTATTGATGGTTGCTTTTATAAAATATAATGTTTTGAGAAGGAAATCCCATTTAAGTGTGAATTATCTCACAATTAAGAGTATGGTAGCTTTAGTATTTAAAGTGAATTAAGAGTTATGCGCATTGGGCTAACTCTTCTTTATCACTTAATAAAATATAAAAACAAACCCGGCCCCCTTCTTCTACCAGCAATGTGAAGTTGAATTTTCTTAGTATTTGTGGAAAAAAATAGTTTAGCGTTAAGTATGTTTTATTTTATTTTTTTATTTTAATGTTGACAAATTTACACTTTATTTTAATTCAACTTTGTTCTTTCGTCTTTGGATTGAATGATATTTACAATTTGTTGCATGCATCCGTATTTTGGAACAGAGGGACTCTTGCCTTCTTCCTTGAATTGTTTATCACTTCCACGAAGTTGGTATCTTGAAGACATCCTGAAGGTAGGATAATCCTACCAACACAATTTAGAGGGACAAATAATGGCAATTAGGGAATAATTATGTATATATATATTGCTGCCGAGCTTACCGAAGGTAATGGAAGCTATGTAATCGTACCGAAGAACGAAAAACTTTTAGTGCTCCGATTTCAAAAATTTCTAAGACAGAAATCAGTTTTAGACATCAAGGAACATTTTTGGTTCGATGTCGGTCTGTCGTTCAATTTTTGCGAACCACCATATCTTAAAAACTATATGTCCAATTTTAATTAAATTTGGGCATAGTTAGCCTACTGTTGGCCCCATATAAGTTTTAACCTTCTGCGCCCTTTGGTTTCTCTTCCATGTGAGCACAGTCATACATTTATGTACACCTATAGCTTCAAAAGTACTTTTCTGATTTGTATGAACCTTTCATAGTTTATCAAAAGTAACCCACAGATTGCCCCAGATTAATTTGAACCGTCTGCGCTCTTTAACTTTTGCTAAATTGATACTTTAATTCTTATAAGAAATCAAAACAATTTTGACAGATTAAAAAACGGGGGAAACAAGAACAAATAACAAATAAAACAAAAATAAAACAAATAATTTAACAAATAAAACAAAAATAATTAAACAAATTAGACAATAATGGCTTGTAAAATCATAAAATCAATAAAGTACGTGGAAAGGATGCGAAGAAGCTATGTGCCACACCATTTTTTTCTCTTCTTTTTTGTAAGAGCAAATCATAAATTTAATTCTCAAAATAGTACATACGTTTTGCACATTTTTTGTTCTTATTTTAAGGGGCTTACAGATTTGTATTAGGTGTGTGCCGTGCATTGTATAGTTTATTAGCATTTTGAAATCGATGCTTCTATATTTTCAGATTTAAAATTCTCTACGGAAAGTTATTGTTTGTATTGGTTTGAGAGTTATGTAGATCATTTGGTATGTTTAAATTCTCTTCGGAAAGTTATTTTTTGTATTGGTTTGAGAGTAATGTAGATCATTTGGTATGTTTAAATTCTCTACGGAAAGTTATTGTTTGTATTGGTTTGAGAGTAATGTAGATCATTTGGTATGTTTAAATTCTCTTCGGAAAGTTATTGTTTGTATTGGTTTGAGAGAAATGTAGATCATTTGGTATGTTTAAATTCTCTACGGAAAGTTATTGTTTGTATTGGTTTGAAAGTAATGTAGATCATTTGGTATGTTTAGATCAGTAACTTTAGAGTAATGCTTTAAAGATCCAAGTCAGCTTCAAGAATGACGGGTCGAGTCAAGCGTAGGCCGATCTGGCATGGGAAAAGGGTGGATGGATGGAACCTGGATGTGTTTTTTTTTCTTGGCTGGATGTACAGGAGGGTTGTGGTTCCGAGGTAGGTCCATGACTAGATGGCCTCGGATAGATAGCTTGACTTATTTTGGCCGGTGAGCATGTTTAGAAGTAGAGGGTTCCTTTCCTTCGATGGTATCTCTTTAACCTTCTTCTCGTTGCTCGGCGAGTTTTTGGGGGCTCTTCTACGCCTCAGGACATCCCTCGCATTATCACTCTACCATCTTCACATGCACACACTAAACACGCCTCTTAACTATTATAATTACCTTACTAATAACAATAATTAGTATTAATAAATAAATACGTTTATAGCCGTCAAATTACTGCTACAACCCCGGCTTTTGAAATATTTTTGATACTCCAAATTATTTTAATATTATTATATTTTTTTTTATGCATATATTTATGTGTGTGATACGTTCGCGTTTCGTTATTCGTAGTTACGCATACAGAACTATCTGGAGGGGGAGCTATAATTATTATATTATTTGCAAATGATTATATAATACTAGGTCGTAACTCTTGCAGGTATAAAGTGATACCTCCTAGAGTATAGTAGTATTTCCTTTATTTATATACATAAATGCATATAAATGTATGTTAATGTTTCATCATTTATATCTTTTCTGTATCTTTTAACTTTTATTATTATTCTCTACGAACATATAATTCATAATTTTTAAATTTTAAAACCGGTAGCAAGTCGATTGTTGAAACTAATTGCTAGTGAGGTTTTACCCCTTCTATATTGAAACGAACTTGATTAAAATATCTAATCAATAATCCGTGTTCAATAATAAACTTTTTATCAATTTTGATAACTGAAATGAAATTATTCACATCTTATCAATTAGGGCGAGTAAAAATGTACAATGTGTAAACAATTGTTCTAGTGTTTCGCTGCCCTCTCGTCTCCATATTAGCTCTATATTCCTTCAATTTATCATTCCATATAAAAATAGAAAATGAGCCAAGGAATTCAGCACATTTGATCGTTTTCCTTTGACGGTCTATCAATTACTTATCATCTCTCTCTCTTAAAAGAAAATTTTATTTTGTATAAAAGCTAGTCCCATGGTCACAAATAGTCACTCACCCATGGTCACAAATAGCTCACCCATGGTCCCATGTCATCATCTCACCCATTGTCCCATGACATCATCTCACCCATGGTCCCATGTCATCAGCTCACCCATGGTCCCATGTCATCAGCTCACCCATGGTCCCATGCCATCAGCACACCCATAGTCCCATGTCATCAGCTCACCCATGGTCCCATGTAATCATCTCACCCATGGTCCCATGTCATCAGCTCACCCATGGTCCCATGTCATCATCTCACCCATGGTTCCATGTCATCAGCTCACTCATGGTCACAAATAGTAGGAGTGAAGTGAGGTTATGGACAAAAGAAAGAGCTGACTTAGCCACAATGTTAAGATATCACAACTTGGATTGGCTGACTTTGTTGGTTGGGGTCCTCTATTAATTCAAGCCTGCTCAACACTTATATTTTTAAATCTATTTCATTAAACTTCATTTTATACTTATGAACATCAGTATAATATGTAGTCACATGGGAGTTACGTGGGTAATGGGAAGGAAAGAACTCAGAAGAAAAGAAAAATGTTCCAGACTTTCCTCCTAAATGGTCAGCCTTTCAAAGTTGTGATATCTACATTGCGTTCAAGTCTGTTTATGCCTCATTCAGAAACTGGCTGTGTTGAGCATTAAAAATAAAAGAGCAGTGTTGCCCATGAAAGTAGGAGTGAAGTGAGGTTATGGACTAAAGAAAGAGCAGACTTAGCCACAATGTAAGATATCACTACTTCAATTGGCTGACTTTTTTGGTTGGGGGTCTCGAACTTGGCCCATTTTTCACGGTTAGATTTTTGCTGGGGATATAATATGATACTCCTACTAATAGAGCCTAGGTATTTCAATATCAATATTTCTTTCTTATTTTAGTCTTTGAAGGTCGTTATTCTTTCAAAAATTGAATAAACTTTCATACAGAAAAGCACTTAGAAGTCTCAGTAAATACAACTCAGAGAACTATTGAATTTAGTTGAAACAAAAAGCAAATATTTTGAACGAATAGATTTACAGAACAAAAATTTTTTGGTTTCGATTATAATCGTATAATAAAAAGGATGTATACCATTACTGATATACAATTTTATATCATTGAAATGCTTTATGACAACTAATTTTCGTTCTGTTATAATTTATAATCATCATAATTTAAATAAACAATCCCTTACAATACCTGGTAATTGTATCGAATTAAAACACAGTAAAAAAAAAGCCTGGGATAATCGACCCTATTATGAAATAAGTCGGAGAAAAAAACCAAAAACCATTCTCTTGAATATTAGCTTGTGAAGTGAGCGGCCGTAAATAATGCTTAAACAGATCCCCTGTGCTTGGTAAAGACGTTACTATGGCTAAAGAAGTTATACAGGGTTGACATTTTGGACCTATATTATTCTCACTTTCTATTACCTTCATGCCGGTTATCTTTATTTAAAACCTCATAAATAATATTATATATCTTTTAAATTCATCTTTAAATCCACCGAAAAATTTTCTTTTAAAAACATCTATTAATAAATTATAAGGTACAATAATTTGGATAACCAGTTATATAAAGTATACTCGTATTGTAATGTAAGGAGACAAAACATAATACACATTATTATTAAACACATATATTTTTATATTATTATCAGAGTTTTGTTATTTAGTGACTAATCCATCAAACTGTCCATATTTTAATTGTATAAGAAGTATATATGAATAAATATAAATATTATTACAGCTAACTGTTTAAAAAACTTAGAACTTCTATCCCAAATCTATAATAAGCATTATATTTTGATAAATATTTTTTATTAAAATTTCACGTTCCCACCTAAAATCTTCTGACATCTCATTCTCCCTCTAAAGGCCCCCCTTGATACACGATCAAGCATTTTGCGCAAAATGTTTACGCAAACCTGATGTCGGGCAAATTTAGGCCGTACGTCAAACATCATGTTTGTGTAAACATCAAACAGCCCCATTCAGGGTCAAAATGATTGCGCAAACATTTTGACCGTGTATGGGGGCCTTTAGTCCAGTAAAATGGTACATTTTACTTTACATCAAATAAGATAGTTTTGGTTTTTTGGTATGTTGTGTATGACGTATGGCTAATGAATAATGAACTAATGATAAATCTAAGTTGTCGATCTTGTTGAGGTTTTGGGTGAGGCAAGGAAGCTCCTTCCTGCATTGGTGACTTGCTAAGACGTGGCTTTGGGGTCGAGGAAAATACCAGCGTTCACTTCAAGGTGTGGTTGTTTTTTCAATGTCAAAAGAAATTTCATCTTTCCTTGGACAAAAAGTGTTGATGTAGTCTTACAACCGCTGAAATCTTAAAGAAAAGGTCAAGCCCAGATTGTGCTCAAAGAATAGCTGAAATGGATATGGTTTATGAGCTTATTATCCTTATTCCCAACCATTGTGAAGTCCGATAGTTGAATGTTGCTTGCACGTTTAATATCAATGTATGACTTTAAAAAAACATTGTTGCCTTAGTGATATTATGTAAACTAATTGGCAAAAACTAAAATAAATACAGTACATAATTTATAACATTTAATATTTCTTCATTTTTTGAATTCATTGTTTGATCATCATACATGCTTATAATTTATCTATACATATAAACGACTAATACCACTCTCACTCATTCGTCACAGTATCTTTAGAACTGGAGCTAGGAAGCTAAAACTTTGCAAGGAGGTTTCTCTTAGCCCTTAGGTACTTAAAGCATATATTGATTTATTCGATTTTCCGCCATCTTAATTTAAGATGAAAATGCAGAATTCGAGATTTCGATAGCTCCAGATGCTATTGCACTACGAAAGTTAGCTTTCTTTAATGACATAAACAACTTTTGGAAAATAATTTTTCAATCAGCCATTTTGATTATAGATGACGGTCATATAATTATTTGAAATCATGTCCCTCAATATAATTGTCACCACCGCTTTAAAACACTAAAATAAAGTGATTATAATTGGTACGATAATTTCCATAATAATATTTATATCTACCAGCAATGGTTTTTTTCTGTAATATGTTCCCTAAGGGGGATATATGGGCAGTTAAAAAAAGAAAAGGAATTGAGCCCTGACTAATATTCTGAAATTAGATACTTAAAAAATACTTGGGAAATGGCTTCTCTGGAATTGAGATTAAAATTTTAAACTTGGGAAATGGCTTCTTTGGAATTGAGAATTGAAACTGCAATCTTGGGAAATAGCATCTTTGAAATTGAGAATTGAAAATTAAACTAGGGAAATGGCTTCTTTAAAATTTTGATTTGAGAATTGAAACTTCAAACTTGTGAAATAGCTTCTTTGGAATTGAGAATTGAAAATTGAAACTTGGGAAATGGCTTCTTTGGAATTGAGAATTGAAACTTTAAACTTGGGAAATGGCTTCTATTTAGAAAGTATATTAATTATAAAAATGATAATTTAAATTTCAACCCAGGGATTCGCAGACACCGGGAGGGGGGGGGGATACAGAAAAAAACCTCTGCTTTTCCGGTAGTCGAATCAATTAATAAAATTAGGGATTTCAGCAATCTATATTTGATTCACGAAGAGGGGGTATAGTAATAAGGTGAGAGGGATTTATAAAAATATTTGGCATCTCTAGATATTTACGCAAGAAATTAAAAAAAAAAAAAAAAAATACAAAAAACAAACACTCCGCAGTGATGCACGAAGATCAGGTAATATTATCAAATTGACGAATGAAATTAAGTATTTTGATACAATTAAAATTTATATTTTTTATATCAATGCATTTAATTATGCACAATATAAAACAAATAATGTTTAACGTAAGCATGTACGTATAACCTGGTAATCTTGGACAACTGTGAACTCCTATAACAACAAGACTTTCATATAATTGCTTGGCATATAAGTACCTAGTACTAGCAGTAAGACGTCTCGGCTGGCCTAAGGCCAGCCGATACCAGCTAGTATATAATAAAGATATTAAATTACAAACGGATAATATTCATTTCTAATAGGTATATACACATTTATCAAACTCTATTTTTTTTTTTATTCAATCTGATAAATTTTATTATGTGACAAATTATTTTGTAATTTTACTTACTCGAAATTCTTTCGCTTCTAACTAAGAAGTTATAATAGTGCAATTAAGTAATAAGACAGCTCAAGAGAGAACCTACAAGGATGAATAGTTTATTTTACGATCAAACAGTTAAAGAAAACTTTGTTCGCAGCTCATTAAATCAGGGTTTAATTGCAGTTGTAAACTTTTTTTTTCCCTCTCTTCCCTAATGGATTTAGTACTCGGTCATATCTTTTTCACCTTGTATTTATAATTTTTAATTACTTGCTTCTAGAAACATTGTTGATTTACAAGTTTTATCTTAGTTATTAGAGGATAAAACTTACTCGTCTATATATATTTTTTTTTTCTTTTCTTTACGTTTCTTTTGAGTCTATTAGGGTTTTTATGATCTTGTTTTATTAACTGTGTCTATACAGGGGGAGATCGTAATGTAAAAAAAAGTAGTAATATATTTTTTATCTTAAAATTTATTACATTGTCATTTGATTACTTGAGTCGTTTCATACATTCAAGTATATAAATATTTTAATTTTTATTTGCGTGTATATATATATATATATATATATATATATATATATATATATATATATATATATATATATATATATATATATATATATATATATATATATATATAAAGAAATGAAGTAGAGTAGAATACGTATGAAAAGTTCTATCTTGGTAGCAAAAAACTCCGGATAGTGAGTCATTATAAGTACTTGGGAATAAAATTTAGTAGCTGACTAAGCATGTTATCACATTTTACTAATAACGAAACCACGACAAAGATATTCAAACTCAACTTAGAAATCTGCTTTAGATAACAGATGCGTGTCTTTTAAGAAGGAAATAGGATTCCTTAATGCTCCTATAAAACCTTCTTAAGATGACCAGGAGTGGTCGAAATATAGCCATATGAGATAAATACGATTTACTTAATACACCCTAAAACTACCAAACCACAAATTAAGTAAAATTGAACAGGGTCATCAAAAAGAAAAAACCTTCTTAGGTTATGGTTTCCAAGTGTGGGGTTATAACAAATACAAAGAAGTCGAAATGATCCCAAATGTTAAAAAACGAATGTTGCCTCTAATGACCATGTGAATTTTGCACCTACCAGATCAGTGTCCAACATATGTGCTCTTAGGAGCAGTTCAAACCCCATATACCTACTTTAACCTTCTTCAAACAGATAAGTGCCTCTTATGAAGAAAATATGTTTCCTTAATGCTGCTATGAAACTTTCCTTTGGTACCCAAGTGGGGAGTTATAATTACAAATACAAAGAAGTAGAAATGATCCTGAACGTTCAAAACAAATTTTGCACCTACCAGATCAGTGTCCAACATACGTGCTCTTGGGAGCAGGTCAAACCACATATAACTACAATCTTTTCTACTTACGTAAATTATAGGTATCCTTTAATGTCTTGAGCTCTCTGCTCTTCATCTGCCTACTATAGTGGTAAAAAAAGATTATAGGAAATCAAATTTCAAGAATCAACTCGTTAAGACATACCAGATTAAAATAGAGTAACATTAGTAAATGACGAAAGAATCTGAATGACCTTGCAAAGAGCATGTCCAAAAAATGGTTGGAGGAGTGCAGGCCAAAGTCGAGCTCTTCACATATTATATCCTATAAACATTTTACGAGGATGCAGCTAGTGGATCTTATTTTAGGGATTAAACGCCATGTCCTGCATCGTTTCGTCGCGTCCGACTCATCAGGGGCCCGACGATGCCCACCCAATTCTGGACCTATACCAACTCAAGAAGACCAGGTATAGGGCTTTATCAGAGACGAGCGTGCTCTCACACCGCCATTCTTGCTTGGCTGGCAAAACAAATCAGCAATGTAATACCACGTTTTTGCACACTGCAATAAGGTACACAATTTATGTAGTGAGAGACACCACGGGATGTGCCACGGAAGCGTGACACATAGGAACTGTTCCAACATTAGACTATACGTCACAAAGATGTTGGCTCGGCATTACGCCATGTCCTGCATCGTTTCGTCGCGTCCGACTCATCGTAATGCCGAGCCAACATCTTTGTGACGTATAGTCTAATGTTGGAACAGTTCCTATGTGTCACGCTTCCGTGGCACATCCCGTGGTGTCTCTCACTACACAAATTGTGTACCTTATTGCAGTGTGCAAAAACACGGTATTACATTGCTGATATAAATTATTTGTTACTGGTATTTCAAGAACATTGTAAGTCATTAAACCCACCCCTAGCCTTTAGCTAATTTTATTAATATGAAACATTCTTAACTATCTGGAATTAATTTCACATTGTAGTAGATTAACTAATTATTATTACTACCAGTATTTGGACTTGGGTTTTATTGTAAAGGATTATTTTATTTTTTTATTGTTTAGGACTTTGGTCCCAAGCCTCACTCGCGCTGAATCCATAAACTTCTGGTTATTTAATGTAAATATAAGTCGGGTTTCTTTTAAACGTATTCTGCTGGGGTGAAAAAGATGTAAAGCTAAACTAGTTTGGTCTAGGTCTATGCAAATGTCTGTTATCTTTCCGTGAAATAAATCTTAAGCCTTGTAGGAAAGGTTAATGTAGAAAAAGATACGTCTCACTCTTAATAGAAGACAAATGTCGCCCAGCTGCTTACTCGTGTAGCTTTTAATATCTTCATTCAAGAAAATACCAATGTCTTTTTGGTTTTTCTCAGAATAAGACTTGTAGAAGTTTTTCCATTGAAAATGAAGAAACTTATGTTTAGAGAAAGAGGGGGACTTGTAAAGACAGGATATAGAGGGAATCAGCGCCTTGTCTGCGGTTGGTCTCTGCCACGGTAGCGATAAAACCCTTCTCCAACGGCTAATTGGTTAAAGAGTTTCTTACAATGGGCTCGCCCCGCTCTGTTCTTACAATGATGAATCGCTTGGACTGTGTCGTACAATAGGGCAAGTGAAGGTATCCCGAGACCTGCCTGATATCTGATCAACTTCCACATGCATACTACCCGCACCCAGCCCGAGCTCTTGGTGGCATTTTATTTTAGCTACGTACTTGAGAGAAGTGCCAAACCACTTTGTCCTGTCTAGCACCGTCTTTCTCTTCCTCCCTCCGCGAGAATATATTAATTAAACCTTTCCTTTAACAACTGTCCTCGTGTATAACTTTCCTTTTATTTTACTTTAATAGAATTATTTTAACGTAACATTTTGAGAATTATATTTTATAAATTTTAGAGAATCAAATATTAACTCTAAATATCCTTTTTTTATTAAATAATGTGAAATCTTAACGGAAAACACACTTGTAAATTATTTTATTTTTTACTTCTTTCTTTGCAAGAGAAGCATGCAAATGCTTCTTCTATTAAAGAGATAAGCGAATTAAAGATATGAGATAATTGGTTTTTCAAAATTCATTGGACTAAACATCCCTTTGCGTCTTAATACTCAAAGTCATTTATATTCTAAAACAACATAAGGGAGTAACAGGGCCGCCGACAGGGGGGGGCAAGGGGGGCAAATGCCCAGGGGCCCGGGTCTCCAGGGGGCCCGGGCCTCCGGGGGGCGGCCCTGGTTTTTTATAACCAAAAAAGGCAAGATCGATATTGTAATGAGTGGATAACTATGGGCCCGAATTACGGGCGTCCCCAGGTGCCCCCAAATAAAAAAAAAATGAAACTACTATCTTTTGTACTAATGTCGGTAGAGGCCCCTTTAGAACATAATGAAATAACTTATACTTCTATACTATTGTAAGGGGGCCCCATTCAGTTAGAAGGCAAATTTTTTTACTCATCAATTTTTTTTTTGGCGAGGGGCCCCTATGCCCTTGCTAAGTGGGGAGGCACAGACCCGGGCCCCCTGGAGCCCCGGGTCTCTGGGGGGCGGCTCTGGATTTTTACAACCAAAAAGGCAATATAGATGTTTGATTAGAGGCATAAATATAGCCCGAATTGTGGGCGGACCTCGGTACCAAGGGGCCCCCAAATAAAATAAAAAAACATGGTGTACTATTTTTGTACCAATGTCAGTAGAGGCCCCATTAGAGCTTATTAAAATCTAACTTGGAATTATGCTATTATAAGGGGACCCCCATTCAGTTCTGAACGCTGATGTTTTTTTGTTTTTTCTTATGCATTTTTTTTGGCGAGGGCCCCCAATGCCCTAGCTAAGTTTGGGAGGCAAAGTTGATTCACGCAACGGAAATTAAACAGACAAATACATAACTTAACCAACAGTACAAGTATTTGAAATTCGTCCCCACCAAACATTTTTTTCTGTTAGGATAAACTTGCCCTCAGAAATTCTTAAAAATCATCTTTTTGCACCTAATTTTTAAAAAAATTTCGGGGGAGGACCCCCGGACCCCCCGCCGTTATTTGTTCAAAGGGGCCCTGATCCTAAGTTCATCACTGATTGTGAAGAACATAAAATTATTCCTAATGTGTCATGGGTATCTTTTTTTTTTGAGGAAGTTTGAATTTTAGGGTTTCATTTAGTTACTTAGATTTTTTATCTTATTCAATATGGTCAATGTTAATTTATAGGAGAGAAACTGACCGACAAATCATATTAACATACTGATATTAATATTTTTTACTAGTAATGCAACTTTAAAAAAATAAAAATAAAAAATAAAAAAAGCGTTAACCCCCGGGACTTAAGGGGGACCCCCGGACCCCCCCCCCCCTCTTATTTGTTCAAAGGGGCCCAGTTGCTGACTTGCCCAGGGGCCCGGAAATCCTCTCAGCGGCCCTGGGGAGTAACAATCTAAAGAAGTACCATACAATAATACAACAAAACTTACTATATTCTTTACTATATTTTCTAATGTTTTTCTTTTTTTTCTTTCAGGAAAGAAAAATCTGGAGGCTTTGGGAATCTGTGACGAAGCTTCAGTATCATCTACATTTTTTGTAAGTAAATTATTTAATTATTTTACAATCTTAAACTTATTGTATAGTGTAAGGCCTTTCTATTTTTCAATTTTTTTCTTTGGGGAGGGGGAAGGTATCCCTAGATGAATTCAAACTTAAGTTATTTTACGTTTCTTTAACATATTTTTAATCCTAGCTAGGATAATTATCCTAAATTAGCCTTTACCTGTTACATCCTGTTATTACGAGCTACCATTCTTCCTATTTAAGGATATAGACTTCGTATAACAGGTGTAGAATTTAATCTATTTAACTTTACATGATTTAGTACATTGTAAAAAGTGTTAAAACATATTTTTTTATCTGGTCTTGTGTCATGTCTATGGCCCTTGTCAAGGTAAACATCAGGTAGGTAACCTGAAACTCTAAACCCTGGTGACATCTTTCCCTCGTGACATCTCACTAGCTACCTACCATTGTCCTATTAACTGATAAATCTACAACCCAGATTAAAAACTTTTTTAGCACTTCTTCCAAAAAAACTATTTTGTACGCTAATCTTACAATGTTATCTTTTTTGTGTTAAAGTTAAATCTTCTTTTACATAGCTACAAAATAGTTAACCAAGTGATCACAGTAAAACAAATTAGCTTATTTTCTACTAAACTATAAAATATACTCATAACAAAGCAATCTGAAATTAACAAATTTATTATTTCTTATTAAAAACTAAATACTAGTAGTAGATACAAATTGTAGTTGGATAAAATCTTATTATTTAAGTATTAAAATGTATAATTAAAGGTAGAAGGAAATATAATTAAAGGAAAAGTCACTCCACGTAAAATTATTTATTTATTATCAAAGCAGAATATCGGTCTCTATAAGGCAATCATCAGTGTCATTTTATATTTATCATTCATTTGATACCCCACTCAAAATGTTAAAAAAACATTTTTTTCGCTTGACATGAATTATCCGCCATTTGGATTTGAACTACTGATAACAACAACTAATTTTGAGTTCGCTAAATTTTTTCCTGCGAGTGCGCGTCAAAACGAACTTAAATTCTACAGTTTCATGTTTTTACCTCTTTTAATTCAAAAGTTATTGGATCCTTATAGAGTGACAGACAGAAACAGAAACGAAACTGTAAGGATTTCTTTTTTTTTGGTATTACCAACGAAAACCCTAAAAAATAATTCAAGAACAAAGAGTATTTATTACCAGAAAACAATTAGCTAAGTAATCGTTTAGAAATGCTTATTTGCTTTGTATAAATAGAATATTAATATAAAAACTTTACGAAATTTTACGAAATGGTCTTTAGTTCTACCATAAGTTTTTTAAAAAGCAATATATTTCAGATGTTACTCCATCATTAATCATCAGGCACCAAAAAAAAGACTACATACTAAGATTGCACATTATATATAAAATTTGAAATATAAATAAAATCTATATAAAAATCACAATAAACAGAGATCTCTGTTTATTGTATTAGGTATATCTCTGTTTATTGTGATTTTAATAGATAAATTTTATTTATATTTCAAATTTTATATAATATAATGTGCAGTGCAATCTTACTATGTAGACTTTGTTTTGGTGCTTGATGATGGAGTAACATCTGAAATTTATTGCTTTTTTAAAAAACTTAAGGTAGAAGTAAAGTCCATTTCTTAAACCTTATTATGGAGTTCTTCAAAAAGAACACTAGAACTTTAAGAAAACTATTGACCTTAGAATATGTCAAAAACCAGTCGCTAATAAATAATGCGCAAACTATTTATTTGTTTCCTTTCAAATTAACACTTAACAAAGTAATCAAACAAAAACAAGTCCCTTAAAAACAAAATAAAGACACTATAATATTCTTGTATAAAGAAACACTTTCTTTATCGTTTACATCTCTTTGAAACAAAAATAAAAAAGTCTAGAGCTTTTTTTGTTGTAATTAAAATTATATTTATTAATTAGAATGATTAATAAATTTAAATATCGAAAAATTATAATCTTTTCACCTTACAAATTCCTCAGAATCTAAAATTTCTTTGGATACCTTTAAAAAAAATTAAATAAAAAGTTGTTTTCGTTATCAGATGTGAACAAATTAACATTTTCAGATACATTTGTTTGTATTTACTTCGGACCATATTATCTTTTTTTCCACATTAGTTTAAATTGTCATTTTTAAAGCCTTGTCTTTATCACAAATTTTACATTTGGTATGTCTGGAAATAACTTCTTTTTTAATTTTCGACCTTGGAAAGACATTGACAATCTGCTGTAGGTGACAACTTGATTTTGTGGTTGAAAAATATAAGTATAAAAGTTATAAAGATTAAGATAATGTAAAAACAAAGAGGAAAGAAAATAATTTATACTTAAGGTTTACTTTTCCTTATAAAGGAAAATTATTGCTTTTATCTGAAAAATCCAAAACCAAGGTTTTTTCGGAAAGGAATTTTCCGTTTTAAGGACGATTTGAGTTTTCTTAGCTGGATGTTTCCAGACGATTCTAGTGTTTTTAGCTAGATGTCTCAAGATGATATGAGTGTTTCTAGCTGGATGTCTCAAGACGATTTTAGTATTTTTAGGTAGATGTATCCCGACGATTCTAGTGCTTTTAGCTAGATGTCTCAAGACGATTCTAGTGTTTTTAGCTAGATGTATCCCGACGATTCTAGTGCTTCTAGCTGGAAGTCTCAAGACGATTCTAGTGTTTTTAGCTAGATGTCTCAAGATGATATGAGTGTTTCTAGCTGGATGTCTCAAGACGATTTTAGTATTTTTAGGTAGATGTATCCCGACGATTCTAGTGCTTTTAGCTAGATGTCTCAAGACGATTCTAGTGTTTTTAGCTAGATGTATCCCGACGATTCTAGTGCTTCTAGCTGGAAGTCTCAAGACGATTTTAGAGTTTTTAGGTATATGTCTCAAGACCATTCTAGTGGGTTTTGCTGGATGTCTCAATACGATATGAGTGTTTTTAGCTGGAAGTTTTAAGACAATTCTAGTGTTTTTAGCTGGATGTCTTAAGAGTATTTGAGTGTTTCTATAGCGGGATGTATCAAGACGATTCTAGAGTTTTTTGCTGGATGTCTCAAGACGATTTTAGTGTTTTTAGGTAGATGTATCCCGACGATTCTAGTGCTTTTAGCTAGATGTCTCAAGATGATATGAGTGTTTCTAGCTGGATGTCTCAAGACGATTTTAGTGTTTTTAGGTAGATGTCTCAAGACGATTCTAGTGTTTTTAGCTAGATGTCTCCCGACGATTCTAGTGCTTTTAGCTAGATGTCTTAAGACGATTCTAGTGTTTTTAGCTAGATGTCTCAAGACGATTTTAGTGTTTTTAGCTAGATGTCTCAAGACGATTCTAGTGCTTTTAGCTAGATGTCTCAATACGATTCTAGTGTTTTTAGCTAGATGTCTCCCGACGATTCTAGTGCTTTTAGCTAGATGTCTTAAGACGATTCTAGTGTTTTTAGCTAGATGTCTCAAGACGATTTTAGTGTTTTTAGGTAGATGTCTCAAACCGATTCTAGTGTTTTTAGCTAGATGTATCCCGACGATTCTAGTGCTTTTAGCTAGATGTCTCAAGACGATTTTAGTGTTTTTAGGTAGATGTATCCCGTCGATTCTAGTGCTTTTAGCTAGATGTCTCAAGATGATATGAGTGTTTCTAGCTGGATGTCTCAAGACGATTTTAGTGTTTTTAGGTAGATGTCTCCCGACGATTTTAGTGTTTTTAGGTAGATGTCTCCCGACGATTTTAGTGTTTTTAGGTAGATGTCTCCCGACGATTTTAGTGTTTTTAGGTAGATGTCTCCCGACGATTCTAGTGCTTTTAGCTAGATGTCTCAAGACGATTTTAGTGTTTTTAGGTAGATGTATCCCGACGATTCTAGTGCTTTTAGCTAGATGTCTCAAGACGATTCTAGTGTTTTTAGCTAGATGTCTCAAGACGATTTTAGTGTTTTTAGCTAGATGTATCCCGACGATTCTAGTGCTTTTAGCTAGATGTCTCAAGACGATTCTAGTGTTTTTAGCTAGATGTCTCAAGACGATTTTAGTGTTTTTAGGTAGATGTATCCCGACGATTCTAGTGCTTTTAGCTAGATGTCTCAAGACGATTCTAGTGTTTTTAGCTAGATGTCTCAAGACGATTTTAGTGTTTTTAGGTAGATGTATCCCGACGATTCTAGTGCTTTTAGCTAGATGTCTCAAGACGATTCTAGTGTTTTTAGCTAGATGTCTCAAGACGATTTTAGTGTTTTTAGGTAGATGTATCCCGACGATTCTAGTGCTTTTAGCTAGATGTCTCAAGACGATTCTAGTGTTTTTAGCTGGATGTCTCAAGACGATTTCAGTGTTTTTAGCTAGATGTCTCAAGACGATTCTAGTGTTTTTAGCTAGATGTCTCCCGACGATTCTAGTGCTTTTAGCTAGATGTCTTAAGACGATTCTAGTGTTTTTAGCTGGATGTCTTAAGAGTATTTGAGTGTTTTTATAGCGGGATGTATCAAGACGATTCTAGGGTTTTTAGCTGGATGTCTCAAGACGATTCTAGTGTTTTTAGCTAGATGTCTCAAGACGATTTTAGTGTTTTTAGGTAGATGTATCCCGACGATTCTAGTGCTTTTAGCTAGATGTCTCAAGACGATTCTAGTGTTTTTAGCTAGATGTATCCCGACGATTCTAGTGCTTCTAGCTGGAAGTCTCAAGACGATTCTAGTGTTTTTAGCTAGATGTCTCAAGATGATATGAGTGTTTCTAGCTGGATGTCTCAAGACGATTTTAGTATTTTTAGGTAGATGTATCCCGACGATTCTAGTGCTTTTAGCTAGATGTCTCAAGACGATTCTAGTGTTTTTAGCTAGATGTATCCCGACGATTCTAGTGCTTCTAGCTGGAAGTCTCAAGACGATTTTAGAGTTTTTAGGTATATGTCTCAAGACCATTCTAGTGGGTTTTGCTGGATGTCTCAATACGATATGAGTGTTTTTAGCTGGAAGTTTTAAGACAATTCTAGTGTTTTTAGCTGGATGTCTTAAGAGTATTTGAGTGTTTCTATAGCGGGATGTATCAAGACGATTCTAGAGTTTTTTGCTGGATGTCTCAAGACGATTTTAGTGTTTTTAGGTAGATGTATCCCGACGATTCTAGTGCTTTTAGCTAGATGTCTCAAGATGATATGAGTGTTTCTAGCTGGATGTCTCAAGACGATTTTAGTGTTTTTAGGTAGATGTCTCAAGACGATTCTAGTGTTTTTAGCTAGATGTCTCCCGACGATTCTAGTGCTTTTAGCTAGATGTCTTAAGACGATTCTAGTGTTTTTAGCTAGATGTCTCAAGACGATTTTAGTGTTTTTAGCTAGATGTCTCAAGACGATTCTAGTGCTTTTAGCTAGATGTCTCAATACGATTCTAGTGTTTTTAGCTAGATGTCTCCCGACGATTCTAGTGCTTTTAGCTAGATGTCTTAAGACGATTCTAGTGTTTTTAGCTAGATGTCTCAAGACGATTTTAGTGTTTTTAGGTAGATGTCTCAAACCGATTCTAGTGTTTTTAGCTAGATGTATCCCGACGATTCTAGTGCTTTTAGCTAGATGTCTCAAGACGATTTTAGTGTTTTTAGGTAGATGTATCCCGTCGATTCTAGTGCTTTTAGCTAGATGTCTCAAGATGATATGAGTGTTTCTAGCTGGATGTCTCAAGACGATTTTAGTGTTTTTAGGTAGATGTCTCCCGACGATTTTAGTGTTTTTAGGTAGATGTCTCCCGACGATTTTAGTGTTTTTAGGTAGATGTCTCCCGACGATTTTAGTGTTTTTAGGTAGATGTCTCCCGACGATTCTAGTGCTTTTAGCTAGATGTCTCAAGACGATTTTAGTGTTTTTAGGTAGATGTATCCCGACGATTCTAGTGCTTTTAGCTAGATGTCTCAAGACGATTCTAGTGTTTTTAGCTAGATGTCTCAAGACGATTTTAGTGTTTTTAGCTAGATGTATCCCGACGATTCTAGTGCTTTTAGCTAGATGTCTCAAGACGATTCTAGTGTTTTTAGCTAGATGTCTCAAGACGATTTTAGTGTTTTTAGGTAGATGTATCCCGACGATTCTAGTGCTTTTAGCTAGATGTCTCAAGACGATTCTAGTGTTTTTAGCTAGATGTCTCAAGACGATTTTAGTGTTTTTAGGTAGATGTATCCCGACGATTCTAGTGCTTTTAGCTAGATGTCTCAAGACGATTCTAGTGTTTTTAGCTAGATGTCTCAAGACGATTTTAGTGTTTTTAGGTAGATGTATCCCGACGATTCTAGTGCTTTTAGCTAGATGTCTCAAGACGATTCTAGTGTTTTTAGCTGGATGTCTCAAGACGATTTCAGTGTTTTTAGCTAGATGTCTCAAGACGATTCTAGTGTTTTTAGCTAGATGTCTCCCGACGATTCTAGTGCTTTTAGCTAGATGTCTTAAGACGATTCTAGTGTTTTTAGCTGGATGTCTTAAGAGTATTTGAGTGTTTTTATAGCGGGATGTATCAAGACGATTCTAGGGTTTTTAGCTGGATGTCTCAAGACGATTCTAGTGTTTTTAGCTAGATGTCTCAAGACGATTTTAGTGTTTTTAGGTAGATGTATCCCGACGATTCTAGTGCTTTTAGCTAGATGTATCAAGACGATTCTAGTGTTTTTAGCTAGATGTCTCAAGACGATTTTAGTGTTTTTAGGTAGATGTATCCCGACGATTCTAGTGCTTTTAGCTAGATGTCTCAAGACGATTCTAGTGTTTTTAGCTGGATGTCTCAAGACGATTTCAGTGTTTTTAGCTAGATGTCTCAAGACGATTCTAGTGTTTTTAGCTAGATGTCTCCCGACGATTCTAGTGCTTTTAGCTAGATGTCTTAAGACGATTCTAGTGTTTTTAGCTGGATGTCTTAAGAGTATTTGAGTGTTTTTATAGCGGGATGTATCAAGACGATTCTAGGGTTTTTAGCTGGATGTCTCAAGACGATATGAGTGTTTTTAGCTGGATGTCTTAAGAGGATTTGAGTGTCTCTAGCTGGACGTCTTTCTGTGTCACGCATACCTGCTACAGTTTTTAAACTAGAGAGTTGAAACTTGGTACAAAAATCAGTCCTTACATGTAGTTGTGCTGTCCGGAAAATCATAAATTTGTGACGTCATTAATCCATTTTTCTGATTCAGCAAAAAATTAGTAAAATAATCGACATTTTTTTTTTTTCGATTGTGCTGAAATTTGTACCAATTATACCTCTTTATAAGACAAACATTCCCCTGAATTTTGTTTTGATATCTGCCGCCATTTTGAAAAAAAATCGACTTTTGAACTTTAAAAATTTAACAAATAAATTCTAAACCATTTCGCCGATAGTGGTGAAATTCTAACCAATTATACCTAAATAATAACTTAATATTTTATACCTAAAATATTTCAACTTAATATATGTTGCAAATTTGGAATTATTTGATAAGAAAATGTTCCGAGTCGCCCCGACTCCGATTTCTTTCATATAATAACTAGCAGTTATGTTATTAAAATTATTAGACAGTTATATTAATGTAATTCAAGTTAAAGTGTCTTTTTTTAATATGATGTAAGTTTCGAGGTTGTTGATAATTTTGTCCAAAGATTGACTTTAAGGCTCTACCGCCCTTTGATGTTGGAAAAATCATTAAAATACATTTTTTATTGGTTCTAAGCAAGATATCACAAATCTAAGTACAGGCTTCATTCCTAATTTTAATTCTGCACAATTTGAGCCCTATTTCAACTCCCTACTACAATGAATACTACAACTATTTAAAATCGAGTTTTATCGTTGTATTGAAATGGGGCCTGTACTATTTATCATAAGAAGTTGAAATAGGGCTCAAATTATGCAGAATTTAAATTGGAAATGAAGCCTGTAATTGGATTTTTGATATCTTGCTTAGAACCAATACAATTTTAATTTTACTGTTTTTTCTAACCTCAAAGGGCGGTAGAGCCTTAAGTATCTTAGCTTTTGTTCTATTGCTTTAATAAATATGCTTTTATAATAATGTTGCAGCCGAAGGGGATGTTAGAAGATCCAATTATCGTACTACAAATCCATAGGGGGTAAAGTAAAGGACCACCTGTACGATGATACAGGACGTTAAAAAAAATAGATAAATTGATGATATTATATTAAAAATTAGGCAAGGTTATATAAATAAAGAAAGAATAAAAACAGATTCAGTTTACAGTTTTAAGAAAAGATGTATAATTGAAAATAAAAGATTATAAAAATGATGAGATTTTAAGAGTTTAATTAAAAGTTATAATGAGCGGTTATAATAAGTTGATTTTAAGTTATAAGTAATAGTTTGAGTTATAAGCAATAGTTTAAGTTGTGAGTTATAGTTTAAGTTATAAGTTGATTCATAAAGAAGTAAATGTTAAGTTTAAATGATAATATGTTATATTATTATGGTTGACTTGCGAGTTGGTGTTGGTGAGTGTGATGAGGATCCAGAAAGCACCTCCTCCTCTGATGTGGGATGAAGGGGCTCTGCCGTCTCAGCTCGTGAGGATGAATTCTGACCAATGCCGTGTTGAGTTGATGATAGCAAGATTGTTTCAGAAGTGTGTAGAGAGATGTTAGATGTTTTCTCTACCACTGTCTGGGCCAGACTGACTATTCCGGTCTGGTTGTGAAGAAGGGAGAACCCTTGAATAACTTAATTAGCTTTAGCTAATAAATTCTTAGTTTTATATAAAAGTAAAAATAATAATTAGATTTAGTTTATTTGAATAAAGAGAAAAAATACTGAATCTGAGAAGGATAATTAAATATAAAAAGGTAAGATTAAGATGACAATAATCAGATTAACTAGGGACTTCCGCCCTAGGAGTTAAAAAGGAAATGGAATGAAAACTGTACAAAACATACCGCCCACCAAAAAAGACCCTAATCTTTTTTCTATGCACGCCCTACGTTGGGCGCCAAAAATGGACTGTTATAATGATTGGAGGAAGCAGGTCTAACAATATGGTTAGAAGTATGAGATTATTTGCGTTTGTAGTTAAATAAGCATTTTTAAATCTGCCTTCAGCTCTTATAATGTTTTTGTTATCGTGGAAAGGAGGCAAGGAAGAAAGCTGTTTGTTTGGTTTAGAATTAGGTTTTAAAATTTCATTAAAGTAATAATCTTGTGTTAATTTGATGCACTTTAAGCTAGCTTTTGAAAACTCACTTGCTGTCACAGAACGATGTGGATAAGGACAGCTTCTATTTATAAACCTCAGAATATATGCCACCGTTCTCACTAGCTTTGAATAATTAGAGAAGTTTTCCATCCACTGAATGAACTCAGGTAACGATTCATGATATTTAGTTGTAGATGAATCAGCATTGGACAATGAGAAAACTGAGTTAACAGAATTATTTATATTTAACTCTGGTAAACCTGCAGGGTTGTGTCTAAAAGTATCTGGTGGCCAATCTGATTGAGGATAAGAAAGCCAACTCGGTCCATTCCACCACAGTGTATTGTTCAGTAAGTTTTCAGGTAATAGGCCTCTTGAACCTAAATCCGCTGGGTTGTCTTCTGAGCGAACATGCCGCCACAAAGCGTTTTCAGTTAATTCTAGTATTTCCGTAACACGATTCGCTACGAAAATCTTTAATTGGTTAGGAGGTATATGCAACCAATTTAAAACTATAGTTGAATCAGTAAACAATATTATTTCTTCGATACTCAGTCTTGATATTAATTTGTTAATTGACTGAAGTAACCGAGAGAGGATTAGTGCTCCACACAGTTCTAACCGTGGAACTGAAATCGTCTTAATTGGTGCTAGTTTAGTTTTTGCTTTGATTAAAAAGGTTCGAATATGTAGTTTAGTAATTAATCTAGCATACAAGGCTCCGCAATATCCTTTGCTTGACGCATCGGAGAAACCGATAATCTGAATTTTGTGAGGATCAGTACTTGATATAAATCTAGGTATTCGGAGATCTCGAAGATGATAAATTTGATCTGAGAACTCCGCCCACCGTTCACAAATATGGGAAGGAACTGATGCGTCCCAATCGCACCCAGATACCCAAACAGATTGAAGTATGTGTTTGGCATAAAAAATTACTGGAGCCAGGTATCCTAAGGGATCATAAATTCTGGCGATAGCCGAAAGTATAGATCTTTTCGTAACGCTGGATGAAACAGGTTGAATTGCGTATGAAAAGGAATCTTCTTTGGGGTCCCACTGGAAGCCCAAAATCTTTATGTTTTCATCGGGAGAAAGATTGACTAGGTTATTGGAATCTTCCTCAGATAATAACTCAATAGCATTGCTTGACCATTTTGAGAGATTAAACCCACCTTTTGATAAAAGTTCGATGAGTTCCTGTTTGATTAATAACGCCTCTTCAATGTTATTAGCACCTGTAACGATGTCGTCAACATAAGTATCATCGCGCAGGGCTTGAGATGCGAGAGGATAGTTTAAGCCTTCGTCTATAATTAGTTGTAAAATAGTTCGAATCGCTAAAAATGGAGCACAGTTAATGCCATAGATTAAAGTTAACAACTCAAACTCCTCAACTTCTAACGAGGGATCATTACGCCATAAAATGTGTAAGTACTTGCGGCATAACGGATGAAGCAGAATCTGTCTAAACATTTTTTGAATGTCCGTGGTGAAAACAATTTTATGTGTCCGAAAATTAAGGATAATTATGGATATGTCCTGTTGTAATTTTGGACCCGGAAAGAGAAAATCGTTAAGAGATCCACGCGTTGCTGGAGCTGGTGCGTCGAAGACAACTCGTAACTTCATTGCTGTTTCTGTCTTCTTAACAATAGAGTGATGAGGAATATAGTACTCCCCTCGAGTTAATGATTTTTCCATGTGTCCTAGATCACAATATTCTTGCATAAAATTGATGTATTCAAGTTTGATGTTAGGATTCTTGCTCAACTTAGTTTCTAAGTTCATTAGTCGAGATAAGGCTCGTTCACGAGATTCACCTAAATTAATGTTTTCATATTTAAATGGGAGCATAACCATGTAACGCCCATTTTCTGTTCGCTGATGTGTAGTAACAAAATGATCTTCACAATACTGTTCTTCTTTAGATAACGGTAAAATCTTTTCAACTGGTTCTTCTAACTCCCAAAACTTTCTCATAACCATTGTTAAAGACTCAGTTTCTTGGCTAGAATTATTAATTTGAGTATTAGAAAAACAGTTAAGAGGGTTGTGTATATTAGAACGGTAACGACCAATCAGAACACTTCCAAATATTGTGGGCAAAATATTGGGTTCATTAGGTGCCAACGTAATAGGTGTTCCACTAATTACATCGCAATATAAATCAGCACCTAACAATAAATCGATTGGAGCAGGTTTCCAGAAGTCGGGATCGGCTAAGTGATGATTAGCATATTTCTTTTTTAAGTTTTTAGGTAAAGGAGTTAAAGGTAAATGTGTAGTTATAGAAGGAACTACCAAGGCTTCGCTATGAAGTTCTTGTTGACAACCAGATAATACAAGTGGCTTCAATGTGAATGATATTTTTCCTCTTACTCCTTTCACTGATGCTTGGTTCAAACCTGAGATCTTATGATTTGCCTCAGATGGAATAAATCCAAGTTTCCTAACACAATTATGTGTTATGAATGAGTGTTGGCTAGCACTGTCAACGAGTAGGCGTATTTGTTGAAAGTTACCGCCTGAGTCTTTAATAAGTGCTAGTGCAGTTCCTAGAAGGACTTCTGACTCAAGCTCTGTTAATGTTGTTAATGTTGTTGATGGCGATGGTTTATTAGGTGAGTTACAAGGAGGTTCTGTATGAAGAGTTGTGTGATGATTCTGATAACAAATCCTACAATTCCTGGTGGACTTACAGTCGTTTAGTTTATGCCCAAAATATAAACAATTAGTGCAAACATTAATGTCTTTTATTAACTTATGTTTTTCTGTTGAAGAAGCACATATGAATTTAGGACATGATGATAGTGTATGCGTGCCATTGCATATACAGCACGAGAGAGATGTTCTCGATGATTGGTTAGTAGAACTATCTGATCTAGAAGTTGATTGTTTATCATGCCAGTTAGGTTTTAAGGATGACTTAGATATAGCTTGTTTAGATGTATCTGCTTCATGGTGTTTTTGTGATCCTGAATTCATGTTTACAAAGGATTTAGTCGTATTCGGTTTTGGAAAAGGTTGTTTACGATTCACTTTTGTTGAATCAAATTCAGATTTCTTAGGATTATTTTGAGTTTGTTCTTTTTGAGATGCTGAAATCTCTAATATACGACACCTTTTCTTAACGAAATCGCTTAAGTCTGTAAACGTTGGATATTCCGTGTTGACATGTTCAGACTCAAACAATTCCCTTGTGTGTACATCTAGGCCTCTTACAGAGAGAGTGAATAATATAAACTCAGCTAAATCAGGAATATCTAAGTTCTGTAGAGACCTAACATTCTCAATAATGCCACTGATATAAGATCTTAGAGAAGAAGCCGTAGGTTTTCCCTGAAGAGTTTTAAAGTCGATAACGTGTTGAAGGTAATTGTTAGCTATTCTTCGGGGATCATCGTAGACAGACTTCAAAGCAGACCAGGCTTGGGGATAATTTTCAGTTAGAAGTGGAATACTCTTTACCAGTGATAAAGCTGGTCCACTCAAGGAAGTAATGAGATGATGAAATTTCTCAATATTACCTATCGAGATATCATTATGTATGATAGAAATAAATGTATCTCGATAGACAGGCCAATTTTCCATCGTTCCGTCGAACCTCGGTATGTTTAAACGTGGAAGATTGCTTCTAGCTTGAGGAATCCTGGTTTCGTTGAACATAGCAGCATTAAGTTGAGAATGATCAAATGCTTGTTTTTTGACTGATTCCTCGTGATCCTCATAGATGGAACAGCATTCATAGAAGTATCTTTCTACATTTTGTCTAGTTGTAGTATCACTTTTAGTGGGGAATTCAGATTCCCGGCCATTATACAAATGCACTTCAATCAGATCGTCCCACAGAGTTTGATATTTATCATAGTAGCATTCTAATTTTTTATACATTCCTCTAAATACGGAAAAGTTTGATTTGTCTGTTACTGATAAACGTCCTTGTTCTACTATGGACTTAACCTTGTACGCCATGTCGTTAAGCTTGTGACGTAGAAGAGTTATTTGTTTCGTTAAATCTGGTGTAGGGTTTTGAGTAGTTGAAGTTTCCGGATAAGATATAATTTTTGTTTTAGGTTTGGGTTCTACAGGTTTTTCCGGAACTTTAACAGTACCTGGAGATGGCTTTGGTTCAGTAGGTTTATCCATTTCCGATACAGTGACTTAAAACCCGTTAAGAGGAAAACAAAAGAGCTACCAAAGATAACTGTTTAAAAAAAATACAGCAAACTTAGCTGTAAAATAATCTAAAAGTTATATGATACAAAATATCCTATTAAGTACAAAAAATAATAAATGTTAAAGCTGAAAAAAGTTTGAAATAAAAACAATGATTGCGGATGGTACAGTTTTGGTGGTGGTAAAATTTTAAAGAAAATATTAAGTTTAAAAATTGAGTTAAAGTTGAACAGGAAATAACCTTGCCACATCCGGCCCAAAGGACCAAATTTGTTGCAGCCGAAGGGGATGTTAGAAGATCCAATTATCGTACTACAAATCCATAGGGGGTAAAGTAAAGGACCACCTGTACGATGATACAGGACGTTAAAAAAAATAGATAAATTGATGATATTATATTAAAAATTAGGCAAGGTTATATAAATAAAGAAAGAATAAAAACAGATTCAGTTTACAGTTTTAAGAAAAGATGTATAATTGAAAATAAAAGATTATAAAAATGATGAGATTTTAAGAGTTTAATTAAAAGTTATAATGAGCGGTTATAATAAGTTGATTTTAAGTTATAAGTAATAGTTTGAGTTATAAGCAATAGTTTAAGTTGTGAGTTATAGTTTAAGTTATAAGTTGATTCATAAAGAAGTAAATGTTAAGTTTAAATGATAATATGTTATATTATTATGGTTGACTTGCGAGTTGGTGTTGGTGAGTGTGATGAGGATCCAGAAAGCACCTCCTCCTCTGATGTGGGATGAAGGGGCTCTGCCGTCTCAGCTCGTGAGGATGAATTCTGACCAATGCCGTGTTGAGTTGATGATAGCAAGATTGTTTCAGAAGTGTGTAGAGAGATGTTAGATGTTTTCTCTACCACTGTCTGGGCCAGACTGACTATTCCGGTCTGGTTGTGAAGAAGGGAGAACCCTTGAATAACTTAATTAGCTTTAGCTAATAAATTCTTAGTTTTATATAAAAGTAAAAATAATAATTAGATTTAGTTTATTTGAATAAAGAGAAAAAATACTGAATCTGAGAAGGATAATTAAATATAAAAAGGTAAGATTAAGATGACAATAATCAGATTAACTAGGGACTTCCGCCCTAGGAGTTAAAAAGGAAATGGAATGAAAACTGTACAAAACAAATAAAGTTAGAGAATATTTTATTATTTTGGTGGGGAAACCTTAAGAATAAAGTTTACTCCACAAAGTGAGAAATATAAAAATTTAAAGGCAATTGCTCACAATTCCAAATGATAAGTGATGTTGTCGCGTCCATTGCTCGAGGAGAAAAGTGGAAATCAATTTGAGCATTTGCGATCACGCACGAATGTGTAAATTAATTAACAGAAAAGGCTAATCTACTTAAAAGAAAAGACTAATCTACTTAAAAAAAAGACTAATCTACTTAAAAGAAAAGACTAATCTACTTAAAAAAAAGACTAATCTACTTAATAAATCCTTTTCTTTTGTCGATTTATCTTATTAGACGATTAATAGTAAATTGAATAAAAGTGCTCGATCCTCCGCACACTTACCCTTGTTTTTTACCAAACTAAATCTAAATAAGTTATTGTAATAAAGAAACAATTGTTGCTTATGGACTGGTGATGAACTTACAAAACTGTTCGAAATCGATGTATTTATTAAATATTAGCTATTTGTTTTTTTATTAAACACTAGCAAATTTTTATCATTGAGATTTATTCAATATGAGGTAGTTCAACAAAATCCCGGTAGAAACAAGTAATTCAGCATGCATTATACATGTATTTATTTTCATTCTTATAGTGCATGAAGTGTAGGTATATTAGATGTAAATTAAGTTAGTATTTGAACGTTTCCCATGCACAAAAAGTTATCTCTTTTCGATAGGTTATATGAAAATAAGAAATATATATTTATTTATAGGGATCTTAAAATCAAATCTTATAATAAAAACTTGTTTCTTATTTTTGTATTAAATAATGCAATCCTTATAATGCTCAGTGTATATGAACTTGAATAACATTGTACATAAAAATCCCGATTAACTTTGAGTCTAACTTCAATTTTATTTATTAAAAAAACTTTCTATTTTATATTTATAACTCATTTTATAAAACGCGAATAAATATATAATGCAGATAATAATATATTTTATGTACGGAATGCTAATTCAAAGCATGTATATATTTATGTATATTTATATGTATATATATATATATATATTTACTTTTATCGACTGTGTCTTATGTACGTTTTATGAGTTATAGCAGATTTTAAAATAAATGTTTCTTTTTTTTAAGACATTCAGAGAAAAAATTAAAAGAAGAAAAGATGTTTTGAAAATGTCCGTTCGTCGTTCAATGTATATAAAACTTTTTTTTAAAAAATTAAAATTTTTTAAAGTTTAAAAAAGAAAAGGAAGATATTTTGAAGTATTTATTGAGGGTGAAATACTAATCTGAGTGGAGCGTGGTCCTTGTTCGATGTGTTTTTTTTTTTTATTTTTCATTTTGAAATTCAGAATAAAAACAATGAAGTGCTTGTGAAGGATTGAAATCATGAGCCGGAGAGATCGGACATGTTCGTGGGCGTTATCAGTATTTATGTTCCTTCCGTCTTAAGTCCGACGGAACTTAAGTTGGATGTTCCATGTTTCTCTGCCCTTTTATTACGGGCTAAGAACCCCCTTTCTATCCGGTCCCTGGAGTTGAACCGTTGTAAAATTTATTCAGCAAACTATAAAATATTAGCCTTTTCTTCGTGGTTTGAAGGATAGTGGTGTATGGATATAGTTATTTTGCATACGGGGTTCTTTTTTCTCCCGTACCCCGGGCTCTGGTCGAGGAGTGATTGCTCAACCCTCAAGGATCTAAACGATTGAGTGCCTTTTTAAAATATTCCGACATGTTACCTTATACCATATGAGGATGTATTTCTTGATAAACTATCGATTGTAATCCAAGCATGGAAATATGTTTCTTTTTTAGTGTTCAAAAACGCCCTTCATTTCATTTTATCGAGATGGATGGTTATCTCTCAGTAAAGTTACGAACTTGAATCATGAAGTGGTAATCATGAAATTATAATCGTATTAATAACGGAGCTGTAATATTATTAAACTGTTGTTCATCACATTTTGAATAACTTTTAATGAAATTTAATTCGTTTTACATAATCGTGATAATGATTTAATTAAGTTAATAGTACATTACGCGTCGAGTGCGGAAAGTAGCATTTTGCATGCGAGTGTGGAGTTTGCACCCGAGTGACAGCGAGGGTAGTAAAACCACTCGAGCAATGCAAAATGCCGTTTTCGTACGAGTTGCGTACCGTACTTTATCTACGATTGTTAGATTTAAATAATAAATACAGAAAAAAATAAACTTGCTGTATGTAAGTTCGTATCTCTTCTCTTGATAAAGATGGCATTAATCTTGAGTTGTATTTTTTGCCGAATTAATTATTTCTGGAGGAGTATTATTCTCTACATTTTCGTCAAAGCCACTTGATTCATTCATTGTTTTTCACTAAAAACTCGATATAAACTGTTACTTTAATAAAAGAATAGCAAATTAGTTTTGTTAAATGTAAACAAACTTTCTAATCGTGCGTAAAGCTGAAGAATTCCTCTTCTTTACCGCGCTAGCGTGGTAAAGAAGAGGAATTGTTCAGAACTATGAGACGCGCATGCGCAATGAATACAAGTACGTAAATAATCACTTTCTACGCATCTAAACAGAGATATAATGTTTATATTTCGTATCAATCGTAGATAAAATAATTTCCCTTCTTAGTTTTATTTTTAATGTGAATTTCCGGTTGAAAAATAATTTGCAATAATCCATTTTATATAGGTAAAATAAATGTTATTCTTTTAGCAGGACTATTTTAGTTTATCAGTTGTATATTTTTCTACATATATATATTTATCCGGATTAAAATATTTTTAAGTCCGAGATTTCTGAGTCAGTTGCAGTTTTAATCTAGACTCCTTGTCTCGAGTATTGAATCACCAATATATGAAGGAAAACCTTTAAGTAACCTGTTAATTTGAAAAATAAAGGAGAGCAAGCGTCGTTAGAAAGGGTGCACTCTAGAGAGAAGAGTGCTTCTTGGAAAGGCAATTCCTGGATTGGAGCCCTCAGGGGAACGAAGCGATCTGAGTCACCCAGGAAAACCTGGAAGAGAACTATGGACAGGCAGACAAGTATGGTTTGCAGGTCGTGGAACCAGATTAAGGAGGTTTTAGGAGGAAAGAGAAGTCATGGAAGGGATCTCAGCGATCTGAGTCACCGAGGTAAACTTGGAAGATAACTATGGACAGGGAGGCAAGTGTGATTTTGCAGGACAAACAAGATTAAGGAAGTATTAGAAGGTAAAGAGGAGTCTCAGGGGAATAATGGTGTGGCCCTTCGTACGACATAAGGAATCAGGACTTAAGTGCTTCACTTTTTTTTATTTCATGGGGCTGCTTTCGGCATAGGTTTGTCTAATTTCAATTTAAGTATAAAAGTAACTATATTAACTTAGTGACTTTTCCCCAGTGGTGAAACTCGGTAGAGTTGACAGCAAAGAACCAAAGAATTACTTCAGTGAAAATTAAATAAATAAATGCTAATCTCTTCGATAAGCAGAATAAAAATCAAGTATTATTTTTATAGAATGTAAAAACAATATATTACGAAACAAGAAATTCTTTGAAGTGTAATTTCTAAATTGTTCAAGGGACTTAGATAAGATTTTGTCCTTGTATTCTCCGTGTTGTACAAGTAATGGTTTTTCCACTCACCCAAAAGAAATTAAATTCTTTATTCTACATTTTTTTAAAATAAAAAAAATCGTCTGATTTGGAATATTTTTGGATTTTTTATTTTAGTTGCTTTTGGAAGTATGAAAAAAAAGAGAGATTTTGATGCGCTATGTGAAAAATGTTGATGTCGAAAAAATGTTAATGTGGTTCTTCTCGAAGGAGAAAAGAAACGGGGTAAAGCTGTTAATGATCCGACTTAATGATTGGACAAGCACTTAATTCATCCTCATCACAACGCATTCACCAATAACACTGAATCATAATTTAGAAAATAAAAAGCAACTTAAAAATAATATATTGAGAGGAAGAAAAGAAATATAATATAAAAGGATAAATTAGTAAAGAAGTTGTTTAATTTTCCCCTTTTCTTCATTTGTAGCAGAAAACAAAACACGGGAACAATGCCAAAAATATGTTGTTTTTTTTTTCATTTTTATAAACCTAGGCCAAAAAATACACCTTGTGTGCTCAAATCCCTTAAAATGTAAAGAGAAAATCGGGATAATTAACTTTAATATACTAAGCCATAAATTTCTTATTGGGTGTCATCATAATAATTCATAAATCATTTCTTCCATTCTACCAAGCCCAGCTTTTTTTCTACACTGGATGTTTAAAATAAAATAAAAATATATAAAAAGTTGCAACTATAATAAATCGCTCGCATAAGTGAGCATCTTGATTTTCAAGCTTACAAAGATGAAGAAAAAATATACGTATATATAAATAAATAAGAAAAAAATTTAGTTTTTTTTTATTTACCAGGGATGAGGATTAGAGAACAATAATACTGTGGATGTGTAGCAAGAAACTCCTTGCTCTTTTATAAATTTATTGTTGTGTTATGAATAAATTGAGGGAATTGGAAGGAAAGTTTTTAAATACATATTTTCAAAGAAATGTCTGGAAGATGGTGGAACGAAAAGATGAGTGGGGGATGTTAAGCATTCATAAAGCTGAATATTTATTTTTATATCATGTAGCTTAATAATATATATTTTTAATAACTTATTTCTTTTAATCTCAAGTTTTTATTCAATCCAATTAATTTATATTAAATGATAATGAACCTTCTATATAAATTAATTAATTGAAATTAGGCAGTTGTTTTGCCAAGTAGGAAATTGTGGATGTGTTGTAAGAAAATGTTTTTATCTACGATTGATACGAAATATAAACATTATATCTTTGTTTAGATGCGTAGAAAGTGATTATTTACGTACTTGTATTCATTGCGCATGCGCGTCTCATAGTTCTGAATAATTCCTCTTCTTTACCGCACTAGTGTGGTAAAGAAGAGGAATTCTTCAGCTTTACGCACGATTAGTGAGTTTGTTTACATTTAACAAAACTAATTTGGTGTTCTTTTATTAAAGTAACTGTTTATATCAAGTTTTTAGTGAAAAACAATGAGTGAATCAAGTGACTTTGACGAAAATGTGGAGAATAATAATCCTCCAGAAATAATTAATTCGGCAAATAATACAACTAATGAATTAATGCCATCTTTATCAAGAGAGAGATATTACATACAGCAAGTTTATTTGTTTCTGTATTTATTATTTAAATCTAACAATCGTAGATAAAGTACGGTACGCAACTCGTGCGAAAACGGCATTTTGCATTGCTCGTGTGGTTTTACCACCCTCGCTATCGCTCGGGTGCAAACTCCACACTCGCATGCAAAATGCTACTTTCCGCACTAGACGCGTAATGTACTATTAGTTATGGGTAATTTGACGGAATGGGACATTTTTAAAAAACACAATTGATAAATAGTGTAATGTTGGAAGCACAAGCCAACATCCATCAAGTTTCTCACTGGCTGTAGAATTTAAATTGCTTCTGTGTCTACCGAGGACTCGAGAGGATAGTGTTCACTTTCGGGGTGTGAACATTTTTTCCCCTCAAAAATCATAATTTCCTGTAGCATATTACGTTTTAGTCCTTCCTAAACCAATTTTGTTTCGTGTCTGTCTATGTGTCCACGATTCTTTTCCACATGCATAACTTCCACAATTTCCTCCCGACTCCCTATTTTGCTTACGAACTTACATACAGCAAGATTATTTTTTTCTGTATTTATTATTTAAATCTAACAATCGTAGATAAAGTACGGTACGCAACTCGTTGGAAAACGGCATTTTGCTTTGCTCGTGTGGTTTTACTACCCTCGCTATCGCTCGGGTGCAAACTCCACACTCGCATGCAAAATGCTACTTTCCGCACTAGACGCGTAATGTACTATTAGTTATGGGTAATTTGACGGAATGGGACATTTTTAAAAAACACAATTGATAAATAGTGTAATGTTGGAAGCACAAGCCAACATCCATCAAGTTTCTCACTGGCTGTAGAATTTAAATTGCTTCTGTGTCTACCGAGGACTCGAGAGGATAGTGTTCACTTTCGGGGTGTGAACATTTTTTCCCCTCAAAAATCATAATTTCCTGTAGCATATTACGTTTTAGTCCTTCCTAAACCAATTTTGTTTCGTGTCTGTCTATGTGTCCACGATTCTTTTCCACATGCATAACTTCCACAATTTCCTCCCGACTCCCTATTTTGATGAAATGTTTCAGGGATTACGCGGGTTAGGCCCTGCATGGTCTCCTGTGAATTTAAAGAATTGTTTTGTGGAAGCTAAGTACCCCTAATTGCAGTATATTTTATATTTTTATCTACGTTTTACGCTCAATTGGTATGACCAAATCCTATAATATCTTGCTTAAATAGGAGTGACTAAATATTGTATCTGAAAACAGTTTTTAATCTTAGTTGGATTAACTCTCTGAATCTGCATTTGAAGCCAACATAAAATTATTGATTTTCATTTTAGAACAAAGGTGAAGTTTAAAAACAAAACATTGTATCAATTTGTTAAAAAAAATGTAAGGATGAGTTAAATTATTTTAAGAAGTGAAACTTCTTTAGGTGTGGTAGAGTAAATTGGCTTGGATGAAACGAAATTGCATCAACTGCCTTTAAAAATATTTCACCTGGATTTGTTTCGATCCACCGACCTCAGATTCAGCAGGCATAAGTGCTAACAATTGCACCACGGAGGTAGATGATATTTCAATATACAGAATTGGTATATAAGCGTAATATTATATACATAATAATACTATAATATATATATATATATATATATATAAATGTTCATTTCATGATTTTTCCTTATTATTAGCTAAAATGTTATGATAATATTTTATTTTTCAATTAAATTCCGCATAACCATTTCTTAATCCTGAAAATCGTCAACAAATGGAAAGATCAATGCATAAAATCAACTGTTTCTTGAACTTAAGTTTCACTTCTAATGCGTGAGAGTCTCAAAAATATATATTTTTTTATCTAAAGTGTATTTGCGTGGTAGTGGTTGTAATAAAGCCTTTAGTTGGTGAAGTATGAAAAGCTAAAGTTTTATATTATTACTACTATAGCTCACGTGTCGATAAAATTTTGGGTTGCCCGATTATAATAATCACTTGGATTTGATCAAATCCCTAAAGGGATCGATGTAAACGCAGAAGAAAATAATTTAGTTCTATTTTCCAGACTATTCCATACACATGTTTGATACGTTTACATAAGTTCCCAAAAATTATTCTTGTCGTAACAAGAGGAATAAATTTGTAACAGTTCAACATTAAACATCTAACTAAATCCATCTACAAAACTCCAGATTTTTTTTTTTTAAGAAAAACTTAGAACATTGTAATAATTATTTAAGATATTGTTTATGTTTCAAACTTGGTCTGTCAGCTCTGGTTTGTAATTCTCCCAAACGACTTTGCCCAACCCTATTTCGTTTGATGAGTCTTCTTAGTTTTTAAGTTATAATTTCTTAAATTATTACCGACTAATAAGGAGTTTCTTTCATCGTGTTCTGTCAAAAACCTGTTCGCCCTTCTTTCCTCCAATAAAGCATTTTCTTGCCGCCATATTTAAAAATATATGTATTTTCCCTTACGAAGGAAATCCTTTCGAATTAGTCTTTGGGAATTTTATGATGGTTATAAGTCACCTGAAGAGAAGAAGGATTTCACCGAAAACAGTTATTATGGCGAAGAAAAATTGTTCGCCTCGTGGGCTGAAACCAATCACAATTGTTTATTTCTTCAAAAGACGCATTGTCGTAACTCACTCGAGAAATGTTTAGGAAGAACGTCTCACATTTAAGGAGTTTGCTTTTTTTTTAAAAAAAAAGAAAACAGGCAGAAAATTTATTTGCAGTAAAGATTTTTTTGTTCGATATAAAAAGGAAGGGATATAATTTTTATCTTTTTTGAGAATTTGTATTTTGATATCGTATGTGGAGGGCTTGGTACGAGGCGGGGCTCCAGTGATGATGGGAGAGGGGAAATTTAGCATAATTATACAGTGCCGGGAGATTCAGGGGCCGGCCGAGTGAGGGATGACCAGTACAAGCCTGGGGGCGAACCGGGACATCATTCATATATACATCACGGAGAGTTCTGCCTCAACAGACCTGCAGTATGCCTTCATGCTCGCTCACACTGACAGACATATCGGCCTAGTGCAACCCCGCTATCATATCAAGTCTAATTCCAAATATGTATTAAGTATGTCAAAGAGATTTGATAAAACACCATTATTTTGCAAATCAAAATATACACTTTGAAATTATACGTTTGCATCAATGTCTGTTTTCTGCAATAAGAGAAACTTTAGAGAAGTGCAGAAGTTAAAAATAGTGTTCTGTTTCCGGTAACCTAAATTTCGAGTTTCATTATAGTCCGCGAGAGAGCCTGCAAAAACTGTCTGACTAACATCAAGCTAGGATTTTATATATAATTTAATATTTTGATATACCTTTTAAAAATATGTGGTCGTCTAAGTTCATCTGGGGGTCATAGCTTCGCAATAGACATTTGAAAAAAGTTGATGTTAGTTTGTCTCTTAATAGGTGGCATCTTTGATTTTGAGTCATTTTTTAATAACTAACCTATCAGAGGCAAACTAATATCAAATTGATTTTAGGTTTACTAACTAATTCTGTGTTCATGATCATAGAAATCAAATTATTTACCAAAATGGGCGCTCTTTACCGTTTTGTTTTTTCCATATGCCTATGCCTATTGCCAAGCTGTGCCCCGCATGCGAACTTAGCGGATCAAATATTCTTAAAGGGCACCAAATAATTAACTAACACACACAATTCTTTCTTGGTGTTAGTCAGAAACTTTTTTTTGCACTCCTGGACTATTATATTCAATGCATAATAATTATTTTATTAAATTTATTTCTGAACTGTTGATGCAAAACATTTAGTCCACAGGCCACCATAAGAAGTGAGTCGCTGATTGATAAAGTTTTCTTACCTTATGGAATCGCTTATTTATGCCTTGTCCACCGATGAATTGGGTATATGGCAACTGGGCGCTGGGCCATTTCTTTTTTGTTGACATGCCAAACTTGCCCTTCTGCGGGAACATTGAAAAGAGATAGATTAAGTTTTGATTTTCACAGGATCGTTTAATTAAATTATTTCAAAAACAGTGGTAAAGGTGGCCACCGATACGAGTGGGCCGTTTTCTTTTCAACGTCCCCGCAGAGCGATATGTTTGGGGCGGTGGACACCCCAAACGGACCACTCTTATCGGTGGCCACGTGTACCACTGTTTTTGAAATAATTTAATTAAACGATCCTGTGAAAATCAAAACTTAATCTATCTCTTTTCAATGTTCCCGCAGAAGGGCAAGTTTGGCATGTCAACAAAAAAGAAATGGCCCAGCGCCCAGTTGCCATATACCCAATTCATCGGTGGACAAGGCATAAATAAGCGATTCCATAAGGTAAGAAAACTTTATCAATCAGCGACTCACTTCTTATGGTGGCCTGTGGACTAATTATAAAGCAATAAATATAGATCAAGCACATTACCTTAAACGCTGTTTAAATCCCTTATTTTAAATAAAAAAACAAAATAAAGTTATCTAAAAAACTGACAAAATTATATAACCTAAAACTCGATAATGCTTCAGCTGATTATCGGAAAATAAACACGTTAGTGATTAGTGGATCTTCTTTTAGGTTTTCCAGCAAAACAAATTATAGTAAGGAAATCTTTCATAAATATTAATTAGAAATGTTAAATTCAAAGGACTAATCAAATAGTCAAGATTAAATTGTTTATTTTACTAGAAGAGAGCAATAATAAATTGTTAGAAACAAGCAATAATAGTGTTGAACCTATTTCGGAACCAATTGCTTCTTTTTACATTGTGAACTTCAAATAATTATTGCCATTTCAGTGTGAACACTGTCATCCTTCTAATAAGAGAGCGAATCACGCTTCCCAAGAAACTCTGTCTGCATATTGATGAATGGAAAGAGTCTACTGAATTGCTTTCGAATCAATCTATATTAATGTATTTTATTGTCTTGGATTTCAGAAAAAACTAGAGAAGCGCTTTAATTTAAGAAAGCTCGTTTCCGAATCATAAAATCATACTAAACCAACTACACACAAACAAGATTATACAAAAGACTATCTCAATATACAGAATTTAGTTTACAATTGTAGAGAACAAAACAAATAAAAGAAGTTTTATTTAAAATTGACTGCCAATTGGTGTGGCACTTAGCTTCCTCGCATCCTATATCCACGTACTTTATTGATTTTATGCTTTTACAAGTCATTATTGTCAAATTGGTTTAATTGTTTCCCCCGTTTTTTTTAATCTGTCAAAATTGTTTAGATTTTTAACACGAATTAAAGTATCAATTTAGCAAAAGTTAAAGAGCGTAGAGGGTTCAAATTAATCTGGGGCCATCTGCGGGTTACTTTCGATAAACTATAAAAGTTTCATTCAAATCAGATAAGTACTTTTGAAGCTATAGGTGTAAACAAATGTATGTTTTTGCGCATGTGGAAGAGAAACAAATTGGCGCAGAAGGTTGAAACTTATATGGGACCAACAATGGCCTAATTATGACCAACCACCCAAATTTCATTATAATTGAACGAGCAGTTTTTAAGATATGTTGGTTCGCAAAAATTGAACGACAGACCGACAGACAGACACGGAACCAAAAATGTTCCCTGATGTCTGAAACGGATTTCTGTCTTGGAATTTTTGAAATCGGGGACCTAAAATATTTTCGTTCTTCAGAACGATCACATATAGCTTCCGTTACCTTCGGTAAGCTCGGAAGCAAAAATCATTTAATAATTTTAAATGTAAGACAACATTGTATAAAATATCGGTCCGATAAATAGAACAAAACTTTCTTATATAGATATTAAAAATTTTGCGGTATCACAATCAAGGATCTTATAAAATTAGGAGGGAGACTAAGCGAAAAAGTGTCGCCAAGAACTTAAAAAATCTAGTGGGATTGATTACCTTCCCTATGGTTATAACTATAGAAGATAAAGAAGAATGTGAAGAATTCGATCAGGTTATGTAATTTTTAGGGTCCGTAGGCAAAACCAAGGACCCTTATATTTTCCTGCGTGTGTCTGTCCGTCTGTCCTGTCGCGTGCTCTCACGGCTACACCTTTCGCCGGATCACTTTGAAATTTGGCATGTATGTGTCTTGTACCTACCCACATATTTTAAGAATATAGCGACTTAAAAAATATATTTTTTTAAAAAATTAGGGTAAAAAAAACTTAAGGGTTAAAATACTTTTATTTTTTTCGACACCGTGAGGGGTATCATATGAAAGGGTACGTCGAGCTGATTACAAAAATATATAATTCTTTGGATATAACTTTGATAGGGCGAGCGTAGGCAAGTTTGAAGTGGGTGTGAAACGTGTCCCCCCCCCCCTCTATCTCGCTTATGTGAAGTGCAAAAAATCTGAAAAAATTCTTGAACATTCTTCGACCAAAAGTAAAGATACCACTCTTTGGAAATTTCGAAAAAAATATTATTTTATTTTTTATTGACAAAATAAGTTTTTTTATAATAATGGTCTTTTCGATGTATTTATATGGTTGTAGTCCGGTTCAGTGGCAAAAAATACTTTATCAGAGTGTGTTTTGAGAATATCAGACCCTAATAATAGTTCAAAGTAAGCTTTTTAGCATTTTAAAAAAACACTGTTTATACACTTTACAGTTAAACACTATATTATAGTTTGGCCTACGGACCCTCGCTGTGTGCTGACTAGCACACACTTGACCTGTTTATTAAAATTAACTTTCTTCCATATTTACCTTAAACTTTTTAAAATTTTATGTTTTATGTTTTTTTATATTCACTGTACATTTTTTGAAAAGGTAAACTGTGACACTTTTGTAGAATGAAATCTTATTCTGCAATAGAAATATCCCGTTTTCAAATTGATCAATATTAATTATTCGGTTATTAAAAACTATTCTAATAATTAAATTTTATTAATATATTAAAGTAAAACTGTAAATTAAAATAAAAAAAAACCCTTAAAACAAGAAAATATTTAATTAAGAACTTGATTAAAAAAATGTTAGATTGTAACCTTTCATTCAAAATAAACAATGGATAACAGTCGGGAAGAAATTTGTCCCACTAAAAAGTTCTGAGCATGCACAATGGTAATTTTATGTCGATTTTTTTCAAGTTCTTGGCGACACTTTTTACCACAGGTGGTATACTTTGTACTCCATCCCTATATTATAAGTATAAGATCCTTGATCACAATACTTTCTCTTTATACTCATGTACTAAGTATATTATGAGATATTTAAAAGTTGTTTTAATATGAACTTCACATTCGTGAAGTGCTGATAAACAAAAAAATATTTTAGGTTAGAGAATGTGATAAATGAAGTAATACAATTTATATTTAACAGTTCTTATATTAAAAGAAAAAAAATATATTACCTTATTTGTTGAGTTCAAAAAATACATAAAAAACAACAAGATATACCCAACAAGTATACGGAAGTATCTTAGAGACCTTAACTTCATCTTTATCAGATATGGTCGTTCATTCTTCTGCTGTCATGCAGATCTCCTTTGGTCTCACCTCAAATTTGCTTCTTTAAAATATAGTGTTGATGAAAAGACTAGTCTAGGATTTGAGATCTTTATAATATTCGGAATGAAAGACGTCTATTAACAGCTTTCAACCGCTAGTTGTCATTTTCAGTGGCGATGAGACAAGTCGAAATGCGTAAGAGCAAGAGACAGAAGTTGGAATCTGAGTTACTTTTAGTAATCAAGTGACTCCGCTCTTCTCAAAAAAAACTATCTCTAATACTTCTTGTAGTATGTTTTGTTTTTTAGTATAACTTAACAAGTGAGAACAAGCCTTGGGAGGATTTTAAACTTGTCCTATGTGATTATTTTTATTATTTCGAGGTCATTACTTTTCTAAAGGACATTACCCTGAACATTTGTCCCGCTTTTTTGTTTAATTACTATAGAAATATCCGAGTGTAAAATATCCCGTGTTGGAATTTTTATAGCGTTACCTTCCGCGAGGGTTATTTCCTTGTAGTATTAAGTTTTCAACATTTGCAAAAGCTTGATTTCTTCCTCATAACCAGAAGATTTTATAGCTCGGCCGACATGCCTTTTTATGACCAATTCAATACGTGTTTTTTTTTACCTTTTTCTCTTTCTAAAAACGGGTAAGGTTATCGCTTAAGGGGAGAAGTAATGCTAATTGCTACTGTAATTTTGTTGAACAACATTTTTTTCCAAAGTTTATCTCTTTTTTATTTATCAGACAATCTTTATATTAATTTCGTACATCTTTATAAAGATTTAAAATCATTGAATTAGGTATAGCAAACAACTGATAAGAATTGGAACAACGCAAACTGTCTCTCCACTCTGCCTCTGAAGAGAGAGTTTGTGTTATTCCTTTAAGATTACCTCCATTAAACGCTCCCATATCTAACAGATAAGAATTGGGTTGTAAGCTGTAGAAAATAATCTAACTTTATAAACAACTGGTAAGAATTGGTGGAACAACACAAACTGTCTCTCTACTTTGTCTATGGAGATACAGTTTTTGTTATTCCTTTAAGATTATAGATATGGATTATACATATTATAGATATGGGAGCGACTATGGAGGTCCATAGTCGCTCCCATATCTATAATTGATAAGAATTGATGTAAGCTGTAGAATTTAATAAAACTTCGTTAGTTTATTGTCAAACCAAAACCACTGTTAAACATATTTTAATAATGAAATACTAAGGGCGATTAGGTTATGGATAGAAAAAAAGCTTTAGTTTGTAGACATCATAGTTTATCTGTAAAGCGACCCAAGTGCTCTGTGGCCAAATTTAGCTTAACTCCTCATTTAATCGATATGATTCTACAACGTTTTATTTCAATTTACTGAAAACCTTTACTTTAAGCCTCGGGTACGATACGAGCGGTGAGCGGTCAGTGGCAGTGAGGTGCGGCTTACGTTTATGTAATTTCTTTATTTTGAAAAAAAAACAAAAAAAAAAAACAACACTGTTAATAAAATAGAACAGGCGTACACGGTCAAGCCGCTTGATCAAAACATGGTATCTACACACAACACAATACTGATTTATTACAGTCCAGGAGGAGCATTTCACTAGTCGAAAACTCCGCTACAAATGAGTTTTGATGAAAAGATTGATGGGATGCTTGATGGTATGCTTGATGCACCCGAAGACGGCGTAATGGCCGTGTCTATCAGCTTGACGCGATGTTTTGATCAAGCGGCTTGACCCTGTAGGGGCTGCTTTACTTAAACGCCACCGAAAATATCACTGTTAGCTAGACAAAAAGCAATTATCAAGACGTTGTTACATGCGCGCTCATCTCTATAACAACGCTATTGACACTTATCCACTTCCCAACAGACCTTCTTGTATTACACTGTTAAATATTATAATCTCCTTATGTTCAGTAAACAAGAATCGGAATAAACATAAAATACAATAGCAACAATTTGAGATACAACTCTTTAGGAACTACAAAAACAACTCAGAAGTATAAATCCGGAGTTCGTGCTCATATAACGGGACAGTGCAAGATTATTTGTATTAATACTTTTTAAATAATAATTTTTACTTACTTTTTCCTCTGTGTCTTATCCGTCATAAGAATTTCCAAGTACATATTAATATTAATTTGTTTAATATTTTATTGCGATAATGATATTTATTATCCTATCAATTTATTAACTTATTGTATTTGGTTTAAGTGGTTCTCTGTACTTTAAATTTAGTTTTATTTAAAAGATTCCAGTAAATATATTTCATGAGATACAGACATAATTTAACATCTATTTGCTATTGTTTTCTATATAATAATAAAACAAAAGACATTATTCATTTAGACCATATGAATCATTTTACAATGAAGAATGTTTTTAGAGAAGTACTTAGAATACATTTTGTTTTTTTCTGGATACACTGAATATTTCATTCTGTTTCTCATTCGTTTACACAATCACAAATCGATGCAGTTCCTTTGAATTATTAAATACGGTTTTATTGGAAAATATATTGATTCATACAAATGTACATAATGCATTGGCTAACAGCTCAGAGTGAAATATTTAACAGAGGTATTTAAGATGATCGAATCCCGTTTATAAAAAGTATCGATTGGCACCTTGTTTAGGGTCCTATCAGTTTAAATATTCGTAAGGACACGGATTGGCACTTAGTGGTACCGGGTGGTGGGGTACATTGGTACATGGGACACAGTACCTCTGACTACTTGGTGGTACCTTTAATTCATGTTAGCTGTATAATGTAGTACCACACCTCACATCCGACAGACACACTTTGTTAATAATCTTCCCATCCATTTCACAACTTTCATCCTTTACTCCTTCTTTGTCTTAGCAGATGACACTAATATCGAGAAATACATATATCAGGATTCATTCAAAGATAAAGTGTTTAAACTTATCGAAGTTCGTAAGCTTCTGCGGTTGGAATTAAAATGTAGTTTTAGGTCATCTGGTAGTTACTGCGTCTCGAAGGGTGTACGTTTAAACGTTTTAAACCGTGCGTTAATAGTACATTACGCGTCGAGTGTGGAAAGTAGCATTTTGCATGCGAGTGTGGAGTTTGCACCCGAGCGACAGCGAGGGTAGTAAAACCACACGAGCAATGCAAAATGCCGTTATCGCACGAGTTGAGTACCGTACTTTATCTATGATTGTTAGATTTAAATAATAAATACAGAAAAAAATAAACTTGCTGTATGTAAGTTCGTATCTCTCTCTTGATAAAGATGGCATTAATTCTTGAGTTGTATTTTTTGCCGAATTAATTATTTCTGGAGGAGTATTATTCTCCACATTTTCGTCAGAGTCACTTGATTCACTCATTGTTTTTCACTAAAAACTCGATATAAATAGTTACTTTAATAAAAGAACAGAAAATTAGTTTTGTTAAATGTAAACAAACTCGCTAATCGTGCGTAAAGCTGAAGAATTCCTCTTCTTTACCGCCCTAGGGTGGTAAAGAAGAGGAATTCTTCAGAACTATGAGACGCGCATGCTGAATGAATACAAGTACGTAAAGTGTCACTTTCTACGCATATAAACAGAGATACAATGTTTATCATTCGTAGATAAAACTATTTACCGATGGCTAATGATTGTCACAAACTGAATACTATTTTGGATACTACTTGGGATAGTACCTTTGATACTATTTTGGATCCCACTTTGGATACTATTTTGATACTATTTGGGATGGCTATTTTTTCCAACATTTTCTAGAACGACAAACTGAAATGAAGAAACCAAATTTTTTGGACTCAGGAAACAATATTGATTATTTGCGCCTGCACAATACTTTCTTTGTACCTATTTCCAATAATTATCTTAGGAAGTAAAAAAAATAAAAAAAAAATTGTTTTAGTACTCAATCGTTTTAAATTTTCGGTTTAAATCTTGGGTTTTGCTGAATATTTTGGCAAGATACTATATTAAACAATAATAACATTGAAACTCTTAGAATATAAGTATAGCTATGACTAGAGAGGTTAATAAAAGTAACACTACAATATTGTCACCACAATTTTATATATTAAAACAGATGCGTTTCGACATTCAAGTAGAAAAATAAGTACACGCATCGCTGAACACTACAAATCGTGGCGGAAAATATCGAATGACAGACACCAAAAACATGTAAATGTATCCAGCTTTGCTAACCATATACTAGAAACTGATCATACTTTTGATGTCAATAATTACGAACTGTTACACACATGTCAAAAAAATAGGAAATTAGACTTTTTAGAAAACTTGGAAATTCAAAGAGCTATCCAAGATATAAATATAGAATGTTTCAATGAAAGAGCTAATTATGAAGTGGTACCACAAAATCTCAGTCAAAACAACCAATTATTTATAAGTATAGCCTTCTACATATAGCTGATAACTAATATAATTTTTTAATATAGAATTTAAAATTACAACACTGATTGCACAGACCGTATGAAATAAAGGTAATTTTGAGCATAATTTGATAATTAGGTTCAGTGCACAATAAAATAGTCGCATGATGCTGTATTTTAACTTGGGTCTGCAGGGAGAGTCAGTCAGTTGATTGAGCCCTACTGACTCACATCAGATTGTATAACCTGATTTTTAGACTTTTTACCAATTTATTGGTGAAGAATTTTTTAAAAATGTATCATTGACTTCAAAACAAGGTTTGAAGACATCCCAATTAAGGGATGAAATATCACCTTTTTTATGTATAAAAAAGTGTTTTTATAACCCCTGCAGACCCAAGTTAAAATACAGCATTATTAAATATAAAGGGGACAGCAAAAGTAAAAATGGATAGTCGCATGAGTTATAAAGTGTTATGGGATGCCGTCCAACAAACCCGTCCGACGTTACCTCCAAGATGTAAAATTTTGTTGTCACTTTGAAACCCCTGATAATTCCAACTGTTTGCTTCTCCAATAATTTTCAAAAGGCATAAAAACACTAGGTCTTCCCAAAATGTATATATTTTTATCTACTCACGGCAGCAAAATTAGGCATTGTTGTACTGTTTTCAAACTGCAAAATGTAATTTTTCTTGATTCTTTTGTAACAAGTCAAAAAAACACGCAGCAAAATATCAAAGTGTCAGCAAAATAACAAACAGTCTGCCAAATTTTAAGAAAAAGTTACTACATCTCAGGTTATGAACTCTCCCACATTGTTCATTTTTGTATATTTAAGCGTAATATTCTGCTAAATATTTATATGTTTTTTGAAAATACCTTTAAAAATTATAATAATAAAACTAATATTATTATTTTACAGTGATTATTTTTTTTAAAAATTGAGATAAAAAACAGCTGTTAATAAAAAAGTGGCAACACTGATTGTTTTGTCTTTGCTTTGTTTTAACTTTCGAGTCATTACACTTACTCAAACTTTTGAGTCATCAATTCGATATTTACAACTTTCATTGCTTTAAATCTTTTATCTATCAAAAAAAGATAATTTAATCGTTTTCAGTTATCGATTATTATTTTGATAAATTTGTTAATTAGGGTTTTGAAGTTTAAATAAAAATATGGATGATAATGTTGTGCAAGACGTTGAAGACTTGTTTGATAACACGCCTCCCGAAATTGCAAATATTGCAACATCATACAAGGAAAGTTTATTGCCCTCAAAATCAGGTACTAATTCTTTAGTGTAATTTTTCTGCCGTAAGTAGATAAAATATTGTATGTAACTATGCAGCAAAAGAAACATTCCTGACTCGTTTAAAGATTGCCTGCTTCGGTTACACCTCAGCAGGAAATTAACGTTTTCCTGCCTCTGCTTCGCCTCGTCAGTCAAAATGTAATTTTCCTGACTCGGCTTCGCCTCGTCAGTAAAATTGTAAATTTCCTGCCTCGGCTTCGCCTCAGCAGTAAATTTGTTTAGCCTATCCTCGCCTTCGGCTCGGAACTAAAACTTAAAAAACTTGTCAGCAAAATTCCATTTTGCTGCCTAGTGACATAAATAACTATTATTAACAAAATTTGATAATACAAATACTTTGTGTGAAAACCTAGTAGTTTTTTTATTTTCCTTTTGAAAAACCCTGATACTTCCTATTCTTTCCTAATGATATATATTCTGAAGTATGTAATATAGTTTACTTCATATTTTTAATGTATTATATTCTTGAGTTTCTCTTGACATGGATATATTACGAGATTGATATCTAGATCTCATTCAGACTGTTTATATTTTATAAACTATACTTTACTCTGTAAGTCATAACTGATTAGACATCATCAGAAATAGTCTACCAGTTAGTGTGGCTTATGCTTTTACACACTACATACTATTGTAAAATGTATTTAATCCCCCCCCGTTTTTGTAATTGAAGTGGTTAAACATTTGAATTGAGAAAATAATACACTTGTTTCATTTACTATTATTCCTTTAAATACTTAAAAAATTTGTTCTCTTTCTTCGAAGATAATCAATAATTATTATTTATATGATATTTTTCAGTATATGATTATTAGGCGTATAACTATAGAATTGTTGTGGAATGGGTAAAGACTGGAAGGGGCGTGATCCTGTGAAAGTGCAGATGCAAAACTGCACTACTAAAGGTAGGTGAAGTTCTATCAGAGAATGAAATCAGTTCTCTGTTAAGTTCTTGGAGTAGATCGGTTTGGCAGTGACCAAAGTTTCTCACACTCGAAGCCTCCCAGACATGTTACCACAAGGTTCCCTAGAGGTTCAGTTAAATGCTTCTTGAATATCAATTTCTCTTGGTCATTCTTAGAACACATAACTTCAAAGGTCGTTTCCAGGCACACAAAACAAAAACTCTTGGGAAAGTTGAACAAGTCTTAAGGTTGGGATTCATCAAGATTCTCTTATATCAACGCGATCTGAAGCAGAGGAAACGGAAACAGAACCTACCTCAGTACGAATTTCTTTTATGACAATAAATCTTCTTCTTTTCTATCACACAGTGAAATAACCTTAAAAATACACAATCGTAACAAGTATTGTATAGACTAAAAAGAAATATATATATCTTAATACAATGCTAATTAACTGACACCTAGACTGTTCCATTAAGCATTTTATGTTTTACTTTACGATTATCACTGAATCTTGTGCGCCTCTTTCTATCTAGCGCGAACTTAATTAGCTTCTATCTAATGAAGAACTTGCCTTCATTGTTATACAAATCTTAAGAAAACTACATATTTCATTAAGGCCACTTTGCACAACGTGATTTTATCTTTTGACTTTCCGTGTGATTAAATCATACAAAAATAACTGCCGATTGGTGGGGCACATAGCTTTCTCGCATCCTATCACGTACTTTATTGATTTTATGCTTTAACAAGCCATTACTGTCTAATTTGTTTTTTCCCCCCCACGTTTTTTTAATCTCAAAATTGTTTTGACTTTTTACATGAATTAAAGTATCAATTTAGCAAAAGTTTGAAGAGCGCAGACGGTTCAAATTAATCTGGGGCTATCTGCAGGTTACTTTCGATAAACTATAAAAGTGTCATACAAATCAAATAAGCACTTATGAAGCTATAGGTGTAAATTAATGTATGTTTGTGTGCATGTGGAAGAGAAACAAATGAGCGCAGAAGGTTGAAAATTATATGGGACCAACAATGGTCTAATCATGATCTACCATCCAAATTTAATTAAAAGCGGGCGTGCAATTTTTAAGATATGTTGGTTCCCAAAAATAGAGCGACTGACAGACCGACAGATCGACAAACCGACCGACAGACCGTCAGACAGATACGGAACCAAAAATATTCCCTGATGTCTAAACGGATTTCTGTCTTGGACATTTTGAAATTGGAGACCTTAAAATGTTTTGTTCCTCAGAACGATCACGTACCTTCCGTTACCTTCGGTAAGCTCAGAGGCAAATTCATATGGTTTATTTTCTTTTTATGTTTACACTTTTTGACTTGAGTCATATGATTGGGCGGCGACACTATTATTTCAAAGGAAACAAAAAAACTACTTTGAGAACAAATGAAACAAGTCAAGGATAACCTTTACTTTGTAAAAGTAGTCTTAATACCCTATACCCTATATTTTCATAAATCACACGAAAAATCATAACAAAAATAGGAATGTTCCTTTTCCTTTTGACTGACGATATGATTTTATGTATGACTAATCATATAGAAAATCATACCGTGTAGGCAGTTTTAAATCAGCTTGTGACCGTGGCCTTTAGGGAAAAATCTGTCCGAGACAAATCAGACTAACTTTCTCAAATATAAGTTCATAATAACTTAGCTCAGTGTTTTCCATTTATTAGTTTTCGTGTTTTCGTTGGTACATTTATTATTGAACATTTCATCAAAATTTATTATAAAAATAACTTCTCCTCGGCGAAGAATCAAACCCAGCCTCTTCCCGTCTGCGTTTATAACTATTTTCTCAGGAACTAGATTTATCCCGGGAAAACTGATTAAATCGTTAGATTGGTATTTAAATGGAATATATTTTAGAATTTTTAAACAAAATCGTCGGTACCGTTTCAAGAATTTCTTTTCACGTTTTTCAGTTTTTTCAGGGTAGCATTTGGACCTAAAATTCTCGATATCGCCTCGGGGTATGATTTTTCTGAACATGTATGCAAGGTTTCGTCAATTCGGCTCAGTAGTTTAGGCTTCATGCGTCTGCACTGGCGACAGACGACAGACCGACATTATTTAAAGATCACCTTTTTGGACTGAAGGGACCTCAAAACGTGTAAATCCATCCAAATCTCAAAATCGAATTTTCGCGCCACCTCAGTACTTTTCTTTATATGAGAAAGTAAAAAATGATCCTATCGTTGTTAGCAAAGGTGTTTAAATGTTGAACTATATTTTAAATTACTAATTTCTTATTTAATTATAACTTATTATCATTATTATTATTATTATTATTAATATTATTATTATTATTATTATTATTATTATGTGACAGATTGGCAGATGAAGAGACACGAGAACAATGCTTTAAAGGTCCTTTGAAACAAGTTAAAATACTTTATGTTTATTGATCTTTTTGAACACATATGGTTTAAACAAGTGTGAGAAAATGCCGTCCAAGGCACATGGTCTTGTATTATTTTTATTTTATTGTTATTTTTTTCTCTGTTAAGCTTTTTTTCCCAAGTCTCCAGCTACATTTTTAAGCGTAATGAATTAGGCTTAATTCATAGAGGTATTTCTTACTTCCAGCTCTAGCCTACCTTCTACAAGGGGTTATTAACATAACCTACAAGCCTCAACATTTGAGTTCGGCCACTTAAAAGTCAACGCGTGCTCTCGTTTCTTTTTTAAAAAAGAACTTCTTTTATGTTATTTTTAAACCTTTATTTTTTTTAATTTTATTTTTTTCTTTCTCTCCTCGGTTGATGCTCAATGGGCACAAGGTACAAGAAAGAGCCCGCTTTTAGCACAATTCATGACAATATTCGAAAAATGTGTTGTTTTATTTGTATATGCTTAAAATTAAGGCCAAATATTTTGAATTTATTAATTTTAACTAAAAATTAATAAATTAACTAAAGAATTTGTAATGCTATTTTAAACAGTAAATAATATTGGATACAAAATCCAAATACTCAAAGAGGTGAGCCATAATCTATAATAATAAATCTACTTATATTAGAATTAAAGTGGTTAATCCTTCCATTTGAATAATCTATTTATTAGTCAGCATATATAATAGAATCGAATAAAAATATAATATAAACTGTAGATTAGTATAGTTTTAAAATCGGTATAAGGTTTTCGCCACGATATGTTTAATTCTTTTCTAGTTAAAAATATAAATGCAAATATATAAGTACTAATTTTCCTGATTATCTTCATAAAGATGTTCAACTTTATCTATTACCTTCCCTTAAATTAATGAATGTGTCCTAAGTAGTTCAGTGAATTTATTAGAAATTAAATTCACTTTTACTTGCTTATTCTTTTAAAAGAAGCAAAGAACTAAACCGTATTTAGTTTACGCAGGAAATATTTATCACTTACGACTGCTGTTGGAGGTTGCACCTTTTACGTCAGATAAAAATAAAGTCGTTTAATATTTTTTAGTTATAAATTCTAATAGGCCTTGGAGTAGTTCATTAATAAACTGGCTGAATGTCTGTTAAATTTTGAGAGCCGTTCAAGCCGACCTGAACCAAGAATTATTGGAACACGATCCCGTGACATCGGAGTAATCTCATGCCGGGAGTTATCTAACATTTCATCTCTTTCGACTGGGTTATGTCTTTTATCGTGTTTGGTTAGCTGATTCAGTGGGAGGGTTACGATTCAATCGAGATGGTCCTCCGGATAAGCTTTGACTGATTGTTATTTTATGTGGAGTCTTCGCTGTCAAGGAGCAAGATTAAAAGGTCTCTGTCCCTCTTCCTTAACTGCCTTATTGTCCCCGCGGCACCCGGGCCCGATCGCTAATCCATTTAGCCCCCGACAACAAACGAGAACTTATTCTTTTTATTCCGTTTCGGGAACGGGGTCCGACCAGAAGACACGGCCGAAAGAGGGAATTAGCATAGCTGGAAGACGCCACCGACGATAAATCTCGGTATAAACTTCCACGAGCTATATCGCCTCCGGAGAAGGCGACAAATTAGCGGTCATTAGGAGCGCGCCCGAAAACTGGCTTCGGGTGTTCCGCGAGTGGAACACACAGCCAGTCGGACCGGCCGGAGAGAGAGGGCGATGTAAAACAAACATAAATCACTTAGAGCTGGTAGTTGGGTCCTGGTCGGAGGATGCAGTCAGATGGATCGAAGAGATAGAGCCGCCGATCCGAGTCGAGCTGCCGTGGGTGTCCTTACCTGGCATTCACAGCCACCACTCACTCTACCCCTGCCTTCGTCTCAATAAACCAACTATCACTTCCCTTTACCACCAGTATCCTCCACCACAGAGTCGGCTCTAGTCTCAGCCCCACTCCAAACAGCACAACACAAATAATCCTTAATATCTTAATTAGCCAGAGACCTTTATTCTCACTTGAGCTTTGCAAGGTCACATTGAACTTGCATCATCAGTTATAATAATCTTAGTTTTAAGCCCAATTAATTATAAATTATTTAAATCCAAGGAAATTAAGTAATTATCTGCTGTTATAAGAAAGCAGGTATATTGTTGGACACTAATATACAGTAAAACAGAATGATTCAATGCAACTAACCAATCCAATTGTAATTATGCTCCTTTGTAAATAAATAGTAAGATATATTTTAGGTCGTGTGATTTATATATTTTACTTGCTTGAGTTAATATACTGCTCCTTTTCTTATACCCTATTCGGTGTCTAATCCTTTTCAAATTGTTAATGAAGTACAGCAAAGCTATATTTACTGTTTTTTTCACGGCGAATAGAAACTAGATAATATTATACCTATCCTTCTCTGTTGTTACCATTTGGTGGAAGGTGTAAAACAAGATACTCACTTATCGATAAGGTATTATATAGAGGCGAGGCGAAGCCGAGGGTTATTAATCGTCGGGCTGTTGAGGCCGGCGCGGGCGCACAGTAGGAAACCGTAGGAGGAGATATCAAATAGAAATAAAGACGAGTTACTAATTGAAAGGGGCTGGCCGGGGCGTGGCCAGACGCTATATACACCAATTAGACTCGGGATGAGAGATAGAGGTAGACCGAGAAAGAGCCTCTCCAAGTCATTTACAGCTGCCTCTAACAAATTGGTCCATTAAGGTGGCTTTAATGTCTGGGGCCTTGGCACGTGCCGGGGATAAACACACCGGGTAATAATACGGTAGGCCACCGACGATAACCGCTCTCAGAGTGGGCCCTCCCAGTCCAGTCGTATCCCTCTAATAGTGGTGTCCTGAGAAATTAAACTACATCAAACATATTATCTACCTCCAACTTTAATATCCTTGAATGAATGTCGTTGAAACATGATGATGGAGGTCTTTAGCTGTACCAATCCAAGTTAATAAAAAATGACCGCATCTATACCTTTTAAAAATCGATCACTTTTAAATAACAAGTGGATGTCCTTTAAGTTGATGTTTTCCTATCAACACGTATAAGGATTCATTTTTAGATCGTAATTACTGAAAGAGGTTTTTGAACTATTGGTAGAACATTGAGCTTTGTAGAATAAACGGATTTATAGTAACATTAAAAGTTGAAATTACGGTCTGCATGTATTTATGTTTTGACTTTTTTAAAACATTTTATTTTATTGAAAACGGATTCCGTATTTTAGTGGAAAACTTATAACTTGTGCTGGGACTACTAAAAGCTGGTTTTTGATTTTTTACAAGGTTTATTCCGAGGAATAAGTTATTGGCGTTATATTAATAATGTCTAAACTCCTGCACTCGGAAAGCTAGGGTTTTTATAATACGCCTAACTGATTTATTGATGAAATTGAAATACTATCTGTTAATAGCACGTCTTAGAGAATTTACAAATTATTTGTTCCAGTCTTGATTTTTTTTTTCTTTTTTAAAGGTGTATTTTGAAATTCCAGGGATTCGTTGGACGATGAGGATTTAGTAAATTTGGTTGGATTTTTGAAGGCGTAGCGGGCTAGACAGGATATAATGGGGGCAGATTGTGGACTCTGTAAGACGGAGGGTATTGGTGGATTGTTTACGAGATCGGCTCCTCCATCCAATGGGAGTGAATTATTACCGGATTCTATAGCCTCATGGGATCTCTTGCCTGCCTAATCGCTGGTCACCCAAACCCGAGAGTCGCCCCCAGGCCATCAGGCCCAGGCTTTCTCACATCCTAACCTCGCTCCTATCCGTCTTCCCACAGTATTCTAAAACAACTCCTCCACTGCATTTCCCACAGATACATCTTAGGATTTTCATGTTTTCCTTCTGTCTGCGACGCTTATAAGCAAGATATTTCTAAAAAAAAAAAAAAAAATAAATAAATAAATAAAGTAATAAAAGTCATTACAAAGAAATCCCAGAAATTTAGTTAGATCTTTAACTATACTGTGAGAAAAAGTAATACAAATACGTGAAAGCCCTGGGTAAGACTAAGTAAGTAAGTATAACCATACAAACTAATGTGCTACATATTTGCAATAAAAATTACGAAATCCACTTAAATAGCATGTTTGACTATATTAGTAGTCTTTTAAAATCAGTTCTCCCAATTATACACAATATCATGATAGATTGCATTCAGTAACGAAGCCAAGAAAAAAGTTCCATTCTTACCTTTAACAGCTAAGGTCTCCATTTAAATGCTAAACGGAAACCTCCCGACCCTTCCCAATCGTGGTTTTGCCAATTTAGGTGTTTTATTACTCGCACCGTACTACAACTTAACTCGCTTGCTATACAACCTTTTCCTTGAGCACTTTAAAGTCCTGTTTGGACTTAAAAGTAGGTAATATTTTTCTGTTTCTGTCTATAGGATATACAATGTTCAGTTATAACAGATTTATCATCCTGCTAATAAGCCTCTCTCCAAGTTACTTATGATATAAACGAATACGCCTCGCTAGATAAACATGTAACCAAATTTTTGAAACAAGAAATTGAATGTAACAAAACGTTGTCATAACTACCAATCACTAATCATTTTCTTGAAAAGTAAGTAAATCTAACCACTTCAATTCCAGATCAGTGAGTTATAGTTGAATGTATCAGAAGATTAAACCTTTTCCTGTGCCCACTGGTGGTAGTGTCAATGGAACTAATGATTTTATGAGATATGGAAGCGTCTATAGATGTCATTTTATCATATCATAATAACATAAATCGACGTGAGACTCCCATCTATATCCGACTTGAAGTAGACTCACCTTTTACTAATTTAATCTATCACTATTTCTTTCATTTTCTGAACTGATGGTGGATTTTTGAAGGCAGGAAAGCTGCATATTTTAAATTTACGTGATAAGATAGTTTATGGTAGGTAATTTCCCTGATGATTGTATGTTTTACCTTAACTACAATGCTTTGGGACCATGCCTATGATGTGTTGTCTTTTACCACTTCTAGCCCGAACATGTCGGTTTACGCCAACGTTGGCTCCATATACGTTTAGAAAACCAGCGTGAGGGAATGATAATCTGGTGATAATCTACTTAGACAATCTTTTTTAATACGTTAAAGGAAATGTTAATCATAAGCTAACAAATTTTGGTGGTATCTAAGTGATAATGGATGCTTAACACTAATGAAATGAGTGTTAGTGTTAATAATCATGTTAAGTATGTTTTAAACTAAATCGAAGCTTCTTTTTTTTTAATAAAGCTGCTCTAAACCATTTCTTTCTTGATAATAGCAAATTGTTAATATCCTCAGGTCTCAATGAAAAAACTGCAGGAGAGTTTAATAGGTTTGAGAGTCGGAAAGGATATGAGCTTTAAATTGATCTGTCTGTCAGATTGAATCCAATTTCATCTTGTATAACGGTTAACCCCTTGGGTACGAGGTGTAACGAACAAACTAAGGTAAGGAATGAGAAAAAACGCTTGTTTCTCTATGATATTCTGTTTCAAATCCAGCAATGTAATGAATTGAAATACACAGATAATTTCTCTTTAAATTTCTTTATAATTTCAAATTAACTACTTTGAACTTTGAAGATGAGCATTAATTTAGAGTTTATTTGCTCCATATGATTAAAATGATAATAGTATATTACAGATAGTTTTAAAAAATAAATTGCCTAAGCTACATTTCAAGTTTTATTAGTTCCTTTTATACTTAAGTTCTTACCTATGTTATATGGTGGATGCTAAATGTCTTTCTGGAGGAAAAACTGTATTTTAAAAATATTTCAAATTAAATAAATTGATGACCGAATAAAGGAATGTATCCCTTTTTTTTTTTTTTTTTTAAAAAAAGAAGGGATTTGGTTATGGCTAACGTTTCCATATAGCAGATATTTCCAAATCAGACTTCTAAAAATAATAATTTTGAATCGAAAAAGACTGTATTAATGCATGTAGAAAAGAGCGGAGGATAAAAAGTAGCATAAACACCAAGGCTTTTTCTTTCAAGCTTACGGAAGGTAAAGGAAGCTATGTGATCGTTCTGAAGAAAGAAACATTTTTATGTCTCTAAAATCAAAAATTCCATGACAGAAATCCGTTTCAGACATTATAGTCCAGGAGATAGCGTGCAAAAAAGTGTCTGTCTAACATCAAGCTAGAATTTTGTATACAAGTCAATCTTTTAGCGCCATTTAAGAATATGTGGTCGGCTAAGTTCGTCTGCGGGACATAGCTTAGCAATAGGCGTTTGAAAAAAACAAACCGGTGGAGAGCGGCCATGTCTCACCAATTATGGTGGACACACTTGATAGGTTAGTTATTCAAATATTACTAAAAATCAACGTGGTCACCTGTCAACGGACAAACTAACATCAACTTGATTTTCGGTCTACTAACTAATTCTGTACTCAGGATCATAAAAATCACTTTGTCCACCATAATTGGTGAGACATGGCCGCTCTCCACCGGTTTGTTTTTTTCAAACGCCTATTGCCAAGCTATGTCCCGCAGACGAACTTAGCCGACCACATATTCTTAAAAGGCACTAAAAGATTGACTTGTATACAAAATTCTAGCTTGATGTTAGTCAGACACTTTTTTGCACGCTATCTCCTGGACTATTAGGGAACATTTTTGGTCCCGTGTCTGTCGGTCGGTTCAACATAATATATCTTAAAAACTACTCGTCCGATTTTTTTTTATAAATGAAATTTTAATGGTAGATCATGTTAGCCCATTGTTGGACCTATATAAGTTCCAACCTTCTGCGCCCATTTGTTTCTCTTCCGCAGGGGCACAAAATTAGACTTATTTATACCTAAATCTTCAAAAGAATTAATCTGATTATTAATTAATTCGGATGGTTTGTCGAAAGTAGCCCGCTGATAGCCCCAGATTAATTTCTACATTTATTTGTACTTTTGTTTTTGTACAAAAACAAAACAAGAAGAATGGTGAAATTTAAATAAATTTGATAGCCTGACGGTCCACTAACCAAGGCTATTGTATTGATAACATTTGTATATTGTATTTAATTTATTTGCTAAAAAAATAAAGGATTATTATTAAATAAATTTGACAATAATTGGTTGTAAGCATAAAATCTTTGAAATTTGTGCTACAGGACGTGAGGAAGGTATGTGCCACTCTATTTGGGTGTCTTTTTAATACTAAATAACTTTTTGAATAGTATTTTATTGGTTCGTAGATTTCTTAAAATAAAAACTGTATGTTTTAAATGTCTAAAGATAATCAAAATTTTATGATGTGGAAAACCCTAAATTTTTTTTGTAAATTCAGAAAACATACATGTTTAAATTATTGAATATTTCATGTAACCCAAATAAGTATTTAGGAATACTAAAATAGTCTCTCCACGTAAATAAAACTTTTTATTAATCAAAGCAGCTTTCAGCCGTCATAAGGCCATCATCATTACAATTATAACGTTTAAACAATTATAACGATACAGTTATAACGTAGGGTTCAGCACGAATAAGACTTTGAAAGCCGAAATTAAGGTACGTAAAATATCCAGTGAGTAATGAGAGTAGAAGCGGTATTTACATAATAACATGCGGTGACTAAGACGCAAAATACGTTGGATAAATAGACCGAAAATTTAAGTTAAGAGCGAAGGAACACCTACAGCGTTGTAATAGTAGATTTAATCAGCACCTGCTTGAACATAATCACGTACACGCTTAACACAAAATCGGTTTCCTTCATTTCGCACAGAAAGGACTCAAACTGGGTTCACTTGAAAACTTGGAGATCCTAAGAAGCCAGAGAAGGGCGAGAGATAATAAGATTAGAGACGCAAGTCATCTTCGCTGATAAGGGTTCTTGCTCTAATTTCAGTCTGCATCAGTGTTATGACGATCTTTGACATGATGTAGACTCAACTTTCGCTTATTTTCTGTTAGCAATGTTACTCTATTTCTTCCACATTTCGGTAGGTTATCTTAATTTTTACTTTAATTCCCCTTTTAGTTAATTTTTATTTATTTTTCCACTTAATTATATATACATATTTCATTTTATTAGTCATTTTATCTAATTCGCTTATTTTAATTAATTGGACTTTTAATTTATTTTATCTACGTTTGATTCGAAATATAAACATTGTATCTCTGTTTAGATGCGTAAAAAGTAATTCTTTACGTACATGTATTCATTGCGCATGCGCGTCTCATAGTTCTGAAGAATTCCTCTTCTTTACAACCCTAGGGCGGTAAAGAAGAGGAATTCTTCAGCTTTACGCACGATTAGCGAGTTTGTTTACTTTTAAAATAACTAATTTGCTGTTCTTTTATTAAAGTAACTGTTTATATCGAGTTTTTAGTGAAAAACAATGAGTGAATCAAGTGACTTTGACGAAAATATGGAGAATAATACTCCTCCAGAAATAATTAATTCGGCAAAAAATACAACTCAAGAATTAATGCCATCTTTATCAAGAGAGAGATACGAACTTGCATACCGCAAGTTTATTTGTTTCTGTATTTATTATTTAAATCTAATAATCGTAGATAAAGTACGGTACGCAACTCGTGCGAAAACGGCATTTTGCATTGCTCGTGTGGTTTTACTACCCTCGCTGTCGCTCGGGTGCAAACTCCACACTCGCAAGCAAAATGGTACTTTCCGCACTAGACGCGTAATGAACTATTACGTGCTGGTATTATCATTTTTTACTTAATTTATTGTATTGTAAATTTATGTATTGTAAGTGGTTGAAAGATGTCATTATTTTCAATCAGGTCTCCTTCATATCCATAGAAGAAAACATATAGAAATTTATAGAATTTTAATGGAAAATGGCGCAACATTGTTCATTTTGTCGGGATTAGAGAACACGAAATTTGCAACTAAAAAATTATAGAGTATGAAAAGTTGAAACTTACTCATTTTGTGCCCCATTGGAATAAATCCGAGGGATTTAAATCTGGCGATCGGGCAGGCCATAAGTGAGAGAATTTCATGGGTATAACCCCAAAACATCTCAAGTGGTGAAAAAATGGACTCGGAAATACTACTTCTTTCTTTGCTCCAAACGTATTTTTAGGTTTGTTGTAAAAAAGTTGTCTTCATTTTGCACTATAACAGGTGTTGCAGGACCGGGGATTGGAGAGCCAAAAAAATAAACTTTATCGCAATCAGCTTTTCAAGCCTGACTTTTATGAGCCATTGACTTGAGTTAAAGCCATGAAAATTGTCAAAGAAAATGAAAATTAGCGAACCATGGCTTATTCTGTCATCGCCATGTCTTGAAGTTTCCTGCTTGCTCTTTCCCGCAACGCCTGCTGTGTAGCTTGACAACTTAGAAAAAAAAAAATAGACTACCAATTAGTGTGGCACATAGCTTCCTCAGATCCTATCATGTATTTATTGTTATATTAACATTAACGTTATTGTTATATTAACATTAACGTTATTGTTATATTAACATTAACATTATTGTTGTATTGCTTTATATAATATTGTTTATTGTGTAAAAACTATTAATATAGTTTTAGCGATCTTTAACACTTCATACCGGTGTCGCTTTTGGTTTTACTAAAACATTGTATTGAAAAAAATGTTTATCTCATTGAATAGATAGAAGTTGTTACATTGAATAGAAGTCAGATTTTTTTCCCGATCTAAAATTCCAATTTTAAATTTGAAGTTCACGTTTACGCAAGCGTTGCGCGTGAAGGCTTGGATGGATAACGTTGTCCAACGAACTCGTCCTGGGCATTGGTAATTTGAACATGTCTACCAAATTTCATCAAAATCGGTCGACATTTACTCAAGTTATCGTCACACGTTTCATAATTCGCGGACACACAGACCGACAGACAGACAGACAGACACGAGACCAAAAATGTTTCCTGATGTCTGAAACGGATTTCTGTCTTGGAATTTTTAAAATAGGAGACATAAAAAGTTGTTTGTTCTCAAAAGTGAACACAATGCTTCCGTTACCTCCGGTAGCTCGGCAGCAAAATCTAAAACTAAGCATTTAAGCGCCGGTAAAAAATTGTGTTACTGATCGGCTCCCTAAGCTCGACATAATAAACAATGTTGATCCATTTACACCTCGGCCTATCCAGCAATCTTCATAATATGTTATTTTCCAAAAATCATGAGAAACCAAACAAAAATGTGCTGGTACACTATAATTATAATCTACATTACAATCCTCGTTGCTATTGGTGTACATTCTCTAGAAATCAAGGTACGTAGTAATTCTTACAAAAATGTCGATTTACCTCGCCGGTAAGCCTTCCTGGTAGAAATACAGGTGCAATAAGATACAAGTCACCCATAATTCCACGATTTACAATCTGCTTCTTCTTTTCTGAAAAAAAACTTGCCCTTTATCTTCGAAATGAAACGATATTTTACATACAGGGTTGAACTATTAATATTGCATCGTATATAAATTTTTAAATTATGAGAACTTAAAAGTTTTTTTAAAATTTATTTAACTACCCATTAGACCTTTGAATGATTTTCCACTTAAACAAAAATATCGATAGAGTTATACAAAACTACTACATCCAAATTGTAAATTTTACTTATTTGAGGCCAAAGGTTTATAGAATAGGTTTTGATGTTTTGAATTGAGTTGTTTTCGAGTTAGGGATGGAGTGATACCTAGCGGACATAGTAAGTACTAAGAAGATTCGTACTTGCATAAGTCGACGCTAGGTTGCACTAGTCTCGTATTTCCTATATAGACCAATTAATCACTATCAGTACACAGTATTATACATAATGCCTCACGCCCTATAATCCTTGGTGCTTAAACCTTTTACTAGTCGGTTTTAACGGTTATGGATTTTCCCTTTGGGTTATCTCAAGATTAAGATACATTTTAAAATATAAATACACTTATCATTTACATATGTTTAGTGCTACCAATACTTAACTTTCAGGTCCTAAAGTGCATCCAGTGGCGGATTAAAGGGGGGGGCGGGGGTGGCGACCGCCCCCCCCTTGATTATACTTTTTTCCAACGACTACCAAATTTCATATCAGAAATGCATAAAAGCGCTGTTTTGAGAGGTAATATTTTCAAAATTTTCCGAGGGAGGACCCCCGGCCCCGCAATATATCCTCCCCCCCTCCCCCGTTCAATAATAAACTTCTGACGACGCCAGGTGTCCCGGAGTTGTCCCGTTCTTGGATTTTAAATCCCGAACTTGTCTCCCGAAAACACATTTCGGGTCGAAAAGTACGCGTATTTGCTTTGATTCGATGGTCTTCAAATAGATATAATAACTTATCTAAATTAATTTACTTAATTTAACTATTTTTTTCTAAATAAAATTAGGTCCGTTGTTATGGGCTTAACGGCTCGTAGATGTATAAAACGAAAATATTAAAAATCCCCCTTTAGCTTCCGAGCTTACCGAAGGTAACAAACTGTAATAATTTTCTTTCTCAAGAACGAAATTTTTTTTAGGTATTTTAGACAAAGGGAATGATTAGACAACTTTATACTGCAACTTTTATTGTGTTACAATAACTATACTTTTAAGTTTGTATTATATTTTTTTTTTTAAATGTACTTGTGTTCATGTTCATACTTGTTTTCCAACAAACTACACCATATAATCGAGCCAAAAATGACCCTTTTGTGACTAAGTATTAAAATCAAATTTTACCTCAGAAATGCATTTAAGCGCTGTTTTGAGAGGTCATATTTTCAAATTTTTCCGGGGGAGGACCCCCGGACCCCCCGCTATATGCACCATACAATAATTAACTGCTAACGACACCTATGACTTACGGTTAAGATATTTTACTACAGTCGGGGGGTGGGGGGGGGGGGGGGAATCCTAGGAACTCCCCCCCCCCTTTCCTTAGGGCTTTCCATACTCCCGAAACCCCTTGGAGGGTCAGATCGCCACCCCCTAGATGACACCCTTAATCCGCCACTGAGTGCATCTTAGTTTCACGTATTTACAGTCTTTATTAGACCTACAGTATTGTATTCATAGATTCAGAATCATACTTTTAATAAATCCAACTATATAATATATCAAACTATATATAAGTATTAAATATTATTAGTTTAAGAAGCATTTTTGTGATAGCTTTTTATAAATAAGTACAAATGCCGACTTTAAAATGAAATAATTAGTCCTTTTCATTTTATTTTTTTCAAATTTGATTTATAAATAATTTAAGATAAAATTAACTTTTTATATACATACTACGTTTTTGAATTTTCTGTTGAATCGTATATAATGTTGATAATATAATTGTTATTGTTATATAATTTTTAAAAAAAATGTTATGTTTTTAAAAAAAAAAAAAAAAAAAAAAAATTCCGAATTTATTTCCTCCACATAAATGACAACCATCTTTAGAGCTGATCTTAAACCTATAAAAGGACAAATCTTTGTACAACGGATCTCTCCAACACCAAATCTAAACCGTGCCATCGATATATTTGAAATAATATAAATTATATAATCGATAAATAATATAATCGATATATTTCCTGTTTTGCTGTCATTCAATGTTTATCTCTATTTATAAAAATCACAAATTTGAAACCCGTCAAATTGAAGATTGCGTAAATATGGGACATGGCAAAACAAATAAAATAACTTGCGGATTTTTTCCGAACTAATTTTCCATACAGCAAAATTTTCTAAAAACCAATTAAATTCTGCTGAAAGATGGCTAAAAGTATTAAAATAATGCATTGTCATCGTGTTCTGAGCAATGCTAAAAGTTTCAAATGTCTAGCTATTATAAATCGATTGCCAGATTTGTACCGGACAAACAAACAAACAAGAAAGCAAGCTAATAAAAACGTAGTAAAATCAAAGGAAATTTGGAATCAATGAATGACATACACTTTCGCAGTAATAAACTCCGTCACACATCTCAGTGATAAACTGAGACAACTGCGCAGTTTAGACCGGTTTTTAAGCAGGCTGTTCGCCTGCACGATACACGTGTATTTTATTACATACTTCTATTACTTTGCATGATTTAATCATAGTTTGATCTCTATATTTTATTACTCTCTATCTTAACTCTGTCAGGTAAAAATTTATTATTGACATTTACGGACATTACCGTGTGTCTAAAATGTTCACTACCTTTTTACTTTCTCACATTATATATTATATATTGAAAGAAAGTATTGTGATGGCGTAAAAGTTTGAATTGAGATATTGATAGATCTACACGTTTTGAGCTCCCCTGACTCTAAAAAAATAGTTGTTAAAAAATGTCAGCCGTCTGTCGTCGGTGCGGACGCATGGAGACTAAACTACTGTTAAGAGACATTTGTTTGTTTATATGAATAGACGAAACACTTACATGTTATTGTTTATGATAATATTTGGTCGTGGTCATGCACCTCCTAAACCAACACGATATAGTATTATTAGCAGATTGTGGTTTAAATCATGATAGTTTTTGTTATAGTTGTAACCTTTTTTTCCTCAAGTGCTGCTGTTACTTATTTATTAGTTTTTAGAAAAATGTATGTTGTATTTATACTTTTTTAATTCTCTGAACAATTCTTTTACAAGTAACGAATTATTGTTTAATACTTGTATTATAAATTCAAAGAGCTTCGGTATCGCAAATAATAATAATAAATGATCTCACACTAAACTTTAACATATCTCATTCACCGAAGAATAGATAATAAAACTTTATGACATTATCTTATTACCTTTGTGATGTATATGAAATGGAAACCGATTATCGGACAAAGGACTTTAAAGAAGTATTGTGGAAATTCCAGTCGAAGAACATTATTGTGAATCTCTAGGAAGGACAATAAAATGGTCGCAGTAAAAAAGAAGCTAAGGATAGCAGCGGGTCATAACCGCTACTTTTTTCTTATATAAAATAAAATAAAGGATTATATAAAATAAGGAGAAACTATTCAACTAATTTCTGATATTCACTCTGTAGCGGCTTAGGGAAAAAATATTGGAAGAAAAAGTTGGTATGGGTTAAGTATTGTCCTTCTAAAGAAAGTCGAAAAGATAGAAAAGGGATTATAAGGTTCTCACGGATGCCTGCGGTATCTAAGGGGAGCAGGCTGGAGAGGGCAAGCGCCCCGAGTTGCGCATTCGGGCGGGAAAATAATAAGCTTTAAGAAGTTAAATTAAAATAAAGACGCATAAAAATTATGGAAAACATAAAAATTTATGCATCAAAATAATGGATATTTTTATTACAATGGAACAATAATGAAACTTTTTATCATGGTTATTTTACCTCCTCTTATAAGCGTCAATTTGAACGCAATTGCAGAAATTAAATGAGTCTCTCTGGACTGAGTGAATAGAGGAATGAAATGGGCTACAGCCGAAGAAGATAATAATAAGATGAAAAGAAGATAATAATAATATAATAATAATATAATAATGCATTTACTTGTATTGAAATTATATTTGGTGCATAGAATTTAATAAAGGAATAATTATGGACTACAGCGTATTAATTGAACTGTTTAAAAAGGTTAGTTTTAAATCAAATGAAAAAGTTCAACAGCGGAAATTATCCCTTCAGAACTGTAGATAAACAAACAAATCGGCTGTGTTTAGTTTATAACCTGACTGGTCTTGGTGGAAACCAGCGATCATAGAATCCTTAAACGGAAAGATTTCCTACTCCCCTCTTTATCTAACTGTGTTAGACTACTAGCGCTCCACGGGAATTTGGCGGTTAATATTGTAACTAAATCTTTTCCACCATTCATATTTTGAGTTTCTTAATTCAAAGAAATAAATTTATAAATTAATTTGTCAGTTTACTAGATTCGAACCCGGAATCTTTCGAATTCGGGGCAATCGCGCATCTCACACAGCCACCGAGGCTGGTTTTTTTTTATTTCGTTTATTTACAAAATAATACAAATATCTTACAACCAGTATTTGTTTATATTTTAGAATTCGAGGAATGTCAAAAGATCATAAGTAGTTTACAATTTTAACCGCCATCTGCCCGACCAGCGCTAGTGGTCTTACACCTCTAGAATATTGAAGTTGTATACCCCTGGTGGAAACAAGCGAATACGTCTCCAAGGCTTCATGAAAATAATATTGTTATCTCTACACACATATAGCCGGATACGCGCTGAGATCCGCTAGCTACGAACCCACTATATAGACATAATTGACATGGGCAGCCGGCTGAGCTATCACAGGGGATGAAAAGAAAAGAATATAAAACGAGAGTAAAAGAGATGGAAAAGAATTCTTTATAAGCATTACAATTAAGGTTATATGTGCCTAAACTTAGCTTATCATATCACCATCCATCTCTATCGATTGTCTGTGCTATAGTTTTTCACTTTCTCTCTTACTTCTTTTTTCTTATCATTCTTTTTTTTATTTAGTCCCAATATCACCTCCTGTCTCCCTTTAAGGCTGTTATCTTTTGTACTTCTACTTCCCTTTATCCTTTGACGGGACACGCAGCGATGTTTGAACGCGCATATTATTTCTCGACTTCCAAGTTCAACTATCAAACCCATTCAAGTACACACTTTAACTTACCTGGTAAATAATTTGGAAATAATTCATATAATATAATTTATTAAAAATAAATGTTTTATTATTATATTTATAAATCATTTTAGGTACTGATACTGATTATCTAGTTTTAAATAGAGTGATAAAGTCAAGACTTCTATTTCTTACTAAACAAAATAAAATCTTAATATAATTATATAAAGCTCTATATTGTGTTTTCTGATGAGATTTCATTTTTTTGTGTGTGTGTGAGTCTCGTAACAAACTGCGTGAATCAAGATAAATATTACCAGCTCTATCGTTGATTGATCTCTTAGTCCAGGAGATAGCGTGCAAAAAAGTGTCTGACTAACATCAAGCTAGAATTTTGTATACAAGTCAATCTTTTAGCGCCTTTTAAGAATATGTGGTCGGCTAAGTTCGTCTGCGGGATATAGCTTGGCAATAGGCATTTGAAAATAACAAAATGGTGGAGAGCGGCCAGGTCTCGCCAATTATGGTGGACAATATGATTTTCATGATCCAGAGTACAGAATTAGTTAGTAGACAAAAAATCAAGTCGATGTTATTTTCTCACTTGATAGGTTAGTTATTCAAATATTACTAAAAATCATCGTGGTCACCTGTCAAGGGACAAACTAACATCAACTTGATTTCCGGTCTAATAACTAATTCTGTATTCAAGATCATGAAAATCACATTGTCCACCAAAAAGGGCGGGGACATGGCCGCTCTCCACCGGTTTGTTTTTTTCAAACGCCTATTGCCAAGCTATGTCTTGCAGACGAACTTAGCCGACCACATATTCTTAAAAGGCGCTAAAAGATTGACTTGTATACAAAATTCTAGCTTGATGTTAATCAGACACTTTTTTGCACGCTATCTCCTGGACTATCTATTTAGAATTCAATTAATACAACTTGTAATCTCTCTAGCCAAATGAATGTTCTTAAGAGTTGCTTCATTTTTCGGTTCAATTTAAATAATATGTATATATATATATTTTTAACATATTACAGTTAAATTGATTTGTGCAAAACAATTACAAGCTAAATAACAATATGAGTCCAGTTTTAGATTTTTATTAGATAAGGTGTTTAGGCATGTGCCTTGTAAATTTGTTTAATATTGTAGATAAAATCGAATAATTGTTGTGGCATATGCTTCAATGGACAACAAAGAGTTCATGATTCTAGTTCATTAATTTCATTTCAAGTCTAATCTTTTAACAACACAAGAAGAATGGTTACCGACCCTGTAGAGGCCCTGGAATCTAGTTGAGCACCAATCCTTTTTGTGGATTCAAGCTCGTAAAACTAATAATTGGATATTGTAATCAAGTAATTACATTATTCGTTTGTAAGACCACCATTTTAGTAACTTCTGTTTCTGATGCTGAAGAAACAGTGTCACTCTATTCGGAAATTCACGGTGGCGATTATTGTTCTATTATTATCGAATTTCAATATCACTAGTTTATATATTCCCTCTACACAAGTATGTGAGTTAATATATGCCCGTACTTTCGATATTGCTTTTTTGTCCGTGTATTAAGAACATTAGGGATTGCTTCCTAACGTGGAGCCTAACGTGGAGGAAGTGTTTCATAGTTTCCTTTTAATTTATTCTTGTTTTTAATCTAATAATAAGCTGCAACTATAGGGTAGGTGGGGGCAAAGGTCCGCATGGGGTAAATGTCCGCACTGCTTTAAAAATGGGAGGGAAACTACTTTTTGAAATGGGACTGGCAACACTCATTCCTTACGTTAAGGCTTTGCTCCTGTGAGGTTACCTTGATTTCGTTTTGACTGTTGCCAAGAAACATGAGGTAAGTTAATTTTATTATGTTTGAATCTAACTTTTATAGATTTTTGGCAGTTTATTATTAATTATTATAAATCTATATTCGTATTTTTGATAATGTTGTACCAAAATAGCGCTAAAGTAGTGTAGAATGAGTCACTTGTTTTACGTTCATATGTAGTTACCTTTGATAGGTTACAATATCTTTATGATTTGATAATATGGGGCAAAGATCCGCGCACTGAATGGGGCAAACGTCCTAATAATGTGGACTCTTTCCCATTTAAAAAGTTCAATCTAAAGATTAATTTATTTTAGTTACTTTTGGTAAAAGAACTAGTTTTTGATTTTCAGAGTGTACAAGAGAAAGAAAGATTGTTTGGCCCTTTAACCCAGCAGAACCTGGATGAAAAGAAACGATTAATTAAAAAAAAAAATTCACTTTCTTGAATTATTAATAATTAATACCAAATGGGGTTGCCGGTGCGGACGTTTGCCCCAAGAAATGGGTCAAACGTCCGCAAATCATAAATCATCATTACTTTTGGTAAAATGGTGCCCCAAAAATGTTGAGGAATTTTTGGAGCAATGAGAGATGGGAGATTGTTAGAGGGATAGTTGGCCAATAATCGCAGGTCATTTGGAAATTATTAAAATGAAGCAAATGCTAGAAATTGGCCCTAAACCACAAAGTGCGGACCTTTGCCCCCACCTACCTTATACTTCTTCGTAATATCTATATTTCTCTTAAGAATTAAAGAAAAAAAATTAAATTAATTTTCTTGACGGTAAGAAGTGTCACTAATAGATCCATCCTGGTACAACTAATAATAATAATAATCTAAAGAGCCGTTGATTTCCGTTGTTTTTCCATTTTAAAAGTAATTTATAAAGTGGTTAATTTACGAGTTGCCAGCAAATATAGCGAAAACTAATGGAAGCTAAGAGTCAGTAAGTCAGTGAAACTGTCAGTCCCATGGCAGAATTCCTGGATTTCTCCCGCGCTTAAAAGAACTTAGGACGCATTCCAGCCGACTGGAATTCAGAGATTAAAATCAGTCAACCCGGTTGGACTCGACCGGTTCCCAATAGCTCTCATTCACCTTTGATCCTGCCTCCTATTGGTAATTTTTTTTGCTAATTTTTCAATACGTTTGGAGAATCAAGAATCGAAATACAAAAATAAAACATAAGTGAAATATTTTTAGTCCGATAATTACTGAGAAATGTCGATCACTAACGAAATCGATTTTGTTAGTATGCTGTTGTTTTGTTGTTCTTTTAAAGCGATTGTTTTTGATAAACTTCGTATGGTTTTATACCTGTGTTTAACACTGTAGTAAAAAAATACTTGCATAAAAGTTCAACACGCATACATAACACTCTTTATGTACTAGTGTTCCGAATTCAAGTATAACAACTTTGCCTCTTTCTTTAAATCTATCAGAAAAACCACACAGTTAAGATTTATTAATGTTTATTAAAGCTATTAATTTCTCTTAAATTAGATAACACTGATATCTGCAGAATTATAAATTAAAGTTTATTCAAAGTATCCTCGGAAAAGATGCTGATGAGAGCAGAAGTTTGTATTTTCGTCTTCACCATAAGGACAGTCTTGGAAGGCATCACAGAGCCAAGCTTTAGGAATACACCTCCTGCTACTGTACGAATAGGATCTGTAACACTTTAAAAACAAATCATTTATAAATGAGTAAGTTCTTTACTTTGGGTTCAAGATTTGTTATAGTTTATGCTGCAATTTTAAAGTAATGCAGCGCTGCGCCGCCTAAAATAATGTTATCTCTGTTGAACACAATTAGGTGTATTCTGTTTGTTTTTATGGTCCGTAGTCTACAGGCAAGAACGAGGACCCTTATACATTCCTGCTTGTCTATCTATCAGTAACGCACCTGATCCGCGAAAGTACTCAGTACAAAAATGTAATACTTAGTAGTTATGTTATGTGAAATAATCCAAAAACAGGAAAATTACAGGGATCCCCCAAAAAAATCCCTTAAAAACTAGGGGTTGAACATTTTTGTAACGATATTTTGTCAAGTAGGGTCTTAAATAAAAGACGTCAAAAGTAAGATTTCTTTAACCCTAAAACACAATTATTTATGGTCATACATTTTTATTCATCGTTACAGTTACATCTAGCTAGATTATGATTTTTTATTTCTGTTATATTTTACAGAAATAAAATAGCTAGGGTGCTCTGTGGTATAGGAAAGAAATATAAGGGAGTAGGACTCGTCTAAATACGTTTTCTTTGAAGCTTCTGGAATGCGTAACCTAATTTTTTTTACTTATAAGTATTTGTGCATTGATGCCTGAGTTTCAATTGCCTTTAGTATTTTCTGTTGAAGTAATTGCCACATTGTGTTTATTTTGTATCCCTCTGATATCTGGTATAATGTTTTATCTTCTTTACCCTGTTAATATTGATTTGCTAAACATATTACCGACCAAATTAATTTGTTTTTTAAAATCTCTGCTTGTGAATACTGCTGTTTTAACTTGCCTGTCAGGAGTGTATTGCGGAATGCATATATCTTAAAAAGATTGGTGATAGTTAAGAATTCAAGAGTTATATACCCTTAAACATTTAATATTAGGCAATTGGAGTAAGACCACTGAAAGAGATATTAAAGATGGCCAGATCATATGGTAATGTAAAATGAAATTATGACAGAAACAATCCAAAGAGAGTCTTCGACACAATGTGAAGACAGATGATTTTGAGGAGAAATACGCCTTACATGGGTTGTAATGAAAAAGTAAACAGTGTTCCAAGACCTACCAAGTTCAGTGGCGCAGCTAGGGGGTGGAAGGGGAGAGGTCTCCCCGGGCGCAGCATCGGCGATCGGCGCGACGCTAAATTGAATTTGGAGACCATTCTTTCTCGTCGCAACATCAATGGAGAGAGCGTGAAAACTGGCTTTGTCTCTGGATGCTACAAACTCTAGCTATGCCTTTGACCAAGTTAAACGTCTCTGTCAAATTATAATTGTCTGGAAGTGTCTCTGTCATTTCCTGACATTGGCAGGTAGAAGAACCAAATAGACCAACACACACTTCAGTATATCTGCTTAATTCAGAGCCGTCATATCTGAGCGATAAACTTATTAGACCGGTTTTTACTCGCCTTTTGCCTGCACGAAAAGATCGTCTTTTAAGACGATAAACTGCGGTTCCCTTATGCAACTATATAATTGTAATAGATGACACAGGGTTAGTGGGTCACTCAATCAGCTGTAAATACCTAAAAATTGTCATACGCAACCAGGTAGACACCAATTCACATAAGCGCAGCCACTTATTTAAATGGCGATGCTGGGTAAATACAGAACGTTGGGCCTCATACCGGAGATATCGAACCTGGAACCCCACAGACGAATGCAATACCTGTAAGATACCGGAGACACCTTTCAATGAAACCGTCAAGCGAAATCAAGAAATTAATTTTAACCATAAATTTGGAGGTGCTCAGCCCCCCCCCCCCCCTTCCCCCTCAAAAAAACGTGGGAAAAAATTAATCTCTCGACAATTGCTCCGACAATTTTAACCATAAAACTTCTAAAATGCAGTCTATTTATATATGAATCTAATCAAATAAGTAATTTTCCAATGAAAAATTAGTCTTTATGACTATCTTGTCATTCTGTGTCACCCATAACTCCCACAGTTTTTAAGCTACAGAGTTTTAACTTACTACAAAAATCAGTCCTTACAAGCAGTTGTGCCACCTGGAAAAATTACAAATTCGTGACATCAATAACCCATTTTGCTGTCAGCAAATATTTCAATATTTGTATCAAATCAAATCGAAAAATTTCCGATTGCTCTGAAATTTGCACCAATATACCTGTTTATAAGACACACTTTTCCACCAAATTTTGTTTTGATATAGGCCGTCATTTTAAAAATATTGACATTCCCACTTAGAAAAATTAACTTTAAATTATTTCGATAATTTCGGAACTATTGATTGGTTGAGCTGAACGTCGCACCAATTTTACGATTCTATAAGATAAATAATTCCACTATATTTCAACTTATCTGCCACCATTTTGGAATTATTTTGAATGGAAAAATTTTGGTGCCCCGAATACGATTTTTTCCTTGTCTTCAGGGAAGCCCCCAGTTCTAGCACTCTGCCGTTTTAAATTATCGTTCGCGGTATTCCTTAATTCTGAATAATCTATCAAATATCCCCTGAAAAAGCAAAACTTTAAAATAAAATTATACTATCGATTCTTTAACGGTAATAGGTTCAGATCATTTGCATGATATTTAGTTTGTTACATACCTTGAATTCATAACGAGGATGGCATCGGAATTCGTATTCTGGTGCATAATCAGGTTCGTAATCATCTTCATCATCATCATCGTCGTCGTTATCACAGTAAAGTTCATCAGAAGCATCATCACAGTGATTTACACCATCACACGTAGACTGATCTGAGATACATTCCCCTGATCGGCACCTGTAGAAATATCATAATTATTATAATATAAAAGCAGAAGTCTGATGAAAATATTATTATGGCTGTTTAGGCCTTGTCCACACTATAGGAGTCAATGTCTAGCGATTGTATCTAGATCTTAAGTAGACAAAAGTACTATAAATATAATGGTGTAGAGACATCAAAATTGCAGAACTTTTGTCTCCATTTTGGTCGTAGCTTTTAAAGAAGAGTTTGAGGGTCCCGACTTTCCGGAAAGATTAGAAGATGAGATACGAGCCCGCGAACAACTAAGAAATGAAACATTGTTGGAATTTGGTTTTCGACTTTGATAGGACTCTTATGAATTGATTGACAGTTCCTTTATCGTCTGACAAGGCTTTAGGTCGGACATGTAAAAATATCTATCCTGATTACCGATTCTATACATAAAAAGAAAAGATTTTTCACCGCTCTTTAATAAAATTACTTAATAGAAATCATGTTTGTGGATCTTTCCCCAACTATCTAAAGCAATTATCAAAGTCACTCGGGGGTGAAATATCAGAGACCTATGTCGTCTAATACAAATTTCAACGATCACTTAAGACCCTCGACTATGTTTTTCTCCAAGGTGTGATAGCGTCTCATTATGAAAGAGGTGTAGTTTCAAACAACATCTTCCCACATAAAATTGCAATTGAATCAAAAATAGGAAAAGTAGGAATAGTTGCAATTGACCTGTTTCGGGTGTTCTAATGCAGCCTTCTTTAGATAATCTCCAGAGGTTACTGGATCGACCTCGAAGCTACGATTACAAACAATCACTGCCGAATAATCGAAGGCCCTTCCACCCATGTCTTCTGTCTTATTTTTGAGACAATCTTTATACAATGCTGTTCATAATTTTACAGAGTGGGGTTGGGAGCCACCTCTGTGAAACACCGCTGAACCCTTCTCGTTATCTCAAGTTTTTGTCTAAAAACATTTTAACATTTTGGCCTGTATATATTTTTATTACGTATTGAGGTAATCCACGATAATTTTCTGTTAATAATTTACGTCGGCGTTGCTATGGGACTTAGTATATGAATTATTCCTATTAGAAAAATCGGACAAAGAGAAACGTAGAATATGTAATCATAGAAAGCATGTGTCGTGGGATCTTTCCCCAACCCTCTGAAGCAATTCTTTAAAGTCACTCGGGAGTCAAACGGGTGAAATATCAGGGACCCATGTCGTCTTCTAATTTCAATTTCAACAAAATAATCACTGCCGAATCGAGGTCGTTTCACTGTTGTCTTTTTTTTGTTTTATTTCGTTTTCACATACGTAGTGAATATTAACCCTCCCCTCTTGTCCAATCAGGACGGCCCTTTGTCACTCCATCCATTTCCAGGCTGGGGTATGTTTTCTCTGGGAATAGGGGGTTGATTGGTATGCGCAGGCAGGCTGGCTTCTATAAACCGTATTGCTTTTTTTATACCATTCTAGATTCCTGAATTTCACAATATATCAATCTATCCTTAGGCTTTTCACATGTTTTCGATCACTTCTTTTTTTACTTTCTTATATAAGGAGAAAGTATTGTGATAGCACGAAACTTCGATTTTCATGGATTTTCACACTTTATCTAATTTAGTTGTTTTTAAAAAATTATCGGTTTATCGTATGTGGAAACGCGTGGAACCTAAAATACAGGGCCGATTTAGCATAAATTTGAAAAAAAACATACCCCGAGGTGAAATCGAGAAATAAATGTTAGCTTCATATGGAATTACTTACAAATGAAATACACCGGACCAATTAATTATGTACTCTTATAGGAGAAAGTTACGTATGAGTTGCATCGATTTTCTTCATTATTAACCGTAGGAAACTCATAAGCAGCGATCATAGCTGCCTGTGCTTGTTGCTCGTATCTGTCTGAACAAGGCTTTAGTAAAGAACTAACCCGATACAAGCATTTAGGAGTGGGCACGCGAAAGTTTATATTTACATTATACATTGCCTCTAGACAACTACTACGTTTCCATGAGTTTCTAAACCGTTTCGAAAACGGTTTGGTATTCTTAACCCCATGGAAACGGTGATTTCAAAACGTTTTGAACTCAAGGTCACAACAGCAAATTTTTGGTTTTGTATTAAAACGGTTTTGAAAAAATAGCATGGAAACGAGTATTGAATTGAAAACGGAATTGAGACATGCATAGTAGTTATGATGAGCAGAGATATGATAACCTGACTTAACTATAACTATATAGTCGAGGAGTTTATAGTAAAATTGTTGTGGAAACTGTTCTCCTGATGGAAACACTTTCTGATTGAAACTAAAACAATTTTGAAAACTCATGGAAACTTAGTAAATGCTTAGAGACCGTCCGTTTAGATAAATAAGAATGACTCCGACTCCGTCACTGAAAATGGAAAACTGTCACTAGTAATACTCTATAATATGTGGTTATATAACATATACCAACTAAATATATTTTTAACAAAGTTCATAAAACAGCATATACCCTTTATGACTAAATATTTTAATAAAACTATTGATTACCTGAAGAATGATCCTCTGCATCTTAAAAGTAAATTTGTAATTCTTCTAATGCCTTGAGTGAAGCTTGGAATTGTGTAAGTTGTTATTTTTGGTGGACAGTTTTCCTGCTTTTCGTCCCATCTATAAATTAACAAATGTTATTTAGTAAATAAAGTGATACCAAGAACTTAAGGCTCTACCGCTCTTTGAGGTTAGGAAAAACAGTAAAATTACAATTATACTGGTTCTAAGCAAGATATCAAAAATTTAATCACAGCCTTCATTCCTAATTTTAATTCTCTAACGAGTTTTATCGTTGTATTGAAATGCCGCCTATACTATTTATCATAGAAAGTTTAAATAGGGCTCAAATTGTGCAGAATTAAAATTAGGAATGAAGCCTGTGATTAGATTTTTGATATCTTGCTTTGAACCAGTATAATTGTAATTTTACTGTTTTACCTAACCTCAAAGAGCGGTAGAGCCTTAAGAATAAATTGGATTCAAAATTAGAAGAGCGATAATTTTAGAGAATTCAAATTTTCATAGCCGAGTAGAACATTGAAAAAGATACACCAACACACCATTTACTAGCTGAAAAAACGATTTACCAGATTTAACCATACAATATATTTAACAAAACAACATTTTATAAGACTGAACTTAGGTTAACAGATAAAGAGATTTCAACTTTCCTGACTACAAAAGACAATTATTCCCTCTGTCTATATAAATTTGGAGACAAAGCATTTCCTTCGTTCCGAAGTGTATCAAAATGAGCAATATTAGTAGCAAAATTTGAGACTAAAATTTATTTAAATTAAAATGAACTTTGTAAATTATTACATTAAATAAACAAGTAAGGCGCGCTAAAAAACTTGAATAAAACTTGCTAAAACATTGTATTAAGTGTTAAAACTCCAAAAAGTGTACGCAGGTGCCACAAATGCCTAGACGCACCTGTGTGCCGAATTTCATGTTCCTAGGTATAGTAGTAGTAGGACAGACGCCAACGGACAGACAGACAGATTGACAGATAGACCATTATTTAAAGTTTCTTTTCGTACTTCGTACAGAAACTTAAAATGCGTATATCGATATTAATTACCCGTCAGGACAGTCTTGCCTGCCGTCACACAACCACTTGTTAGGAAGACACATCGTGACGTTGTTCACACTACAAGATGCTTCCTCGACTTTGCAGGGTTTAGCTTCTTGAGCTGCAAGAATTTCTGCTCGAAGGGAATAGTTGTCACAGCTGACTTCGTCCAAACCACCTTAAAAACCCATAAAAATAACCTATTAAACAAATATAATTTTAATAGACTATTAATGATAACATGACATATTATTTTATCTCATTAATTTTATTGTTAAGATATTAGTCTGATTACAATTTTACCTGGACAATCTTGTTGACCATCACATCGCCAATGTAACGGTAGACATACTTGACTTTGAGGGCAAGGGTAACCATCAAAAGGTCGCCTGTTAACTACATGGCATGGTACAATTTTTTCTTCATTACCTAGAAAATTAAGAAGGAATATATAAAGATATTATTAAACACCAAAAAAGCTTGATAACTTTATAAAAAATGTACTTAATTTAGCGTTAATTAATTTTTAAAATTAATTTGGTTTTAAATAAAAACTTTTAATGAAACCAAAATCTTAATACCGGTTGATATTAAGGGTGCTAGAGAAAGCCCCTCTTAGCTTGTGGGTTGTGACGAATAAATCCTTTAATGGGTCTTTAATCTTTGTCATAACCTTGCCAAACTTGGTTTTTATATAAGTGATATTAATGTAAAATTTATCCCCAACAAAATCCTAACCGTGGAAAAATGGTCATGCTCTAGACCTTTTCACAAAAAAGTCAGTCTATCAATGTAGTGATAACTACATTCTAGTCAAGTCTGCTCTTTCTATAGTCCATAGCCCCCTAATGTCATGAGCAAAACTGTTCTTTTATTTTTTTTACTCAACACTTGGCCAGTTTCTGAATGAGGAATAAAACAGACCACAATGTAGATATCACTACTTTGACAGACTGACTTTTTTGGGAGGGGGGGGGTTTGAAACTTTTTTTCTTTTTTCTCTCCTTCCCATTACCCATGTAACTCCTTTGTGATTACACATGATACTGATCTCTAGTCCATAGCCTCATTTCACTCCTACTCTCATGATCAAACCTGTTCTTTAAATTTTTTGCTCAACACTTGGCCAGTGTTTGAATGAGGCATAAAACATACTTGGCCACAATGTAGATATCACTACTTTGATAGGCTCACTTTTTTGAGAGGGGGGTCTGAATTTTTTTTTTCATTTCTGCTGACTTCTCTCCTTCCCCATTACACACGTAACTCCTTTGTGACTACACGTGATACTGATGTCTGTAATCTATTCTGTCGCGTGGAGCCTAAACTACTCGGCTGATTACGATAAAATTTTATGTGTGTTCAGAAAAAAATAATATCACTAGGTAATATCAACATTTAATTTAATTTTACCTCTAAATTTATTTTTGCTGTCTCTCAAAAACTTAGATAAATATCTGAACAAATTATAAACAACAAATTTTTCTGGTGACTCGGCTAACGCCGTGGTTTGATTTTTACTATTTATCTATCTTAATTAATACATACGGATAGTTGTCTGCTGTTGAGTCTTCTCAAGACGTTCCTTGTTGTACATAACTAGTCGTGTTATAGTTGAAGCGGTATTTTTGTCTTGATCACCTGTTGTAAGGCTACCAGTGAATAAATAAGAAGTTACGTTGTCTGAACTTGAAGAAGAGTTGATACGTCGCAGTACCATCCTCATCAGGGCGTTGGGTGGTAGATCATTTAGGATTATTGTTTTAGAATTAGGCACTATGTGGATTTCTGTCTTCGATATAACTGATGATTCGTTCGTATTGCTGGTTAAAAATAGCAATTTAATTAGTTATTTATGATTAAATTCCTTATAAAGTTTTAAATAATGTAAAATATTAAATTAGGCTGTATGTTGTCATTCACTAATAAAAACTAAGTAAATTAAATTTGGTGGTTGTAGTTCCTTGAGAATAATATTATATTTTAGTTTAAAGAATGAGTGTAAGAACCTATGTACAGAAAAAATTCTCTTCCCAACCAAATTCCATTCTAGCTTGCAAAAATTCGGGAAACTTTTCGAGTAGCATAGCACCTATAGTAGCTGTAAACCTACTGCACTTAGCTAAAGTAAGGAGGGAAGTAATAGAGCATTCAATTTTTAAACGACACTTCTTTATACTGTTACTCCCCTTATAAAAAAAAAACAGAAGGGAGTAACAATCTAATGAGGGTATACGGAATATTCTTCTTTAGACTGTTACATTCCTTATAAAAAACAGAGGGGAGTAACAATCTAAAGAAGGGGAACGGAATATTCTTCTTTAGACTGTTACTTTCCTTATAAAAATCAGGGGGGAGTAACAATCTAAAGAAGGGGAACGGAATATTCTTCTTTAGACTGTTACTTTCCTTATAAAAAGCAGAGGGGAGTAACAATCTAAAGAAGGTGTACGGAATATTCTTCTTTAGACTGTTACTTTCCTTATAAAAATCAGGGGGGAGTAACAATCTAAAGAAGGAGAACGGAATATTCTTCTTTAGACTATTACTCCCCTTATAAATACAGAAATGTGATATCCCTTGTCCTAAAGTACATTGGACTAAACTCCCCTTTCTCTTATAAGTTATTTAGACAAAGGAATGTATAAATAATTATATCCATTTACATTCTAAAAAAAAACATATGGAAGTAACAATCTAAAGAAGTACCTTTTAAACTAAAGACGACCAAATTATAGCTTAATTTTGGTAAATTTTCTCATTTATATATAAAATATAGACATGATAACGAATATTTTAACTAATATATACTTATATTTTAATTGTCGGCTCATACTTACTAGACTTCCAGGATATAATGTTCTCTGATTCTATTTGGCAGTTTGAAGGTTACTGAAGATGAATCCAATCTGATTTTACTAACTGCTACTTTAGATAGAAAATCATTTATTTTACTCTTATCCTTCTCTGGAAATACACAACAGATAAAATATACAATTACAAAATTTTAATAAATTTTAGTTGTTGCGGAATTCAGATAAAAATATTCAAACGGTATTGAAAGAAGGGACATATAAAAATTCTGTGTATCTTATAAGTCTTTGAATTAAAAATAATAGATGATGATAGCTCTTCAATTTCAATCATAAAGATATATATTTTTTTTCTATGTTGCCCTGATTAACAGTAATAGAGAAAAAAATGTGGTTGATAAATCATCATTGCTATGTATATTACACCTTTGGATATCCAGCAGATATACTATTAGAGTTTTAACCAACTAATACTTCTATCATTGTTCATTTCCAACTCACTCTAGGACAAAAATTCTGCGAGTATATAAACATTTTTTACCTTGTATAATTCTAGGAGAATCGAATCTGAATTGATGGCTATGCGTAGAAGAATTTGATTGCTGGATTTCATCCCTGTCTCTAATGATTCTGACAGTTCCAAAGTATTGAGTACTATCCTTGAGTCCGTGTACTCTGTAAGTAACATCTCTTGGAGAGTATAGAACCACATTATCAACGAATCTTCTACCCTGAGCATTAAAAACAAAAATTGTTTAAAATATGAGAAAAATGAACTACTGGTGAATAAATAGACAGGTGTCTCTGCCAGTATTTGCATTATAAACAGAATTATGGTTGTATAATATTGGGATAAAGTTCTACGAGTATAATTGGTAGACATAAATTACTTTTAAGCCTCCTAAACATACTAGATGACTGGCAATGCCCCTCTCCATAGCCCTGTGTAAGAAAGCTTTTAAGTCCCATTAGATAAAGATCTATAAATCAGCAAAGATAATAGCTATTGCAAATTACCATTAAAACGTTTACCGTGTGTGGTACATTGATATTTTAAAGGAATAACGCAAACTGTTTCTCCACGTAAATTAAAAAAAACTTCGGAGATCTTACGTCGGAGATCGACGTGAGACTCCAACCTGAAGTAGATTTGCCTCTCACTAAATCTTTTTATGAATTTAACTCTTTTTCTTCCGCAATAGGCACCCTATTGATAAAATATGATGATGTGGCCCTATTGATGATAGCCTTTTGAAGACTGAAAGCTGCTTTAACATTAAAGTTTTTTTAATTTACGTGGAGCGACATTTCCTTTAAGATTACTTCCATAGACGCTCCCATATCTAGCATTGATATTTCAGGTTGAGGTATCACAGCAATAGAAATAAGCCTTTTTTTGATTGTGTCATACTTTTAAGACAGTTAATTTTCTGCCAGGCAACCCACAATGCACGGCTTTTGTGCGGTTTGGCATTTTCCTATTTCAACAAAGATACCACGACCTCTAGACTTTGTAGTACATAATTATGAACACAAACAACAGTATTATGAAACAACAGATAATTTTGTTGTCCTCGTGGAGTTCCCCCTGCCTACTAAAGAAGTCCCCCTTACCGTCAAAGTTAATTTTTTCCCAGTTTGTTGCGTTTTCGAATAAACATTTTTGATACAATGCTCGATACCACTTTAGGTTTTACACAGATAATTTTGTTGTCCTCGTGGAGTTCCCCCTGCCTACTAAAGAAGTGCCCCTTACCGTCAAAGTTAATTTTTTCCCAGTTTGTTGCGTTTTCGAATAAACATTTTTGATACAATGCTCGATACCACTTTAGGTTTAATGATGTAATAAAATCGAAATTTATATAGTGTTTTAAGATTTTTTTTTGGAAAAAGATGGTCCTAAATTATTGTCTAATTATTTCACTCAATTTAGTTATATGCACTAAGTAAACTATAATTAACAATTTATATTGTTGATGACCTATAAATAATTTATAGAGCTTAAATTCTTTTTTAATTCGCTTTAAAAATCGTGTAAACATTAGGTTTGTTCCAACCACACCTCAAACTAGTTTCAAACTGTACGTCGCATGTGCATTAGCAAAAAACGTTCATATGTGGTCCGATGCGCATGCGTCGGACAGTTCCAAACCAGTTTGAAGTGTGTTGGGAACAAACCTATTATCACTTTTGTTGTGATTAAATTTTTTTTTTTTCTTCATGTGATGCAATGACCCAGTGTAATTTAAAGTTGTGGAAAAAGGTAATTGTTATTTTAAATTAATATTATTTTATAGCTGCAGCCAGACAGCTTTTCCCTGTAGCATATAGTGCCTTTAAACAATAGAAACAACAAAACAATACAAGAACATCGCCGGTGTTAAAAGTTAGTTCGCGGTTATTTAGAGAGTTTGACCATGTACCAAAGGGTAGAACATGTTGTTAATTACTTTATTTACGTTTATTACCCTTGTTACTTTCTTCTAATCAAAAAGGGTGTGGTTAATAAAGGAATGAAAAAATAAATATAATAATGCATGCATGAAAGTTTTGTGTTTTGATAAAAGTAATGAGAATAATAGGATAATAGAAGCATTTGTAGATGTGTAAAATCAGCATTGATCTCGTGTGTTCAATAGCTTTCCCGTAAAATGTTAGGTTTTTCTCTAACGATTTCGGCTTGAAGGAAGAGGAAAGTTTGAACGTTTGCAATGCAATGTAGCGTATAACCAACTAAACAAACCAATGGATTCTTATTGAGTAAAACGTTTTGTGTGAAAGCTCTCATTATATATATTTTTTATTTTTTTATGCATCGCATACAAATGTAGCCATCGTAGTGTGAAACGGGCCTACGAGTTAGTAATAAATCTAGGTGGCTTATCACCGTCCTTTTCTCAGTTCTCCCCCGTTGTACCCGCTCGATAAAATGGATGTAGATCAACTTCTAATAATTTTATTTCATCACCTGCAAATGTTCATTGACTATTTTAAGATGTAACAATAAAGTTTACCTGTAACAGATTGAATCCTACTGCAAGCCTGTTCTCACCCCGAAGGAGATCTGTCCAACTAAAAGAAGACTCTAGTTCTGAAATAATAAGCTCAAATTTTGATCTTCTCAAAGTTCTTCCATTTCTATTTGTTAGTTTTGCTCTAATCTGATCAACTTCTAATCTGTAAATAACTTCTTTCTCTCCATTATTTGTCACGTCTTCAGGCTCGTTTAAGTGAATTTCGAAACAAGACAAATAAGAAATCACAGTGGCAAAAACAATAATTTGTTTCCCAATCATTGTTGGTTCTTCTGAAACATGCATTAATCAAGAATTAAAACATAATGCTTACTGTAATAATATACTGTACGTATGTATGTATACTGTGTATGTATGTATAATGTATACTGTTATAATAAAATGTAACATGTATCCTGTAACAATAAACTGTAACATAATTTTATACTGTAATAAAATTTATTTTGCTCTTTCTTTTAGGTCCAACACTGCAAAACTGCAGTAGGACTAAGAATTTTACTCATCGAAGGAATCATTAATGCGGATCATACTTTGAGATTTTGATCCTATGGAAATAATTTTAAGCTTCTTGGCAGCACTGATACGATTGTATTTATGTTTGGTCTATATATATATATCAGAAATTAATAATTTATGTGTTTGCCGTAGCAATTATTTGGCCTTAGTTGATAAAGAACTTATCAAAATATATTTCGATTGTTTCAAGTGCAAAATAAGTTTAATTTAGATGGTTCAAAGAGTTAAGTATTAAAGAGAAACTTATTTTTTTAAAATAATAGTACTTACAGTTAAGTCCTCAAGATGTACTCTGGGATTGGACGCTATGTGTTTCCTCTAAGCAAGTTTGAAGCCTACTAACTCCACCTGAACCAGAAACCTGCCTCTCTGCAGTCACCTTTTCATTAGTTTAATTAACTTTGTCGAGATGTAGGAAGACAATAGGTGATTTTAGTTTGGTATTCTCGTTCAAAGGGACCTTACCGATATGATCAAGTTATTCGGGGAAGTCTTTCTAACTAGTTGCTAGACAATACTCTTGTACAGTCATCCCTCATGTGATTAGGAAACATTTTTAAAGGACACTGACTTCTTGAAATATTTGTAGGATGTTGTAAGAATTGGTTCAATATCCGGAGCAAGAAACATGTGTATTCGTTCTACTTTGCGGACTCAAAGCTTCGAATATCTTATGTTAAATTGTTTTAAACCCTGTACTAATTTGGTTTATGGTTTAAGATAAATTAACTATTCATTGGTTAGTTTTCGTATTGGCATTATTATATTTTGTGAAATTAATGCTGAAGAAAATGTTTGATAAATGGAACATAATACTTCAAGAGCAACCAGAAAAAGTAAGAATTTTTAAATAAATTGTCAAACAGAAGTTTGAAGTTGCTCCCCTTAGCCTCAAAAATCATGTAATATGGAAAAGTGATACATTTTCTTCACATTCAGTTTTTTTAAGTTAATTTTTTCGTTAACTTGTATAGGATCCACATTGCAAAGTATTGAATTTTTAAATTTCGCTATTTTTTTATATGAGAAATGTATTGTAAATATAAAAATGTTAAATTTCTATGTTTGTAACTTCAAGTTTAAAGCTAAAAGGAATGCTTTCCATTATAAAATGAATATGATATTTGTTTCGTATTTTCACAACAAATGCTTAAAAAAAACAAAATCTTTATAGTTTGATTGTTTTCGTTTTTCTTTATCAAGGTGAAGGTGAAGGTTTTTCTTTTCGTGTATTATTTTCTTAGTCACGTGTTGCATTTTATCTTAACGAGAACGAGGACCTTGAAGAAGCATTAAGGAAAGTACTCTATGAGGAGAAGGACTGAGGATATTGGATAACAATAGAGTGACTCTACCAAGCTAAAAGATAAAACTCTATACACTTACTTCTTATCACATCCTATACCCAACTAAAGGGATTATGAAAACTCATGAAATGAACAGAAACGGAAAATTTTAATTGATTTTACCAAGGGCAAAACTTGATCTTGTCAGAATAATACCTTAGGATAAAACTGTAATTGAATAGATAAAAACTGATGTCCCTGCTTCCGAGCTTACACAAGGTAACAGAAACATAAGATGCGTTCAGATTCACTAACCGGTCAACCGGCGATTTGTTGTAGTTAGTGTCATGGCGGATTCAAATAATCTTGTGTCCGAATGGGACCAGTTGAAGGTAGTGGTCGACCAAAAAGGTTATATACAAAGAGAGGTTATAAATTAGTTGTTGTTTGGTGTTAGTGTGGGATAGAAGTGAAGCGGTTGCGAATTTCTTAAGTGCCTTAACTATTGTAGCGGTACCCTTGAAGGTTAAATCTGTATCCCATCATCCCTTTTGTTTTTCCTTATACTGAAAACTCTGATTACACATATTATAGGCGCGACCACACTATGCCGAATGAGGCCGATCGGCCTGTGCCGGTCGGCACGTTCGGCACAGTACGTTTGGGTCGGCATGTCGTCCCCATTACTGAAGTAGTGTGGACGACTCAATCGGTGCCGAACCATCTCACGAGTAGCCGCACGATAGTTTTCTTTTTGTTTAGTGAATAAGTGTATTCATGATGAGTGACGATGACGATGGTGTTCTTGCAGTTGCTGCTGGAATCATAATTGGAGTAGCTATGGAACGTCGCTTTTTTGTTCGCCGTTGGAGATTTTCGATTCGTCCAAGTATCCTCAATAGTAGAAGAAAATACAGAGCCAGCAAATTTAGGAGACCTATTACTTGATGAAGTAGATGAGTTGAATTTAGAGTACAGGAATGACGTGGGATTCAGCAACTTTAGGAGAATGAAAAGTTCTGATTTCGATCATTTGTTGAATATGATTGGACCGACAATCTCTAAAAAAAATACCTCCTTCAGAGAAGCTTCGTTGTAAAGATGCTTTGTTGATTGTTGATAACCTGCACCCCTCCATGCATGTTAATATGGTAACCTATAAACCAAGAGGAAGATAACATTATCCCAGTGATCCTCCATGTTCTTTGAATATTTATGGGGTTACTTTTTTTCCACAACGCTCCATACCCTTAATTTATCATCCTTGCATTATTCTTTTTTTTAGGTCCAGTGATAAGACAGGAAAAAGATATTCCACTCTAATTGGCATACTATTTTTCTAGAAATATCCTCATTCATTTAGGAAGCCATTGGTTAATGTAATGAATTCCTAACATTTAGAATGTGGTACTGGTAATAAATAACTTAGGGCTTTGAACGCAAACATCTGTTTACAATTTAATTTAATCAGTACATTTGAAGTAAGTAATGTTTTTAGTAAAATAATTTATTCCTTTGACTTGTAACAATTATTAAATTATCTTATATTTACCTCTATTATAAATGCGTGATAAAAAAAAGGGTTATGGCTACGATTCCGTTTCGCATTGTCAGATCAAAGTAGGTAAGGTTATTACTCCTAGACTTAAGTGAAGCTGTCACTATTTTATAGTTCCTGAACACGAAATAGCTGTGGTTAGAATATTATTTATGTGACAATATGGAACTAGCAATTTACTGGTCAAGCAACTTTGACATTACCCCTGACCTTCCTAACGTCAGTACAATACAAATAAAATGTTTTCAAATTTTAACGAGCAACAGGTTTATAACACTGCATTATCCTTGTTAGAAGGAACTAGGAATATATATATATATATATATATATATATATATATATATATATATATATATATATATATATATATATATATGTATACATATATACTAAAAGGGTGGAGCACTATCCTATCGACTGTTTTTCGCCATTGGGTAATTAAAATCTCATACAAATAATTATTTTGTTTTTACAAATTTTACAAAAATTGTAAGTTGTGTGATATTTTAATAGACCAAAGAGATATTTCCCTCACATATAAATTATTCAAAAATATTTTATCTACAATTGATACAAAATATAAACATTATATCTTTGTTTAGATGCGTAGAAAGTGATTATTTACGTACTTGTATTCATTGCGCATGCGCGTCTCATAGTTCTGAAGAATTCCTCTTCTTTACCACGCTAGCGCGGTAAAGAAGAGGAATTCTTCAGCTTTACGCACGATTAGCGAGTTTGTTTACATTTAACAACACTAATTTGCTATTCTTTTATTAAAGTAACTGTTTATATCGAGTTTTTAGTGAAAAACAATGAATGAATCAAGTGGCTTTGACGAAAATGTAGAGAATAATACTCCTCCAGAAATAATTAATTTGGCAAAAAATACAACTCAAGATTAATGCCATCTTTATCAAGAGAAGAGATACGAACTTACATACAGCAAGTTTATTTTTTTCTGTATTTATTATTTAAATCTAACAATCGTAGATAAAGTACGGTAAGCAACTCGTGGGAAAACGGCATTTTGCATTGCTCGTGTGGTTTTACTACCCTCGCTGTCGCTCGGGTGCACACTCGCATGCAAAATGCTACTTTCCACACTCGTCGCGTAATGTACTATTACTTGTTATTGTATAACCTGTAATGAAACCTTCCTTTTATAATTGATTTAACGAATATATCAAGATTGGTAACTGGATAGTTTCCCGAGAAAGCTATACATATTTTATTTTTAGTATTTAAATGTTTAATAGTAGCATAATAAAACAGCTTGAGATATATTTAGGTATTTTTAAAAAATCTGGGGTAAATCAGGGTAAACGTCACGTTGTTCAGTCACGTCCTTTGTGTTTAGTAAAAACCCCAAGTTATTATTATTATGTTATCACTAAAATGTCGGTTTTACCTTGTTAATCTTGTCTAATTTTTCTTTTATGTAAGAAATAACTCTAAACAAACTCTTGGAAAAACTGCAGAATACGGTGCTGTTTGGGGAAGGGGTTAGAAAAGTGCGCGGGTTTTACTCGAATGTATTATTTTAACAAAGGGATATCAACTCTCTTAACGATCATATCACACATAAATAATCTCTCAAATGTATAAATCATACAAATGTACTGTTTGACAAAGGGATATAATCTCTCAAGTTTACATATGAAGCAAAATTGTGCTACCTAGCGATTTTCGACCGCACCGTCTTCTTCAGATTAGCCAAACTTTTTTTTAAAATGATTTTTGAAGGGAAACTTCTTTGGCGGCGGTAGAGTGAATTTTTTCATATAGTGAAATCGTGTAACGAAGTTTGCGATTCAAGACTCGTCCAAGTGTAACATTTTTACAGATTAATTGCATTATATCTATTTAAAGACCAGCAAATCAAAACAAACATTTATTTTTATTGGAATAAATGTGGTTGCCTTAGCGTAGCAATTTTAATTTTTTTTTTTTTCAATTAAATTTCCCATAACCATTTATTAATCCTGAAATAATAAATTCGCCAAAAAATGAAAGAGAGCAATGCATTCTAGAACTTAAGTTTCACTTCTAATGCGTGAGAGCCTTACATATATATTTTTTTTTAATTAAAAACTATATTAATTTGGATATTACACCACTTTGTCTTATTCCTAAATACGTTTATCAAGTATGTTTATCTTTAACAAATAAATAATAAAAATAAAAATTTAGAAATAATCTGAATTCGAATATTTGTTATACAAAGTAATTAATTTAAATACAATTTAATAAATAAACAAAACAAATTCAACCTTTGTTTACATTACACATCTACTACGTCCGTCTGATCACGCTATCAGCTGTTTTATTCCAAATCGATGTTTTCTTTTAGTTTCTTTTTTTTAAGTATTTATTTACAGATATTTATTTAAATACTAATACCTGTTTTTATCATCTAAAAGATTCCTTTATATTATTATTATTGTAATAAACATGTTAGGAATTTATTTTTTCAAATGTTGGTATCACCAACAACTCAAAAATCAGCTGTTAAGTTTTTTCAACGTGGACGAGACAATAAGTAGGTGAACCCTTGTTACGCTCTTGCATTTCTTACATTCTAAAAAAGGTAAGTTTAAACTTTTATTATTAGTTTTCAATATTAAATTAGCATTTGTGTGATTCTTTTATTACTGTAATACAAGTTTATATAGTGAATAGCTACAAGATTTTTTTTTATTAAATTCAGTTTCTTGTTTCGAAGAGTTCTTCAAATCTACTTGAGTTATACCGATGAATTTAATTATGTATTAGATGTTATAATAATTTTCTATCCCAATTCAAGATAATAAGATTTCAGTTAGTAAAAAGCAATTTCTAAGAATAATAAATTAAAATTTTTACTTCACGAATGGTATTAAAGAAGACGTGTGTGCATATTGTATATAGATAATTTATAAGTTAACTCTATAATATTTTGTTAACATTCAAATTTAGTTGTCATGCTGATTATGTTAAATTCCTTCCAACTTTTTTAAACTTATGTTTTAACAGCTTGTATATGAAATAGGCTTAATATATTATAATATTATTTCTTTTACTTAGGTACACACTTATTCATTATTAATTTTTCGTTTTATTTTTGTTTTGTTTTTCTTTCAAAAGCAAGAAAAGGTATAAATATTCTTCCCGGCGTTCTTTTTCTTCTATTTAAGCCTTGAGCTACGTGGGTGCTGTCAATAAACGGCGAAATGTAAATAGATGTGGATTTCATTGCTTCTGTTTGCCTTTTGTTATCTCAGCAGACTCATAGTTAATTATTTATTTATTGATATATATACAATAAAAATATCATTTTACGAACATTTTTTAATTACGAACATTATTCTTACCCGGATATTATTTCATTCCCCTTAAGTTGATGTGTACTGTTTTTATAAGAACATTTTTTTCTTCTAAATGTCTTACAGATAATCTATTTGTGATAATGAATTGAAATGAAATAAATGTGCGTATAGGTAACTAATATACTTTAGTAGCTTTGGCTTATCAATTCTGCCTACTTATGAATTAAGGTTACATCCCTAACAGGTTACTTCTCTAAAGGGTACGACCACAGTGCACGCTGGTTCAAAATCAGGATCAGTTTCAGAAAACGATCTCGAGAATTAAACAGTGTAGTTTAGTGGAAGCAGGCAACTGGTTGCGCGTGATGCGTTCGGAGTCTGACAGAGACTTTACAGGAATCAGGGTTATTTTTTTTTATTTCAAACAGTTTTTGTAAAATGTCATTTGCTTTGTCCTGTATTCTATACTCTGCGTGCAATATATAATTTTAGTCCCTAACTCTCTAATTCTGAGATATTTCTTCGTTAAATTTCTTCTGAAATTTTCAATCATTTTGTTATTAATGCAGCTATTTAATTTAAACCACATTTTTAATCTATTTTTTCTGTTTCAGATCAGACGCAGAGATGACGCGATTATATATGCTCCCAGCATGTAGAATTTCCATAAGGACGGATCCTGGAGTGCGCCCCCGACTGGAATGGAATTTCTTATTATCAAAAATAATGTAACATTATTTTCTTCTATGCCAGTAAACAATTTATAGATATATTTTTATGTATATTCATATTTTTATTAAATAATATAACTAGATTCCCCCACTACATTAATAGTGTTACAGATGACTGAAGGATGGCAAGACTTAATAACATTTTAAAAAGGAAATTCCCCCTAAAATAAAATTACGAATGTTAAAAGAGCCTTAATTTAGTTGAAAAGAAGAAGAAAAATAGATTATACGAAGAAATTTCAAATCAATACATTCCATTATAACCAAAATGAACAAATCCTAAACTTATCTTCAAATTAACTTTTACTTATTATCTGCTTTAAGAAATATTTTGCAAAATTCTCGATTTGAAGTGGGAGAAGGATTTGTCAATACTATTATTATTATGTACAGTCTGAAATTTTAATTAATTATTATTTAATAATAAGTATGTTTTCTATTTTGTAGAAGTAAACAAAAATAGAAATGGCTAATTAATTATGTTTTTATTGTGTTTTTGTTTAGTACATTTATTTTTTCTTGTTTCAGATCAAATAAACATGATGCAAATGTATACTCACATCAACTTGATCACTTCGTATAAGGACGGATCCTGGAGAGCCGCAACTGAAATGGGATTTCTTATCAAACAAAGATATAAAGCTTAGCTTCTTCTCTGCCAGTAAGTATAAATATATATAAATAGTATAGTAGTTAAATATATATATACAGGGTGGAGCGCGGTAGACGTATGAATTTGAAAATGTAATAAAACACAGAATGTTACAAAATAATTTTTTTTTTTAATTTTTTCCTGATTTAATAACATGGGAAATTTAAATTTACCTAGATTTAAACAAAGTATCGGATAAGTGGTTCCCCTCACACTCCAAACACTGATTAAGCCTTTTTTCCAAGTTTTTGTGCACTCTTTCGAGCATTTCCACAGGAATTTCGGCAATTTTGGCTCGAATGTTTGTTCTTGAGGGCTTCCAGGGTTCTGGGACGATCGCTGTACACCAAGGATTTAAGGTATCCCCACAGAAAAAAATCCCAAGGAGCCAAATCAGGCGATCTTGCTGGCCAGTTTAAATCGCCTCTTAAAGAGATGAGACGCCCGGGAAATCTGTCTTGCAAGAAGTTTACGCAAACCATTGCTGTGTGGGCTGTGGCCCCGTCCTGATGAAACGTGGAACATAAACTTCCCGTCTCCCTCTTTCAAACTATCCTACTCTCAACCATCTAGGACCAATAGGAAGGGAGCAATTCCCTCTTCAAATTCATACGTTTGCCGCGCTCCACCCTGTATATTTCGGTACTACTTTAGATTGTTACTTCCCTATGATTTCTTTAGAATAGAAATTACTTCGACTAAATAACTATGAAGACAAAGGGATTTTTAGTCCACAATGTACTTTGGGACAAAGGAATATCACACTTCTATTTTCATAAGGGGTGTAACAGTCTAAAGAAGAACATTCCGTACACTTTCTTTAGGTTGTTACTCCCCTTGGTTTTTTTTATAAGGGGGAGTAACAATCTAAAGAAATGCATATAAATTTCTTTAAAAATACTTTTATTGCATAATGAAAGTATAGAAATGTAACAGTTGATAAATGTGATACTTTAGCAGTGTTTGTTTAATTGGGCCTCTTTAGATCTCGGCCAGTCTTTGGTTATGATTAAATTAAATCATTAGAATTTATACGTAATTAATGCTAAGATTGATTTGAAATGAAATAATTAAGTTAAGTAGTTTGTAGTTTATTACCCTTTAGAAGCATTATTTGTAAAAATTTTCTTAAAAATCAATTAAAAATTTCTTCTTTTATTGTCTGTTGGCTACTATAATAACTAAAAACCGTTCATAAACACCACATTTCAAACAAATTCTACAATTCGCTATATATTTCAACTCCTTCGGCCATTTTCAAGCTAAAACAAAATGTTTACAATTCAATTAATTACACATTAATGAAATATAATTATCATCTTATAGAAGCCAAACTTAGATTATCTAACTTCTATACTCATGCCATTATACTTTGTAAATCTGACATCTCAGATTGGCCAACCTATATGAGGGAAAAAATAATGCTACTAGGCAGTTATCTTAACCCTCAGTTGGTAACATGATTTTTTCGCCAATCTTGGTATATCCGTCTGGTAGACGGATACTATGTAATTTTTTTCAAATCTCTTAAAAATAAAAGCAATTGCATTCTCAGATTACTGTTAAATATTTTTTGTTTAAATTTTTAAAAAAATTCCTAAAATATGGGAGGCAACCATATTTTTAGAGGTGTAGTATATTTCTTTGAACACTCAAGATTCTAAGGATATGGAATTATAGAAAGGAATTTCTTTCATTTAAACACTAAAATGTATATTGAATTTAAGATTAATAGTATAATCACAAAATATTAATTAAAAATATAATATAAAATATCATGTAGTCAACCTTATTAGGAAAAATATCAATCTAATAAAATTTATATATTTATATATATACGTGTTATTTACGTATGTAAATTTATATATATATATATATATATATATATACGTATAAAATTTACATATAGATGTACGCATACGTATATACATACAGAACTTATATAAGTACTTCGTTCTGAGGCTTGTTTGTAGCATATCAGTCTCATAGACGGGTATGTTTTCATCACATACAGTAATATCCGTCTAACAGACGGATATTTTTACATACATATGCAGTAATATCCGTCTAATAGACGGGGTTAATTTACTTTAAATAAAAAATATTGCACTACGCATGTCAAAAAACAAAATAGGACTACTTTCTAGGTTGACGTTCAAGGTTCGATTGAAGCATATCTCGCATCATAGACCGCTCGCGCAATTACTAACTCACTTAAGCGTCAAAATACAAATCCTATCCGTCTAGGAGACGGATGTTACCAACTAAGGGTTAAGGTTATCCAGTGATATTTTTGTTTGCCTAGTTGGCCCGACACACTACCCGCAAAAATCTCGAGCTCTCATTGGCTTCCCTCCCTTTTTTTCGATTTTCCAGCGCTGTCAGAATAACAAAGTATAATGGCATGAGTATGAGTATCTATCTTACATGTCTGAGATAATTTATTTAACAATTATACATTATCATAAAATCTATTTATTCAACTATATAAGTAAAATTAAGTAATCATAACTATACCTAACCTTTTCAGCATCCTGAATTGTATCACAATTTCTCATTCAAACAATTAATTAATCCAAATGAAATAATTAACAAAATAATTAGCTTTTATAGTGTATATTTAATTTTAATGCGAAAACAAAACATATGGCAACCGTAGATTAGAATTAGCTTGGATTGAAAATATAAATTAAAAGGAGGCAGAAAGAACTAGACCTACGGAACCGGAAGTTGTTTTAGGAAAATCCTGAAGATAAAAAGAAAAAGAGATTGAATTGAATAAACTAGAGTTAAATACAAGTAGGCTTAGAAGTTAGTTAGAAATAATGTGAAGAAGGTGTCTTGATTTCCTAGAATATAGCAATCCAATCTCTCTTTTTAAGAGTTTTTTTTTTATTTTTACATTTTAGCAAGAAGTTTAAGTTTTAAGGTAACAAAAATATAACTCTGTTGTTTTTTTTTTAATCATCAACAGTTCTGAAGAAAGCTTTGTTTTTTTATTGAAATTAAAATGTTTATTAACCAGCAGATTTTGGGGTGTGAGTTTGGAATTTTATTTATAGAGGGTTTAAAGTATTGTTCTCAGGAAGTTACAAACATTTAATTACTTTTTTACTTAAGTGGTTTTAAATTACAGATCTCTTAAGATTCGTGGAATATTATAAGAAAGAACTCTTTGTTGCCTCATTTCAATTAGATTCAATTTAGCTTTTAGGTATTTTATGTCAATCCTTAAGGTGGATTTCCACCAAACTCCGTTTTTAAAACAGTTTTGTTGTAAAAAAAAAGTGTCTTGTTTTCCCCCAAACAGCTCTTTTTTTAAAAATAAATCCTGTTTTAACCAGAATAAGTCAATTTTGTCTCAGTATTTAATTTTTGTTTTCGTGTATTGCGACCAAAGAGACAGTTCTAGAGCTTTGTATGATGTCGTTTGATAACGAAGATTTTTTTAATACTGAGTTGTGGCTTGTTTGTGATTTACAAGTTTTGAAAGAGAAGATAACGTAGATATTTGGTCAGTTCGCTGTCCAAAGAAGGATGCATTATGGCATAGAAGAGTCATTAGCGGATTTGGCACCCGATGACATTGAAACAAAAAAGTTTTTAAAATTGTTCTTCTTTTTTAAAAAAAAAAAAAACAGTTTTTGACATCTTTCTGTTGAAAACCTGGCTTTAGATTCAATTCCGCTAACGTATTTTATAATACAGTTAATCTTTAACATTAGCGACCTATTCACAAGAATTTATTTATTATATTCGCGTACCTACCCTGCTTATATGCGCATAGCTATATTAAAATTGTCACTTAAGCATCGCAACGTCCAGACTGCCGAACCGAGTAGAGGAAAAGAGCCGAGCATTGGTTTTTGCGCATGCCCATCTGAGATGAGCAGGCGCACTTTATATTGGGCATGCGCAGAGACCAATGCTTGGCTCGTTTTCTCTGTTCGGTTCGGCAGTCTGTAAGAGGCTTTAAAATCTAATCCAGAGAATTAAGTTGGTAAACTTGAACTCGGAAAATATTTTACAAAAACAAAGAGAAACCGTAATTTCATGAACCACCCTCAAGTGCAGTTTCTTGAAAGAAAGAAAAAAGTTAAAATAAAACATTTTAGTTTTGATCTTAGTTCTTTTACCGTCATCCACTAAATACGATCTCCGTCCGGTAACTTTTAATATTATTTTGTTTGCGTTGTCTCTTTGTAAGTTCCGTTGCGTGAATTAAACATGCCTTCTACACACGAACTAAAAAGGAAACAGACTTGAAGCATACACAGACAAATAAAGGTTATAAAATTCATATTAAGGAAGAAAAATATAGATCTATATTAGAGACATATCTGCTATATCATACGTAATTTTAATTTTTAGTATTATTCCCTCGAATAATTATTAAAATAATTATATTATTGTATGCAGTTAACTTTACCTCATCAATCCTCCTTTAATTAATTATGCATATGTCCTCATTTAAATATCCTTAAATACTTTCAATTAAATCCATAAATTAAATGACGACATTTTAGCGATTTTTTTGACTCCCATGAAAGTTAAGGATTGGTTCTATGTGAGATATCGTATTTATGTGGTCTCCAATAAAATTACATATCGGCAAGTTATTTCTGTTCTTACCTCACTTCTACCGTAAAATCAAGATCTTATTATGAAATACAATATCTTATTTAGTTTCCTATAGTCATATTAATAATTCAACATGTAACAACTATGCGAAATATGAAGTTCAAACGTTATGTCATTCCGTTTTCTATAATAATAATCGAAGCGAGCGTAAGCGAGTTTCTTACATTCAACGAAATATACATCTTGTCTGTCTGTCTGTCTGTCTGTGTGTAACGTTTACGTGTCTGACGATAACTTGAGTAAAAATTGATCGATTTAGTTGAAATTTGGTATACATCTTTCTTTTACTAATACTCAGGCTAAGTTCGTTGGACAGCGTGATCCGTCCAAGAGTTAGCGCGCAATGCTTGCGTAAACGTGAGCTTAAAATTAAAAATTGGAATTTCAGGACGGGAAAAAATTCTATCATCACCTATTCGATGAGACGAACATTTTTTTCAAATAACATTTTTTAGTAAAACCAGCAACGACACTGCTATGAATTAATAAAGATCGCTAAAACTATTAAAGCGGACCTAAATGTTTAAAATAGAGAAAACAACCTTTTTACCAATATCTTACGTTCTAACGTAACGATTTTAATAAAACTTAATGGACATCGTCTAAAGTACAATTGAAACAAGTATATAAAATTGCAACGTGATACAAGCAGTAGTATTTGAGTAATGAAGTGATACATTTATAATAATAATATAAAAGCTATTACGGGTGGTTAAGATTCTTATAGTGTATAGGTTTGTTTAGAAAGTAAAGCTTTGTACCGAGTACCCCCACTCTACCTCACACTGCCCTCTTCCACTTATCTTCAACTATGATATTCATCATGATTAATAAATTTCAATATTCAGTATTTTATTGCAATACGCTCGCGTCAATGATAGAGCCACGCGATGCCTAGTATAAATACATATAATGTAGTCTCCTTTTTTATATATAATTTAATACATTTTTCCTTTCTTTGTTGTGCCTTTTAATGAATACTCATTCTACTTTGTTTGTATGCTTTTGTATACATGTACACACGAATAAAATTAGTTAGTTTACTGGATAATTTCTTACATCTATTACAACACACAACAACATACATTTATTACAATCTTAGTTATTTAACTGTTTATTACAATTAGTTTTGTAACATACTTGCAATAATCTAATTTAAAAAAAAAAAAATTGTTTCCATACAATCTGTAAAAATAAAAACCGTAAAAGTATACTAAGTAACTCAAATATATCAAGAGATGGAATAAAGTGAAACGAGGAAAAATAAAATGATAAGTTTACATATATTTTCAGAAAAATGGAGCCAAGTTGTAATTTTATATTTGAGTATAAAATACGTGAAACTAAGTAAAAAATACTTTGTAGATGTATTTCTATCTTCATACATAAGTGATATATTTATTGCAAATGTCTTCTTCAAATAGGGTACTGGATGTTTGAAATTGAAAATTCTCAAAAAGGTTCTGAAATTGCTTCATCTTTACATATACACACTTATATTACCCGCCATATCTTTCCCGCCATATTTTTCATTAATGTATGCTCTTCTCTACCTGTTTTATACATATTGACTAGACCTCTGCTTCATATTGATTTGTATTTTATAACATACTTCATATTCTCTCTAGTCTTTTTTTAGACAGAATAAGTTTTCATAATATGAAGTAGAAGATTTTTTGTTGTTCTTTTTAGCGAATTTTCGAAAAAAATTAAACTATTACAATGGCTTCAAAATTTTTGAAAATTTTCTCCATGGAAATCTGTTTTAGACGATATCTCACGCTAGGATGCACTTAAAAAAAAAAAAAAAAAAAAAAAAAAATGTCAATAATATCAAAAGAAAGGATGAGTTCGTTGGCCAGAATTTCGGAGTTCGTTTAGGATCAAAAATAGCATAAAAACGTGTTTTTTCCATTTTACCCCCCTCTTATATGAATTTTTTTTTACAAAAGTGTACATAACAACAATTACTGTACTCTTAAAGAGCTTTCTAACGACATGCATCTTGAAGGGTAAATACTATTTTAACTTTTGTACCCCGTACCCCTGTGTACCAAATTTTTTTTCGCCCATCCTAATTCTAAACCAAAATTTTCCTATCTTATTATAAGCCAATAATACGCAGCTTTCTTTTAAAATTCGCTCATTAAGTCATGGTGCACGACTGGACATTTATTAAAGTATATTTATTATTATTATTATTATTATATTTCCAAGATTTTTTTCTGCAGATTAATAAAGCTCAAAGATAATGAATGTGAATAATAAAAATTGGTCCTAGACAACTCAGACAAACTTTCTCATATACGAGGTCATAATTACTTAGCCTAGTTTTCCCCATTTATTAGTTTTCGTAGGTACATTTCATTATTATTGAACATGTCATCAAAATTTATCATAAACATAACTTCTCCTTGGCGGGGAATCGAACCAGGCCCCTCTCCGTTCTCGTTTAAAGCCATTTTCTCAGGAATTAGATTTTTCCCGGGAAAACGGCTTATATCCGTTAGATTCGTATTTAAATAGACTACATTTAAATTTTTTCAATTTAAACTGTCAGAAGCATTTTTGAGAAATATTTTTTTTCATGTTTTTGCAGAGTTTTTGGGGGGTAACGCCTCCCAAGTTAGGAGCTAAAATTCATTTCTCGATTTCACCTCGGGGTATGATTTTTCTGAACATGTATGCCATATTTTGTCAAAAGGCTCTAGGCGTCCGCATAGACTGACAGACATTTTTTTAAAAACCACTTTTTTGGACTTAAAACATGTAAATCCATCAAAATCTCAAAATCGAATTTTCACGCCAGCACAATACTTTCTCTTTATATGAGAAAGTAAAAAATAATAAATTAATAAAATTTACCTTAAGTTTACCTTAATTAACATAAATGATGGGTAACTTTTTAAAATTCCATAGCAGCAAATATTTTAATTACACTATTTTGTTCACTGATTTCCAACATTTGAGTTAGTCATTCTTTTTTTGGCACAATTTTGTTCTTTTAGTTATTCACTATAAACAATTTATACATTTCAGCATATATTAACTACGTTGCATACTTCTATGTTGTATGAATCTAGTGAATCCCTGTTATTATAGTGAATCAAAGTGTATCTAGGGTACATGATAAAATTACACATGAAAAAATTACACAGGAAAAAATTACACACGGAAGAAATTACACGTTGATAAAATTACACAGGGAAAAAATTACACATGCGAAAATTACACTAAGAAAAAATTACACATTTAAAGTTTTAGGAAAAATTAATTAAATAGTTTGGTTGTCTTAGTCTTTTACGGAAATTCTCACTAAATCGTCGCAGTATCTCTGGTGTGATGGCAAGATAATAAGCAACATTTCCGCTATTGGGCTGCTGCAAACCCTCCTGAACTTAATGAACGGCCATAGGGGCTACTACCCTTTTTTCCCTTAGGCCACGCGACATAAAAATTTCAAATTTGATTGCGTTTTTTGATAGCAGGTTTGGAATCTATGACAAAAATAAGAATATTTCACATCAATAGTTATTTATGTAACTAGGCAGCAAAATGGAATTTTACTGACGAGTGATTAGATTAGCCTCCGAGCCGAAGGCGAGGACAGGCTATGATAATTAACTGCCGAGGCGATGCCGAGGCAGGTAATGTACCTATTTGACTGCCGAGGCGAAGCCGAGGCAGGCAATGAATAAACGAGGCAGAAATGTTTCCTTTGCTGCCTTGTTGCATACAATATTTTATCTACTTGCGGAAGAAAAATGAAGCTGCTAAAATGTTATCTTTATTAATATAACATAGTTAATAACTATGTGTCATATTAATAAAGATAATAACATGTGAATTAACTAAAATTAATGTTCAAATTAGAAACTTGGGAATAATAACAATAAGTGAAAAGCAAACCCAATCTATAACAACAAAATACAAAACACACGTTTATAACACACATAACTTCTGAATGAATAATGCACGCAATATAAAATATTTATTTATATTTTTACTAAAAAATTAATAAAAGTGTTAAAGATATCTTCTATTGCTTAAAAGAAAAGAAGTAACTCGGATACATCAAGAAAAGTAGCTAGTCTAATCTAGAAAGACTTCAATAATAAAAATAATATGGATGTTCAATGTTTACATGACGCTACAGTTTAGTCAGTGACTCTACTATTGTTTTTAATTAAAGATCTACTAATCATTGAACTTATTTAACAGCATTAACAAATATAAACAAATTATTTTATTATTAAAACGTTTATTTATTAAATATTACTTATTTAACTATAATATGTAATGTTATAAGATAGAGATAATAGTATAAACTGTTCTTGCCAAAATAAGAGGTTATGACACGCAGTGGTAAAAACTGTTACTTTCTCTGCCTAGGCAGGGAAATATTTCCCTGCCTAGGCAGAGAAAGTATTTTCCTGACTGTTTTAACTACTTTCCTGCCTGCTTTTAATATTTTAATGACAAATCAGGGAAATAGTACTTTCCAGCCTAAAAACAGTTAAGTAATGTTTAATTTTGCTGCCGCGAGTAGATAAACATATTTTTATACCTCCAATATTTTTCCCCCTATATGAGGGCAAAAGTATAAAATTGGTAGATTTCCCATAGATCCTAGATGAAAATTAACTTATGTATGGATCCCCCAAGTTTCATTAATTTATCTTAAATTATTCAAAAGTTAAGAGGGGGGTACTTTAGAACCACCCTGTACGTGATCAGCAAGGGCCCTGGGCTGACTGAATCTCTTCCCATCCTCTAAGCTAGAAGACACTAGAATACTAGAACCTCATAGTTTAACATTTATCCGCTTGCTATAACATTTATTTCATTAAATGTGTAATTTCTTCTTCGTGTAATTTTTTCCCCGTGTAATTTTTTCAACGTGTAATTTTTTCCATGTGTAATTTTTTCCGTGTATTTTTTCCCTGTGTAATGTTTTCCTGTGTAATTCTTTCCTGACACCGAATCTAGTATATCCCTGTTATTATTGTTTAAATGTAATACTTTTTAATAAAAAATCATAATAATTTTAAATTAATTTAAAAATTTACTATTAGAATTATTATTAAAGAGGGATAAATAAGATAATTAATTATATTAAAACTAACTAAGATCATTTCAAGTGTAATGCCTCAAGTTTGCGATTGTTGAAGAATATTACTTCTGGGAAGCTAGGCTACCTCTTACTTTCCTAACCGGAAACAATAATGGAAAGCAAAGTTACTCATTGGAGCATTATCTCACAGCCAGTGAACTTATTACCAGTTAACTGGTAAAGATCAATTGTCTCTCAAGCTGTGGAAACCTACGTTTCATTTTAATTAAGAAAGTCTTTTATTTAGAATGTGCCCCGTTAAATTGCCCTCTTACGTTAGTTGACATCTAAATACCTCGTATTTCGTTCGTCTCAACTAAGAGATTTACGAAACTTACATAATATTTTAATTTAATATTATCATTAATTTCAAATAATAAAATTTAATAAGTTCGATAAACTACCTATTACCTAATTATAATAAAGTTCTTACTAGCACACTATAAAAAAAACAATTTAGGTTTTTTGGTCTGAGGAAGTATTTCTACTACCTAATTACACCTTTTAAAAATCAAGTCGTGGAAGATAAGTGGAGTTGATGTCAATAAAATAATAAAACCGAAAAATAAGATTTATTTTGTTGAAATCTTTTTTTTTTTATTGTTCTACCTATCCACCAATTAGTGTAGCATATATTCCTAGCATATCCAATCGCGTACTATAATGATGGTTTCCTGTTAACGACCATTTTTTGTGTTATTTTGTGTGTTTTTGTTTTTATCCCCCTCAAATTAAAAAAAAAAAATTGTAATATTTCATGACTATTTTTTAAGTATAAATTAAGGGAAATTAGGGGAGCGCAGATAGTTTAAATTATTATTGGACTCTCTGGGGGCTACATTTCACAAATTATGAAGATATAAGGGTTAATAAAAACAACTATGAGCACATATAGAAACCAATGGGCACAGATGGTTGAAACTTACATGGGACCAACAGTGGGCTAAGAGTGACCTGAAATGTTTTTAGTAAGTATGACATGTGGTGCATCGAGTTAAAGGTCTTAAAGAGTAGAAAAAGAATATGAAACCCGGTATTTTGAAAACAAATATGGCCGAAATGGGGGGTTTGCAAAAAAGTTAATGGTTATAATTATAGAATGTCACATTTTATAAATCTTTTCAGAAAGATTAAGACATAAGTTTTTCCCTTAACATTTTTACTGGTAGCCATATTGAAAACAAATATAGACCATTTAAGAGCAAACTTTTTTTTCTACGTGTTTTTTTTATGCACCACATTACTAGTTATTTATAACTTAATCACTTTTGGTAATATCTCTTGTATTAATTTCATTAATAATTCACGTGTAAACTAGGTATTTTAATTTTTAGCACTAAGAATAGTATATTAGGGTCCGTATAGGCAAAACCAAGGACCCTTATATTTTCCTGCGTGTATCTGTCCGTCCGTCCTCTCGCGTGCTCTCACGGCTACACCTTTTGTCCGATCACTTTGAAATTTGGCATGTACCTGTATGTTTGTATGTGTCTTGTACCTGCCCACATATTTTAAAAATATAGCGACTTAAAAAAAATATTTTTCAAAAATATTAGGGTAAAAAAACTTAAGGGTTAAAATTTTTTTTTTTTTCGACACCGTGAGTGGTATCATATGAAAGGGTACGTCGAGCTGATTACAAAAATATATAATTCTTTGGATATAACTTTGATAGGGCGAGCGTAGGCGAGTTTGAAGTGGGCGTGAAACGTGTCCCCCCCCCCTCTATCTCGCTTATGTGAAGTGCAAAAAATCTGAAAAAATTCCCGATCATTCTTCGACCAAAAGTAAAGATACCACTTTTTGGAAATTTCGAAAAAAATATTATTTAATTTTTTATTGACAAAATACTTTTTTTTATAACTATGGTCTTTTCGGTGTATTTATATGGTTGTAGTCCGGTTCAGTGGCAAAAAAATACTTTATCATAAGTTTGTTCATGTGTTTTGAGAATATCAGACCCAAAGGATAGTTCAAAGTAAGCTTTTTAGCATTTTAAAAAAACACTGTTTATACACTTCACGCAGTTAAACACTATATAGTGTGGCCTACGGACCCTCGCTGTGTGCTGACTAGCACACACTTGACCTGTTTATTATGTTACTAGGCTGTGAAGTGAGTTTTTTCTTTACCGCGGCAATTACATTTACTGTCGAGCGGAGCGAGAAAGTAAATATTGCCTAGGTGAAGAAAAAACACTTCACAGTCGTGTAGCATATGCTATTTTTTCCGTGGTATAGCGGACAATGAAAAAACATTAAATATTAATCAATATTCAATATAATAATAATAACATACTTAAGATTTAAAAAAAGAAACCTTAAAAAGAGGTTACACTACAACAAAAGATAAATAAAACGCATTGACATCTAGCGGATTTTAAGCGTACTAACAAGCATATCTATAAAGATTGCAGCGCTAAAACGGAAGTTTTGATAACTACCAGCACGAAAGAAATAGTACATTACGCGTCGAGTGCGGAAAGTAGCATTTTGCATGCGATTGTGGAGTTTGCACCCGAGCGACAGCGAGGGTAGTAAAACCACACGAGCAATGCAAAATGCCGTTTTCCCACGAGTTGCGTACCGTACTTTATCTACGATTGTTAGATTTAAATAATAAATACAGAATAAAATAAACTTGCTGTATGTAAGTTCGTATCTCTTCTCTTGATAAAGATGGCTTAAATCTTGAGTTGTATTTTTTGCCGAATTAATTATTTCTGGAGGAGTATTATTCTCTACATTTTCGTCAAAGCCACTTGATTCATTCATTGTTTTTCACTAAAAACTCGATATAAACAGTTATCTACTTTAATAAAAGAATAGCAAATTAGTTTTGTTAAATGTAAATAAAATAGCTAATCGTGCGTAAAGCTGAAGAATTCCTCTTCTTTACCGCGCTAGCGTGGTAATGAAGAGGAATTCTTCAGAACTATGAGACGCGCATGCGCAATGAATACAAGTACGTAAATAATCACTTTCTACGCATCTAAACAGAGATATAATGTTTATATTTCGTATCAATCGTAGATAAAATTTTTTTCGACATTTTTTTTTCTTTCGTGCTGGTAGTAATGAAAAGATTTTTTAAGTCCATGTAATGAAAAAATGAATTTTAGCTATGTTTTTTTGGCTCTAAAGTTACTATTTCACAGCCTACCACGGAAATAAATATTGTTCAAAGAACGTGCTCAAAATATTCTTACACTTAGCCAAATAAACACGTACTGAATATTGGCAGAGGAACAAATTATTACCTAAACCCGAGAAAGGGGAAAAGTAACCCCCTCTGGGCGTAGTAACGATCCTTCCCTTTTCACTTGTGATCTCTCTCCCTTTCTTACTATCTTCCCTTTCTTCAAGATAGGGTGAAGACAACTTATATATTTATCTCCGAGTTGAAGGGTGGATAGCTTATTTCTCTTACTTACATGTGACAATGTCGCTTTACAAGATGAAATCTCACCGAGAGCTTTCTAACGTATAACTTACCTCATTTCGTTCTTAAAGTATTTACTTTCTTTTTTATCAATAGTTAAATTTGTTGATCGCAGTCTCTTTATGAATATGAAAGGTCCTTAAAAAAAATTAAATTGTATTTATGTTCAAATAAGTTAAATATTGTTTCGGGGAAGTACCTATTTTTAGCGAATTTTCGAAAATAATTAAGCTATTGCAATGGCTTCAGAATTTTTGTTATGCGAATTTTTGAAAATGTTCTCCTTGGCACCGTTTTAGACCATTCTTAATCGATTCTTGAAAATTAAAACTTTATTTATGTATGTATGTAATGTATGTATATGTATGTGTCACTCCAGACGATATCTCACGCTAGGATGCACTTAAAAAGTCCAATCAAATGATAAATTGTCAATAATATCAAAAGAAAGGATGAGTTCGTTGGCTAGAATTTTTGAATGCATTTATAGGTCAAATTTTGACAATATAGGGTCAAAAATAGCATAAAAACGTTTTTTATCCATTTTATATGAAAAAAAAATGACAAAAGTGTACATAACAACAATTACTGTACTCTTAAATAGCTTTCCATAACGACATGCATCTTGAAGGGTATATACTATTATTACTTTTGTACCCCGTATTTTTAATTTTTTTGTTTGTATCTTTTATAATACGCAGATTTCTTTGAAAATTCGCTCATTAAGTCATGGTGCATGACTGGGACTATTTTCTTTCCAATAAGAAAAATAAATCGCTTAGGCAGTATTACTCATTATTATTTTATTACAAATTCCGCATTTATTTACATCTTTAAGCATCAATTTTGCAAAAAAAGAAATAGGAATTTATTTGATCTTAGCTTATATAGAAATACATAATATATGTATTTACATTTTAACGCTCAAAACATTGTTTTACTTAACCAAATATTGGCAACTTTCCCAATGCATTTTTTCTACTTTGTAAGAGGAATTGCGGTTGAAAATTCACCTTTTAAATGGTAACTTAAAAGTTAAATAAATGTTAATCTTAAATACATCTTTCTTGAAAAGCTATGGAATATATGTATGTAGCTTAACAGCTTAATACCTTATTAGAAAACCACAACTGCAAGGGAAACATGCGTCTCGAGTGCACATTCCATAAAAAAGGTTTACATACATAGCAATCAGTTTAATATTTAATATAGAAGAATTTAAGCAAGAAAGATGAAAAGTAATGAAGCAACAATAAATTTTCTCAAATACATCTGGTATAAAAAGCCGTGAAATTACTGTTTATTGCCAAATATGGTAATTTTATTATTTCTTGGCAACCAACCTATTGTCCATTATAATTTTATTGGAATTCTTTTTAAACTGTTGATTCAATTATAACCAATAAAATTTATCTAAACGGTCGATTTAAGAAAATCCTACAATTTCCACCTTGATCTGAACTTCAACAAAAATTAATTTGAGTGAAGTCTTGCTTATCATTATTAGTAAAGTAATTAATGTATTTGAGAATAAGAATTATGCGAATAGTTAAAAAATTTTATCCGATAAAATTTTTCTACATTCATTAAAAGAGATTTTTTTAAAAAAAATCGGTATTACCCTATTAAAATAAACTGTGTTTTTCTTTCCCTGTTTATTATGTAGCCTCAACTATAAAACGTATTGTAACTAGAGGTCGACCAAGAAGTCGTGAACACGGGAGAAACGGAAAGCTTAACTTCGTTTAAAATCGGAACTTCCGAGTAGTGCCGAAGTCAGTACAGTCGGTTGCAACCATTCCTAGTTTGTATGACATGCGCTGCGCAGTTATGTCAAATCTCAAGAATAACAACAGGAAGGTTTCCAATCTGTTAGGTTTCCTGTTTTGTTTGTTTTTTATACAGCACGAACTATAGTGACAACTGTTCTAAATCCAAATCAAACTCAGAAATAAAGAGGAAGAAAAAAAAAAAATAGATTTAGGAATATTATTAATAAATAAATAATAATATTAAGATATTATCGTATATTATTAGTGATTTCTTATCAGGTACAGTGTTGCCTGTTGCAAAAAATATTTAAAAAATATAGAAGTTATCAAAAATAAAATTATTAATAACAGAAGAACAACACTGTGTTTTTTGACCGTGGTCTATTATATCAAAAACTGACTGTACAAGACGACACTAGCGCACTCCTCTCATTTCCATGACTTCTTGGTCGACCTCTAGTAGCTTGTCTTGCTCAAGGTAAACACAGATTAGGAGACCCCACTCAGTGGTGAAACTCCAACTATATCGATTATAATAATAGTATTAGATGGTCTCGTTATTAAGATGGTCACGGGGCTATTTTTACTTTTGGCGTCGCCGTGGATTGCCAGGAATATATGGAGAGGATAGATTTTGAAATGGAGGATTAGGATGGTGGATAAGCTTGGCGTGGAAGGAATTGTAACGAGAGAATTCTAGAATAAGGACGTAGGGAACATTTAGGTTGTTATGTATTATGCGGTTGGCCACATGGGGAGGAACATTACACATTTTTTGTAGGATTAAGGATTTCAGGAATTGGATCTTGTAAGAGTTTGACGATTTGGTAGATTCCCACAGTTCGAGTCCTTATGTTCAAATAAGTTTTATATTAGATTATGGACATTTAATTTGTTCATTAGTGATAAATTTCTAAATTTAGTCTGAGTTACATCTTGCAACGTCTCTTCATGTCCGTTCGTTTTAGTCTTGTAGGTATATAAGTTCCTGGTAAGTCTTCGGTGTAAGTGAAGTCTCAAGTGCCACACATGCGATTCGTAATTAGAAGTTGGTGATTATATAAATAGACTGGTGGACGGTGTACAAGTAGCTCTTCGCAGAGTGAACGTGTCATGTACGCTTATTTATTTATTTATTTATTTAGGCTAGTATAACCTAAATCATACATACATACATATAAATTGTTTGTACATTATACATTAAAATTGCAAAGATTAACTTCAAATTTGTTTAACTGGCCGCAAAAGCAAATGCTTGAGTGCGGTCAAGTCTCTATTTTTGTCTCTACTGAATTATATTCGCTATTTTTTGGACCAGTTCACTAGAGATTGAAGGAGTTTTTGAGGGAAATCGGAGGCATGATTTTAGAATTAATTTAACTGATTATTTCTAAGAGCATTAAAAAAAAATGTAATCTCTGAAATTTATAAGAACAAGTATTAAAGTTTAAATGTGTAACAGAGATTATTATATTATTGGAAATTCTTTGATTTCTTGCATAATCTTAACCTTACCCAAGATAATGATCTGATTATCTAAACTTATTTTTAGATATGAAAATATATTTTTTATGAAAACCTCCTGCTATATTCCCAGTTTATATTTATGTTGAAATTGATCTTTAATATATTATTGGGAGGTACAATGAGTTGATGATTGATAAAAAAATACCTCTTGAAAACAGTTAAAAAGTGTTTTGTTTGGATCTCTACCACCAAATATAATTTTCATTGAAGTAGAGTTCATTCAAGCAACCGATACTTTCCTGGAATTGAAATATTTCCCTCCAATTTCTCTTGATGTTTTTGTTAAAATGAAATTGCTACACTTAAAAAAAAATCCATTTAGGGTGTATTTATATTGCTTCCAATCTTACCGAATGCAACGGAAGCATTGCGATCGTTCTGAAGGACGAAAATACGAAATGTTTCCGAATTCAACGAATTTTAAGACAGAAATTAGTTTCAGACATAAGGAAAAATTATTGGTCCCGTGTCTGCCTGTCCAAACATTTTTACGAATCAACATATCTTAAAAACTACTCATTGATTTTGTTTTTTACGAAAAATTGAAGTAATCATAATAACTAATCAATTCGCTTTAAACCGATTTACTAATTGTAGCACTTGCGGAAAACAAGGATTCCCCTGTTGCTTAGTATTATACATACAGAATTAACTTTTATTTTTTTTTATATATTTAAGTCACGCGATGCTTAGAAGAAAATTATGTTTGATGTAGACAATACAATTTATAAGAATTATAATAACTTTATTATTATTCATATTTTTTAAATAAATTGTTATAAATAGACATATTTAACAAAATGTGTGCTTGCATGTTGTTAGCAATCGTTATTGGCAAGATTAAATTGACAAATTTACTTTTTTTACCATTAAATGTAATTAAAGTAAAAATACTATTAGTTATTTGATTATTAGGCACGGGGTAAAGGTTGTCGACCTTAAAGTCTGGTATAGAAAGTGAAAATTTTGAGTCTGTCCGGCATATATTGATCTGACGGGGGAGCGCCAAGGGTTGGGATCAGGGGTGCTGCTCCCAAGCGGCGGTTCTCCAATACATCTGGGTTTTCAAAACATCCAGCCTCAGTTGGTCATATCACTCGTTTCAGCCCTCCCGCTCTATTCCACCCTTAACCCTATGATACAACGTAAGTTTTTATCTCAGCAATGTGCTTTTCGTACGTTTTTCCATTGTTTCTCATAATTATTTAATTTTGTTATTATTATTATTCTTTTTAGATGTGAGTTCAACAGCCTATTAAAATGATTGATTTAATTGGAATAATATCAATCAAAATATTCTAATGTAAAATCTGTTGTCAATCTCCGCCCACTAGTTTTTAAATCCATTAAATTATTTTAATGTTCCTAAAGAATAAGTACTATATTTATTATGCAACTTTAACATTTAAAATAAATATAATTATTAACCTATAATTTGGTTAATACATTATAGGGTACAATGCAATTTTCAGATGTTTAATTTGTAAATATTTCCGGTATGCTAGTAAAGGTTTAAGGAAGTACCCCCAAGCAACTGTATTAAAATTAACTAACTGCGTGAATCATACTTTTCAATAAAAGTTTAAAATAATAAATTTTAAACGAAATTAATTTGTTTAAAATAATAAATATAATTAAAAAAGCTTATAGTGATTTGTATTAATATTTTTATACATGTAATAATAATCCCTCCTCTTGTAAGATATGAGACTGGATTTTTTTTTTTTTTTTTTTTTTAGTAGTTAGATATATAGTAATTATAATAATTTATACTCGTATATAATCATATAACATTTTGATTTCTATTGATACATTTGAATCGATGTATAAAATTTTTAAAAGTTGAATGTTTTGTGAAAAGTATTTTTTTTAAGTTAAAAAATCGTTATTGGCTGTTGACAAAGCGTGTCGATGATAAGGCATGACTTGCTATTCCCATAATTCTTATCAAAGCTCATTCAGATGTTCCATACTGTATATTAGTAACTGTCTGTAAACTGGTTAGGATATTATGAAGAATAATTTTCTTTAAGAAGAATGTGAAATATTTAGAATGTATATAAAGCATAGTTTTCTCGAATGAGGAAGTAAAATGGTTACGATATTATAAAGAATAATTTTCTTGGAGTATTTAAAATGGCTAGAATGTAATAAAGCATAGTTTTCTTGAATGAGGAAGTAAAATGGTTAGGATATTATAAAGAATTATTTTCTTGGAGAATTTAAAATGGTTAGAATTTAATAAAGCATAGTTTTTTAGAATGAGGAAGTAAAATGGTTAGGATATTATAAAGAATAATTTTCTTGGAGTATTTAAAATGGCTAGAATGTAATAAAGCATAGTTTTCTTGAATGAGGAAGTAAAATGGTTAGGATATTATGAAGAATAATTTTCTTTAAGGATAATGTAAAATAGTTAGAATGTAATGAAGCATAGGTTTCTTGAATGGAGATGGAATATGGTTTGAACGTTATAAAAAATAATTTTCTTTAAGGACAATGTAAAATGGTTAGAACCTAGTAAAGCATAGTTTTCTTGAATGAGAAAGTAAAATGGTTAGGATATTATGAAGAATTATTTTCTGTAAGGAGAAAGTAAAAGATTAAGCTTATAAAGAATAGTTTCCATTAAGGGAATTGTGATTCCGCAATTGCAACCAAAACAACTGTGTACAAGCAAAATAACTTTTTTTTCATGGGTGAAAGGTGTTCTTAAAAAAAAAAAATGGAAAAAAACCTACTACTATTTTACTCAAGTGTGAGAGGACAGCAACCATCTTTAAGATTATTTGAAAGGGGTATATCTTAAATAAGACATTTAAATCTTGGATTAAAACAATATTAATAGATATGTATGCATGATTAGGTATCTAATTACAACGTATGGCCCAGATCTTTGAGACACACTTTTTAGACACTTGTTTAACACTATATACATATATATATATATATAGTGTTAAGGGGGATAGGATGGATCAATTTTACCCACTCCCAGCCCGGAAGGAACAGCTTGCTTCAAGATGAGAACAAAGTAAGGACGGAAGGAAGAGGGAAGATAATATGTATTTAGGTATTTTATTAATATACGATATTATATTTTTAATCTCAATATTTTCTAAGTAGGCTATCATCTTTTAAGCTCTCTCTCTGTTCCTATAACATGTATAGCCTTCGTAATTTGAATATCCTTAACAATATCTAGATTATATCCATAAAAATATCTACATAATATCCTCAATAATATTTACATAATCTTTAACAATACCAACATTATATCCATAAAAATATCTACATAATATTTACATAATCCTTAACAATATCTATATAATATCCTTAATAGTGTCTACATAATATCCTTAGCAATGGAAAGTCGCTTTTTATATCCTTCTGAATAAATGATATCCTCAATAATATAGTTACCGGAGAATGTTTCCAACTAATTTAGTTCTATCGCATCGAACGTAGAACGAACTAACTTTGTTTACCTGAGTATTATTTGTTAGAACATTTAATATTTTTACTATCTCATATATAGAGAAAGTATTGTGATGATGCGAAAATTCGATTTTAAGATTTTGATGGATTTACACGTTTTGAGCTCCCCTGAGTCCAAAAAAGGGGTTTTCAAAAAATCTGTGAAGATGCGTGGAGCCTATAATAAAACCGCATTTTTATTCTCGTGCTAAAACGTATTTTTTTTTCTTTTTCATAAACCCTGTTTAAAAGAAAAAAACATACTTCTTGCATACGAGTCCGCAAGACAGTGAGACATTTTCATGTTTTCGCTCTGCGTACACTACCGACATAAAATGAAATATAATCGGTAATTTATTCAAGTAATTGATAAAAGTAGATGGAAGATCATTTTGCTTCCGAGCTTACCGAAGGTAACGGAAGCATTGTGTTCACTTTTGAGAACGAAAAACTTTTATGCCTCCGATTTTAAAAATTCCAAGACAGAAATCCGTTTCAGACATCAGGGAACATTTTTGGTCTCGTGCCTGTCTGTCTGTCTGTCTGTCTGTGTGTCCGCGAATTATGAAACGTGCGACGATAACTTGAGTAAATGTCAACCGATTTTGATGAAATTTGGTAGACATGTTCATTTTACCAATGCCCAGGACGAGTTCGTTGGACAACGTTATCCGTCCAAGCGTTCACGAGCAACGCTTGCGTAAACAAGAACTTCAAATTTAAAATTGGAATTTTAGGTTGGGAAAAAAATCTAACTTCATCTATTTGATGAGACAAACATTTTTTTCAAATATAATTTTTTAGTAAAACCAACAGCGACACTGCTATGAAGTGTTAAAGACCGCTAAAACTATTAATACTTTTTACACAATAAACAATATAAAAATAAAGTACATGATAGGATGCGAGGAAGCTATGTGCCACACTAATTGGCAGTCTATTTATTCTTATCTCCACACCGGCACTGCCGCGGATTGATTATAAACGACGACTGAATTCAAAGGCGCCGGCCCACCTTCTGCGAATTGTTAATATGCCTCCATACTAGGTAGGCCGAGAGGGCTGAGAGTTGATGGCAACCTCCTGTACTTTCCTAACTCCCTGTCACACGTATAAATCTTTTCGACTTTCTTCGGCTCTACGAAGCGCGGTAGGGGAAGGCACTACAGCTGGAGACTGGATTACAGACCTCCTATACCTTTCTAACTCCCTGTTATAGTTTTCTGAGTTTTTAAGCTAAAAGTAACGTAACGTTTTTGACTTGTTGTTCCATAGCCTAAACATGAAAATATCAAAACCAATCTACATTTTCTTTTAAATACATATATGTGTATTCTTAAAAATATTCTAATATATACTTTGGTAATGGACATCGCAACATGCGAAGGTGCTTCAAAATAATATAAAATATTACTAGTTTTCTTTTTTTTTTTCTTTCAGCAACATTTTTACTGTTACAATGCTGGCAATAACATTTTATATTATTATCTCTCTCTTATAACATTATATATTATAGTTTAATAACTAATATTTAATAGATTAACTTTTTATTTATAAAATAATTTGTTAATTTGCTAATTCTGTTTGATATATGTTCAATGAATAGTTCATCTTTAATTTAAAAAAAAGCGGAGTAACTATCGCATCGAAAGTTGAACGAACTAACTTTGTTTACCTGAGCTCCCCTGAGTCCAAAAAAGGGGTTTTCAAAAAACCCCTGTATGTAATGTACCCCTGTTTGTATGTTCTTCACTGCAGCTTCATGAAAACATGCATATTATAGTATTTTTAAAAGTTATTCTAGATGAGACCCGCTGCTTTTCTTCATTTATCATGATTACTTCTTTTCTTAAATTATTAAAATATTTACAAGTTATCTTCAATAAAACTATTGATAGTAATTGGTTCGTAAAAAAAAAATAGTTTATATTGTTTTACGCATTATTCATTCAGAAGGATTGTTCGTCATAAACGCGTAATTTGCATTTTGTTATTGATTAATTGTTCTTATAGATTCAGTTTGCTTCTTATTTGATTTTGCTTTTAATAAACAATTCATTTTAGTTCATTTTTTGTACAGCAAGAGTTTTAATTTTTTAATTAAATGGTAGGTTTATTGGTACATATTGCTATTCTCGACTGTGTTTTTCTCCAATGTGTGATAGCGGCTCATCATGAAATTGCTAAACATATTGCTATATTATCACGCAACGAGTAAATTATAGTGTAAATTTACTAATAATGTGAACCAATCTTAGCTGTCATGGTCATGCACAATATTTATGTTCTTCTATGATAGAATAAGTTGTTCGACTTCCTTTGGTTTATTTATAGAACTACAAAATTAGTGGTGATTAATTAGCAATGACTTATTAACCACCATATTAAGAGGATTCTAAATGAAACCTATTTATACATGCATAAAGCATTGCCGGTTCTACACAAGCTGAATAACAGGGAAAGAGTTAACATTTTTAATCATTTTTAAAAATTACGGTAATTTTTCAGCCTTAATGTTATAAAGCTTAGAAATAGCTACCTTCCAAATTTGTTTGCTTTCTTTATTAAACTTTTAATAATCTGACCCGTTTCAACAGCTAATAAAGCGGGTTAGATTTTCGTAAATATTTCTTAAAAGTATGCAAACAAAATGTTGCGTTAATAAACCCCTTTAATCCTTTCAGTTGTATTTTTAACCTTATTTCCTCATTATTATTATTTCAAAATGCTTCAATTATGACCAATATTTATTTTATTTCATCAATTATTTTCTTTCATTTCTTTTTTTCTATTTTTGCTTCCGAGCTTACCGGTAACGGAAGCTATGTGTTCTGATGAACGAAAATATTTTTATGTCTCTGATTCCAAAATTTCCAAGACAGAAATCCGTTTTAGACAACAATGAACATTTTTGGTTCCGTGTCTGTCTGTCGGTCTGTCGCTTAATTTTTGCGAACCAAAATATCTTAAAATCAACTCGTCCGATTTTAATGATAAATTTAGAAGGTAGGTCACAATTAGCCCATTTTTGGTCCGATATAAAAGAACAACTTCTACACCCATTTTTTCCTCTTTCACATGCGCACAAACATACATTCACACCTAATATCTTCAAAAGTACTTATCTGATTTTTATGAAATTTGGATGGTTTGTCGAAAGTAGCCCGCAGATAGCCCCAGATTCATTGCAACCGACTACGCTCTTAAATTTTGCTAAATTTATATTCTTCAATTACCTAAAATATCAAAATAATTTTGACAGATTTAAAAAGAAACGGGTGGAAAATTATATAAATTTAACAATAATAGGTTGTAATACCATAAAATCAATAATGTACACGAAATAGTATGCGAGGAAGCTATGTGCCACATTAATTTGCTATTTTCTTAATTGACTATTTTCATTTGCTTTTACGCGTGACTTACAAGCACTGTGTTTACTGTAACACTCTTTGACACTTAGACGTCTCTTTGAATTTTGTCTACTAGTAAGCTCATTGTTTATCTCGCTTGTTAGGACAAGTAAATTGCCGGTTCCCTTAATCATATTAATTAATTACTCAAAGCCCATTATGAAAAGAATAGACGCATTAGTGATAAAGGTTTCACGAGATAATCGGGTAAACTTAATTTGTTTCTTTGACAGCTTTGAATCGTTTAAACTATGGCAGTTCTTAGGCCAGTTTAACACTGCCACTGGGCGACGTTTCTTTGTGTGAAAGCTCTCCTTGTGCGCTTTACACTTCGGTCTTCGGCGTCACATAAAAAACATCGCCGATACATACAAAAGTCGATGTCACGCGAGACGCCTACGAACGTCTACAGATGTGAAACTGGTCTTACACTCTTTAAAATCTATGCTAATCATATGTTTCAAGGTATAATATAAGAATATCCATCTGGGCGGTTGCATTCTACACTGGGTGACGGTCTCGCCGTCGCGTGTTACAGTGATGTTTCTGTGTGAGAAATCTCTAATTATGCGCTACTCATTTTGATCTTCCGAGTCATATAAAAAACATCGATGACCCATAAAACACGTCGCTGTCGCGCGCGACGTTGCGTGAAATTAAACTCTTTTCAGATCTTTAAATTTCCTTACGACCTTAGTAAATGAAAGGCATCCACAGTTTCCTTTAACATTTCTAAGATTTCCTAGCTAAATACCACACTGCAAAAACATATTTTATTTTTTAATAAAAACAAAACACGAAGTTGAATTGAAAATGAGGATGAAGGCCCGTGGTGAGTGCGGGAGCAGATGTGGGGAGAGTGAGGGGGAATGCCGCCGAGCTACTGAACCTTATTACCTTTTTGAATCTCATTCACGAATCAGATTCCGGAATCCTAATATGATTTAGTCCTAAGGCGTGGTAACTGTTTTTACAACTAAATCTATTTTAAAATAAAGGAAGTAAGGACATAAAATTATACTTAAATGGAGTAAAATCATTAAATCAATTTATAAATTATACTGAATCCCGATCAAACACGTTAAATAATATTTGCATACTGTCGTTTATCTCTTCTTTTTATTAATGTTCATTCACTGATACGAAAATTCTTTCTTTTTTTATTCTCCGAGCATTATAGAGATAAGCACTAATGACCAATGATTTCTATTAATGTGTTTTTGACCCATAAATATGTTATATCTACTTATTAAAATTTCCTGTTAAGTTATCTAAATATTATATTTTATTCTTTATCAAATGTTCTATAAAAATGATCCTTCTCGATTCATAGTTATCCTACTACTAAACACTTGTTTTGGAAGAACAAATATTGATTTATGAACAATAGAAAATATCTCAAATTATATGACCTAATTATAAGAATAATTACACTTGAGAATAGTATGGGAATAAAAGAAGAGGAAATACAAATGAATGAATGATCCATCCTATAGTATCCAGTATTGAATTAAAGTTAGATAAAAGCTCTGACTAATAATAATCTATATTTGCTCAAGGTCTAGGTAAAAACTATTACAAACTGTAATATCTTCATTCAGTTTTCAGTTATTCATTTTCCACTCGTGATAGATTCAACGCGGATTTAGACATGTTTATGTTAAATGTTATTGTTAAAGTTAATGTTAGACTTAATAATTAATTATTATTTAATTAATTAATAATTGAAACAAAGAAAGCAGAATATATAGGTAATATTTAATATAGATCGATTTTATACTTTAATTTTGACTTAATTTAAATTATTTAAAAATGTCTTATATTAATAATAAAACTCTAATATTTTGGTTTTTTAATGAATTAGTCGACTTTAATTTTTTTAATAAAATATATAGGTACACAGTATAAAAGTTGTTACAAAATTATATTTAATTTAATTTTTAATTTTCACGTTATTTCTGTGTTTTTTAGTTGAATGTATTATGGCGCTTTGACACAGTGTTGCCATTGGTTTATGTAAGTATTTAGATCCTTTTTTTATTCTTATATTTATTCTTCTTTTTTTAAATTTTATTTATTTAACACATGTTTTAAAAAGTTCATATACTCAATTAAATCAGATTTCTAGCTCCTAACAGCGGGCGTATTCAAATCGTGGTGTGGTATCATACATTTAAAACTGTTTATCATGCACTTTTCAAATTTTATAAGCGGTGTTATATATATTTTTTGAAGTGGTCGGTCTACTATAATTAATTATATTTATTTCGTGGTGGGTCGTGAAGGGGTAAATAAAGGTAGTCGAAGTTATTTCATATTAAAAAATGGCTTTATTTCATCCTTAGAGGGAAATGATCAGGCCTAATAAGTAAACAAGGTGTTTCCTCAATTAACATTATTATCTTCTGCATTTACCTGTTGTAATTAATAACAATAACTTATCAAACAACCTATTCAGTTATCCAAACTTATTTAACAATTGCATCCTCGATCTTAATTAACAATGATCTATCATTGCCTATTATGAATATTTTGTAAAATTAATTTAATTATAAAGAAACAAAACAATTACCTGTTATATGTAATCAAGGGGTGATATCATAATTAAGTTAACATAGCTTTTTTGTACTTAAAAATTGTCAAACATATTAATAATTTATTTTCCACTTCTACTTTACGTATAACTTTAATAAAAAAAATAAGGTACGGGGTTCCTCGAAACTTTTCCTCACTTCAGAGGCCACAAGAGTGGCCTACCCTGCTGCTTCGCAGCAGGAGGAAGGACGTGGTCAGTACTTGGATGGGTGACCGTTCTGAACTAACTGATTTATTATCACTCTTAAAAAAAAAACCTTTTTTTTAATACCTATATTTTATTTAATTATTTGAAGTTTGGCGGTATTTTGACAGATGTAAACAAACTTTGACGTCTTCAAAATATATCGCACTAATAAATAATTATATTCGCTTATAACTTTTAAACTAATTAATAGAATTTCATCGGTTTTTTTTATATTTGTTCCTTAATATTTTTCCGGTTCCAACGATATGCTATGTGTCAAAAATCTATTTATACTTTCGGTATTATTAACCGTCAAAGTTTAAAAATTCAAAAATTGATAATTTCAAAATGGCGGCCAATATCAAAATAAAATTTGGTGGGCTTGTTTGTCTTACAGAGAGGTACATTCGTGCCAAGTTTCAACTCTCTAGGTTAAATACCTTGGACGCTACGATGATAACACACACACATGCATACACACATACATACATACAGACGTCATGCTGAAAACCACTCAGGAGGTTTTAAAACACCTAAAACGGATAATTCCGTTGAAATCTCGAATACAATTTTTTGGCAAAAACAATACTTTTCCTACTATAGGTAGTGAGGAAAAGTAAAAATTAAAATACATGGTAAAAAATGAATAATATTGTCACACTTAGTATTGCAGTATTGTCACTCTAGTCAATAATATTGACACCTGAGAGAGATCGTTTATACGAGTCAATTACACATTAGATAATGTTTTCTTTATTTGACAAAGAGTGACAGAAACGTCAAAATAATATTTACAAAAATACACTAAAATATAATAATTCAGAAAATAAACTAAATTAATTATTTGTGCGGATGGCACAGGACTCCCCCTCCCGGAATTGGATATTTTTCCTTGGCTGGAAAGCTGGTTTTAGTCTATCCAAGCTGATTCGTTCTGATTTTCCATTCCTTAGAATTTCGAAAGTTTTTTCATGTTTTTTCTGTACCAGGAACGGTCCATCGTATGGAGGGGTTAGAGTAGGCTTCAAACCTTCTCGTCTTACGAACACATGTGTGCACGTTTTCATTTCGGTAGGGATAAAGGAATTTCTTGTCCTGGCATTAATTTTGGGTCTTATTTTCTCGAAAGTACGTTTTAATCTCAGTACGAATGGTGTTTCTGAGAAATCTTCCTTACTCTCACTCTTGAGCATTTCTCCAGGGATTGCTATAGCTTCGCCGTATAGCAGCTCTGCTGGACTGTATGGACTGTCCTGCACGGTTGAAGCTCGTAGCCCTAGGAGTACAGTTGGTAGGATTTCTGCCCATCGTTCCGTTTGGTGGCAACGGATAGCTTCTTTTAGACAACGGTGCCAACGTTCTACCTTACCATTAGCTTGTGGATGGTACGCAGATGTGAGGTAATGTTGTATACCGAGTAAGGAGTTTAATTTTTTGAATATGCTTGATGTGAATTGTCGGCCTCGGTCAGATGTTATTATGGCTGGCACTCCGTATCTGGCTACCCACTGCTCATAAAAAGTGTTTGCTACAGTTTCTGCCGAGATATCTTTGACTGGGATAGCTTCTGGCCACGACGTTGCTCGATCTATGATGGTTAAACAATATCGATACCCGTGGTTTGGTGGAAGTGGTCCCACTAAGTCTATATGTACATGATTCAGTCTTGCTGATGGTGGGAATGACTGTAGTGGAGACTTAGTATGTCGGGTGATTTTAGCTTTCTGACACGGAAAACATTCTTTTGCCCAATCTCTGCAGTCTTTTGAAATTGAGGGCCAGACAAATCGTTGAATCATACTTTTAGTAGTTCTGCGAACGCTCGGGTGGGATAGCCTATGAATTTTTTCGAATAATTGACGTCGAAACGATTGCGGAATGAATGGTCTATTCCTTTCGTCGCAGTAAAGTTGATAATTGTGACCTGGTACTGGCGTAAGATGTAGGGTAAGAGTCATCTTAGGGTCCTGTAAAATTCTTTTGAGCTCTTCATCCTTCTCTTGTGCCCGTGCAACTTCAGCAAAGTCTACTTTTTCCCCGTTTGCTGAGATGGCTTCTAATCTTGAGAGATGATCAGCCACTACGTTGTCTTGCCCCGAGATGTGCTGGATGTCACACGTGAACTCTGAGATGAAGCTAAGCTGTCGCGCTTGTCGCTGCGATGCAGTGTCGTGCTTCTTTGAGAATGCAAAAGTTAGTGGCCGATGATCTGTCAAGATCGTTAGCTTGCGTCCTTCAATAAGGTGAGCAAAGTTCTTGACTGAAAGGTAGATGGCTAATAACTCGCGGTCGTACGTGCTGTATCTAGCTTGCGTGGGGTTTAATTTTTGTGAGAAAAAGCCGATTGGTCTACATTCTTTACCGATATGTTGTTCTATTGCTCCTCCGACTCCAGTTGATGATGCGTCGACTTTAAGTATAAAAATTGCTTCAGGCGATGATGATGGATGCGCGAGACGTACTGCCTCTGAGAGCTTGTCTTTACAGCGTTGAAATGCTTCCTTGGTTTCGTCAGTCCATGGTACTTTAACATTTGTACCTTTGCCTTTCTGACCTTTTAAGAATGATGTTAAAGAAGCTTGAGCTGTGGCAGCGCCAGGGATGAAACGGCGGTAAAAGTTTAACATTCCCAAGAATCTTCTTAATTCTTTTATTGTGTTAGGAAGCTGAAAACTTTTTATCACCTCAGTACGTTTAGAATTAGGTTGTACTCCTTCGGATGAAACTTCGTAGCCTAAAAACTCTACTTTTGACTGTCCAAACTCACATTTTGCTACATTTAAACTTAGTCCATGTTTGGTCATGCGCTCGAAAACTGTTTGGAGATGTTCCAGGTGTTCCTCAGGTGTTTTTGATGATATAAGGACATCGTCTATGAAGACAAAAACAAAAGACAGATCGCCGAAAACTTCCTGTGCAAACCTTTGGAACGTTTGTCCTGCGTTGCGAAGTCCGAAGCTCATACGTACGAACTCAAAAAGTCCAAAGGGTGTCGTTACGGCAGTCTTTTCGATGTCGGCAGGTTCTACAGGTATCTGATGGTAAGCCTTGACTAAATCCAGTTTGGAATAGAGCGTTGATCCACCGAGGTCATGGTTGAAGTCGTGGACGTGAGGTAGTGGGTACCGATCAGGAATGGTAACAGCGTTCAACCTTCTATAGTCCCCACATGGCCTCCATGATCCATCTTTTTTAGGCACCATGTGTAGAGGACTGCTCCAAGGGGATTTAGACGGACGACAAATACCTGCTTCCATCATAGTTCGGAACTCTTCCTTCGCTATCTTAAGTTGTGGAGGTGTTAATCTTCTTGGTTTAGAAAATACTGGTGGACCTGTAGTTAATATATGGTGAGTTGTTTTGTGCTTAGTATCTCCTGTGAATGGTGATGGACGAGTTATCTCTGAATATTGTGACAGTAATTCAGTATATTTACATTTTTGGACTACGGTGGTTACTTTTATGTCATCAGTTGATTTGAAAATACGGGTGATAACGGATAGTTGAGTATCCCCGTCGATGAGTCTATGGTTTTTTAAATCAACAAGGAGATTGAATTTACGGAGAAAATCAGCCCCGATAATTGGTCTTTCAACTGTGGTTAGTATAAAAGGCCAGTTGAACGAACGACGTAAACCTAGGTCTAACTTCAACCATTTTTCGCCATAGGTATTCATGGTGGACCCATTAGCTGCATACAGTTTAAAATCTGTTGGAGGACTTCTTTTGTGGCACTGATGAACTGGAAAAACGGATACATCAGCTCCAGTATCAACTAGGAAACTTATGTTTGTATTTTTATCGCGTACAAAAAGGCGGCTGCCTAATAATCTACCATGGCCACTCGCCGCTACGTGGTCCTGGCTTATTCGTTTCCCGAGTCGTTAGTGACGTTTTGTCGTTTCGTGGTTTTGAATCCACATGGCTTAGTGCACCTACGTGCTGCGTCACCAAAACGTCTGTGATAGTAACAAATGTCATTATTGTCTCCTGATTTGGATCGTGAAAGCCTTTGGAATCGGGAACGAGAGTTAGAACGTCGAGACGGACCAGGTTTATTTAGAGCTTCGATTACTTTAGTGAGTTGAGCTATACATTGATTCAGATCAGTGGAATTATTAGTATTTGTATCCGGATTATTGATCTGATTGATAGTTGGCGTGGTACTAACTAGTTTGTCGGCCAACTCAGCTAGTTTATCTAAGTTGCCTTCAGCTACGGTGAGAATAGCTTGGAAATTGGTAGGTAGTCGTTGCATCCAAAGAGATTTGAGAACGCTCTCTGTGATTTTGTTTGCTGCTAAGCTACGCATGTTACGTAGTAGAGATGATGGTTTTTGATCCCCTAGCTCGACTTCGTTTAGCAGTTTTTTTAATTGTCTCTCTTCACTTTCGGAAAATACCGCTAACAATCTATTTTTTAAAGCTAGATATTTATTAACTAAAGGAGGATTATCTAAAATGTCACTCACTTGTACCAAGACTTCAGCATCTACTGCTCCAACAACTGAATAATATTTGGTGGCGTCTTGAGTTATTCCGGCTATGGTGAATTGGGCTTCTAACTGGTGAAACCATATTGAGGGATTGTCCTTCCAGAAAGGTGGTAATTTGACCGATACTCGATGAATTTCGTTATTACCCGTTGCAGCTTGCTGGTTGGGATTAACGTCCGGATTCATATTTAGTAGTCAGATCACCGCTGTTATCTAACTCAATCTAACGTCGGGGTCGCCACTGAGAGAGATCGTTTATACGAGTCAATTACACATTAGATAATGTTTTCTTTATTTGATAAAGAGTGACAGAAACGTCAAAATAATATTTACAAAAATACACTAAAATATAATAATTCAGAAAATAAACTAAATTAATTATTTGTGCGGATGGCACAACACCTAACAATTATTCGTTCTATAGAAAGACCACGTAGCTTACCTTCGGTAAGCTCGAAAGCAATACACGGTCTAGAAACTTATAGAGTAACAGTCCTAGAAAAATGGAGCCAGAAAAAGTCATTGAAATATTCACTTTATCTATCGATGGTGCAGCTTTAATATTTTTTGTGATAAAGAGCTGAATCGTAGAGAAAATGGTCATTTAAAAGTAGAGAAATTTTAAAAAGCAGTAAATCGCCGACGTTCACAACTTTACAAATCACGGAACGCAGCTACGTGATTTAACCAATAAATCTTATTTAACTTAAATGTTTAACAACGACATTAATAATAGTTTTTTTGTTGAAAGCTGACCAAAAAATATACAATTATAAGTGGTATTCTACATTTATTCGTTTTAGCAAACCAATTATCCATTATTATTATTAAATAGTGAATTCTATTAATTCTTTCGGTGTAGTAAATTATTTTCGCTACAATTATTATAATAGACTTATAATGTTTACTATTATAAAATAATTTACGAGACAAAATTAACTGTCCTTTTTGTTTGTCTGAATAAAAGCAATAAAATACATACTTGAAATGATAACACTAATGAATAAACTCTTAAACTATCTATAAATCAATATTATTCTCTCTCCCCCACATTTAGTTTCACTTGAAATTTACTTGTCTACTACAAAATAATTACTCCAATTTATTAACTTTATAGTAAGAAGATAATTTTTATTATATGAACACAACCTAATAAATAATTTACCATTTAACCGAACAATATTATATAATAATACAGGGTGGTGCGCGGCAGACGTATGAATTTGAAGAGGGGATTGCTCCCTTTCTATTGGTCCTAGACGGTTGAGAGTAGGGTCGTATGAAAGAGGGGGAAGGGAAGTTTATGTTCCACGTTTCAGCAGGACGGGGCCACAGCCCACACAGCAAGGGTTTGCGTAAACTTTTTGCAAGACAGATTTTCCCGTCCAAAAATTCCAATGTTACATTTGAAGCTTACGTTTACGCAAGCGTTGCGCGAACACTCAGGCGGATAACGTTGTCCAACGAACTCGTCCTGGGCATTGGTAAAATGAACATGAATACCAAATTTCAACTAAATCGATCAACTTTTACTCAAGTAGATCGGTAGATTTCGGTAGTACTCGGTGATTTCGGGACGCTTGGTTTTGTGACGGTCGTTTTTTCGGATTCACTCCCAGCTCTCTCCAGAAACTTCGTTCCAAAAATAAAATAAAATAATTTATTTCAACCAGTGTTGCCTAAATCTTTTTTATCTAAACAAAGATCTTCTAAAAGAAAGAGTATATTTATGTTGTAATTGTTTTGTATTACTAAAGTTTTAAAATAAATGTCCGATTAATCAATTTAAAACATCGTAGAATGTTTTAAGATTATGTTTTCAGGTAATGTTCTTGTATTTTTCCCCTTTCAGTTTATGTTGAAATGTGTTTTTCAACTTTTTTTTATTTTTCTACTTAAAGTAAGACTTGAGCTTAAGGTGACTTAATGCTGGGAAAGTTATTTCTTTTAGAGAAAAAGTTTCTTTCTCTGGATAAATCATGAAAAAATCCTCTGGTAGGAAATTATGTGTTTTTAATGCCAGTTTTTATTTCGTGAGGATAAATTTTTCAAGTGGAAAATATATATATATTTTTTTTAGAACTCCTTTTTTATTCTTGTATCATGATAGTCTTACTTGCAGTTTTAAAAATAATGGCTTACACTGTCAAATAATATTCAATCATTTTATTCTATTCGTTTTTTATCTAACTATTTTGCTTCCGAGCTTACCGAAGGTAACGGAAGCTATGTGATCGTTCTGAAGAACGAAAATATTTTGTATCTCCGATTTCAAAAATTCCAAGACAGAAATCCGTTTCAGACATCAGGGAACATTTTTGGTCCCGTGTCTGTCTGTCGGTCTGTCGGTCTGTCGTTCAATTTTTGCGAACCACCATATCTTAAAAACTACACGTCCAATTTTAATGAAATTTGGATGGTAGGTCATAATTAGCCCATTGTTGGTCCCATATAGGTTTCAACCTTCTGCTCTTATTTGTTTATCTTCCACATGCTCACAAACATACATTTATTTACTGCTATATCTTTAAAAGAAATCATCTGATTTGTATGAAATTTTTATGGTTTGTCGAAAGTAGCCTGCAGATAACACCTGCCTAATTTTAACTTTCTGCGCACTTAAAATCGTGGTAAATTAATATGTCTTATACTATAAAGCAGGGGTCGGCAACCCTGCGCCCGCGGGCGCCACGGCGCCCGCGGTGGATTTTTAATGCGCCCCCACTGACCTAAAGATTAAAAGACTATATAGTAGGGTAAAAGACTAGGTAATAACGGGAAAAATAATTTTTTTTTTTTTTCTTTTGAAATAGCGCAAAGGGCTTAAAGTTTTGAAAAAAATCAAAACATTGGTCATTTTTAAAGACATGTTAATTTTATTTAAAATTGTAAAAAAAAACTATTCTTTGCAGTTATCTAAATCCACGAAAAATACTTTTTAGACCCTTTGCCGTACAATTGACATCGCAAAAAAATCCTACGAATACCTCTTTTTTTGAAAAAAAATAGTGATATTTTTGACTGTCTGAGGTAATGCAAAGTATTTATTTGACACATTGCGGTTTTGAATTTGGTTCTTGAAAGTGACCAAACAAAGAAACAGCAGGTGAACTTAACAAATGTATAAAAGGAAAATACTATATTGCAGCTCTCCGCCCATTACAAGATGATTTTTTTTCAGCTGCAATGAGCCAGGACTCACCACGTAGAGGTGGCTGCAAGTCGCGAAACTAACCAATTTGGGTGTGCTATTTCCACTTAAGACCCTTTAAATTTAGACTTCAATACAAATATTAGGTTTGTTCCAACCACACCTCAAACTAGTTTCAAACTGTACGACGCATTTGCATTAGCAAAAAACGTTTAAGTGTGGTCCGATGCGCACGCGTCGGACATTTCCAAACCAGTTTGAAGTGTGGTTGGAACAAACCTATTGGCATCAGAGACCTTGTTTTTAAAGTTGTCCCTATAAAACCATCTCGCTTGTTGCACTAGTTTGGGACATATAAAGTCTTAATACCCGGTCGCCACAGGTTAACCATCGCGAATGGCTGAGGGGTCCAGGATCCTTAATTGCTAATTCTGGACCACAGAGTCGAGTATAACAATTGCGAGTCTTTTTTTAACTTAACGAGTCTTTTATTAATTTAAACTTAAGCAGAACAGATTGATATTCGAGTTAGAAAATAATTAAACTTTTTTCCACAAAAATTTACATGGACAAACTTCTTTCTTTTTAATTTATAGATAATATGAACAGTAAAAATATATTATAATGTAATTTGAATCTCCCCTATTCGACTATAATGGGAGACTACATTTTTTATTTGTTTTTATATTATATCATGTAAATATAAATATATATGTCAAATTTTAAGTTAATACCGCAAGTTCGTAAGTTATCTACTGAGGATATCCCTACCGTCGTTAGTTGCCTGATCTGAGGATCACTGGACCGGTTGCAGCTAAACGCCATCATTAGCAGAGTCGAATTCTCTCATAGCGCTCCTCAAGTCTACATGAAAGAATGAAGTTCTCCAACTTCATTCTCTCATGTAGACTTCATGAGCGCTACGAGAGACTTCGACTCTGCTAAAGATGGCGTTTAGCTGCAACCGGTCCAGTGATCCTCAGATCAGGCAAGTATCGACGGTAGGGATATCCTCAGATGATTATATATATACATATATATATATATATATATATATATATATATATATATATATATATATATATATATATATATATATATATTGATAGATACAAAAATATGTTGTAAATAAGGAGGATACATGTTGTTCTTTATTCATATATGTTCATTTCACAAAAAAAGGGGATTTTTTTTCAATGCCTATTTATACCTACCGATTGATATGCGCCCTCGCTGATTTTCAAATCTTATATTGCGCCCTTATACACAAAAAGGTTGCCGACCCCTGCTATAAAGCCACATGGCTAACTGACTCACTGACTGACATTAATGTTTACCCACTTCCAGAAGAGATAGAGACTTGCGGTTTGCGCCATTCGACGCGCAACGTCCATATTCTGAACAAAAATAGCTATAAAAAGTTCACTTAATAATAATGGGTGACTTGATTTTTAAGCTGGTTTGGGGGCTTATTGCGGCTAAATGGTAAGTCTTATTAGAAAATGGATAGCACAAGTGGTAACTGATTTTAAAAGATCTACAACTTTAGTCCTATAAGTTTTTGTCGTATCATCATCGGTTGTACCTTAGATGGTGATAATTTTGTTATTTTTTGGTTTTATTTTTTTTCCATTTTTGTCTTTGAATGGCCATAGTTTCTATAATAGTTGACCGATTTTATTTCTGATTGCGGCGATTGAATCTCACACTAATTTTCTTTAAATTGAGTATATTTTATTTCATTAGTTCATCCTACTTGGTAAGAACATGAGAGTAAACTTTTTCCCATGTGCCGTGTCACGTGACCTCATTTTTTGGTTTTTAATATTGTGTCGTATATCATTTTAAAGGCCTTGATATGTACATTAAAGCTATTTTATTTGTTGATTTTTTAAAAATGTTGTACATTTACTTTAGTACCGATTTATAATTTTGTTGTAGGTTAAAGGGTTTAAATACTTTTTTGATATTAGGTTTTTCTATTTATATGTATTTATTAGTTAAATGAATGCCCTTTTGTATTGTTTGTTTTTTAAAAATATAATTTTGGTACCTCAGAGTACAGGGGTACAAATGTTAAAAATAATCTTTTATAATTGATGTATATCGTTGAAAAGCTCTTGCATAATAGATTAATTTTTGTTATATTCTATTTTGTATTATTTTTAGTTTTGAGGGGGGTAAAATAAAAATAAAACTCTTTATACAGTGGTTTCTACGATTTGGTTGCAGTTTTATATTTGTTTATTAAATTAATTATATGTGCGCTAACTTTTGGTGCTTGTTGGAGGCTTTATTTCTCCAACAAATGTTTAAATTTCTTCAACTTTATTAAATATTTACTGGAACAGTGCTACGCCGTTCCAACTTTTTGATTATTTTTATCGAGCTATTTTTCTTAATTCGGTCTTTTCTTTGCGAGGAAGCTTTGTGCCACATTAATTGGCAGAGTATTTTTATTATTTACTTTAAGGTATTTTGGGTTTAAAAACAGGGAATTAATTATTGGGCATTTTCAGGCTTATTGCAATAGCAATCTTAAATTAATGTATATATTTGTAATACGGCACTTATTTAGACTGTTGCTCCCCTTATAAAAAAGCATCAGAAGGAAGTAACAATCTAAAGAAGGTGTATGAAATGTTTTTCTTTAGACTGTTACTCCCCTTATAAAAACACAAGTGTCATATTCCTTTGTCCCAAAGTACATTAGACCCGCGTTTCCCAACCTTTTTGATCCCACGACCCTCTATACGACATTATCTCAAACATTTGCGCGACCCTACCGAGAATACAGTGTATTGCATATTGCATACCCTTTAGGGGTATGCATTTTTTAGGGATATACATAGTCCCAAGAGCCTGAATTCTACTAAAATCATTACTGAATTAGGAAGGAGAGACTGTAGGCGAATTTATTTTTTAAAAGAAATAATAACTGAGCACACTGATTATCGTAATACGGTCCAATTGTATTGCTTGATTAGTTCATTATTTTATTTTTATTGTTTCTGTTTTGAATTATACATAAGTTTTGTATTATAAAAATCGTCTACTAAATCCTGAACTTATGTTGGTGGCCTGATTAACCTTTGTCGGAAGTTAAGAAAAGAGATTTAACCTTCTAGGAAGTTTTATTACTCCTTGTTCCAATACTCCATATTTTGTCGCTGCATTTTTATCAACCTTTCAATATTTGTTTTTTGTTATCCTAATAACATTCATTTATCGTTGTAATTTTATTATTTTCACTTTATTAAATTGAATTTATATATTTTAATTCCATTGAACTTATTTATGCATATTTTTTTTTTTTTAATTTATGCCTGTATAATTTCAAAGATTTTTTGCGACCCTATTTTGGGTCTATGTCCTGCATTTGCTTACTTACATTCAGATTTTGTTTATAATCTGGAAACAATTATGATACATTAATTTGTAACTTTTACTTACTGACTATTTTCTTCGTACTATAATATAATAGGTATATTAGAACCAGGTTCGTTCTACAATTCATATAATATTTTAGAACAAGTTTCGTACTATAATATAATATTTTAGAACTAGTTTCGTACTATAATTTAATATTTTAGAACAAGGTTCGTACTATAATTTAATATTTTAGGACAAGTTTCGTAATATAATTTATTATTTTAGGACAAGTTTCGTACTATAATTTAATATTTTACAACAAGTTTCGTACTATAATTTAATATTTTAAAACATGGTTCACACTATAATGTAATATTTTAGGACAAGTTTCGTACTATAATTTAATATTTTAGAACAAGTTTCGTACTATAATTTAATATTTTAGAACAAGTTTCGTACTATAATTTAATATTTTAGAACAAGGTTCACACTATAACTTAATATTTTAGAACAAGGTTCGCACTATAATATAATATTTTAGAACAAGTTTCGTAATATAATTTAATATTTTAGGACTAGTTTCGTAATATAATTTATTATTTTAGGACAAGTTTCGTACTATAATTTAATATTTTAAAACATGGTTCACACTATAATGTAATGTTTTAGGACAAGTTTCGTACTATAATTTAATATTTTAGAACAAGGTTCACACTATAACTTAATATTTTAGAACAAGGTTCGCACTATAATATAATATTTTAGAACAAGTTTCGTAATATAATTTAATATTTTAGGACAAGTTTCGTAATATAATTTATTATTTTAGAACAAGTTTCGTACTATAATTTAATATTTTAAAACATGGTTCACACTATAATGTAATGTTTTAGGACAAGTTTCGTACTATAATTTAATATTTTAGAATAAGGTTTGTACTATAATATATTTTTTTAGAACAAGTTTCGTACTTTATAGGAATATCGCACACTTCTGTTTTCAAAAGCGGAGTAACAGTATAAAGAAGAACATTCCATACACCTTCTTTTAGAATGTTACTCCCCTTTCTTTTTTATAAGGGGAGTAACAATCTAAAGAAGTGCCATAATTATTATAACCTATAATCTAAACTTCGCGTAGTTTTCAAGATAGGTTGATTCTCAAAAATCTTGTGACAAACAGACATGGAACCAATAATATTCCCTGATGAGTGAAAAGGATTTTTCCTCCAGAAGGGAGAAAACATTAACTTTCCACCCTACTTTATAGGGAGGAAAGGATCCCATTACAGCCTAGTTGTGAAAATCGTGGTGGAAAGTAGAAATCGTGACGGAAAGTAAAAATCGTGGTGGAAAGTAACAGTAGAGCCAACTTATTATTGTTTTAAAATCAGTGTTGCCAGTTTTGTAACTAGTAGCAGTTTCTTTTTAACTGAATGACTCGACTGCTTAACAGTTTTTTAAAAAAATATTAGAGAGTTTAAATAACACGTACTTTTGATTGCCGTGACGCGTGACGCTTTAATTTTTATCGTCATTTTAAAATGTCTTATGACTTCATAATTGAGTTTAAACAAGACTTATACAAAAGAGGTAGGTTACGTCTAATCAGGTTATATTTATGTTTTTTATTTCTCGTATTTTAGGGTAAAACACAAATAAATTAAAAATATTATTCAGTTATTCATTTTGTAGTATTATTAAACATTTGAATTATTATTATAGTTAAATAGTTATAGAAAGTCATTATAGAAATCAAATAAAACATAGTATAGAATTGATGAATTGCACATTTAATTCATATTATTTTTTTTAGTACAGATGTTATAAAACTTTTTCTTTTGCTTTTAAAAGTCATTTTTAAAATTAAAGGAACAAAAATTTGTAAATTTAGTTATTAATACCTAAATAAATAGATAAATCGAAATCATAGGTTTTATTTGTGTTGATTTTCTCTTCTAGAGGAAAAATCTTGTACGTACCACGGGAGGAAAAGTCATAGTACCCTCGCTATAATTAACTCCCTCGGCTACGCCTCGGGATTTAGACAGTATCCAAAACAAAAACCAAAACGCTCAGGGTGTAATGACTTTGTTTCCTCCCTTGGTGCGTAAATAACTATTTGTAATCGGAAACAAAAAAAAAATTCGTTCTCCAGAACGATCACACAGCTTCTTTTACCTTCGGTAACAAATGATTGTTAAAATATGAAGAAAGTTCGAAATTGCTTATTTTAGCTGTCAAATAAAGAGATATTAAAGAGCTAAAGATTTGATGTGACCTGAAAACGACAAATGTGGTGAAGGTATAGAAACGTGTTTCTTGGCTGATTCCTCTTATTTGACTACTGTATTACTATAGACACTGTTTTACTGATCTCTGAGGTGTAAACCTCTTCATTGTGTAACCTTCCATTCATTACTCTCAGTTTCAATGCTTGTTGTAGAAACATCTAGACAGGAGTCGCTAATTTATTTCATTGTGTTATACTCGTAAATAACTGTAAAGCACATTCATTACTAAAACACTTTGAGACTAAATGAACATAGTATTGGATTACTAAAACATTTTCAGACTATATGAACATAGCATCGGAACGACGAAGATAGTGCCAATTTCTGTAAGTAAGCGAGAATTTTTTTTTTTTTTTTTTTTTAGATAATATTAATAATAATAGTCCCTTATGATAATAATACTCTCTAATGTTTTTTGTTCAATTTTATAATTAATTTATAGATGTAAATAACTAACAGTTAATTAGTACTTGGTAATAAAAGTTAATAGTTTTTGTGATTTACTCGTATATTATTTGAAGTTTGTTTGTCCAATCATAACTGAACGAAATTCAGTACAAAGGTGCTTCTAAGCATATGTGTCAACTGTAGTTTTAGGAACGAAGTTTCTTATGGCACGTTCTGGAGCCTGGGAATGAATCCGAAAGGAACGACCGTCACAAAATCACCGTCACAAAACCAAGCGTCACGAAATCTACCGATGACGATAACTTGAGTAAAAGATGACCGAGTTAGTTGAAATTTGGTACACATGTTCATTTTACCAATGCCCAGGCTGAGTACGTTGGATAACGTTATCCGCCCAAGCGTTCACGTGCAACGCTCGTGTAAACGTAAGCTTTAAATTTAAAATTGGAATTTTAGGTCGGGAAAACATTCTAAGTTCATCTATTTAATGAGACAAACAACTGTTATAAATAATTTTTTTTGTAAAACGAAGTTTTGTAAAACTTCTTACACATCGTCTAAAGTACAATTGAAACAGTCACGTAAAATTTCAACCTGATACAAGGAGAAGTTTTTGAGTAGGGAAGAGATATATGTTATAATATTTTAAATTAGTAGGCCGGGTAGGTAGAAAACAGTCCTATTTCCTACTAACTACAAACATACTCTTTAACTATAAACTCATCATAATTAGTTTTTTTCTCATTATTCAATACATATTTATTGTAAGACGCTTGCTTTAATGATACAAATGCTTTTCTTTAAATTTAGCCTTAACTCCGTTAGGTAATAGTTAGTTACGTTTAATTTTGTTTCTTTTCTAACTCCGCTCTAGTCCATTTAAATACGAATCTAACTACATATGCCGTTTTTCCGGGGAAAATCTAGTAATCTAAACGTAGACGGAAAGATGCTGGGTTCGATTCTCCACCGAGGAGAAGTGTAAATATTGATGAAATTTTCAATAATACTTGTAATTAAATTTAACTACGAAGGCTAATAATTGAAAATACTGGGCTGAGTAATTATGAACTCCTATATGAGAAAGTTTGTCATATACAGTTGACATATTTTGTTGACAAGTTTGACATATTTTTAATTTTTATTTTTATTTTGTTTTACTTTGAAAACAGACTTGTTAGTTCTCATGTTAGACTTCTTCATGTTAGAACTCATGTTTTCTTCTTACTTTTTTAAATATACCTTTTTACAATTTCGTTCTTTTTATAACTTGATATCACATTTAGAACATTTTTATATATTTAATAAAACAAAATTTCATCGAATTGTTTGGCTCAAATTACCTACTTATAGTAATAATTTTAGCCGTAATTTGAAGTTCATTTTAATATTTTGGCGTATATTTCTACTAATAATAGGATAAAATATATATGTCAATTAAGCCTGCTATCGAAAAACTGTGATATGCATATTTTTGTATTAAAAAGAAAGATACATATATATAGATTCAATGAATTTATAAATTTCAATTATGACTAAATGTCCCTACAAGGAATTAATACGTATATGGTTTAATAACTATTATTGTCACCAACAAAGGGATCAGACTATTATATTCTTCTCCTGATTGTATACTGTTCGATCTATTAAATTATAAAGCCGCATATCAATACTAAAAATATGTAGAGCATATATTTTTATATGAAAAAAGCATTGTGTTTCAACGTTAAAAGATATTTGTTTCAATGAAGGTGCCCATCGATTTGTTCGTATTGTGTAGGTAGATATAGGTTTGCTTTGTTCGAGGCAGGCATAAACCTGGGTGAGTCTGGCACTGGTTTACGAGTGCTGTATGATTAATAACTCCTTAGAGAATGCGGTATTGATTCCCTATTCTTCAATGTTATATAATTCTATCATGACTTTCCTTTTGACAAGGGAGCATAATTATATTTTAAGGTCGTTTTGGAATTTCTTTAAAAAAAAAAAAAAAAAAAAAAATGAATTTTTAAATCTGCACTTTTGTGATGGTCCGAATAATATTTCTATTTTATCTATAAAAAATCTGTCCCAGACAACTCAGACAAACTTTCTCATATATACGAGTTCATAATTACTTAGACCAATGTTTTCCGTTTATTAGTTTTTGTGTTTTCGTAGGTGCATTTAATTATTATTGAACATTTCTTCAAAATGTATCATAAAAAAACTTCCCCTAGGCGGGGAATCGAACCTGGCCTCTTCCGTTCGAATTTACATGGACTACATTTTAGAATTTTTTAATCAAAATCGTCGGAACCGTATTCGATAAATGATTTTTTCACGTTTTTTGGGGGGTAGTGCCCCCAAATTTTGAGTCAAAATTCAGTTTTCGATTTTGCCTCGGGGCATAGACGACAGACAGACTTTTTTAAAAACCATTTTTTTGGACTCAGAGGACCTCAAAACGTGTAAATCCATCAAAATCTTTAAAATCGATTTTTCACGCCTATTTTCTCTTTAAGAAAGTAAAAAAAAAAAAAAAAATCAAAAACATGTAAAAAGCCTGAGGATAGATTGATATATTGTAAAATTTCAGGAATCTAGGATGCTATATAGTATGCTATAAAAGCAATACGGTCTATAGAAGCAACCCTGCCTGCATACTGATCAACCCCCTATTCCCGGAGAAAACATACCCCAGCCTGGAAATGGATGGAGTGACAAAGGGCCGTCCTGATTAGACAAGAGGGGAGGGTTAATAGACTGGAAGCCCTCGAAGCGATTTAGGGGAAACCCCGTCAACATGAGAGTGGCAATTTTCAAGGGGTGCAAAACAAGGGTAAAACAGGGGACATTTTCAGAAAAGTATTCTGTACACAAAAGGATGTAAAAGTTGGTTGTACTGTACATAGCTCGTCGTAGAAACAGAGTTAAGCTCCCGTAAGCTCAACTTTATACATATTTGTAGGGCAATGGCATTTCCACCCCTTTCTATAAGTCCTTTTACCTTTTGGCTATCATATTTTGTCAACCCTTTTTTTTAATTTAGGTTACGCATCCCTTGAGGCACTTTATTGCCCTTTCGGGCCAACACTGTATTAAATGCTTATTTACTGTTTCTCTGCATTCAATATAAGATCATATCTTTAAGCTTACATAAAGTTGTGACCTTACTTTATAGACTTTTTTTCTTTCAACTAAGCCCTTAAAGTTATAACTTGTGAAGTTCTTTTCTCTTTAAATTAGACATTTTATCGTTTTTCTTTCTCCTATGGCGTTCTTTTATGGTCTTTCTTTAAGCAGTACATAAGTGTTACTAGTAACACCAGACTTTTAAATTATAGGCTGTCGAAATTACGGTCAGATATAATTTATTATAAATTCTTTACACTAAAACGTAATATGTTTCAACCCAGAATACTTTTTTACCTTTGAAATCATTGTATTAGAAATGTAGTGACTCAGTCACAACCTTTTATCAAATTTGGTGTGTGAATAATAGGTCTACTGATTTAGAGCTTCCTTCTAAATTTTGAAGTCTTTTGTCTCACTGTTTGCTCTGATCACTTTAGGTCTCTATATCTAATTTCTCAATCCAAGGTAAAACTTATATGGGTTCCAGGACATTGTGGCATTGAGGGCAATAAGATTTCTGACCAGTTACCCAAAATGGGTTCCAATTCAACCTCAATTACACCAAAATCAGTTGGTGTGTCATGTTGTGGAGTGAAACATTCCATAAAGACTTTCATGAAGTTAGATAACAACAGAATATGGATCAGTGCTTCAGGTGTAACAATCTAAAATGGTGATCCGGGAACCATCTCAGCATCACTGCTTTTGCTCAAAAAACAATCCTGTCATCTTTTGACAGGCATTCTTACTGGACACTGTAGAATTAATCAACATCTACATCTGCTTGGTCTTGCTGAAAGCCCAGTGTGCAGGATTTGCGAGAAAGAGGATGAAATCTTATTAGCACCTGTCCTGCATTAGCCTAAGGTGGAAAATGTTTGGCTTTGCCATCCTGCCGACAAAGAACCAAGGTAACTTCCCTAAGCAAGGTACTCACTTTCTGCGTGAGGTTGCTTAGAGGATAGAGTGCTATATGATGGATTACTAAACCGGGTTTGCACCTTTTCTCCTGCATGTGAGGTCTTACTGCTTCGGACTTCATTTTGAAAATACCCTGAAAATAAACAAAAAACAATTTAGTAAGCTATTATTTTGAGTTAATATCACCATACTTACCATAAAATAAGTTTAAATTCCCATCAAGCTAAAAGTTTTTTTAGTAGTTCCCTTATCTCGGTACTACTTCAGTTTTAAAATCGATATAATCAATCAAATCTTCATTTTTACCTAATATAGTGTTCGATATGGGAGTACTAGTATATATTATTAACAATGCACACAACCCATTACTTGTAGTTCATTTAAATAAATATCATTGAATTGTTGCGAACCAACATATCTGAAATTTGGATGTTGGGTTAGAATTAGCAGATTGTTGGTCCCATATAAGCTTGAACATCCAACGCCCATTTTTTCTCTTCCACATGCATACAAACATGTGATCGTTTCAAGCTATGTGATCGTGCTGAAGAAAGAACATTTTCTTCTTTGATTTCAAAAATGCCTGGACAGATACGCGTTTTAGCTGTCGTTCAACAATCTTGTGGACCAACATATCTTAAATACTATACTCGCCTAATTTGAATGAAAATTGTTGATCCCAATAAAAAATGTTTAATTTGTCTGAATTTAAAAATTCCAAGACATATATCTGTTTCAGACATCAGGGAACATCTTGGTCCCGTGTCTGTCTGTTGTTCTGTCCCTAATTTTTGCGATCCAACATACCTTAAAAACTACTCATTCGATTTTTATGATGTCGGGTGGTAGGTCACAATTAGTTTATTGTTGGTCCCATAAAAGTTTTAACCTTCTGTGACTAATGGTTTATCTTCTATGTGCGCACAAACATGCAATTATAAATTATTACCTATATCTTTAAAAATACTCAACATATTTTTATAAAATTTTGGTGGTTTGTCGAAAGTAGTCTGCAGGTCCCATATTAACTGCAACCGTCAGCGCTGCTTAAATATTGCTATATTAATACTTTTATTCATGTAAAAAATCAACGTTGACAGATTTTAAATATAAGGAGAGGAAATAATTTATTTAATTAGACAATAATTGGTTATAAAAACATAACAATAGTAAAGTACGTGATATAACGCTAGGAAGATATACTACACTAATTGACTATTTTTTATGATAACTTATGGATTGGCCTGGCTTCCGAATTAACTTTTTTTGTTTCTCTAAGAACAAAAACGGTTATTAAATTTCTCAGTTAGATTTCTCAGTATAAAGTAATTTGTAAGAGTTGAATTAAAGTTGAAAGTAGAGTTATAAGAGAGGGAACCTGCGTTTTATCGGATCTAAGTTAAACCTACATCGTATCTTAAACTTTCCTTCTGCTATTTACTTGATTAAGGTTTTTAATTACTTTATTTCTTTTCGCTCGTTTGTACATTTTATAATTTATTTCTAATATTCTATAATATACATCCTGTCCTATAAATTATATAATTACACTGAAATGAAATTATATACCAATACAAAAGTTATTATAATTAATGACAAGCTTATCTTCGAAGATCAGCTTCAGTAATTATTACAGTAATCTTCATGCAGATTCAGGGATTTACGAGAAGTTAATTATCTTCGTTCAAAATTAAAGTTTGGGTCTGTAAAAAAATTCCACTCCCACTCTAAAATTTCTCTTTAGACTATAATTTTATAGTACTATATTTTATATAACATATAGCTTAGTTCCTTATTCTCATTAAACATCAATGATCGCTTATACAAAGTCAATACATTTTATTAATACCTTTTTCCACAGGTAACCTTATACTTCCCTTACAGGTAAAATTTTAGTTATAATAATTAAATAAAAATTCAATTTTTAATTGTTTCCGTAACAGAGGAATTTTGATTTTTTTGAAGAACTAAATGTTTTTGTGTCTCTGATGTCAGAAATTCCACGACTGACATCAGGAAAAATTGTTGGTCTCGTGTCTCTCTCGATCTATCGTACTGCATTTTTGTGAACCAACATATCTTAAAAACTTCTCATCCCATTTTGATAAAATTTGGATGGTACGTCATAAGGAGTCTTAGTTGGTCCGATATAATTTTTAACATGCGCGCAAACATACATTTATTAACATCTATACCTTTAAAAGTACTCATCTAATTTTTAAGAAATTTAGATGGTTTTCTAAACAAATTCACAGATAGTCCAGTCAAATGGTAGTTTAAAGTGGAAAGTTCTGTTGTAATTGTTATGTTTTTTGGGGTGCTGAACACGAATCTGAAGTTGTCCAACAAAATTTCCCACGGCAAATATGAGAAATCATGGAAAAACTACTAAAAAAATATATTCGAGCTCTTTTTGTGCACCATTTGACTGGACTATGATCTCATATTAATTTTAACCCACTGCGCAGCGCACTTTAAATATTGATAAATTGAGACTAATATTACAATCTATTATTGAAGATTTGACTGATTTAAATAAAAGAGGGGAAAATTAAATAAATTAGACAATAATGGGTCGTAATCATCATTTAGTTATGCACGCGATAAGGAATCGAGAACGCTGTGTGCCTTATTAATTGGCCAACTATTTTAGAATGAATGAATCCGTTAAATATTTAAATAAAAATATCGCTTTTATAGTATCTTATAATTTACTCTAATTAAACTTCAATTAGAAGATGATAGAGATGACATAAAAAGTTAACAATACAGCACTGTAGAAGTACAATTAAAAAATAAGGGTTTCGGGAAGGATCTACGAAACCCTAAAAACAAAAACACGAATTTTTTATCTTTATTAATTAGATATGTTTGTCCAAAGTTTATCTTTTAATTAATTTTTCACTTTTCCAATCAATTTCGTCTGTTTGGACAATTCTTTTTTGTAATAAAAAAAAGGTTTCCTGATAACCAATATTGAAGCGTATGTTTAATGAATAATTCAGTAATCAACTATTTATGTATTAGTTCTTTTATTTTATTACTTGTGACAAAAAAATTGCAGGTTATGTTTAAAAAATGTAGTAACTAATTCCCATGTGGTCTTATCCTCTTATGTAATATTAAACGATCTGAAAAGCATGGAATTTGTTATTATAAGATCCTTAATATTTAGAGTAATGGTAATAGCAAAAAGTACTCGTTCTATTTTGCTAAAAGCTTGTAGGAAAGTCGTCGGAAGACTATTTGGCATGTACAGTTCAGGTAAAACCCAGGTGTCCCTAGGCTCTACTTACCTTCTATTAATTTGTAATGGAGTGAAAACAAAATGGCTCCTGGAACAAAACAGGCTAAGAGTATGATACATTTTAGATTTACAGCTACTTTATAAAATAAAAATCATGTTAAGATGGCAACGTTTTCTCCACAAATTATTATTATTACGTGTAGGTACTTTTTTTCTTCTTCTTCTTTCTCATTTTCTTTTTCTTTCTTTTTATTTTATTCAAAAAGTAGGTTTGTTTTTGAGAAGAATATATAAATAATTTCAAGATAAAAAGAACTTTTTATATACTACGTTTTTAAATTTTCTGTTGAATCGTATGTAATGTTGATAATATAATTGTTATATAATATATGTTAGTGAAAAAAAAAATAGTTCCGAATTTATTTACTTCACATAAATGACAACCATCTAGACAGCTGATCTTAAACCTATAAAAGGACAAATCTTTGTACAACGGATCTCCCCAACACCAAATCTAAACCGTGGCATCGATATATTTGAAATAATATAAATAATATAATCGATAAATAATATAATCGATATATTTCCTGTTTTGCTGTCATTCAATGTAAATATCTTATTTATAAAAAACACAAATTTGAGACCCGTCAAAATGAAGATTGTAAATATGGGATATGGCAAAACAAATAAAATAACTTGCGGATTTTTTCCGAACTGACTTTCAATACAGCAAAATTTGCTGCCAATTAAATTCTGCTGAAAGATGGCTAAAAGTATTAAAATAATGCATTGTCATCGTGTTCTGAGCTATGCTAAAAGTTTCAAATGTCTAGCTATTCGGGAAGTTAGTTAGATATCGATTGCCAGATTTGTACCGGACAAACAAACAAACAAGAAAGCAAGCTAATAAAAACGTAGTAATAAATAAATAGAGTTTGATATTTAACCATCAACCTTCTAAAATAATTTTTAATGAAAAAATAAAATTAAAGAAATAATAACCTTTTCCAATTCTTTTATACTTTATAACAAGATGTCTATACTACTATGATTTTAGTTTAGAGAAGTTATTCATAATTAAAATTATACTCATAAATCAATCAGTTACTAAGTTTCATTAATAACTTAGTTTCATTAATAACTTACATAGTTTCATGAAGCAAACAGAGTACATTTCGTAATGTTACTTATGTACTTATTTGTATTACTTATGTTTCTTATGTACTCGTAGTAATATACTATTGAAAAATGGGTCCGTGACAACTCAGACAAATTTTCTCATATACGAGTTCATAATAACTAAGCCCAATGTCTCCATTTATTAGTTTTCTTAGGTATACATTTAATTATTATTGAATATTTCATCACAATTTATCATAAAAATAATTTATCCTAGGCGGGGAATCGAACCCGGCCTCTCACCATCCGCGTTTTAATCTTTTTTCGCAGGAACTAGATGTTTCCCAGGAAAACGGCTTATATCGTTAGATTCGTATTTAAATGAACTACATTTTAGAATTTTTTAATCAAAATCGTCGGAACCGTTTTCAAGAAATAATTATTTTCTTGTTATTTCAGAGTTTTGGGGGGTAGCGCCCCCAAATTTTGGGGGCTAAAATTAATTTCTTGATTTCGCTTTGGGGTATGATTTCTCTAAACATGGTATGCCAAATTTCGTCAAAATTGATCCAGTAGTTTAGGCTCCAGGTATCTGCACAGACAAGAGACAGACATTTTTTAAAAACCTCTTTTTTGGACTCAGGGGACCTCAAAACGTGTAAATCCATCAAAATCTCAAAATCGAATTTTCGTGCAATCACAATACTTTCTCTTTATATGAGAAAGTAAAAAAAAGGAAAAACTAGAAATATAGTCCATCAATTAATGTGGCACATAGTTTCCTTGCCTCCTATTATATTATTGAACGAATAGACACACGACATTTGGATCTGCTTCGATTCCCAGTGAGGTCAAATTTATTTTTAAGCAACCATAAATTTGCGCAGACTGTTTAAATTAATATGGGATTATTTGTGAGCTATACTTTCGACAAAACATCCAAAATTCTTCAAAATCGGTTGAGTAATTTGGAAAGATTGAAGGGCATAGGGCTGCCAAGGGGCTTATACAACTATTTACATATTGGAGCGTGTTGCTCCATTATTAGCTGCATAACCTTATAATTGGCATTCGCATCCAGTTAGTCTCCACTTCAGTATGCAGCTATATAGCGATGCAGGGTGAACGCTGAGGGGGGGGGCTCGGTCCTGAAATTAAACCACAGATATGCGGTTACCCATTCAAATGGTGATAAGGCCCGTTACTGCTTAACTTTAGTAATAGGACAGCCTACATCTTCTGTCCGAGCTATCGAGGCCCCCAATTGCAACTAATCACAAGAATAATAATGTAGAATCAATTAGAAGGTATTTATACTATTCAATATTTTATGAACAAGTACAGGCGGGTTGCCGCTTAAGGTAATCGCACGGTTAATGTTATCAACCGCATAGTGTGATAAGAATTGCTCTTTCTAATATTGTTTAAGGTTAAATGGTTTTTATCAAGGATTTTTATTATAATCTATTGCGTTAAATTCAAAATTATCAGTGTAAGTGGATATAAGGAATAGTGCTAACAAAAAGTTATTGTAAGGTCAGGTTTTTATAAGATCTGATAAACAAACACGCAACTTAAAAATGGCCAAAGCCCTTTGACTAAACACACCACAAGGTGTTAAGACTACCGTGGTGTTTTTAAATAATCATTAAAGCACATATTTAGTTATTACTTGTGATATTTTTTCACGCAGTAATAATAGCGTGGTGTGGTTTTCAATAAGCATTTAATTTTAATTGTAATTTTAGGAAAAATATTATTAATGTTGTAGGCCTGAAGATGACCAGGTTAATGGTCGAAATATAGCCGTTGAGATGAGGAAGTACAAGTTTTGTTTTTTACCCTAAAACGACCTAAACACTTCAATCAAGTTAATAATAATAATTGTAAAAAAGTATAGTAAGGTTAGTGGGATTAGGATAATAAGCCTAATTTGAAACTAAATGGTTGAAATATGTAGTTATTATTAAACCGTACCAAATTAATTTAATTCTAATTCATTATTTGTAATTCATATCTAACTATATTAAATATTAATTTATGTAGTTCGACAGTAAGCTTTAGTAATAGAGTTTTCTATGTTTATTAATTAGTTCTTACAAGTATAAGTATAACTTATTTAGTCCTGGGAGTGTAGCATTTGAGTTATTGAGAATTGTGTTAATAACCTAGCGTTGCCATATGGCAACAGCAAAACCCCCTCCCTTTATTATTGTCTGGAGAGGTCCGAGTTAATATTTAACTTTATAAATGTTAATATTATGTCAAAAGAAGGACTAAATTGATTTTTCATTATTAGATTTATTTGTTTAGTGCAACACGTATGCGACAACTCAGGTTTAAAAAATGGGTTATTCCAAATTTGTGACATGGAAAGAATTTTAATTTTTTTAATGAATTAATGAATTAAATAATTTTATTATTGGTAATGAAACTACTAGAATAAAGAGTGATTAAAAATATAAAATTATTGCAGTTTCACAAAATTTAATTTTTCTGCCCTAAATTGAGCGTCAATTTGAAAGTTGCCATATGGCAATGCTAGGACATTAGCCTTACAGTTTTTTTTTTAAGTCGTACTTTTATTCAGTCATATTTATATACAAAGTTTTGATGTTTTTTTGCCTAATGTTCATTATTTATTAAATATTTTCTAAATATTTCTCAATTAGTCTCTAAATCTTGTAATTATTTTTGTTGAACAAGTATAATTAGTAATAAATATTATTGGGCTATTCTTTTAAAAATAATATGTATATAATAATATCTATATTTTTTTATTACAATTGAATAATACATATTTATTTTTAAAGGTAATAACAAAAACACATGCATAAAACAAAAAATAAAGAAATAATTACCTAATTTTACAGATAAACAACATGATACATAATACAAAAAAAGAAAAAAAATTACATTTACTTTTTTGTTCTTTTAAATCAATTTTGTATTTTGTTAGTATTATTTGTTCATTTTTAACCTAAAATTTATTTTACATACATTTTGTAAAAGAAATTATTAAAACATTTACTGAAAAAAAAACTGTAGGGCTAATGTCCTAGTGTTGCCATATGGCAACAGCCCAAATTTGGGGTAAGGAATTTTTTCCAATTTTTTTAAACATTTTTTACATATTAAGGGACCTCTTAACAGACAAAATACCCAGAAAAAAACCAAACAATGCCCAAAAAAAATAATTCGGGCAGTTAAGGGTTAACTTCTCATTTTACAGAAAATATGAAATTGATTTTCACATATTCTAAAAAGTTTTAAAACCGCCTTATCACTTCATATTCCATTCATATAGAATGTAAATTTTATTTATATATTTTTTCCTCCTATTGTTACCAAAATAGACGTGATAATTAAATAAAGATAATAAAAAACCAGGAAGCTATAGTTATATTTCTAAATATAGCTGAATATATAATGAAATGTCATTCCAATTTTCCATTGTCAACGCTTTATCTTGACAATATAAACTTTACCGACAAAATAAACTCTGAGGTAACATTCTGTCATAACTGATAACAGATAATGATTTCACCTTCCTTCAAGATAACTCTTCTTTTGAATGCAATTAATAAAATTGTTATTTTATCAGTTCAAATTGAAAAATGATTGAGTTCAATTCGTGATTTAATTTGTCTAATAAATTAAAATTTAAATTGTAATAAAATAATATTTTAATTAAATTGATTAATCAGACTTTTAAAGTGGTTATTATCAATAATCATTTCCTTCCGCATGCACCGTCTATTATTATTATTATTGTTATTATTTTAATTATCTTTTTATTTTTAATATGTAAGTTGTTGCTTTGACGTTTGCTATTAACTTACCGAAGGTAACTGAAGTTATGTAAAAATTTATGATAGCTTGAAAAAAGTGTGACCTCACTGGGAATCGAAACAGATCCAAATGTTAAATGGTAATTCGTGCAATAATAGGACTCGATGAAGCAATGTGCCACACTAATTAGCAGACTACCTTGTAAAAGTACTCATTCATATTTTTTTTTTAAGAAATTTAGATAGTGTTTCAAAAGTCGCCTACAGATCGTCCCATTGATTCCAAAAATCTGACAAACCAAAATACTGCTTTATTAATCCTTTTATTCTTGTGATGAAATTAAACAATTGTGAGATTGTTTTTTTAAAAAAATCGGTCCGAGACTACTCAGACAAACTTTCTGATGTATTAGTTCCTAATAGTCAGGGTGCCCGTAGGCAAAAAAGTCACTTATACATACTCTTTCCAAACCTTTTTGTATGGCTTGTTTAGGCCAAGTCTGACAACGTTTTCCTCTGTAAATTTTTTTAGTTTTGGGGCGTTTTTTTATTATTTGAACCCCGTCAGACTAGAAAATCTGAAAAAGTTCTGCGTCAGACAATATTAAAATGTTGATTTATAGGGTTCAAATAATGTATCTTGAGAAAATCAGCTGGTTATTAATCATTAATTAATATTAGTTCAAATTAATTAAAATAAATTAATATTAATTAAAATAAATAAATATTAATTAAAATTAATTAATATTAATTAAAATTAATTAATATAATTGATTAATAACCAGCTGATTTTCTCTAGATACATTATTTGAACCCTATAAATCAACATTTTAGTATTTTCTGACGCAGAACTTTTTCCGATTTTTCAGTCTGACGCGTCAAAATTTTAGGGTTCAAATAATAAAGAAACGCCCCAAAACTAAAAAAAGTCACAGAGGAAAACGTTGTCAGACTTGGCCTAAACAAGCCATACAAAAAGGTTTGGAAAGAGTATGTATAAGTGACTTTTTTACCTATGGGCACCCTGACTATAATTACTTAGCCCAGTATAGTAGTTTTTGTAGGTAAATTTAATTATTATTGAACATTACATCGAAATTTATCATAAAAATAACTTTTCCTCGGCAGGGAAATGAACCCGGCCTCTCTCCGTCTGTGTTTAAAGCTATTTTTAGGTACTAGATTTATCTCGGGAAAACGGCTTATATCGTTAGATTCGTATTTGAATTTTTTAATCAAAATCGTCGGAACCGTTTTCGAGAAATAATTTGATTCACGTTTCTTAGAGTTTTTGGGGGGTAGCTCCCCCAAATGTCGTGCTAAAATTAATTTCTCGATTTCGCCTCGGGGTATCATTTTGCAGAACATGTATGTCAAGTTCTTTAAAATCTGCCCAGTAGTTTAGGCTCCATGCGTCTGCACAGACGGCAGAAAGTCATTTTTTGGACTCAGGGGACCTAAACACGTGTAAATGCATCAAAATCTTAAAATTGTATTTTCGCGGCATCACAATGCTTTCTCTTTATATGAGAAAGTAAAAAAGGGGAAAAATTAAATTAATTAGATAATAATGGACTGTAAAAGCAAAATTATAGTACGTGATATGAAGCAAGGAAGCTATGTGCCACACTAATTGGCTGACTATTTTGAAACTTCTTTCTAATTAATTTTTTCTATGAAGTTAAAGTGAGGAGAGCTTTGTACACTGCTTGTTAGCCGGTGTTTTTGCAAAGAAGTTATTTTAATTACACCCTTGACATAATGAATCTACGTATGCTTAAATGTTAATTACTATAATAAAGTCCTCTATTACTTGTGAGTAGGTGGTGAAGTGTTTGAAACTAGAGATTTTAACATAAGGACTATTTTTATCAACTTGTTAAAATTTTTGTGTTTTATATTAAGATTATTGTTCTTATTTTTATATTGTACAATGAGACTTTTTTATTGCATCTCTAAAACTATTTTGGTGTAAGTGATTAAACTACAGTAAGTCCTAATAGAAATTTTAACAAAATATCGATACTTCTTAAGACTGTTACACCCCTATGTAGTTTTAGAATATAAATAGCTGACTAAATAACTTTTAAGACAAAGGGGTGTTTAGTCCAATTTACTTAGGGACAAAGGAATATCATACATCCGGTTTATAACAGTCTAAAGAAGAGCATTCCGTACATCTTCTTTAGATTGTTACTCCCCTCTGTTTTTTTTTTAAGGGGAGTAACAATCTAAAGAAGTGCCATGATATCAAAGCCTTAGAACTTATATAAGCTAAGAAATACAGTGACTTACTGTTGTACTGTTTGTTATTATAGATTCCATTCTATAAGTATCAACTCATAACAGGTTTTGATAATTAATAATGATATAGTGTATCGGTAATGTAATAAGAATGCGATGTCTACAATTGTATAAAGTTCCTACTACATAATTCAGTTTAATTTTTCTTCAAAATGATTATTGAGAAACGCTAACACCCTTCATAGCGATCCTTCATCGGAAAATCCCAAATTGAAATCCTTAAGCGGATTTACGCAACGGGCTCCTGAAAAGTTATTTTTTTTTTTTTTATCACAACTACAAAATCAATTAAGTTAATAAAACTTCATTGTGAGTTTACTTTAAAAGTTATCCTTGGATCTCTCTACTTTGTACCCCACACGAATTATCCGCCATTTTTGATTTGAGCAGCTGATAATTTTGAGTTCACTATATTTTCCTGTGTGCGCGTCGAAATGATCTTTAACACTTCAAAGTTTCATGTTTGTATCTCTCTAGATTCAAAAGATGTTGGAACCGTACAGAGTGACAGGACAGACAGACACAAGAACGAAACTATTAAGGGTTTCTTTTTTTGGTTTTACCAACGAAACCATATAGAAACAATCTGTTAAATTGCGTACACACTCTTTGTGTGTACTGAAAGAACTTATACTTAGCCAATTAATTAACTTCAGTAAACAGTGCTTGGTAATTTCTTTGTCTTAAGATTCTATTTACTTGACTAAGTTTAAATAATAAAATTAACAATCTAGACATTATTTGTATCTTATTAATGAAACCAGTCATGGAATAATATAGTTTTTTAATTTATTAAATAATAATATCTTTCATTTATTATTTGAACTTCATTTAAAATTATGCAAACATCATATAATAACTTTTTGAAACCATTTATTTAAAGAGTAATTTTCAATCTACGGAGGTTTTAGTTGGCTTGGTTTATTAATAGGTTTTTTTCAGGGCTTAATGACAATAACCTTTTCAAATATCATATTTTATTAATTAGGGCTAAAAAGATCTGCGATGCCTTTTATATTTTAATATTAAATTATCAATAAATGTGCCGCGCCGTGCTAATAACAAACCATTATTTTTTAATATTATGAACATTAAACATGCCGCAGTAATTAAACATTATGTTTGTATAAGATGGAGAATGTTTAATTAAGGTTAAATATCACAATGAAAGGCCCTTGAAAATAAGGGATATTTGTAAAAAAAAAAAAAAACAAACAAGTACAATCCTCTGAATTTAATGCGAAATTAAACAAATTCACATTAAATATCAATTTATTTTAAATAATTATGACTAGGCTAGTAGAAAGTAACATACCATTATTATCACCACAATTTTATATTAAAATACAGTAACGCGCGTTTCAACTTATAATATCATCTTTGGTGTTGAGTGTTAATGTAGTAAGAGTGTGTAGTTGTAACATTAATGACACCCAACACTGAAGATGATATTATATGGCTAAACGCGTTTGTGTACTTAAAATAGTGGTGACAATATTGTTGTGTTACTTTCTACTAACCTTCCTAGTCATAATTATGAAGTGGTACCAAAATATCTCAGTCAAAACAACCAATTATTTATTATAAATAACACAAAATATTAAACTACACTGACTCTTTGAACTTTAACTATTATGTCATAGAGAGAAGACTGCTCCCTAGAGTGAATCGCATGCGCAGCAGTTGACAGTATTGCAGTGGAGAGGGTACCGTGTTCTACCTTTACTCGAGTAGTATAAATTAGGTAAGTAAATTTGTTGTTATTATCTTCATTTGTTAGGCTCACTCTTTGGAACTTAAATCATTGTAATGTACTGTTCTCATAATCAACAGACTCCCGGTGTTCATATTTTAGAAAATTAAGCAATATATGACCTTTACTACTAGAATAATCGTTGGATAGTTAGCCCTGGAAAAACTATATTAATTAACCAAGCCAAGTCAACCTCCTTAATTCGAAACCCTAAGTTGTTATCTATTACACATCAATGGTTTTCATTATAATATTAACTCTTATCAAATATTGACACAACTAAAGCTAAAACACCTTTTGAAGAAAGACTGCGATCGATTGACTTGTTGAAGTAACACTGAGTGAAATTAAAACTGTTCAAACCAAACTGATCATTTTATTGGGCTCTTCTCATAAAACACTTGGAGTTTCCCATTATTTGTTAAGCTGTTACTTTAGCTTTATCTTAATTTTATGTGGCTAGCAGTAATTAAAAAAAATTAAAAAGTTAATATAAAGTTGAACGCAACAAAAACAATCGGGTACGGGGTACCTCGGAACTTTTCCTCACTTCAGGCGCCACTAAAGTGGCCTCTCCAGCTCATTATCATTTTTCAAAAAGAATTATACATTATTTTTATTTATATTTTTTTTCATTTATTTAATTATTTGAATTTTGGCGGTATTTTGACAGATGTTACAAACTTAAGTATCCTACTAATTAATAATTATGTTCGCTTATAACTTTTAAACTAATTAATGAAATTTGATCGGGTTTTTTTATATTTGTTCCTTATTTTTTACCGGTTCCAACTATATGCAATATGTTAAAAACGTATTTATACTTTTAGTATTATTAACCGTCAAAGTTTCATAATTAAAAAATCGATAACTTCAAAATGGTGGGCAATATCAAAATGAAATTTAGTGGATTTGTTTGTCATAGAGAGAGGTACATTCGTGCCAAATTACAACTCAATCGGACCACATTTTAAAACCGGGCAGCATAACTACGTGTTAGGACTGATTTTTGAACCAAGTTTCAACTCTTTAGCTTAAAAACTGTGGGAGTTATGCGTGACACAGACAGATAGACGCAGACAGAGACAGACAGACTGACATCCAGCTAAAAACCACTCAAATCGTCTCAATAACACCCATAACGGATAATCCCGTTGAAATCTTGGTTTCGGATTTTTTGGGTGAAAACAATACTTGCATAGTTGCAATTATACATAGTTGCATTTATACATAGTTGCAATTATACATAGTTGCATTTATACATAGTTGCAATTATACATAGTTGCATTTATACATAGTTGCAATTATACATAGTTGCATTTATACCCGGAGAAGTTGAGGAAAAGTAAAAAGTTAACAAAGAATAGATAAATTGTTAATTTTTATGCCTAAAGTATTCAAAGTGTTGAGGTCCTTTTTATAAAGATGAAAATATGCTGCTACAAAATATGCAGGAGTGAAATATTTGTGTTTTTCCTTATTTAAAGAACATTTAAAACTTTTATAAAGAGAATCATAAGAGTGTAAAGTATTTAGGGAAAAGGGAACTGAAGTTCAAAGCGGAACTTGAAGTGCTCTTGAGATTCCTTTTTCAGTCAGAGGGTTCTGAGAAAAGAAAAAAGACTTTAAAACTATTGTTGCTTTAAAAACTCCACTTTTCACATTTTGTTATAGGGGTTATACTATTATCCCATCAAACTATCTTGACTTAAGGTCTAATGATCTTGTTCAATTTATACATCTTGATGCATAAGAACGAATCCTCGAGTATCATTCAGTTGGTAACAATTAGGTATTTTTCGTGGAATAATTAGGCAATGTAAGACCTTGTGGTAGGCTTAATCGCGGAGCATAGTTGCATTGACCTGAGTTATTTATCTGTTGAAATTTGTTTCCTTTAGACTATTATTCACTTATTTAGTGGTTTGTCAGCTCTAGAATTATAATACTCATTTATTTCATCTGCATTTAACTTAATTTATCTTTAGAAGATAAGTCAACTATATATTCTTGAATTTGAGGACTAGAAGATACTCCACGTCGCGTCGTCGCCTGGATCCACCTAAAATCTTAACATAACACAAAATCTACTTGGTATATTTGAATCAGTTTTTGCAATCTTTGTAGAGTCATAGTCAGTGAAAAGAAGAGTTTTATTTATCTGAAATAATTAGATAATTAAAAGGTATTAAAAGGCCTCAACGATTACCATAACTACCCTGAGAATAAAAAAAATCATTCAGGAAGGGAAGTAAAGGTTTACCCTTCCTTCTAGAACTACTTGATACTTTAAGGTGGGTTTGTAGCCTGCGATTTTTATGAACTTCAGAATAATCTATAGGCTGTCATAGCATGACGCGAGAAAAGTTGGTTCCACACTAACTCGCGTTGAAGATAACCTGAATTAAACCTTCCCGTCCTATAATAAGGTTTGTTCCAACCACCCTATTTGTACCGTCCTTTGCATCGTCCCACGGATCGTTCGGGAATCGTTTAGGACTGGTTTTATACGCCTGCGCTAACATTGTACTGTAATAAAATCATGTCAGGTTGGAACGGGTTTAGGACTTTATAATTAGCACCGTATTAAAAACATTCAAGGAAACCTAACAGTTAGGGAACCTTCCTGTTGATAAGTGTGACGATTGACATAACTGCGCATGTCCTACATACCAGTACTTTTGGTATTGTCAGATGATCGTTTGGACCGTACAGTAAACGGTTCGCAAACGATCCCTGCGAAGGTTGGAACAGTTTGGAGGACGGTACAAAACACTGTCATAAGTCAGGTTGGAACGGCTTTTATCCATTGCGCAAGCCTTTGACGATCCCGTGGATGGTACAATGCTCGGTTGGAACAAACCTATTTTCGGATTTGCTTTAACAAACGGTTTAAACCTGAACGTCGTAACACTGCGCAAGTGCTCAAAGAAAGAAGGGTGGGAGAAATCATTCAGTGACTTCTTCCCAGGCTTTAAACGCGCGTAAAAAACGCATGCTATGAACCCACCATTATAATTAAGTATTATTACTTATACATACTTAGTATTATCAGTATTTTAGTATAACTTTTATTGTATAGATTTGGTGAAGATGTAAGTTAAATGATTAGATAACGAATAGTTATTCAAAAGTCCTTAACACTACCCTAATTACTTATAGAATATAATTACTCTTCGAATAAGGGAATTAAAGTTTTTTCTCCCTTATAAAAATACTTAAAGTAGTCTTCAGGTATTATCTTGCTTGACTCGGTAGAAAGGAGATTTTATCTAATCAATTAGTTAACGAATAGTTATTCAAAAGTCCTTAACACTACCCTAATTACTTATAGAATATAATTACTCTTCGAATAAGGGAATTAAAGTTTTTTCTCCCTTATAAAAATACTTAAAGTAGTCTTCAGGTATTATCTTGCTTGACTCGGTAGAAAGGAGATTTTATCTAATCAATTAGTTAACGAATAGTTATTCAAAAGTCCTTAACACTACCCTAATTACTTATAGAATATAATTACTCTTCGAATAAGGGAATTAAAGTTTTTTCTCCCTTATAAAAATACTTAAAGTAGTCTTCAGGTATTATCTTGCTTGACTCGGTAGAAAGGAGATTTTATCTAATCAATTAGTTAATGAATAGTTATTGAAAGGCAATACCATAGATACCATACCAGAATACATGTTTTTCAAGAGGGGAAGTGAAAGTTTTTCCTTCATCCAAGACTAATTGACACTTAAGGCTGAAGATATAATAAAAGGTTACTTCAAGTGCCATCTTAGATCGTAGCTGGATTGGTGAAATAATGAGTTTTGTAAATTAAGTATGTGTTAAATAATTAATTATGTATAGGTGTCAAGTTTTACAAAATCTACCCTCAGATGTATTTTCTTGTTATATAGGGAATAAGATCTCTCACTCTTTAAAACTAAATTGCTGAGTTTAAACTTATAAATAGTATATTATGTTACAAGGCTGTGAAGTGAGTTTTTTCTTTACCGCGGCAATTACATTTACTGTCGAGCGAAGCGAGACAGTAAATATTGCCAAGGTAAAGAAAAAACACTTCAAAGTCGCGTAGCATATGCTATTTTTTCCGAGGTAGCAGACAATGAAAAAACATTAAATATTAATCACTAATCAATATATAATAATAACAAATATTAGTACATACTTAAGACTTAAAAAAAGAAACCTTAAAATGAGGTTACACTATAAGAAAAGATAAATAAAACGCATTGACATCTAGCGGATTTTTATCGTACTAGAAGCATTTCTACAAAGACTGCAGCACTACTAACGGAAGTTTTGACAACTACCCGCCGTAAAGAAAAAATCTTTTAGTGCCTGGGACGTAAAAGATTTTTTCTTTACAGCTAGGAGTAATGAAAAGATTTTTTAAGTCCACGTAATGAAAAAATGGATTTTAGCTATGTTTTTTAGGCTCTAAAGTTACTATTTCACAGCCTACCACGGAAAAAATGGTTTTATTTGTGTCCATTTGTTTTGTCATGTTGTGCAGGCTAAAACAAGGATATTGTTTTAATTTTCCTTTTTAAATTATTTGGGTTTAATTTTTATTTTATTTATCATTTAAGTAATGTATGATGTATGCAAATAAATGTCCAATATCTATAGTCTCTATTATATTTTTTGTTTTTTATTTTAACAAAATCAGATTAATTTTCATCAATATCACGGAAACTAGAGTTTTCCTGGGAAAAGGGCTTATATCGTTAGATTTTTATTTAAACGGACTACCATTTTTGAGACATTTTTTTTTTAGTTCGTAGAAAACTACGAAATCAACCTAGCTTTTCTTTGCTTGAGGTAAAATTTTGAAAGACCAGCAACCTTTTTTTTCTCGTCGGGTTGAGAGGTCAATGTCGATGTATCGAAATGAACGATGTTTTAGCTAACATCGATCTTGGTTCGGTTTAATGTAGAACATCGAAAACTTCGATTTTTTCTATCGATGTCCCAACCCTACCCTTTGCCACGTGACTCCTCCACGCACTTTCCTCATTTCCTCAACCCATTTGTTGTTTGGTCTTCCTCTTTTCCTTTTTGACTCTTTAGGGTGCCAATCTATCAATGTCTTGGTTCAGCTGTCTTCTTTTAACCTTGTAATATGGCCAGCCTATCTCCACTTTCTTTCCATTACCACACTTCCAACGTCGTCTAATCTTGAGTGCTATCTGATCCAGCTTTTTCTCACTCTATCTTTCGTAGACACTTTCCTCACGCTCTTTTCCGTCGACCTTTTTTCTCTGTTTCTCTCTAAATTCATATTTTACGATTTTGGTAGTATTCATACTACGGAACGATTAAATTTTAATTTAAATCAAATTATAATTATTATTAACTACGGGAAACAGACAGAGAAAAATAGACTCCAGCGGGGGGATTTGAACCACCCTCTATATTTCCAGTATAGCGCTCTAACCAACTAAGCTACGCAGGAGAATGAATTTCTCTGACGTTTATGATACCTTGACCCGAATTTAAAGCTTTCAATTTTTCCACAAGTCTGAGAAGTCAACATTAATGACAAAGAACTAGACCGAGAAATAACGCTTATAATTATAAAGTACCCAATTAGTACCTGTACCTCGTACAATCAATTAGAAATTCATATTTTACGATTTTGGTAGTATTCATACTACGGAACGATTAAATTTTAATTTAAATCAAATTATAATTATTATTAACCACGGGAAACAGACAGAGAAAACTTGGTTAGAGCGCTATACTGGAAATATAGAGGCCGGTGGTTCAAATCCCCACGCTGGAGTCTATTTTTCTCTGTCTGTTTCCCGTAGTTAATAATAATTATAATTTGTTTCTCTCTAAGTTTCCATACGGTTTCTTCTTTAAGAGTCCTCACCTCTACACCATAGGTCAGAACTAGCAGCACACTTTTGGATCAAAGCTTCTTCTTGTTACACATGGTTACATATCTCACATTGTTACAATATCTGAACAGATTCCGGTATATAATGATTTGCTCTACAAGTGCTTGATATTCTTCTACTAACATATTTATTCTGTAATTATCTGAATTCTTAAGCAGTTCTCTTCATACCTGTACGTTTCATTCCTCTTCATGTATATTTGCGGTCATTACTTTGGATCTAATCATAAGATAATGTTTAGAAATTAATGTTTCTCCGCTGATTTTAATTATTATTGTATGAATGTGTAGCAGTCAAACCTTTGATGCTTGTATAAATTTTCTGAGAAACCTTTTCTCGTTCCACCTGCTTCCATCCTCTCCCTTCCTGTGGAATTTATCCTAATATCTAATACCGTACAGTCTCCTCTTTAATTTATTTTGTATTATTTTTTTTTTTACTATATTTACTTTAAGAAAAACTAGGATATAGTCGGGAAACGGTTATTGAGACTACTGTGTATATTATGCCTAAGTTAGGTCATAATCATTGTGGTCGAAGAGCTAGCTAAACCATCCGTTATTTATTATCCATTATTATTGTGGCTGCAAAAAAACATGAAAAACAGTGTTCAAAAACAAAAACAAATTAAGGTTATGAAGGCGTAATATTATAGTTACGCTGATACAGTTACAAAAGGTACTGAAAACTTTTCAGCTTTATATTTTTAGGGATGACGGTGAAATAAAATACACTCCCTTCCCGTATTATCATAAAATTATTAAATGAAGTTTAAAATAAAACATCTCTAAATAAACCATATTTTAATAAGGGATCTGTGTTATATTTGTTTAATATAATATAACTACATCAGGGCATCATACCACATAATAGAATTTATTGTATTTCTTCAATTTAAGATTTCTTATTAAATATTAGCTAATATCTGAGAATTGGTGAATATCGACTGTGAAATAATTAAATATTTTTTTAGGATAGATAGCGAGAGTCAGTCAAAAGTAAAGAAACATTATTTTAGTTTACCGACGTTTCGGAAATATATTTCTCTCTTCAAGGCATTATAAAACTTGCTGATCATTATTATTAATTTTATAAGGACTCGTCATAACTGTTTATCCATCGCGTTCTTTCCTCCACTTACTTTTTGTTCAATAGATAAATTTCATTGTTTACCCTATATTCATTTAAAAGGTTATTTTACAAGATTTTTTTTTTAAACCAATATAATAATAATAATGATGGTCTCCTGACATCTTTATGATACCATTGTAACATGTGGTATATGAAACTTGTTGCCCCTACTCTACACCTCCCAACTGTATACTTATCCTGCAAATATAAAATTATTCACAACATTAACTTGAAGAGGGAAATATATTTTTCGAAACGTCGGTAAACTAAAATAATGTTTTTTTTTAGTTACTTACTTACTTTTGACGGATCCTTGCTATCCTTAAAATATTCTGTCAATTAGTGCGGCACATACCTTCCTCGCTTTCTATTTTGTATACATTAATGATTGTATATTATTAAAACCTATTATAGTCAAATTTATTTAATTTTCCCCCGTTTTTTAAAACTGTCACAATTGTTTTGATTTTTTAAATTTATTAATGTATCAATTTAGCAAAATTTAAGGAGCACAGACGGTTGAACTTAATTTGGGCCATCTGCAGGCTATTTTTGTCAAATCATCCACATTTCATAAACATCTGATAAGTACTTCTGATGATATAGGTGTAAATAAATGTATGTCTGTGCGCATGTGGAAGATATTAAAATAGGAGCATAAGGTTGAATCTGATAATATGCGGGTTCAACAATTGGCTAATCATGACCTACCATTCAAATTTTAATGTAATCGGACTTGTAGTTTTTATGATATGTTGGTTCGCAAAAATAGAGCGACAGACTGACAGATACATGAATACATTTAAAGATCATTATGTTCTTGGCAAAGAAGTGAAAAATAAATACAAATTAAAAAATAATGAAATAAAGGGTTGTGAAAATTCTTATTCTTTATCCTGAAAAACAATATGAAATAAATTATTTATAAATTTGCTAGCATCTAAAGTTATAATCTAAGCTTTGCAAGATTGGTCAAAAGAAGAAATATAACAGTCAGGTAATACAAGTTATTCGACGTGTTAAGGGGTAAGGGCGTTATGTTGGCACTTAACAAGGCTATACCCCACCCTTAACCCGTGTTATAGTGGGACCCTAAGGGCTTAGATGACATAACTCTGTTAGGAAAATTAAATCTGTTTGTTACCTGTGTTAGTTGCTTAATTGTTGCCTGTTGTATATTTATAAAGATTTGTTCAAATTTTTAGAGAACCGTATAGAATTACCAATACTTGTTATGTATATATGTCTATAGCCTTCGTAAATATAATTATTGCTACGAGTCCTGTAAATCGGAAGTGATCTAAAAGTTCTGTAGAATTCCTTTTTGATTTGTTTTTAAATATAATATCGCCGATTAAAAGGTGTTTATTTGTTTATTATCTTCATTATTATAGTGCAGGAGATAGCGTGCAAAAAATTTTGTGACTAACATCAAGCTAGAATTTTATGTATAAGTAAATGTACTTATACTTACTTTATGTACTTGAATTTTGTGTATAAGTACTAAACTTAGTTAGTTAACCAAAAATCAAGTTGATGATACTTCGTCACTTAATAGGCTAAATATTACTATACTATATTAAATATTAGCTAGTCAAATAT